>CM031696.1:0-1200000 GCA_018466805.1 Hippocampus abdominalis
TTTTCTAGCTTGTCGACAGAAACAAACCCGAAATGAGGTTGGTGTCTTGAAACTTCTTCCGCCGGTCGTTTGATATTCTCAGTAACTAAAATACTGTGCCCCTTGTGTCACTCGACTTGGCTCACCTTCCTCGGTGGATGTTTCTATGGAGATGACCTCTTTACAATGTAAATCGGTGTGGTCAGCAACATTTCGGAGAAGTCTGTTTCTTTTTCATCTTTCCAATCAGAGCCAGGTCTGCTGGAACCACCATTCTGTCCTGCTATGAAAAAGCACAATCGTCGTACGGTAATCTCAATTCATTTCTTTTTTGTAAACTTTCTCACATATAATCAGCCAAATTAGTGTCATTTTCCAGTTCACAATTGCATAGAAAATGTCGGTAATTTTTATGGTCTCCCAAACAATATTTCAAAGGAAGAAAGAGACACCATTCTCATAATAATCAATTTAGTTTCAATTCAATTTCTTTAATTGAATTTTGCCCATATAATTCATACTTGCTTCCAATCCTGCAGATTGTGGATGGCAGGAGCAATAGTGTCTCTATTTAAATGTGAAACATGCATCCTATTTTATCAATTAACCTGTTCACAAAATGTGCTCCATTGCCACCATTTATAGTCTCTGGGACACCATACCATGATATTGTAATGCCCTTCAATGCGGAAAGGAGGATGCACGCAGCCGCTGATGTAATCTGTCGTTTTTTTAAAAAACAAAAAGAGCAATAACACACACATTCATCGGAGTTGCTGTGGGCCACAACTCACGCCCATGCACTGAGACTAACTGGCATTAGAATATATTATGGGAGCTATGAAATTCCCAGTGACTAAGTATAAAATGAAGTCACATCAGAGAGAGACAGAGAGAGAAAAAGAAAGAGAGCGATCGGTAGAAGCCAATAGTCGCCCAACCTAGCTCGTCCCCTCTCTATGACCTCACCACATACAAGAAACAGCTATTACAATATCATATCATTGAGTAAAGCTTTTAGCTCCCGTTAATTCAAAAAATGTCCAACCATTTTTAAAAAGCCTCAACCAAGACCAGGCAATATGGCTTCCCTTCATTTTTGCTTAATTTAACGAAACCCATGAGCATTATCTGAAATGGAAATGTATCTCGAAGAAAATGACCCCGTTTTGGATACTAATTACCTTGTGTATTAAAACCAGCCCCCGAGCCCCACCTTTTCTTTCTTAACATTGGTTAAAACCATAAAATCATGTTGCTAATAGCAAGTCCCCCCTCTCAAAAGATATGTTATTAGTTCTGGGCCACCTGATAACTGTCTTGGTTTCACATCCAGTCGTCCTTCCGAATGTCACTTTGAAGTTGGAGATGCTTCTTGGGGCTGACACATTCCTTCCGGGCGGACAGCATGACCGGTCCTTTCTGTCACTTTGGTATTTGCCACCTACCAAAAATTCCAATCACTGTACTTGGTTCAACACATTCAGGATCAGAGCAGTTTAATTTGATCGGTCCTTATTGGACATAAGCCGAATCTTGACAATTTGCCCCTTAATAACAGGAACAGGTGTATCTTCTTACCTGTTTAAAGTGGAACGCTCCTTGGTTACTGAGTCTGAAGGTCCTGATCCCGATGTTGGTCTTTTTCCAGAGAAATCCTGTTCGTGAGAAGAAAAATTCCTTAACATCTTGACAATCATATTGGTCTCCATGTTGACCAGAAAATGTGCTGTGTCCAGGTTCAAAAGTAAACCACAAAATAACTACATAAATCAGATTTAAGCCAATAAATTGATGAGATGCTGTAATGTAATGGAGCATCAATGTTGAGTAAGGGAGAAAGGTGATGTACAATATGCTGGCGTGTGTGCTCAAATAGTCTGTGTCCGAGTTATGTGTCGTTGTGTCCTTGGGCCATACACCCTCCTTCCTCGAGTGCCGCTCACACCGTTGGACGGTGAAAGTTTGATGGTGGCCGCCTGTGTCAGTCTGATCCTGGGCAGCTGTGCAGCTTTGTACATGTACACATGTACAAAGCCTATGTAATTACATGAAAAGTATCGCTCCCCTCAAAAATAATTGAGTGTGTTACATAAACGCACCAAAACAATAATATTTATGATGATTTACTTATTTTTTTATTATTGAATCACAGATTTACCATCTAAACAGGCATGTACTTCTAAAAAAATTCCATAACACAATTATCCTACTGTCATGTACTGTAAATTAATAACAGTGTGTAATCCTAACCAGCCACGGTTGTCCTATAGTAATATAATGTCATACAAAATACAGTCCTGCGGTGTTAAAACGTGTCTGTGCTCATAATTACATGTCTTGTGGAACCTATAAGGACACAAAAAAAACTATTCTGTCAGTAATATAATTGTATTTACGTCGAGTCGGACGGTAACAGGTTGATTTCAGCAGGGTCGTACTTATCACGAGAGGGTAAACAAATACAAGGTACATTTTTCTTTTTCTTGAATGCTTCAATTTTGGATTCTATGATATGTTAGCCAGCTAATACGACGTGGCGACGCAATTGATGTCTTAGAAAGCAGATTAACGTTACCCGATGAGCAGTTCCACGCTGCGGCCGTGAAGAAGGCAAAGAGTGTCACAACGAAATGGCGACCGTCGAACGAAATGGCGGCAAGTTGTGTGGAAAGAGACGGAATCAACGTTTCACGGAGTTCCAGACAACTGACCATGAGATCACTATTTTCGTTTTCTTTCAGGGATGGCAACACAGATTTTTGTTTTCAGCTGAAATGTTGTAACGATTGACTTGGGGGGGGCAGGGGTTAGCAGTGAAAGTACAATTTAATGCAAAAAAGGACAGAAAAATGAAATTGTGGAAAAATCGGCAAATTTAATGTAACTTAAACTCACTTTTTTTCTACAAAGTTTTCTCAGTTCTTCAGTCACTATTTACACACCAGAGTACACTATTTACACACTAATTGGTGTACCTGTCGGCAAGGGGCGTCAGTGGAGCAGATTCGTTGCTTGGTTCAGGCAAAGTACCTCAGTGCGTAACGTCTTTCGTTGTATCCGCTGACGAAGTTTGTTTGGAAAAAGCGATTTTGTCGGCACATTTTTTCACTTTTGTTGCATGATCTATCAGTGCCACGCATCCACGGGAGCCATAGTTAATTAAGTCACTACAATACACACAATAAGCTTTGCCCGCTACGTCTGGTTTCTTCAAAAATTGTCCAAGAGCTTCTGTAACTTCGTCGAACTTGGAACCAATTTTAACCTTTACAGTGACTTTTCTCTCAAGCCAGTCCCATCGGAATTTATTCTTGACATTTGAGTCAATTTCTAGGATTGAAGACTCCTGATCTTTCGTCAAAAATCTCATAATTCCGCTCAAAACGATCCCAGAACAATGAATTTGCGAGACGAACAGGCCGCCATGAATCAGGTAAAAAATATGTTACATGCAATTTAATTGGTCCAATCGCTTGTAGTTAACCAATCGCTGGGCCGTATACAATCGAACTAAGACTTCTACAACAAATAATGCTTCCAGTGATCTGATTAGTTGAAGCTTTCATACACGTCCAATCACAGGTCTGTTTACAATCGGAAGATGGAAAGACTGATCGGGAGAGCTCGTGAAAACTCGACGATAAGGTACCTGACCCCCCCTAAAATTTTCTCAACGGATTTAGACGATTCACAAAAATGATCAATTTAAGAAATAAAACGGCAGATTTCCGCGTATCCGCGGAAAATTGCCATCGCTGTTTCTTTGCATCGGCTGGGCTGGGTGGCAAAACTCGGACCTCGTTGCTGGGCGTGAGAGAACGAAAGCGAGAGTGAGAACAAGAGCGAGAGCCAGGGGGAGAGACAAAGGATGCGTGGATGGGTGCGGCTGCGTGTGTTACAGCACTGTGCTTACTCGGATATAACAAGCTAGCTTTCTTTTGAAAACAAATTTTGCATATCTTCAGATGTACTTGGTTCATTTTGACATCCGGCACCCTAAAAGATCATACATTTATTAAAAAAAAAAAAAATATATATATATATATATATATATATATATATATATATATTTTTTAACACTAGTTCTTCTCAAAACTTAGCAGAAAGGGTGGTCCTCACTCCTTATCTGGAGTTACCCTTTCCTCACAAGAACGTTCCAACAGGAGTGTGTGTGTGTCAAACCTCGGTTTTCGAACGTCTAAGTTCTCGACTAATTCGGGTTTGGACCAAAAATTTTGAGTTTTTTATGCCTCGGATGACGAACAAATTTCGGTTCTCGAACAAACTGAGCGCACTTGAATCAACCATTTGACTCCTTCCTTACACGTGGAAGTGACACTTCCTCTGGGGTAGACGAGGAAGTGACGCTTCCTTGTGTGTTCAATAAATATTTTTATTTTAAAAAGAGCGTGGTTTCGGTTTTCGAACAATTCTGTTTTCGAACAGCCTTCTGGAACGGATTATGGACGAAAACCGAGGTTTGACTATATGTATATGTATATATATATATATATATATATATATATATATATATATATATATATATATATATAGTCAAACCTCGGTGACTGCCCGCGCACTCAAGACCCTCATTGGCACTGTATCTGACACTGTGGCCAGCGTCCACTCACTGTCCTCGCCTGTCCAACATCCTGTTTGTTTTGTCAGTCCAAATGCACCAGCTTTCACAGATTGCCCCATCCATAACAAGTCCTGATTTCCGTACTGACGACCCACTTCCATTTCCTGACCCCGAGGATATAGTCCAGTGGTCCTCAACTAGAAATGCTGTCGGTCCACTTTTTTTTTTTTTTTTTTTAAATAAGACCAAGGTCGGGTCCCATGCACGGCGGTCATGTGGAGCAGGGCTATATGCCCATTTAGTATGGTCAAGCCAAGCTTATACAAATCAACACTCCTCACAACCAACTAATAATGGGGTGCATGAAAATAACAATTATTCACTTTGCCAGTACAGTACACAGCAAATAATGAGAGGTATTGTGTTGAGGCACAGGAACTCTTTTATTTTGTTAAGTTGTGCCTGCTTAATAATAGAAATAGCCCTTTTAGGGAAATAAGACATTTTTACTTTAACTTTGTTAAACAGTAGTTGTCTTTTCCCCCCCCCTTAATTTAACAAAAACAAAACAAAATACTAATTTTACCAAAATAAATACTAAACATGAAAACAAAAATATCCTTTTCATTTGTACAACCCTAACCCCTTTTCACATCCCCTCTGAAATCACTGAAAAATATATCAGAAGAACCATCTTAAATACTGACACAGGGGAGCACAGGAATGTGCAGTGCTGTTCTTCCACTAAAGGTGAATGCAAGTTGCTTTATTTTGGCTGTCATTTGCTCCTTTTCTTTGCCTTCAAACATTGTGTCCATAACTTCAGTCATGCATTCTTTTATAATTTCTGCATCGGAGAATGGTTTCTTGTGCTTACCCAAAACCCAGGCCACTTTCAGTGAGCACTCTGTTGCTTTTAGTTGTTGTGTCATACATGTCACAATCTTCCTGCTTGAGTCTTGATATGACCTTTTCAGTTTCCTTTGTTCTTAGCTCTGAATTAGGAGGGGAATCCCGTTCAAAAGTGCTGTGCTCTGTCACATAGTGGCATTTAATATTTTGACTCTTCACCAGAGCTACCGTCTTTAGGCATATTAGACACATTGGCTTGGTGTTCGACCGAGGTAGAATGAAAGCATACTTGTCAGTCCATTCTTCATTGAAACACCAATTTTCACTGTCCACCTTTCTCTTTGTAGCAAATTTAGAGGACGCCATTGTGATGTTCATTTACCATGTTGCGGTGTTCTGCTGTTAAACAGCTGCAAAGATCCCCGGGTAGACGGGAGCAAAACTGCACACAATCGAAACCTCCCGCGATTCGTCTTGTCTAATTGTCTGTGTGCGGCTCTCCTGGACTGAAGCTGTGAGCACACTGTGGCGTCGCGCATGCGTCTGTTTCCTGACACAATCATCCATTTTGAATGCGTGTGTATTGGGATAGACGCGCGCTGACGCTTATGCATGGGCACACCTTAAGTTCAGAGGAGCCAATCAGCGCATCGTTATCGCCGACATGCCCTGCTCAGCCAGGGTGTCCAGTTCGTCAAACATTATACGACACACAGTCGCGCTGCTGCGGTCCTCTGCAATACATCTGTTAGTGCACGCAAAGAATACAACAGATAATTTTAACAAGCGATCGCGGTAATGCGAAGATTATAGTCCACAAATATAAAATGTATAACGTAAAAATCACTTTATAAATGATTATTTTATACAATTTGCCGAGGGTCCGGACAGAGGAGGTCCGGACAGAGGAGGTCGGCGGTCCGGACAGAGGAGGTCCGCGGTCCGGTAGTGGATCGCGGTCCGCCAGTTGAGGTAGACTGATACAGTAAACATTCCCATCCCCGGAATTCTATGAAAAGGAATATCCTTCACCCGTAATAAAAACCTATGCATTAACATTTTGACTACGATATTACATGTTACCGGAACTACGTAAGCGGAAACGCCACTAGCCGTAACCCGGATGGAGACGTCATGCAGCGGGAGCTTAAATACACGCAACGCCCACCCGATGCGGCGGAAAATCATCACGGGAGACACCTTTTCACTTCGCATTTTTTGATAATCAGATTCGAAACGACGACGTGTAAGTGAGTTTTTATTGGCGTGCGTTTTACTGTAATTGCGAACGATTTTAACTTTATTCAGTTACGTCCTGTTGATTGTGGCACTAGCTTAAAAAGCAACGCCCACTCAACACAACTGGAGACACTATGTAAGAAACGTGTTCGCTTCGCCGTTTATGTCATCGGATTCGAAACGACTAAGTGTAAGTGACTTTTTATTGGCGTGCGTTTTACTGTAATTGCGAACGATTCTAACTTTATTTACTTTCGTCCTGTAGATCATGGCATCGAAAACGAAGAAGAACCCAACAAAACAAAACAACCCAAAATAGACTAATTTTTTCCCAATACTGAAAAAAATCAACATTAAAATACTGTACATACATGTGTTGTGGTTTTTTAAATCTACACCTGTACTGTATACTGTACTGCTGTTTTTGTTACATAAACAGTTTTTGGACAGTATATTTTTGCATTTTATTGCTTGTGTTGTTACACATGCAGTTTTCAACATACTTGCAGGTTCATAAAGGACATGTGCAATGCTCATTTCCCAAAAGAGGAATTTCTGTTATAAGAACAGATTGGACAGCGCAAACATGAGTCCGTACTCGAGAATGTTTACTGTATAGTCTTTTATGTAAATATTATGTCAACGTTACATGATGCCAAATCATTTGTCTGCGTCAATGTTTTGAGTCCCCCAGCTTCACTCGTAAAAGTAGCGAAAGAGATAGCGTCAATCAAACTGTGATTAGCAACGCCCCCTAGCAGTCCGTATTCACACAAGAAATCCGTGCCCCTAATTAGAACAGTGATTGAAGCAACAATAGAGTTCCACTGGAAATCGCGTCCATGGAAGCACACAGTTAGAGCCTTGGATCCAAAATTGACCATGGGCGAACCATCAGCCGCACACAGGGGTGACCTGCAACTACCTGCCATCTTGTCAGCGGCAGTGAGCATAAGCAGGCTAACTTGCGACCCACTTCCTGATGATGAGTCCGTGATGAAGAGCAGCTGGTTTTCTCTGCCGGCACCCACTGCCGCAACTGAACGCCAGCATTGAAGCTTCCCAAAGCCTCGTCGGTGCAGGAAGATACACAACGCCGAGCCTTTGCGCCGAATGAATTGTCTTGTTGCCAGCAGAACTCGATCAGCTTCCTCGGTCTCGATAATCGCCGTCCGCCAGACAAGCGGAGTTCGCCTACATCGCGCGCACAAGAGGCGATAGTTGTCATAGGAAAATGTGCGGGAAAGGGAATCCGCCCTCACCTGAGCCGAAGAGAGACAACATTTTGTCCGTGAGATCCACTGCCATGCCATCACCCAACCTTGGCAGGGAAAGGAGTCTCTCAGCTCTCTCTGAGTCAGACAAACGGAACCTCCTGAGCAGAGCTGTTTGAGCGTCATACTCCTGTTTTGTGTATGTGTACGCAAGGGCTGCAGAACACGACGAGTAGTCAGTTGGTCCAGGGCCGCCACGACCATGTAAAGCTTGGGCTCAACAGTGGTGATTCCTCGTATATGGAAAAGCGCTTTGATATGCTGACACCACAAAGGTCTGCCAGAACTCCAGCAGCTTCGTGGTCGTGGCGGTATGGGGGCGATGTGGCTGAGGAAGACACATTTTCATCCACTGCTCAAAACATATTCGCCACCGGGGTCACCAATGTGGCACTGATAATGGAGTACACACAACTGAATGTAAACACGTCTTCATTCCATCACTGCGAACAAGTAAATCTGAAGCATTGCAAAATTGCGCCAAACATGAATGTTAACATGCCCCCAACAGCCTGTCTGCTGGTGAGAGGCATCGTTCTCATAAGCATAACCTCGAACCCCTGGTTCAAAACTATATTTCACTGTAGAGTCCTTGGATATTTTGTCCTGTATTTCTCAATTCAGGATTCATGCCTCAATCTGTTCAAAGAGAACTCAAGGCCAAGTGGAAGTTTCAAATGAGCAACCAAATACCACAAGTAGTAAAGATCGGCCATCAACCAGAAGGTCGACAGCAGTGGTGTCAAACATACGGCCCGCGGGCTGTAACCGGCCCCCAAGGAGGTTCGATCATTCCAGCAGGATAATTTAAAAGTGGAAAAATGCATAAAAGACACGGAATGAATATTTTTATTAAAGTGCATATTCATGGAGTATCCGCTAGAGGACACACTGATTTGATCAGAGTAGAAGACAACATTGTTTTGATCAGAGATACCTTGAACAATGTATAGTCACAATTTTTAAAAATCAATTTCAAAACGTTGAATCTTAATTTTTAAACGTGTGTATGTGATTGTGTGTAGGTCTAGGGGAGTGCAATGTATGTATATATATATACTTTTTTTATACTTCACGATACACTTGGGGGGGGCTCCTGAAAAATCTCCTTATAACAAGTGTGCAATGACTATAAAGTATTCATTCATTCAAGACAACAGCAGCCTCAGTCTGTCACTGAGATGGGCACAACACAGCAGACACTATCAAGGACATCAGAACACTTGATTCTTCACACACTTAATAGAACTCTCCTAAATTTGTAAGGTGTAGGCAGGGATTAAATTTAGATTTTATATGCACTTGTGTAAATGGTTTAAAAATCCTTTCTTTGTAAATCTTGTTGAATCTTAAGAATAAGAATAAGAATAAGAAAACCTTTATTTGTCCCGCACTGGGGAAATTTGCAATCTTCAGCAGCAGAATTGGAGGGGCACGGGGGGTGGGGTAAAAAGAAAAACAAAGTACTGCATGCACAAATAAATGTTCCAGAACAAAATAGAGCTGTACACAGTACAGAATGCAAGATAAAAAATACAAAATACAAAATATAAGGTGGCTGTGCTATTTACAATGTATGGATGGCTTGAGTCCGTTTTTCTTTTTCTTTCATGTGTGTTTATTGAGCAGCCTGACAGCAGATGGTAAGAATGAGCGGCGATATCGCTCCTTCTTGCAGCGCGGGTGTAGTAGTCTCTGGCTGAAGGAGCTGCCCAGTGCTGTCAGGGTGGGCTGGAGGGGGTGGGAGGGACTGTCCATCATAGCTTTTAGTTTTGATAGCATCCTCCTGCTGCCCACCTCCTCCACAGTGTCCAGGGAGCAGCCCAGGACAGAACTGGCCCTCCTGACCAGTCGCTCCAGTCTGTTTCTGTATTTGAAATTTCATTTTCGCACGATACTGAGCAAGTTTTGACCCCACACTTCCTGCACCGAAAACCTGCGAGTTTACCACTACACTACCAGGGAGTGTGTATGACATAGCACTATGGTCATACACGATGCAACCGATAGGGGGTTTCCCAAAGAATGGTAACTCAGTGTTTAAAATTTTTATTTTTTACAGACCATTAAGGGTTTTGAACACGCATTGCACGCACTGAAAGCCAGCGAGTTTACCTCTCCACAACCTTTGACTATGTTTGAAATTAAATTTTTTAAAGGTCATTGAGCGGTTTTTGAACACTCGCTGCCCGCACTGAAGGCCAGCTAGTTTACCACTACAACATCAGTGACTGTGAATAGCAGGGAACCTTTGTCATACATGATGCAACCTATCGGGGGGTTCCCAAAGAAAAAGTAACTGTTTAAAATGTTATTTTCATAGGTCTTGAACCCACGCTTCCTGCACCGAAAACCTGCAAGTTTATTCAAGTGGTCGGTGCTGAATTTTCACATTTTCTTGAGCAGGTTTTGAACCAGTGCTGAGTGCACTGAAATCCATAGAGTTTACCACTACACTACCAGGGACTGTGAACCACATAGCACCATAGTCATACACAATGCAACCGACAGGGGGTTTCCCAAAGAGGTAACTCAATGTTTAAAATTTTATTTTTACAGGTCATTAAGGGTTTTGGACACCCGCTGCCCGCACTGAAAGCCAGCGAGTTTACCACTCCACAACCTTTGACTGTGAATGGCAGTTCACTTTGGTCATACACGATGCAACCTATATGGGGTGTTCCAGAGAAAAAGGTAACTCAGTGTTTAAAATTTTATTTTTAAAGGTCACTGAGCAGTTTTTGAACACTCGCTGCCTGCACCGAAAGCCACCTAGTTTACCACTACACTACCAGTGGCTGTGACTGGCAAGGCACTTTGGTCATATATGATGCCACATATTGCGGTTTTCCCATGGAAAAACATTACCAGTTGTTCAGTGCTGGATTTGCACACAACACCGACTAGGAATTGAGCCAACACTGACTACCCACAAAGCCTGCAAGTTTACCACTAGACTACCAGTGACTGTGAACTGGAGAGCTTTTTTGTCATATATGACACAAGGTAATGGAGCTTGCCCATAGAAGATATTATCTAAGTGTTTGAAATGTTATTTTCACAAGTCACAGAGTGGGTTTTGAACCCCCACTTCACGCACCGAAAGACGGCGAGTTTACCACTACACTACCAGTACTGTGAAATGCGGTGCACCTTGGTCATACATGATGCAACCTATCAGGGGGTTCCCAGAGAAAAATTAAGTAAGTGTTTGAAATTTTTATTTTCACATTTCATTAAGTAGGTTTTGAACCCAATGCTGCTGCACAGAAAGCATGCAATTTTACCACTACACTACCAGTGACTGTGAATCGCAAGGCATTTTTGTCAGATATGACACAATGTAATGGGTTTTTCCCAAAGAAAAAATTGAGTAAGTGTTTAAAGCTTCATTTTCGCACGTTACTGAGTAGGTTTTGAACCCACACTTCCTGCACCGAAAACCTGCAAGGTTACCACGACGCTGCTAGTGACTTTGAATGTCAGTGCACTTTGGTCATACAGGATGCAACCTGTAGGGGTTTCCCAAAGAAAACTAAGTGTATTAATTTTTATTTTCACATGTCACTGAGCGGGCTTTGAACCAGCATTGCCTCCATCAAAGGACAGGTAGTTTACCACTACACTATCAGTGACTGTAACTGGAAACGAACTTTAGTCATATATGACGCAACATATTGTGGTTTTCCCATGTGTTTGGTGCTGTATTTGCACATGTCACTGCGCGGATATTGATCCAACTCTGACTGCCCCCAAAGCCTGTGAGTTTACCACGAGACTACCAGTGACTGTGAATTGCAGGGCACTTTTGTCATACTTGACGTGACATATTGGGTAACCCACGGACAAAATTAACCAACTTTTTGGTGCTGTATTTTCACACGCCACTGAGGGGTTTTGAACCCGTGCTGCCTGGACAGAAAGCCTGCGATTTTTCCACTACACTACCAGTGACTGTGAATGGCTGCGCACTTTGGTTATACAGGATGCAACCTATAGGGGGTTTCCAAAGAAAAAGCCAACTCAGTTTTTGAAATTTTATTTTCACTGAGCAGATTTCCATTTGATGTTGTTTTTAACATTGTATTTGTGTTTTTTAACTGCTTGTTGTAAGTTGTCCTTGAGTTCTGAGAAAGGCGCCCACAAATAAAATGTATTATTATTATTATTATTTTGAACCAGCACTACCTGCACAAAAAGCCTGTGATTTTACCACTACACTACCAATGACTGAGAATGGCAGAGCACACCACTTTTGTCATACATGATGCAACCTATCGGGGGTTTCCCAAAGGAAAAGTAACTGTTTAAAATTCTATTTTCACAGGTCATTGAGCAGGTTTTGAACCCACGCCTCCTGCACCAAAAACGTGTATGTTTATTCAAGTGGTTGGTGCTGTATTTTCACATTTTCTTGAGCAGGTTTTGAACCAGTGCTGAGTGCACCGAAAGCCATAGAATTTACCACTACACTACCAGGGACTGTGAATTGCATAGCACCATAGTCATACACAATGCAACCGATAGGGGGTTTCCCAAAGAAAAAGTAACTGTTTACAATTATATTTTCACAGGTCATTGAGCAGGTTTTGAACCCACGCCTCCTACACCTAAAACCTGCGAGTTTATTCAAGTGTTTGGTGCTCTATTTTCACATTTCATTGAGCAGGTTTTGAACCAGCGCTGAGTGCACCGAAAGCCATAGAGTTTACCACTACACTAACAGTGATTGTGAATGGAAGGGCACTTGTCATATAGGACGCGACATATTGGGGTTTTCCCATGGAAATCAGTAACCAAGTGTTTGGTGCTGTATTTGCACTTCACTGACCGGGAGTTGATCCAACTCTGACATGCCCTCCTTGCTGCTACATGCATTGAACAATACATACACATACGTTACACCACATACATTGGACAATACATACAGTGCCGGACGATATATATACTCTACACACAATTGACGGTACTTCACAGTCATATGCACACCCCACACTGCCCTCATGTCCTCCTGCTTGTCTGTCTGCCTTCCTCTAGTTGTTTGTTAATTAGGCTGATAGCCTGCAGTATGAATGAGTTTTATATTGGTTTAATTTGCAGAGGAGGGTCCTGTACCTCCTTCCTGAGTGTCGGAGCTCGAATTGGGAGTGCAGCACATGACATTGTCTAGAATGTTGTTGGCCTGTTGAATAACGGACTGCACATATATATGCTGGGGGGCAGGGGGAGGGGGCTGTCCGATTACCTTCCCTGCTGTCTATCTGAGCTTTCGATTTTACAATCAGGTTCCCAAACCAACTGGTTATTCCAAAGCGCAGGACTGACTCAATAGTTGCTCGATAAAAGATCAACAGAATGCTTCTGCCAACTCCAAATAATCTCAGACGCCGCAAGAAATGAAGGCGCTGATGGATCTTCGAACAGACAATTGAAACATGTGTCTGCCAGGCAAGCCTGCTATCCATATAAATCCCGAAGTATTTGTATGAGGAGACCTGCCTGATTTCGTGCCATTTATAGAGATGAGGCTATGGTCTCTAATTGATTTAACCCAGGAGAACCCACGGTGACAAATATGGCACCAATAAATTCTTCTACTTAAATGATACCCTTAAATCCCAAAGGATCAAATTTGGTCCTAATCCTAAATTAGAATTAAAGCATTGAATTTTTGAAAACCCATATATGTTGGTGTTCAGTGAGCATATAGCAGTCCCCCGTACTGCTCACGACCTCATCTGACAAGACAGAGTTAAATCTCACATGCTGTAGTCTCTTGGATAAGAAGGAGGTACAGTACAAGAGCACGGATAACAGTACAAGAGCACGGATAACGGCTTCACGTCTTGCTTCAGTGCTTAGGTTCTGTTAAGAGATTAATATTGCGTCACTACAATGAACTGTCAGGGTGAGAACATACAGCAGAAGTATGTGCCATGATTTGCAGAGCCGTAAGTGGAACGTCGGAACATACAAGCCATTCGGTTTGAAGGGATATTTCACTTGCACGTTGCATGAATGACAGTGTTGTCTCCTTGCAAAACTCTAACCAAGCACACCCAGCTCAGTTTTTTCAAGAGAGGCTTCAGCTTGATCCCCATGGTACCTCCCTTGGTCTTCATCAAGGCAGTGAGCTTTGCTGTGTTAAGGTCAAGTTTGGACAGGAAACTCCTCCTTGTCCTGAAATGATTGCGGTTTTACATCAATTGAACGTGAGACATTATTTCCAGGATTGAAGATTATGATAAGGAACTGGCCAAAATAGTGAAATGAAAATGGAGGGCAAATTCTGTAAGCCACGCCAATATCTCTTTCACCCCAAACAGTTTTGTGTTCATGTGATTAATCATGTAAGATAAGACAACCTTTATTCGTCCCACAATGGAGAAATTCCCAATTTCCAGCAGCAAAGTTATGAAAGGAAGAAAGTTGAAAAACAAAAGTACAATACTCAAGACATTTTGAAAACAAACATAGTGTCAGTCATGTTTTACACTCACCAAAACTGATTTTAGACATACAGCTAGAAACCTGTAAAAGAAGAGAATTATTTTCAAACAATGGCCTGTGTTTGAGTGGAGGGGGGAGGGGGTTATCTTGTGTAAAGAATGACTTGAGTGCACTGACCAAAACCTCCATCCATCCATCCATCCATCTTCTACCGCTTATCCGAGGTCGGGTCGCGGGGGCAGCAGCTTTAGCAGGGAAGCCCAGACTTCCCTCTCCCCAGCCACTTCTTCCAGCTCTTCCTGGGGGATCCCGAGGCGTTCCCAGGCCAGCTGGGTGACATAGTCTCTCCAGCGTGTCCTGGGTCGTCCTCGGGGTCTCCTCCCAGTGGGACATGCCCGGAACACCTCACCAGGGAGGCGCTCAGGAGGCATCCTAATCAGATGCCCGAGCCACCTCATCTGGCTCCTCTCGATGTGGAGGAGAAGCGGCTCGACTCTGAGCCCCTCCCGGATGACCGAGCTTGTCGGAGGTGGGAGTTAAAGCTCCTTCTGACAGGGTTAGGGTCCGCAAGACGCTCCCAACAAACCCTCACAATACGTTTGGGTCTGCCAGGACGGACCGGCATCTTCCCCCACCATCGGAGCCTACTCACCACCAGGTGGTGATCAGTTGACAGCTCCGCCCCTCTCTTCACCCGAGTGTCCAAAACATACGGCCGCAAATCCGATGATACAACCACAAAGTCAATCATCGAACTGCGGCCAAGGGTGTCCTGGTGCCAAGTGCACATATGGACACCCTTATGTTTGAACAAGGTGTTTGTTATGGACAATCCGTGACGAGCATAGAAGTCCAATAACAAAACACCACTCGAGTTCTGATCGGGGGGGCCGTTCTTCCCAATCACGCCCCTCCAGGTCTCACTGTCATTGCCCACGTGAGCATTGAAGTCCCCCAGCAGAACAAGGGAGTCCCCAGCAGGAGTACTCTCCAGCACACCCTCCAAGGACTCCAAAAAGGGTGGGTACGCTGAACTGCTGTTGGGTGCGTACGCACAAACAACAGTCAGGACCCGTCCCCCCACTTGAAGGCGGAGGGAGGCAACCCTCTCGTCTACCGGTGTGAACCCCAATGTACAGGCACTGAGCCGGGGGGCAATGAGTATGCCCACACCTGCTCTGCGCCTCTCACCGTGGGCAACTCCAGAGTGGAAGAGAGTCCAACCCCTCTCGAGAGAACTGGTACCAGAACCCAGGCTGTGTGTGGAGGTAAGTCCGACTATATCCAGTCGGAACTTCTCCACCTCGCACACCAGCTCGGGCTCCTTCCCTGCAAGAGAGGTGACATTCCATGTCCCTAGAGCTAGCTTCTGTAGCCGAGGATCGGACCGCCAGGGTCCCCTCCTTTGGCTGCCGCCCAGCTCGCACTGCACCCGACCCCTTTGGCCCCTCCCATGGGTGGTGAGCCCATGAGAAGGGGGACCCACGTTGTCTCTTCGGGCTGAGCCCGGCCGGGCCCCATGGGTATAGGCCCGGCCACCAGGCGCTCGCCAACGGGCCCCGCCTCCAGGCCTGGCTCCAGAGGGAGGCCCCGATGACCCGCGTCCGGGCAAGGGAAACTTGGCTCCATTTATGTGACTCGTCATAAGGGATCTTTTGAGCCATGCTTTGTCTGGTCCCTCACCTAGGACCTGTTTGCCATGGGTGACCCTGCCAGGGGCATAAAGCCCCGGACAACTTAGCTCCTAGGATCATTGGGGCACGCAAACCCCTCCACCACGGTAAGGTGACGGCTCACGGAGGGGATTCTTTGTTTTAAGCGTTTAAACAGATGTTCAGGAAAGAGGCTGGGATCAATTGTACTCATAGTAAGGCGAAATTCCTCAACAGCAGCAACACAGATACTTGAGATAAAGATGAGCTCTGGAGAGGTCCTAAAAGTGCTGGGGGTGAGGGGGCACTAAAGGTGATTGTAAATACCTTCAGCAGCATTCTACATTCTTTGTTTCAAGTGTTTGAACAGAACCAACAACAGAGAGGGATAATTCCTTAACAATTCCAACCAAGCAACAATTACAACGATGAACAAGCAGCGGTTTTGTACGACTAAGGTTCAGTTGATTCAGTTGGCTCGGAAAATGCAGTAAGTACTGTCCCTTGTGCTAACTGCAACCCATGCTATTGCACAGCTTTTAAACGCACTGGACCAGTGGTCCCCAACCTTTTTTGCTCCACGGACCGGTTTAATGTCAGACAATTTTTTAGGGACCGGCTTTTAAGGTGTGATGGATAAATACAGCAAAATAATATGATATGACCTGCATAAAAACTGTGGTGTTTTCGAAATATATGAATAAACCCAAATCATGACACGAGGAACGTCCCATCTGGCCGCAACACTCTCTGGTCGGTATGGTGTTTTCCAAGTCTCCCTGTTGCAACACACCTGATTCAAATGATCAGATCAAGCTCTGTGGAAGCCTGACATTAAACCTGTTCATTTGAATCAGGTGTGTTGCAACAGGGAGACTTGGAAAACATGCAGGACAGCGGGCGTCGAGGACCTGAGTTCAACACCCCTGGTGTAATGGTACACTCACCTGACTTGAGTGCGGGCAGTGTGATGCTTGGCAACTGGCCAGTGCGGGCTGTAGTCCGTCTTTCGCCTGAAGAGAGGCTTCAGCAACCGCTCTCGACCCTGCTCAGATTAAGTGGTGTTGAAAATGGATGAATGTTCAGTTATTCCTGTTTTCACGGCCCTCTATTGAAGACCTTTGCAGCAGAAGCAGTAGTAGCAGAAGCAGTTGTACAAGCAGTAGAAGAAGCAGAAGCAGTAGCAGGTCATAACCTAAAGTACACATAAATGCAATAAAAATTAATATAGCTGTCTTTATGTATCACAATGTAAATGTATATAATTGACATTAATTAATTTAATACCTCCATTTTAACAATACTTTTAATAAATAATTTCATCAACCACGATTTTACACTATGTATTATTGTCATCATTATTCATAGTCTAAAGCGTTGAGTTCATGACAAAAATTTAACTACAACGAGGTGTGCTTATTATATTTAGTCAGTTGCAATTGAAGATGAGCAAGCCACCACATCGATTGTGAATACTGTGCATTACTGTAATCCAGGGGTTCCCAACCATCAGTACCGGTCCGCGGGTCATTTGGTGCCGGGCCGCACAGAAAGAAGAAATAACTTACATTCCTTCCGTTTTATTCATTTTGGAATCTGAAAGATGTCTTATTTTGAAAAATTACCGGATTCTCTGTTATATCAGTCTACTCTACAGTATGTCACTCTTGATGCAGGTGAATGTGCGCTTCTCGGTCACGTGATAGGTCACCGCATAAAAAACAAACGTCTTCGAAAAGTTTTTTCGTGAAAGGGAAAAGGCAGCGGCCGTCCAGGACCTGAGTTTGACACCCCTGCTGACTACACCATCAATGATTCCCGATAATAATCAATGCCGTACAAATCGGATAAACTGGCATTCATATAATTATAAAAATATGGCACAGACCAGCGGAACTTTGAAAAAAGGGGCGAGTTTAACTGCTTGAATACATTTTCAATTTCAAATGGCTACTACCATCTTTTGACGAGCACTGCCGCTTTGTAAATTTCATTATTTAATCCAAGTAAATAAACATGGTCACTGTCATGTTCCAAAATCCCACCTTCCCCACCGTATCACACCACAACTCAATCACTAACAGTAGCGTGCAGTGGTAATGTAATCATAGTACTGTATACATGCAAACATAACTAATAGATGACTAATTTTATAGGTCTGGTGCATTGGTCCTCAACCTCGTGGACCGGCACCGGTCCGTGGGTCATTTGGTACAGAGCCGTAAAGAAAGAATACAGTTATATTCCGTTTTATTTTGGAATCTGAAAGATGTATTTAAAAAAATTACCGGATCCTCTGTTACATCAGTTTGCCGTATGTCACTCTTAATGCAGGTCATGGCACACTTGTCTGTCACGTGACAGGTTACCGCTATAATCAAACCCAGGAGCTCGCAGAGTAAAAAACAAACGTCTTTGGGAAAGGGAAAATGCCCAGCCAGGAGACGGAAGAGGAGCCTATGACTTTCAAGAAAAAGAAAGCTACATTTAACAGACATGATCAGGATTTCCTACTTAAAATACGGCTTTATCTCAACGGGAGATTCCCACGCACCAAGCCCAATCTGCATAATATGAGGCGATGGTGAGTCGTATTTTTCATGCACTTTGTATTTGCAGTGTAACTTATTTTGAAGGCACACTTAAACGTTACCATACCGACCAGAGAGTGTTGCGGCCAGATGGGACGTTCCTCGTGTCATGATTTGGGTTTATTCATATATTTCGAAAACACCACAGTTTTTATGCAGGTCATATCATATTATTTTGCACAGTAAGGACACAGTAAAGGCAGTATTGCACAGTGAAAAACAGTATTGCACGTCAAAGTATTGCACCGTAAACCCATATTGCACAATGGGGTGCGCGAGTCTGTATGGTGGGGGTGGGGGGGGGGGGGGTGTCAGGGTTCCTTGGAATAAGAGTTTAAGAGTTTAAGAGGAGAACAGCCTGGGGGACGAAGGTGGATCTCCTCCTCGCTGTCCTGCAAGCTGGGAACCGCAGCATGCGGCCAGAGGGCAGCCATTTGAACGCGGGGAAGAGAGCATGTGAGGTCACGTCATCCTCATTCGCATGATTTTCAAATTATTGAAAAACATTGAAAAATACAATATGAATGCTTGAATGTGAATGATATTTTATAAACTTCATCATCAAATCAGTCAGTTCAGTCTGTCAAGTGGGTTGGCTGCAGGGATTTTGAAGGTCCAGCAGGTGGCAGCAACACAGTATAAGCACAGTATCAACACAGTGTGTCAGTGTGTCGACACGCCTCATGAGGCATCATGGACCCATCACAAGAGAACGAGAAATTGACACACGGTCAAGAGCAGTGGCAAGGCATACAATTCTCCAGCAAACAAATGCCAGTTCGTCGGTCCTAATATGCAGGGTGCAATAATGACAGATTGGCAGAAGGTGTGCCAGTGTCCAGGGCTGCTCCCTGGACACTGTGGAGGAGGTGGGCAGCAGGAGGATGCTATCAAAACTAAAAGCTATGATGGACAGTCCCTCCCACCCCCTCCAGCCCACCCTGACAGCACTGGGCAGCTCCTTCAGCCAGAGACTACTACACCCGCGCTGCAAGAAGGAGCGATATCGCCGCTCATTCTTACCGTCTGCTGTCAGGCTGCTCAATAAACACACATGAAAGAAAAAAAAAAAAGGAAAAAAACGGACTCAAGCCATCCATACATTGTAAATAGCACAGCCACCTTATATTTTGTATTTTTATTTTTTATCTTGCATTCTGTACTGTGTACAGCTCTATTTTGTTCTGGAACATTTATTTGTGCATGCAATACTTTGTTTTTCTTTTTACCCCATCCCCCTTCCCCCTCCAATTCTGCTGCTGAAGATTGCAAATTTCCCCAGTGCGGGACAAATAAAGGTTTTCTTATTCTTATTCTTATTCTTAAACAGCAGAATGCCAAACCCGACACCTGCTGCCGAAACCGGAACATGGCAGTTGCATTGTTGTGGTTCATTTGGAATTATCTTCAATGGCTCTAGGGCCGATAAAAGCTCTATTTCTGCATCAATTTCAGGTGGGTTTATCCCTTGCAAAAATGGTCATGCTCCCGTAATGTATTGCTCGTGCATGCATCCATTTCTGTGTAAAGACGTGGCAAGTCAAAGTAGAGGTCACTTTCCAAGGCCAGCAACCTTCAGATCTGATACAACTTCCCACAAGCACCCACACACACTCAGCTCCACCCACACACAAATAAACACCTCTTAGCCTGAATGAGATGTCAAGAAACGGTCTAATTTTTACTTGGGCTTACTTGAGTGTTCAAGCTTAAGTGTCCTTTTTTTATGACCTCCACAAGTACACCGAGCAGAAATGACAAGAACCAGGAGCAAACAGTAATCAAATACACAAATCTGAAACACGCTGAGCCAACCATTCCATCACAAATCTTGCCAAACCAGATGTTTGACTCATGACTTATTGGTAAATGTCTGGAGAACAGGGTATAAAATTGTAGGTTACGAATTGAAAGAGGAAAGCTCCTTATTTATTTTCACAACCAGTAATCCCACGACTGTTTGGAATAAAATGCCCCCTGCCCCCTGCCCCCTTTCATATTATCTAATGTTTCACCATATATATCCAGGATTGAAGGAGGGCAGTGCATCCTTAGCATGGGGTGAATGTCGTGGTAAAACCTGCCATGTTGACAAAAGACACATTTAAAAATTCAGTTGTTTTGTGGATTTTGGATGGAAGAAAGGTGCACATTTCTCTCCATCCAAAACTGTTATTGTGTGATACTTGCATTTTGTAGAACGCTTATTATTTCAGGAAAGGTAATTACAACCACCTGGGAATGGCCAATTGCAGCTTGGACCTGATTGGCCTGAAGCTCAAGTGAACTCCTTTTAAAGAGGAATGAGGAAGTCACTGCGCGCCGGACAGCCTGGAGAGCAGTGCTACATGTGGTCTGCTAAAGTACTGCTCAACTGTTGCTCCTTGAAATAAAGAAAATTGGAAAATCATCCCCTTCCTGGATCCTGGCTGAATCGCCTTTTTATTCTTTTTTCACCTGACCTGCTGTTTCGCTGCATAACAATACAATTTTCCAAAAAGGACATTTATTTTTAAATGTAGGTAATTTGAGCCGATCTATGGAATAATAATCCACAATAATAAACAGGAGAGAAGTACATCAAAATGAAATACAGGAATCCCTCGTTTATCGCGGATAATGGGGACCAAAACCACCCGCGGTAAACGAAAATCTGCGAAGTAGCAACCAATTAACATATATAATTTTTAAAAATTGACCCACGTGGGCCTTTGCGCTTGAGCAGAGCCACTAACACACACGCACACACACGCACACACAAGCACACACACACACAAGCACACACACACAGGCCAGGATCCTGCAGCGTGCAGCAGTGTTTATGATTAGTCAATTAAGGTTGTTAAAACAGTTAAGGATAGAGAGACCTGCTTTTGTTCTTATAAATCTCTCTCTTGCTCTCTCTCTCTCTCTCTCTCTCTCTCTCTCTCTCTCTCTCGCGCGCGCGCGGGCTGCACACACTAGCAGCATCGTAAACAACATTTAGATACTGAGATTAAAGAGTAACCTGCGTGATAAAACAGAAAGAAGATGCACAGCCAATCAACATGGCTTTACATCTTCTCAGCCCCCCCCCCCCCCCCCCCCATGTACTGTATAAGTTGCTCCATGTGTGTTTTGCTGACTTTTGCTGCTTCTCGCGGACCATTTGCGGACTTTTTGCGGACTTCAAAAAAAAAAAAAAAAAAGTTTTTGAACAAAATGTTTTATTTTTTTTATGTTTGAAAAAATCCGCGATGCACCGAGGCTGCGATAAACGAACCGCGAAATAGCGAGGGATCACTGTATATGTGGTGCCACGGTGGGCAACTGGTTGGCCCATCCGCCTCACAGTCCGGAGGTGCAGGGTCCAATTCTGGGCCTTCTGTCTCCGCCCTTCCTGTGTGGAGTTTGTATGTTCTGCCCATGCCTGTGTGGGTTTAAATTTTATTCATAAAGCACTTTTCATCCCCCCAAAAATGCAATTGAAATGGCTTTACTCGGTTTAAATAAAATCCTGCCACCCCCATCCACCATAATGCTGTGGTGGCAGGGAAGGGTTTCAAAAGTATTGATATGGTGCTGATATGAATTACTATGGTGAAACCTGATTATTCTTCATCAAAACAATCCCAGACACAATGGCACACAATTCACTGGCACAAAGTCTCATGTTCATGTAAATTTATTGCTAAATCAATGAGTTTGCTGTTGAGGTTGCAGCTGCAGTTCTGATGCCCAGTGGCTCCTCAAGAATCGGGGAAAATCTATCCCTGGGACTGTCAGTTGTGACTTTGACCAAAGGCTTTCTCTGAAACAATGAACATAACAGGGTTGTGTCAGGAAAGAAAGAAAATAGCAGTTGGTTATTATTATTATTATAATTATTATTATGATATTGTTGACATTGTTGGCAAAAGTGGACACTCACAGCACTTGTAGAGTGTGTTGAGCCTGGCGATGTCAGTGCGGCTCATCTCCTTAGCGTTGCCAAAGGATACATTGGGGTTAGGAATGGGAAGCATGGTGGGCTGATTGTTCTTGGAGAAAGCATACCTAAAACATGACACAAAGAACTTTGTTCAAACGAAAACATGGTCACATTGCGAAGATACAGCAGGATCAATGAAGACGTTGAGAGTGTTACAGGACCAGGGGCACTGTGCGGGGGTTAAAACTTGACAGAGACCATAGAAAATTATGTTTTCAATTTATGGCCTTTGGGGCCCAAACTGCTCCTTTATTTTAACAGGGCCCCAAATCCCTGGCAGTGTGTTCATGAGATATTTAGTTGTTCTTACTTGTGGTACTGCATGACAGAGTTGTAGTCATAAGAGGTGCCCTGGTTGAGGGTTGCAATTTTCCTGAAGTTGTGCTCCATTCCTGAAAAACAAAAGAAAAGTTTTTTGTTTTGTTTTTTTAATTCAGAAGAGTCATAAGTGAATGGTGATAAAATAATACTTCAATGTGAAATGTATTTGATTATATACAGTCTCAAATTCATTACCAGATTGAACATTCTGCAGCAGAACTCTGATGTGGTTGTCTCTGTCGGAGCGTGTCTGCTCATGGTTAAATCCAAGAGCATGGAGCAGCTCGTGCTGGACGGTGCCGTGATACAGGCATCCTCGGCGAGCCAAAGAAACCACCTGCTTACCACCACGACGACCAACATAGGAGTAGCATCTGAGTAAAATAAGAGGTTGATGACAACTGAGAAATATGAAATGCTTTGAAAAAAAAATCATTATCGCTGGCATTTTTTGGTACCCATTCTGGGACTCGATGCTCAGCCAGTCACGGTCACTGCTTCGGGTGGGTCTGAAGCGGATGCAGGAAAATGAAGAGAAAGACTCCAGTCCACGGGTGATGATGGCCGTCTCGCGGGAAGCTAGCAGCGTGATATAGCAGTTGTTTATATTTTAACAAAATGGGAATCCACGTTGTTATCATGGTATTCTGGGGTTTGTTGAAGGCTAACACTTTACTTTTAGATTGATATTTGGTCAACATTATGTAAAAAGGACTTCTTGCTTGGCTCTCGACAAAGGAGGACGCTTTTGCTTTCTGCTTGTCTCCCCCCCAACCCCCACCCTTCTCTGCTCGCCACTCAGTCCATGTGCTGTCTTTGTCTAAACTTTTCCTAGCCTCCTGCCGTATTTCCATCCTAAAAACAAACATGGAATTGGTTGGCTGGTCTCTTGATGTCATCGACAAATTTTCTCGACTAGAAGAGCAGGCTGTGAGGAGCCTACTTGCTCCCCGGGGACTTTTGCTGCTGGGTGCACCCTAGATCCCTGGAGGAGGTGGAGAATAGCAGCCTGTCCTTGTCCTTGCCTGTCAACACTGTCCGTTGAGGATGTGGGAGTCATCTACATTATCGGCCATCTGATAACAGGTATGCTGCTGTTTGGCGTTAGCAGTTTCCCGATCTATCGAAAAATTCAACCGACGAGAGCGGCTCTATTGGAAGAGGCTGCCGGTCTAAGGATGGCAAAGTGCGGATGTCCAACACTCAGACTCAGACTGTGCTCAGCCGCAAACTGATGCGGCTTTCAGCGGCGCTGCAAGATGACAACAACTTTGTGAAACTAGAATTTGTGCCCAAATATTGCAAGAAATCGTGGCTTTGGCTGATCGAAGCCATTTGGAGACTCAAGCCACAAACTCTCAAGGCTGTCTTCAACTGATAAGCAGCCTGCCCCAAAACATCTGCTATCTCGACCTTCCCCTGATCTAAGTACGCATGGAAGTTAGTGCCCAACCATCACCCCCTCCTTCTCGGCCATAGACTGATAAGCCAGGACTGTCTCCATGAGCAGACCTTGTAGCAGCTGTGGTTTGACACGCCCCACACAAACAGACAATTCACATTCGCATACACTCCATTGTATCACCGCCTTCATTGTTTATGTCTTGTGACCTGTTGTAATTGTCATATGCTTTTTTTGCTGGAGTTTTTTTGCCTAACTCAAACTATCCTCAAATTGAGGATAGTTCGAGCTTGGTTTTTTTTCTCCCCTTTTCCCTCCCTTGTGCTTTCTTCCGACCTCCGGGCTGAGTGAACACTGGCGCGTTTGGCTGCCGCTGCTCAACCCGTTTGGTGTTTTGTTGTTTTGTTCCTGATTGTAAAGTGTCCTTGGGTGTCTTGAAAGGCGCTTATAAATAAAATGTATTATTATTATTATTATTAAAAAACGTATTCCTCACTCCAATGTGTCGTTTGCCATTGCCTAAAGAGATAACCACCTCTTGTAGGAGGTCTAGAACCATTTGCGGTGGCTTGCACCAGTGTCATTGCTGTGTTTTCACCTGCCCAAGTGAACTGAGTAAATGGAATAAATAAACTGCATTTGTATTAAAACAAACAATAAACTTTTGTTTATACATTGTTTCGTTTACATGCATACGTTTAGATTATATCTTGCATTTCACACAAAAAGTAAGCTTGCTCAGTGGCAATTTGGCCACAAATACATTTCCCCTGCCATTGTCTCTAAGCCTGAGATGCTGACACACAATTCAGAGAAGAGTCCTTAAAGTCACTTACAGAAGTGATTGGGGCTGATGTAATAAGGAACATAGACCTTTCCATCACTCCACTTGCCCCATGTACAACCTCGACTGGTGCAGGGATCCCCGTTTCTCTCAGCATCACTGTCAATAGCAATGTCTCCTTCAATCAAGAATGGCTCATCAGCTGAACGGACTGCAAAATATCATTCACATTGTTTAAAGACGGTTGATTCTCTGTTGAACTTTTACTCACAGAATATACCATCTGACACTCACTCTGATTAGTGTTGGCTCTCTCCAGAAGTTCAGACACAGAAAGGTTGCTCAGATCTTCTGCAACATCATCATCTGTTTGTGATCGAGGAATAACTTGACTTGGAGCAACAGGTGTCACAATCTTTTGCAAATCAAGGCTATTACATTGGATACATACCTGCCTGGTTGTGTTGCACAGGAATATGCAGGGATTAGGATGGAAAATTATATTATTATATCAGAAATGCAGATGAATACATACTTGGACACAAATAAAATTGACAAAATCCTAGATTGCAATAGCAAAAACAAAAAACAAAAAAAAAAAAAACAAAACACATATCTAAAGCCAACTCCAAATGGCACAGAATCCATTCTTGAACTAAATTCAATTACAAATTAATAAACCCAGAATTAACAATTGAGAGACATTTATTATTATTATTATTATTATTATTATTACAATATTATTATTATCTGTATGCCGTATTTACAATGGTGGTGTACT
This sequence comes from Hippocampus abdominalis, assembly GCA_018466805.1. Taxonomy (NCBI): domain Eukaryota; kingdom Metazoa; phylum Chordata; class Actinopteri; order Syngnathiformes; family Syngnathidae; genus Hippocampus; species Hippocampus abdominalis. The sequence goes on from CM031696.1 coordinate 25,881, forward strand.
GTGTTTTCAAGCTCATCAGAGCCTTTTTATAGAGGAAGTAACTATGTATACTTAGTAACTAAAACTGAACAATGCACTCATAAAATGAAGTGGTAAGGAACAATGAAATCAAGCAAGTTCTGCTAATATAGTCATCCTAGTGTTGTTGTCTTTGCGGTATAACTAATGTTGCAACACTGGTATTGTAATTGATAATGAAGTCTAAAAACATAGCTAATTTGTGACAGTTGGTACATTGTAACTTACCTCATTGTCAGCCCAACAGTAGGCAGAAAACAACAGGATCGCCAGAGCTGAGAACTTCAAAAGAGCCATTCTTGCTGACCTGTACGACAAAGACTGAGAAGTACAAAATGGAAAGAAGACTACATTGTGTCTGAGCATTGCAATTTGGACCATGATGTAAGACCACCATCAGCAACGAAGCTTACCTTAAATCCTTTTGTGTGGACTAGACAGCTGAGGCTTTAGTCTGGGCTTTTATATGGTTTTATGCCTGGAAAACTAAATATGGATTATCAGACCTGACCACAAAACTCACAGACTTATCAGCAACATTTAGTCCAAGGGCACACATTGCAAATATTCATGGGAATTGCACACTTGTATGAAAGTGAATAGTTCGCACAAGGTTCCACTTCAATGTTGATTTGTTTGAAAGTGTTACACAGTGGAAGGTCTTTGAAATGAGAGGCCCAAATGCAAAATAAATGGTTACAAACTGTGTGTCAGTGCAATGATCATAAGAAGAATGCCACAAAAGCCTGTGGACATCCTGCATATCATTGAAAGAATAACAATGGTTAAAATTTGTTAAACATTCCTGGCCATTTATCCAACTCCTAATACCACCACTATCATGATGCAGTCTTCTTTTTCTTTCAGCTTTTCCCTTCAGGGGGTCGCCACAGCGAATCAGTTGCTTCTATCTAACCCTGTTTTGTGCATCCTCTTTTCTCTTTTCTCATAGCAGCTCCCTTCGTGACCTCTTTCACTATATCCATAAACCTCATCTTTGGACTGCCTCTCGGACCCCTGCCTGGCAGTTCAAGACTCAGCATCCTTTGACCAATATATTCACTCTCTCTCCTCTGGACATGTCCAAACCATCTCAGTCTGGCCTCCCGGACTTTATCTCCAAAACCTCTAACATGGGTTAACCTTTGACCTCTGTAATGTGTGGCGAATGTGCCAACCAGTAGGTCACCATACGCCCACTTTATTAAATTGGATTTTTAGATACAGGTTTGTCAGTACACAAGTCAAAAAAAATACCAATGTCTTGGGCTCAGGAGACATAGGTGGACCTATTCTCAATAGGCTTAAACAGAAGTGCCCCACCCAAATAAAATTCCGCAGGGCATTGTTTGCTGTTTCTATTTAGGGAATCAAACTAGTTTGAAGAGGGAATCATCTAAAAACAGAACCAGTGAGCAGAACAAACAAAAGGACAAGTGGTGTAAAATAAAACTACCACTGTCCAGATAGGATGAAGTGAGGTGTGCTAAAAACCTGAATTGGTTCTACTCTCATTCATCCAACCGTCGAGGGGATCTTAACAACAACAACAAAACTCCCTAGCCTGTGGCCTCAGTATCAGTTAAATGTTCCAATTTCAATGAAGCATATTAGCAGATGCATTGAGTTGTGTAATGTTCCTGAAATACCAACAGTGATGGTAAGCTTTGAGTTAAAGCTAAATATTCAAATCAGCAATGAGCAATTTTGTTGTGCGAGGATAAAATCCTGAAAAAAATATAATATACAGTGTCCAATATCCAGGGACAAAAACTAGATAATAATTCAGTGTTGACTGGCAGCATTGTCCTCTAAAAATACACAAATCGCTGAATATGAAATGCTTTCACCTCACACAGTAAAGCAACATTTTCAAACAAATTACCGACAGGTGATCCATTGGGTTCATTGTTGATGATGGGAACCAATAGGATATCACCTAGCTGTTTGCAGCAAGCACATTCTCTGATCTCTGTAACAGAGACAAATCTAAATCTCTTCCTGTCAAAATACAGGGTGTTCCAAAAGTCTTGGGCACATTTTGACATTGAATATCTCGGAAAGTATTAAGGATATAAAAACGCATCTGGTAAATTCAGAAAGCTTGTAATCTCAATTTTTACAGATGTTCAACGTGAGCACCATTGGTCACACGACACACATCAAGCCGATAGTCAAATTCTTGCCAAACGCATCCCAGCATTGCATTGTCAATGGTTGCAACAGTTTCTGTTATTCGTGCCTTCAGCTTAAAGCATAAGCACCCATCCATCTCTGCTGGCTCCTTTCCAAATTTTCTGCGAAATGCACGTTGAACAACAGTCCATGATTCAGTTTTTGCAAATTCAAGCACACAAAACGCCTTTTCTGGTTGAGTGAATGCCATTAATGGGTATGAAACAAAGAAAAATATAATAGCGCTTTAAAATGGCACAACTTTTATCTTACTACCATTCATAGTTATAGGAGATATGGGGACTTCAAATGTCCCCAAGACTTTTGGAACACCCTGTATATTGACGATTGAACGAGACAATCAAGTCCATTTGAATTAAGTGTTTGACAAGACACCACCTTCTCAATAACAATAATCTCATTCAGGTGTAAGTTGAACACAATTGAATATTACTGAAAGATTTGGAAAAGTCCCCAAGCCCCGGGCCACGGACCAGTACCGTTCCGTGGGCCATTTGGTATCGGGCCGCACAAAAGAATGAAAGACTTACATGAATTCCGTCTTTATTTTGGAATCTGAAAGATATTTTATTTTAAAAAGTTAGCGGATTCTCTGTAACATCGTCTGCAGTGTGTTACTCTTGACGCAGGTCAAGGAGCGCTTCTCGGTCACGTGATCGGTTACCGCTAAAATGAAACCCAGGAACTAGCAAAATGAGTAGAAAAGCAAACATCTTTGGAAAGTTTCTTTGGAAAGGGGAAAAAGCCTAGCCAGGAGACGGAAGAGGAGCCTACAACGTTCAAGGAAAAGACGAAAAGACATTTAATAGACAGTAACGGAAGTCCTACTTAAAATGCGGATGTATCTCAACAGGAGATTCTCACGCAGCAAGCCCACTCTGCATAATATGCGGCGATGGTAGGTCGTAATTTTCATGCACTTTGAATTTACGGTGTATCTCATTTTAAAGGCATGTTTAAACGTGATCAGAGCAACCAGATAGTGTTGCGGCTAGATAGGACGTTCCTCATGTCATGATTCGTGTTTATTATTATGTTTCGAAAATACCACAGTTTTCATGCGGGTCATATCATATTATTGGATTGGATTGGATACAACTTTATTGTCAAATGTGCTGTATGTGTAAGATACAGCACAGATGAAATTTCTTCCCTCTCAACATAAAACAAGAGGAGCCGCTGCAGGTGTCCGCGCCGCCATCAAAAGAAAACTTAACAAAAAATGACAAATAATACAAAACAACACATGACACTGACAATCGTGCAATCTTAACCACTTTCCTGCATATACTTTGTTGTCTGAAGCAGATGAAAGAGGAGCGAATCAAAGTGTCCTTTTCACGAGTGGATCAAAGACGTCATGCTGCAATGTGCACACGTCTACTATAAGCTAAGCTTGAAAACAACAAGAAGCTGTAGCATCCATTAACGAAAAAGAGAGATTAGCTCTCTTCTCCTGTTCCATGTAAATCCGCTTCAATTACAAGCCGCGACTCCCAGTTCCACATACGCATCGGCGCTCTGCGCTGACGCTCCTTTCTTCTCATCGTCGGCTCCTCAATCCATGGATCCATCCAGCCGCAGACTGTCCATCAGCACCGACCTTTTCACTGAACAAAGCGGGGCTGTGAAAATGCTGACTACTTCAGGCGCAAGACACAAGCGCCCCGGGGATGTCCAGCACCGACAGTCCAATGGCGCCGACATTCCTCCCAATCAAAATCTGTGCTGGTAGAGGCATGCTGCTGGGAAGGCGCAACCACCAAGCACAGATTATTCTTCTTTGACGAATCCCGTGGCCAGAAATACTGAAAACAGTCCACATCAGGTCCACACGACGTAACAACAACACCATGTGACAAAACAAAGACAAAAACAACAAAATACAACAAAAACCGCAAGGCTCTTGAAGAGCACTTGCCGATGGCTGCATCTTGGGGAAAATATATATATATACAGTCAAACCTCGGTTTTCGGACGTCTCGGTTCTCGTACAATTCGGTTTTCGAACTAAAATTTCGAGTTTTCTATGCCTCGGATGACGAACAAATTTTGGTTCTCGAACTAACTGAGCGCACTTGAATGCGTCACTTTACTCCTCTCGGCTTCGCTACCTCGTGTAGGAACGCTACCTCGTGTAGCTTCGCGAGTTAGCAAAGCCGAGAGGAGTGAAGTGACGCTCCCTCCTGTCGCGGCGCTCCCCCGTGTCGCGTCGCTACACAGGAAGCGACCATTGTGAGCAGAAGTTTTTTTATTTTGTTCAATAAAAAAAAGCAGACGTGTTTGGTGAGACGCTTCTGTTACCCCGAGTGAAATCCCCCTCTTTTCATAATGGTTTGCCCTGGCAGCACGGGGGAGAGGGGGGGGGGGGGGGCGTTGTTTACGGCCAGCATTTTCCAATGCAGCGGCACATAATGATCACTCTGGTGTCCGGTGTCTCATTATTATGCAATAATCGTACAGAAACAGCTCGTGAGCAGACGAGTTTGGATTGTTCGATTAAGATTTATTTTTTTAAAGAAGCAGACGTGTTTGGTGAGAACTACGTAATATTGGACTGTTTTTTTTGCATCGTGTATCAGCCCCTAATAATTGCACCAAAGAAAGCAAGTGGAAGTGGGTTAAAGAAAAGAGGAAAATAGGGCACAAAACTATAGAATTTAAGAAAGATTTAATCGCAAAATATGAGTCAGGTGTGCGTGTGTCTGTGTTGGCGATGGAGTTCGGGATGCCGAAATGCCCCGCCTACTGCCTGCTGACAGCTGGGAGAGGTGCACGCCCCACGACAGATAGAGAGGAAGATGTTCCTTCAATTTTTATGTTACTATGTTAATGTTAAAATTGGTCATGTCCCATTACATTTGTACAGTTTATGGTGTGAAATTGTAAAAAAAAAGTGGTTTAAAAAAGTTGTTTTCTTGACTTGGAACGGATTAAAACATTTTACATTGATTTCAATGGGAAACATGGTTTCGGTTTCCGAACAATTCGGTTTCCGAACAGTCTTCTGGAACGGATTAAGTACGAAAACCGAGGTTTGACTGTATTTGTTTGTTATGATGTAAACAACATTCATCGATAACCACAGTGACCTGTCTGCCTCGGAGTTCCTGTCCCCTGCATGCTCTGTGTACTGACAACTTGTGGAGACTAGTCAAGTCTGCATGAGGTCTCTGCTCACTGTCATCATGTACTAGTGTAAAAAGCAACAACAGAAGAAGATTGAACTGTCACATTTCTCCTTCGAATGACATGTAAAATAGAGCAATGACTTACACTATTGAGACTTGTCCGTTCTTCGCCAGATGATGCCATCGACATTGCACAAGATGGAGAGTGAGCTTGAGTGAAAAAAAAAACAGTACATCCATGATTAATGTACCGTTTTTTTAAACAGCAATGTGCATAAATATTTAATAACATACCTAGAACTACCCTTCCACGGCTGTCACACTGCATTGCAACCTCTGGACAAACAATGTCTCTGAACGGGTTTTTCATTTTGCCACATTGTAATGATGGAGAATGGTTCATCGTCAAAATATGTGCGTTGATGGGGTTGTTAGACTGAAAAAGTCATTGTTCTTCCTCACGACAGAAAAAGGGCCACTCCACACACTGGCTGTGAATAATAATACCACAGCAAGCTCAGGCACAAGATCAAGCTTTCTCAGAACCTCACTCGGGTCTTAGCTCTTTCCCTGGCGCAAAACTTAATTCAAAGCAAAATGCTGTGAGGACCCAGTGAGACGGTGCCCATCTATGGCAGCTGTCATCTTGGGAAACTTCAGCTGTTGCATGTTGACACGAACCTTAGCCTGTGAGGCCAGCTTCACCTTCTCTGGGATGGAAGCCACTAACCTTCCTTGAAAAAGGGGCAAAGATTCCTAGCTGCCTGTGCTGAGTGTGCAGTGGCAGCCCCCTGGCATAATCACACACTGACACATTGGGAAAATGTTTCCAAGACAGCAAGAGATCCACAAGGTCACGTGGACGCTCTGCTCTCAGGTTGAACTTGACTGAATACACAAGCCGACATGGGCAAGTGATAGCCAACCACCTGTGGACCGGAGAAAAAAAACAAACAGCAATAACATTAGGAGCATGGATAGCCAACCTCCTACATAATGATATTGTCATTTGGTTAGACACACTCCATGTCATTCTGACCATAGAGACAGCCCACACTTTCTGAAACACCTTGCTGCATAGGTGACTTTATTCGACATTTTCACCAACAGTCTCATGACAAGATCCACCTTTGTCCCTTTGTCGTCCACGCCACACTGCTTGTGCAGTGCCCTGACCTCCTCTACCAGTTGTCGAAAATGCAATGAAGTTAATATTGTCAATATAGCATCAACGTTTTCTCGCACAAAAAAGTGCATTTTGCATATATATTTGTTTCATGAACGAGTTAACTTGAATACCTTCAAGTGGACAAGCTCATCAAGTGGACGTAGATACAGCAAGCTTATGAATTCCAAGCAAATTCTGTGATCAATCTTCAGTGTCACCTCACATGCAAATGATTACATGCATTTATGCGAATGTATTTCTATAGTCGCCTTTCTTGCGAAAGACTGTGCAAGACTGTTTGCCAAGCAAGTACACAAAGCAATTGTTTCCACAAATAGAGAAGTGATCTGAAAGCAAGAACTTGCAACCCCGTAATAACCAATGAGGGCTGTGCAAATATGAGAACCTCCCCCCCCCAGCCCACCAAAAAGAAAAACCCAAGGCTCTCTTATCTGGCTTTGGGCGAGAGGCTGTGTACTCCATGAACAGATCGCATTCATACAGGGTGTAATATAGGAGACATTATACATTTCTGGCATCTACGGTTCTAATTTTGATTTATTTATATTTCAGATAAGGCTGAGAATGCATTTGATGAAACAGCAACGAATTGAAATCACCCTAATGGCAAGCAGCCATGTGGTTTATGTCGAGAAGCGTTTCTCTTTCTTATGTGTGGAGACTTATGGGACACCCCTTCCTTAATCAGTCAATCATGAATGGCATGGATATTTTAATTCTATATGCAAAGACACAACATGCTTTTTACACTAAAATTAATGTTCACAAGAATGGCAAGTTTATTTGTCTTGTATATTTCATGTACAAGACAATTCAAAGTGCTTTAATCTAAAACATTTAAAGCATGACAGAAAGGGAAAGCAAATGTTCACACAAAAACAAAAATCACACGAAAATCATCTCAAATAATTAGATTGACATGATTAAAACCAAGTATCATCTGAGATAAGTGCAAAGTGCAAATGGGGATTTAAACAAGAGAATAAATGGCTGGATTCATGACAATGCTCCTGTGAATATGAATGTTTTCAGCCCAAATTTAAATGAACCAACGGTCTGCGTAGGCCTCAGGTATTTCGGTGGTTTGCGGATTTGGATAATAAACCACCATAAAGGCTCTCTTTACCTCAAATTATGAAGTGAAGCAAATCTATTTATTTATGGTCATTATGCATTAGAAGTAATTCATTACAGTCGATTCTTCACATTATTTTCACATGCTGCTTTGATTCTGCAGACTTTGTATACCCCGGCAGAAGCACATACCACTGCAAGCATAGTCACAGTGAAAACATGGACTGGGTTTCTTCTCATAAGGATGCTTTCTGTACAATTAAGTGGAAGGGACTGGATAGTTTAGCAAAGCATAATTGCAACCATTTCATTTTGGGCAGGGATGGGTTACTGGTGGACCCCCAGCCCCCTTTTTTTTTTTAACAGAGCCCAGTTGTCGGATGGAATTGGCCTTCGCTCAACCACTGTGAGGACAAAGGAGGTGGAGAAAACAATTCCCCGAAGTCAGCTAGGATAGGCTCCAGCACATCCACAAGACTCGTGTGGAGAAGTGGTTCAGATGATTAATGGATGGATGCATAAAAAAACATTTTGAGTTCAGGTGATGTTGCCATACAAGCAGTTGAGCCGGATACTTCCTCTTTGTTCGAGGTAGGAAGTTTGAAATATTTCACAAAGTCGTTGCTGTTTATGTAACAACTGTCATAGCACTAAATGTGGATTTTTTTTAATGAGTATTTCAAGAACACAAGTGAAAAACTGGGAAAATTCCAGTATCCAACTTTTTCCAAGTACCGTATTTAGGTGCACCTAAAAACCTTCCATTTTCTTAAAAGCTCATAATATGTCGATCCCAAAATGGCTCTTTGCTCGAGACATGCTTACAACGCAGAGTTCAAACTCAAGGCGACGGTTACACAGTTGAACACGGAAATAGAGCAGTGGCAAGACAGTTCAACGTTAACGAGTCAATGTTATAACTTGCTGTTGGTTGTTGTTGTTGTTGTTGCATCACCGCAAGCGCCTGAGGATGATCCGCAGAAGCGGCAGCGATGCCCGTGGGAGACGCGCAAGTTCATCGAGGGTCTGGCCGAGTCCGTGGTGCTGGCGGTGGGCCAAGAATGCCGGGCACCGGAGCCAGAGGTGCTCAGACGTCTCGTCCTCCTGCGCGCACAGCCGACAGGTCGCGTCCTCTGCCCTGCCGATCCGATGTAGCCAGTGGCGGAGTAGGGGGTGGTGGCCGGTGCGGACGCGGATGAGGTTCGTCCGATCCTCCTTCAGAAGGGCCGACTCCTCGTCAAGTCGGAGAGGCGCCGTGTGGACGGCGCGCAATCGGGGATGCGAGAGCCCCGGGGGGCGGCAATCGCGCCGGATGACCGCGGCTCTGGTGGAAGTATCCGGGCGGGCGTCGGGCTGCTGCATCTTGGAACCCAGCTTGGCCTCATCGTCCGCGAGGTCGTTGCCGGGGAGATTGCAGTGGCCCGGGACCCAGAGAAGGTGGACCCGTCCGTGCTGGCCGAGGGCTGCAAACCCCTCTCTTAGCCTGAGGATAGAATCCTCAGCCGCGGCAGGATTCGCGAGGGCGTCAACCAGGGACCGGCTGTCGCAGATCACCTTGGCCGAGAGCCACTCGTGTCGGTTGGTGTCGAGCCAGATGACGGCCTCCGCCATGGCCGCCAGTTCAGCCTGGAAGGAACTGCTCCGGCGACCGGTTGCCGCGTGCCATCGGTGGACGACTGCATCGCCGCGCAGTACCACCAATCCGGCACCGCCGCCCTCGACTCCTCCTCGCGTGGACCCGTCCGTATAGACCTCCAGGTCCGTTTCTCCAACAGCGGCGATGGCACCCAGGGCACCGGCACGCTGTTTGTCCGTGGGATCCGTTTTCGCCACAGCAGATATGGCCACCAATGGTGGCGGGGCGGGTTCCAGGGAGGGGGGGCAGGCCTGAGAGCACCCGTCTCATGCTCGACCAGAAGCCCCAGTCGGGAAAGGGCCGGTGTGACCTCGACGCGCCAGTCGGACCGGCGCAGGCGCTGTTGTACCGGGCTCAGCAGCAAGGCCCTACGGGGATCGTCAGGGGCCAGGCTGAGCCAGCGATCCGCCAACAGCAGCGCACCCATGCGGTAACGTGACGCCAACGGGGGTAGGCCCGCCCCGTGAAGGACCGCCTCCGTTGGAGTGGTCTGGAGATGGCGTGTGATGGCCCGGGCTCCTTGAAGTTGGGAACGCTCCAGCTTCTCCAGATTCGTCCGCGACAGCCACGGCACCCAGGCAGGAGCCGCATATTCAGCCAAACTTCGTTGTGTTGCAATAAATACAGTTCGGAGGTCCTGCAGGTGCCAGCCCCAGGTGGTACCGCCAACCACCCGAAGCAAGTTCAGTCTCTGTCTCATCTTGCCAAACGACAGCCGTTTGTCATACTGCACCCCGAGGAAGGTGGGCGACGGGTTGCAGCGCAGCCGGGTGCCAGCGAGAGTGATGGGGGGTTCCCACCCCGCCTCCGCGCTATCCAGCGTCACCTCGCACTTCGCCACGTTGAGTCGGAGTCTAGCAGTCTTGCTCCAGGTGGCCACCTTGTCGACCTCAACTTGAAGGTGAGTGGCAGCAGCGTTCTTGTCTCGACTCCGGCAAGCCAGTGCCAGGTCGTCAGCATAGGCGAGCACCAACGTCTTCTCGTCGAAGCGGCCAAGGAGGTCGTTGATGAAGAGGACGAACAGGAGGGGCGAGAGGACTGAACCTTGCGGCAGTCCTTCCTGGAAGGTGCGACAGCGTCCCGTCGCGCCGTTGATTCTCACGCGGGCGGTCCGGTTCGTCAGCCAGGCCGAGCACCACTCGATGACTCGAAGCGGGATGCCCAGCCGGTGCATCTTCTTCAGGAGGCCATTTCTCCAGACGGTGTCGTACGCCTGGCTGTAGTCGAAAAACGTCGCCACGGTGCGCTCTCTCGAATTCGATTGGAAGCCGTCACTGACGAATTGCGACAGGCGCAGGCACTGCTCCGTCGTCGACCGTCCCCATCGAAAGCCGGCCTGCCAGGGGCTCAAGAGTCCCCGGCCTTCCAGCCACCACGACAGTCGGTTGACGATCATGCGTTCTAGAGTTTTTCCGACGGTGGAGGTGAGGGCGATTGGGCGGTAGCTGGCCACCGACTGTGGGTCCTTGCCCTTCTTCAAGATCGGGACTAGAACGGCAGTGCGCCAGCTCTGTGGGCACCAGCCCGTACGCCAGCTGTGGTTGAGGATGTTGAGCAGCCATCGCTCGCCAGTGGGGGGCAGGTGTCGTAGAAGGTCTGGTTTGACTCCATCCGGGCCCGCCGCCTTTCCGGCTTTGAGTGATTTCACGGCTGCTAGCAGTTCTTCGCGGCTGAAGTCCTGCTCGAGGTCGTCCCGGGGTTCACTTCGTCGGCGTCGAAGCTCCTTGCGAAGTTCACGCCGTACTCGTCGCGTCTCCCAGTCACTCTTGCACCGGCTCGTGTCAGCGTACGCCTGCACGAACGCAGTTGCCTTCGCCGCGTCCCCGGCATATTCGTGGCCGTTGAACACCAGGGTCCGCCCGGTCTCAGAAGGGCGAGAGCCGTTGAGCCCCCGAATCACCTCCCAGGTTGTCAGAGATGTTCGCTCGGACGGTCGACAAAGGCTCGAACACAGGAACAGATTGTCTTTCTCTGCCGGCAGGAGGTGCAGTTTCAAGGAAGTCACTCACCGTGAGCTTCCCACCTGACACCCAAACTCTGCAACCTCTGCCGGCCTTTTTATTGATTGTATATGCAAATTACAAGTAACATATCAGAAAAACACTCCCATCTTCATTAACATGTGGCCCCCCTGGGCAGCCCATTTGGGTCGCCCCTCAGTGATTCCCCAAAGACAAAGCATTCCCGTGGATTCAGCACCAACATCCATAAATTAGCAGACACCTCGACATTTTAACGAGCAGTGCCTGCCCTGAACTGATATGCTGGAACCCTGACTCGCGACATCGTGACCGTTTGTCGTTGTGGGGCCCTATGGAGCGTACAAGCACTTCCGTCTAAAGTTAAATCTTCCTTTCTGAGCTGTCGGTTAACAGACGCCAGTGTGTCTACTAGTGAGGGTTAAATCTTTCTCCCTGAGATGAGGAGCGCATGGTCAGAGACCATGGCTCGGGTCCCTTGACCTCAAATTGACCCATGATTCTCTGTGCTTCTAATGTGTGCCAAATGTTCTGAACACAATCCAAGTACTTCGAGGTCACTCAAACATGTAACAAGATGAAACTTTAAAACATGACAACATGGTATTTTCTATTCTAACACAGGTCTTCCGAGCGTCCTTAGTGTCGGCCACTTCCGCCAGGTGGGACCGCCAAGCGGATTGCTTAAGGTTGCGGGTGAGATTCACAACTTCCTGCGATTTTTGACGCCAGGCCTCCCGGTTGGCAGCCATGTTGCGACGGAGGCGGTTGCGTTCCCGGATGAGGGTCTTCAGCTCGTCGGTCATCCAGGGGACGGCCTTCTCGCGGACGACCTTCGCCGGGACCGCCTTGTCGGCTGCCTCATGTAGAGACGTCGTCAACATCTCTAGCCGATGCGGGATCGGGACCTCGTCGCCAGTCGGCAGCAGCTTCTCCTCCACCAGAGAGCGGAAGAGGCCCCAGTCAGCTCGCCGGAAGTTCCGCCGCAGCCGTCTCACTGCGTGTTCGATCCGCGTCGTCTGTCTCCACCGAATGAGGATGGGCAGGTGGTCCGAGCTCAACTCGTGCAAGGGCTCCCAGCGGAAGGATTCCGCCGCGTCTGTATTAACGATGGTGACATCTGGGGCGCTTAGACCGCAGCCTTGCTCAAAACGGGCTGATCTGGTAGGAGTGCCGTCGTTGAGGGTCAACATAGCATGAGTCTCCAGCCAGTGGTACAGCGTAACACCCCGTTGCGTCTCGCGGGCGAAAGGATCCCAGGAGGCGTGGTGTGCATTCAGGTCACCGCAGACAATGGAGTTCCCCGACACAGGGAGCTGGTCTGCCCAGCTCTGCGGGTCGCCGACCGGGATGGTCGTTGAGTGCCCCGGGGGAAAGTAGGCGTTGGTGATGTTAACTGCGGATCGATGTCCTGTGGGGATCACCAGGCATTGGATCTCCAGCGCTGCAGCGGGTGGCGTTGCTGCAACCGAGTAGGGGATGACGCGCCGGACCAGCGTCATAAGTCCTCCTCCACGGTGAAGGCGCGTACCGCTTCCCGGCCTGTCTCGTCGCACGCAGTCGAATCCGGGGATCAACGGCGTTGGATCCTCCTCCCCGAGCTTGGTCTCTTGCAGGAGGATGAGGTCCACGTCATACCGCTTCGCCAGCATTGCGAGTTCGTCAGCCTTGGTTGACAGGCAATCGCAATTCCACTATAACAGCATCAGCTGGTGCTTCCTGAGCGGCGGCAGGGCATTCTTCCTCGCGTTAGGACTTGAGGGGGGCGGCGGATGCGGAAGACGGCAGGTGGGACAGGACCAAGTGTTGTTCCGCCGACGGACTTCAAGAGCTCCGCGTGTCTCCGGTGCGCACTTCAAGTGGAACCGGCGATTGCAGGAGCAGCAAATGAGGGGCAGGCGGCAGTGGGTGAGCGGTCTTGCGCAGGCTGGGCACTTAGCGTTCTTCGTGTTCCGGGAGGGTCCTGGCTCGTCTGTGGTGGGATTGGCTGCGTTGTGTAGGCATGATCTGCAGCGCCAATCCACTCCAGTGGACTGTCGTGGGAGCCCGGAGCAGGAGCGGTGGGCCACCGCCGCGCAGCCGGCGCAGGCGATGGGCGTGGTGCCCCTGGCAATCCTGGCTCGGCAGACCGTGCAGGCTCTCGAACCGTCGGAGGTGATTGCCGACTGTGTCATTGTCGTCGTCCGCGGTGGCGAGGCGACGCCGTCACGACAGCCCCTGCACGTGAAGCCTGTGAGACCCTTTTGTGCTCGGGTTAGGCCACTGCAGGTTCTGTGGAAGCTCCGCCGGCAGCTGTTGCAGACGACCGGAACGAAGTCGACTCGGATGGTCTTGAGACAACCGGCGCAGGTGGTGGGGCCGGGGTTCACCTCAACATCGCCCGCTCGCAGGAGTAGTAGCCGGAGGTGCGGAGCGGGCAGGGCATCTCCGATCAGCAAAAAAGGGGGGGGCGGCGCGTCTCCCAGGGCACCGCGGGTGGGGTGGACCGTGTTCGCAGGTCGCCGGATGGCGAACCCTCGCAGGACACCACGGGAAGGTCTCGGTCCTCGTCCTGCACTTGTTAACCAACTTGCTGTTGGTTAAGTGAACTATGTTTCTGCTTTGTTAAATTACGTTTTACTGACATCTGATCGTTCTGTTGACATTTCCTTGAGCGTAGCTCCATCGAGTGGATGCATTGTAGATTGCGTCTTATAATGTGGTGCGTCCAATATATGAAAAAATTACAAAGTAGGCCATTCATTGAAGGTGCGCCTCATAATCCAGTCCACCTTTTAGTGTGGAAAATATGGTACTATTAAACAGACAGAAGAGGTGTTACACCCTATGATCTGTCTTTCCTTGATGCAAGAACTGATGATGTGTCATCTGTGTGTGAATGGTGTGGTCATTCCATTGCAACGTGCCAACCACCAACAATATTATGGCTACTGACACAAACTAGTGAAAAAACATTTAAATAAGAGAGTTCTACATCACAGTAACCTTCATCCGCGATGTGGCATCTGGTCATTAGACGTCTCTCTGGTGAATTTTCAATCTTAACCTGCAATTTACGCCTCTGCTGAGGGTAAAATTGTTGTGGGAGATGATCTATTATAATTTGTCTAATGTCGACTTGTGAACATTGAGAAGCTGAGTTTCTGCTGATCATTTTTGTTGCATTGGAGGATCTACAATGCGTATGAATGCAGCGGTGTAACGTGATCTGGGCGGCAAGCTCAGTAAGCACAGTGGCCGCCAGGGCTGGATTGAATATCTGGCATCATTCCACCGCCCAAGGCCAGCTTCTGTAGCTGGGGATTGGACAGCCAAGGTCCCCGCCTTTGACCGTTACCCAGCTCACTGAGCACCCGACCTCTTTGGCCCCTCCCACAGGTGGCGAGCCCATGGTAAGGGAACTGAGCCCAGCCGGGCCACACGGGTGCAGGCCCAGCCACCAGACGCTCACCGTCGAGCCCCACCTCCAGGCCTGGCACCAGAGGGAGGCCCCGGTGACCGGTGTGTTTCCTCCCCAAGGACCTGTTTACCATGGGTGACCCTGCCAGGGGCATAGAGCCCCAGGCAACTTAGCTCCAAGGATCAATAGTGTAATGTTATCGAGAATGTCCACTCAGAGTTGTGCTTAACAGAGGTTCTTTACTAGTCGCTCGTAGACAGTACAGATCAATCTAACCGTAACAATGCCACGTTCTCTACACATGCTGAGGTCAGTTGCCATGGTAACCCGATAGCAGCTCTTTACGGCATGTCGAACTGCTATCGTAAAGTTCAACACATATAGTCCTTATATGACATCTCCCTTTTTTTTTCATTTCAGAACAACACAAAATTACTTTCCTCAGTGCGAAAATACACAAACTTTTTTTTTTTTTTCGAAGATTCAAACAGCATAACAATCAGCTCGTGGTTATTTTCACTTCTTTCAATATCTTTAACAGCTTTTTTTTTTTTTTTTTTTTTTCACAAACATTTTGATCTGTTCGGGCAGCGTTCTTCGTACATCCTTACAGATTCAGTCTGTTCACTGGTCTACTCAGCCTGCCTGACCGCGTGAATAGCTGTCCATCTTGCGTTTGAGGCACGCTTGTTTTGGGAGTAGCCAAGGTGTCTGGTGGTGTTTCAGTAGCTTCCGGCTGAGGATGTTGAAGCTGTAGGGGTGGAGTAACTCCAGAAGAAGCTGGCACACACAGTAGGTGGCGACGGTTGCGTCTCAGAGTCGCCCCCTTGTGCGTCTCAATGAGATAGGATCTCGGAGTTGCACCGTCACCAGTAACGGCAGCCGGCGTTCCCCAAGCATCCTGATGATCCAACTTTGTGAGAACAGAATCACCGTTTCTCAAAAGGGGTAAAGGTCTTGTACCATGACGTTGGTTGAAGTAGAAGGCTTGCTTCTGCTTCTCCCTTGCATCCTTGCTTCTTACGGCAGCTAGATCTGGCCATTGGGGTTGGAGATTCGACTCTAGAGTTGGGAGTGTTGTTTTAATCCTTCTCCCCATAAGCAGTTCTGCTGGACTTACGCCTGTGGTTGCACATGGGGTGGAACGGTAACACATGAGAGCGAGTAAAGGGTCTTTCTGCTTTAGAATCCTCTTTGCAATTTGTACACTCCTTTCTGCATGTCCGTTGGCTTGTGGACAATGCGGGCTCGAAGTAATGTGTTGAAAGTCAAAGTCAAGGGAAAACTTCTTGAACTCCTCACATGCAAATTGGGGTCCGTTGTCCGAAACAATCTGATCCGGGCAGCCATAGCGAGCAAAGAGTGATTTCAGCTTCAGCACGACCTGTGAAGCAGTTGTCGTTGACATATGGAGTATCTCGATGAACCTGGAGAAATAATCGGACACTACTAGGTAAGTTTGTTTGTTGTAATCACAAAGGTCGATTGCAAGTCTTTGCCAAGGTCTTTCAGGCATAAGAGTTGAGATGAGGGGCTCTTTACGCTGGGTGAGTTTCATTTCACAGCACGTTTGACAGGACTCGACTTTCAGCTTGATGTCAGTGGAGATTCCGGGCCACCACACGGATGCATTGGCCCGCTCCCTGCATTTGGTTAGGCCCTGATGTCCATCATGGATCCGATCCAAGATGTCACCTCTCAATGGGGCCGGAATTAATATGCGACATCCTTTGGTGACAATACCTTTGTACTCTGACAGTTCACTTTTAACTGGATAATAGTCTCTGATGGCAGTAGGGACATTTCCTACATAATCTGGCCAACCTGACTTGATATATCCCAGTAGCAGCTTCAGGTTACTGTCAGCTGCTGTGGCTAGCTTTATAGTTTCGAGCTTTTGTGGTGTGGCTGGCATGCCGGTGATGATGGCTGCAATGTAACACTCTACATCAGCATGAGTGTCACTTACCTCCGTTGTGCACTGTAATGGGTCACGGGACAGTGCATCGGCTACGGTAAGAGTCTTGCCTGGCGCATATTCAGCTGTAGGCTTAAACCTCATAAGTCTCATCAAGAGTCTTTGGCAACGCATAGGAACATTATCCAGATCCTTTTTATTTATCAGGGGTACCAGAGGTTTATGGTCGGTGACCAACCTGAAGTTCTCCAGCCCAACCAGGTATTTCTCAAACCTTTCGCATGCCCAAACACTTGCCAGACATTCCTTTTCTATCTGGGCATATCTGGTTTCGGCATCTGACAAGCGGCGAGAACAGTAAGCGACCGGTTTCCAGTCCCCGTCGTGTTGTTGTAGCAGCACACCTCCAATGCCATAACTGCTCGCATCCGCTGATACAGTAGTAGGTCGGTTCACATCATAGAACTTGAGTACAGGAGACGTAGACAGAATGTCTTTGATTTGCTCGAATGCCTCTTTCTGCGGGTGATCCCATGTCCATGTGGTATTGGACCTCAACAGTTCGTATAGGGGTTGACCCACTGTTGACAAATGAGGGATATATTTCCCCAAGTATGTGAACATGCCTAGGACACGTTTCAGATCCTGGACGTTCTGTGGCTCTGGGAGCTCTTTGATGGCTTTTACTTTTTCGGGGTCCGGTTTTACTCCCGACTTGTCAATCAGTTGACCCAGGAAGTGAAGTTGGTTTTTCCTGAACACGCACTTGTCTCTGTTCAACTTCAAACCTGTCGACATGATTCTCTCCAGTACTTTGTTTAGGCGCTCGTCATGCTGTTCTTGTGTGTCGCCATAAACTAGTATATCGTCCATGTAAATTGCCACTCCGTCAAGATCACTCAAGGCCTCCATCATTTTCCTCTGAAAGATTTCTGGAGCGCTGGTGATGCCGAAGGGCAGACGTTTAAACGCGTACCTTCCAAAAGGCGTAATGAATGTGGTTAACTCGCTGCTTTGTGGATGGAGGGGTATCTGCCAGAACCCTGAAGCCGCGTCAAGTGACGTAAACATGGTTGCGGCGCACAGTTTTGCAGTGATTTCCTCGGCAGTTGGGAGGACAAATCTTTCTCTCTTTACGGCCTCATTTAGCTTTTTCAAATCCACACAGATGCGCACTTGGCCATTTTTTCTTGGGACAGGCACCATTGGTGCGCACCAGTCTGTTGGTTCAGTCACCTTTTCAATGATCCTGTTTTTCTCCATGCGCTGCAATTCCTCTTTTATTTTCCCCAAAAGCGGCAGAGGGATTCGACGAGCTGTGTGAACTGCATACGGTTCTGCGTTATCTTTGAGTTTTATTTTGACTGGCTCTGTATTAAGAGTTCCATGCTCGCCGAATGCATTGTGCACTTCCTCAATGCGTTTCACTAGTCCCATTGCGCATGCTGTCTCTTTGCCTAGCAGGTTATTAGACGTCTGGCTGTGGATCACAAACACTGGAAATGAATAGTACTTGCCCTTGTACTTTGTATTCGCCTGGAATTTCCCAACACAGTTTAGCTGACCACCAGGGCTATTCATTGGGGGGATATTGGACTGTATAAGTTTCTCTTCAGGGACTAACATGTCGAATGTCTCTTTCTCCATGATGTTTAAATCTGCTCCGGTATCAATTTTAAATT
Organism: Hippocampus abdominalis; assembly: GCA_018466805.1. Classification (NCBI taxonomy): domain Eukaryota; kingdom Metazoa; phylum Chordata; class Actinopteri; order Syngnathiformes; family Syngnathidae; genus Hippocampus; species Hippocampus abdominalis. The sequence continues at coordinate 44,104 of CM031696.1, forward strand.
TAACCGGTGTTGCACCGATGACAATTTCTACTGTCCATTTATCACTCTCTCTGGTAGAGTCTGTGACAGCCCCAAGGAAATATGGTGTCTGTGAAACAGTCTCCTCGTCCGTCACTTCTTTGATGGACTTACTGTGGCACATTCTTTCCCAGTGACCCACCTTTTTGCACTTGTTGCATGTAGACTTTATGGCTGGACATTTACTTTGCTCTCTGTGCTTAAACTTTCCACATCTTCCACATTTTTGCTCAGTGTAATCCTCACTCACTTGCTTTTTATTTTTTCGCTGCTGCTTCCCTCTGAATGCAGTTTTTGTTTGTGAGACTTCCTGCACCGCTGCGCACGCTTCCCCTTGCTCGTGCACTTGTCTCGTCACCTCCTCGGACTGGCGTACGGCCTGTACGGTTTGGGCTAGTGTGAGCTGCGACTCAAGCTGCAGTTTACGAGACATCTCTTTGTCGAAGATTCCCACTACTATGCGATCTCTGATGTGCTCCTCTCTGTGTATCCCAAAGTCACAATGTTCCGACAGTTCGTATAAAGCCCGGATAAACATTTCGACTTTCTCACCGGGCCGCTGTACTCTCTGGTGGAAACACGCTCGCTCGTGGATAACATTCCTCTTCGGGTAGAAGTATTCGTCGTATTTTCCTAACACGACGTCGAATTTCGTCTTGTCCGCTTCATCCGCAAAAGTGAATGCCTTGAAAATATTCTCCGCCTCCGCGCCCATAGCGTAGATCAAGGAGCTTACTTGCACCTCGCCGTCCTCCTTGTTCAATTTCGTCGCCACACGAAAACGCTGAAACCGCTGCTTCCAATCAGCCCATTCCGTCGGGCGGTCGAACGGAAAGCTTCCCGGGGGGTTAAACTTTGCCATTATCCGAAGCTGCAGGTCCGTCGTCGACTTCTGACACCATGTAATGTTATCGAGAATGTCCACTCAGAGTTGTGCTTAACAGAGGTTCTTTACTAGTCGCTCGTAGACAGTACAGATCAATCTAACCGTAACAATGCCACGTTCTCTACACATGCTGAGGTCAGTTGCCATGGTAACCCGATAGCAGCTCTTTACGGCATGTCGAACTGCTATCGTAAAGTTCAACACATATAGTCCTTATATGACAAATAGGACAATCAAATACCTCCAATACGCTCATGCAAGGATAATAGATTTCTCTTTCTTTTTTTTTTAATTGAGAATGCACAGATGAATGCAGTGATAAATATGTTGCCAGGTGAATGAGAGGACACCTAAAAAGTGCTGCGAACAGAAAGTGAAACCCATTCACCAGTCCACACAAATGGCATACAAATTGTGCAACAGAACCGTGATCCAACTTCCCATGAAAGTAAATACTGTTAATGATTTTTAGATACATGTTGCATATTATCTTTTTCATTTCAGATACAGTACATTTTTTCCAAACTTGGATTGTGTTTAAACGTGAAGATGGTGCTGCAATTCAATGTGTTATCACATGTACTTCCTTGCCCATCCTTATAAGCAACATGCCATATATGGATCACAATAGGTGGCCTTTACCATATATAAGGTGAAACACTTCTCTTGGTACATTCATGGTCGGTTATTCTAGAAGCAGTCATGCTTGTCCATGTTGCAGCGCTGAGCTTCCTCTTTTTCTCCGTCCAGAGTTTCACCATAAAAGTAAGGATGGTAATTTTCTTCTCATACATTATTTGGACAGTATTTTGTCTTCTACAGTTGAAGTCAATTATTTAGATAAACAAATTCTGTAATGACCAGAGAGCATTAGCACCTCTTTGTTAGACTAACAGAGAAATAAGTGGGCTCTGGGTATATTCTTAAGATGGTAGAAAACCTCTCTTAATTACATTCTTGTGTGTAATAAAATCTAATTCAGAGTGATAAATGACTGGCGGGCACACATTGTCAAGCTTTAAAATCTTAGAGTTTTGGAACTTCAAGACCAATAATAACCAAAACATATGTTGTGTCCTGGGTGTGCTGTGGGAAATTCACTGCATGACTGAATAACAAGAATTCAGTTAATTCATTTAATGCCAGCCGTTTGTCTCAGATTGGGAGTGCCAGTGCCAGCCATTTTTAACCATTGAGACAAGGCCTACAGAAATTTGAGTTCTGTAGCTATATAAGCTTGGAAGCTACCAAAGGAAAGATTTAACCCTCTTCTCTCATCAGGAGAAAAAGTACATTTCTACCATGTACCATTCTTTCATAAACAGCAGTTGAACATTGGGAAGTTACTTGAAAATACTCGTTTATGAGAAAAATTCAGAGAGAAAAAAGAGCTTTTTATGAAAGGATCCATTTCAAGCAGAACTTTCAACGTGATGCTATTTTTGTTTTTTACATTTGTGATACCTCAAGTATCGAAACAATGCTCTCCTACTAAATAACACCATAAACAACAACAGAAAAGGCCCCTTTGATTGCAAAGTAACAGTTTATTGCAAGATAAACACCACACTTATGCATACCTAGTTTGCATGAACTTTTCATGAACATTGAGATTTGTGTGTGTGTGTGTGCGTGTGTGTGTGTGTGTGTGTTTGTGTGTGCCTTACGTGTGTTGTGTGTGTGTGTGTGTGTGTGTGTGTGTGTGTGTGTGCGTGTGCCTTACGGGTGCTTCAGCTTCCCCTAAAATGTCAAAAAGTAAGTGATCAAATACGTGTGTGTACGTACAATTGTGTGGACATGTCATTGACTAAATATGCGCTACAACGCGCTTAACTTTTGTTCCGAATCAGCTTGTTATTACTGGTTACGACGCGACTCTCTTTTCCTTCATTCTCGCAGCTTCACTGTGATTTAAACTGTGTGGAACCTGCTAGTTGACCGCGCGGACGCTGGGCGTCTCGAGAGTTCAGTGTAGGTTGTCCCAATGCATTGAAACAAAGACGAGTCATTGGATAAATGCTGGGTTTGTCCCACCCACCGGACGCTCAGCGTCTCTGGGAGTCTACGGACAGTGAGCCTGTATCGGCTTACGCTGAGCTTTTCTGCATGATGATTGGATGATCTGTCTGAGGCGGAATCTCTTTTTGATTGACAGCGAAATGAGCCAATCACCGATCTTATGGTGAAGGCATCCTTTTCATTTTTTTTTTTGAAAAGGAACGGAGAGTAAAATTTACATATAAATAAACGGACACATTTTATGATGTAGGCCGAAATTGAGTTTCCCCTCCTTGACCGACCAGCATCCGCCACTGGTGTCTGTGTGTGTGTGTGTGTGTGTGTGTGTGTGTGTGTGTGTGTGTGTGTGTGTGCGTGTGTGTGTGTGTGTGTGTGTGTGTGTGTGTGAGAGTGTGCCTGCCTGCCTGCATGTCTGCACGTGTTTGTCAAGGATGACAATGGGACTTCGTTATTTTATTTTAATTTATATTATTTTTTTAAAAGCTCCATTGTAATAAGCTGCCGGTATTTATCCATGTTCTCAGCGGTGGCGTCGCTTCCGCAAGCCAGCCCACAACGTCGGATCGCAGTACGCCATCCACACTCATTCACATTGTGTCTGGACCAAGACCTGATCAATACCACTCCTGCCATCTAGTGGTGATTTATCATACTGAAATAAATTCCCCATCCATGGTTCTTCCTGAGGAGGTGCACCGTGCACGATGCCCTTTGTTAATTGTTTTCAATAAAACACACCAAAAACGTATTTTTACATTTCGGCACTCATTGATAAGGTTTCCACAAATGTATTTTTATGTTTCAGCATTATATAAGTTTTAAGAAAGGGTATAAATGAATTTCCTGTCTGTTTCTTTTTCAGGATTCTCTCAAAAAGTTTAACAGACACTCAGGTAAGACAGCCCCAGTTTAAATAAAACAAAACAATTCATACTAATTGCAGTTATGGTCACAAGCACTGGCACATGCATATTTATAATTATTCTTTTTCAAAGGCAATACCCCTGCAGATGAGGATTACAGTGTTTCCACACTGATAGAGAGGGCAAATGTGAATGTTGGTATGTTAATCTCATTTCTTTTTATTCATAATCTCACTTCTTTTTATGAATAGCAAGATAGTGATTTATTGCTTTATTGAGAATACCATTTTAGATTACTCTTTTTTTACCATCCAGAATTTGTCAGTCCAGTGGTGAGTATGGCAGCGCAGAGGGTAGAAGTCTGTGGAAGCCTCTATATTACATCTGCATGTCATGATACTCTCCCTGACTTATCTACTTTCTCCTGCTACATACCACCAATTCGGTAACAGATTTCGGAGAGTGACATAACAATGCCGAAAGAGTCTGAGCATGATTAATTTCATCATTCACTCTCGTAGCAAACAGCAGCAAGTTGGCCACAACTCATTGACATTCACGTCTTTTTTAACCCGGCACTCTCACTGAAAATGAATGCGATCAAGCATTTCATGATGCTGTGTATTCGGAGTATTAATGATTATTGGCAAGCATTAAGAGTAAAATTGCGAATGCAGCGACTCATGATAAAGGAAAACGTACTTTTCTAGGAAAGAACCAAAATGAACCTCTTGTGATGTTTGGAGACATTGCCATACCAACTGGACTACAGAATGCAGATGCTTGCACGAGAGACAGGTGCCGGTGGCCAAAAGCAATGGATGGCTTTGTCTATGTGCCTTACAGAATTTCCAGAGCCTACTGTAAGTAACAATCTATATTGAAAAAGTGAATGTGATCATGCTGTTCATTGAGCGGTTACGTGTAACCTCTTTTTTTTTTTCACAAACCATTTCAGATTGTAATAATACAAGCATGAGAAGCTTTGACTCAGTTGTCACCCACACGTTAATAGACCTCGAACTGTAACATGCTTTTTTTTTCATCTTCCTCTGCTACAGTGTTGGGACTTGCAAAAAAAAAACAAAAGCAAAAATAACCTGTATTTTATTATAAACTTAAGTTTTCATAATCAGAAGACATTCACAGGTAAAGGTGGCACAGTCAAATATAATATATACAATGCAATGTGTTTGTAATTAACTGTGTTTTGACTGTTGCATTACTTTACAATTTCATTCCATAAAACTTTTGGCCTTACAACACATTATATACAAGTCGATTAAAAAAATAAACAAACATTGTTTTCACAAATGACAACAAATTGATGCCAAATGTTGTTATGTTAAGTACAACTGTGCACAATCAAGCAAAAAGTATCTGACATAGATTTCACCAGAACCTTTTTGAGGGGAAAAAAATCGGAAAAGCAAGCGTCTTTGGATCGGTTCTTTATAAATCGCCAGTCAAAAACCTCTTCTGCGAGAGAACATGTACCTCAGAGGAAAAAAAAACGAATAGTATAGTAATTTTTTTTCTTGACTCTGTTCTTAGTTTTTTACATTGTGCACAATTCTCATTTATTGTGCAATCATCTAATTGTAACATGTATTTTTACATATGTTGATGCATTTTTATGCTTTAGGAAACATTTATGTCTGAATTTTGGGGGTGTGGGGGCTTGGAACGGATTAGGCCATTAACATGGACATTTTTCTCGTGAAGAAATTTCTTCCAGAAGCAATTCATTTCGTAAGTAGGGGTACCACTGTATGATGACCATGCTCTGCATGAAAGGCACCAACAGCCTTCGGGGTTGGGGGCACCAAAAATTTAAAATTAAGCTGGTAAAAAAATCATAATAATAGGAATTATAATAATAACAGTATACAATATGTATAATAAAGGTTTGTAAAGTATTTTAATAAATATATGTACAAAAAATACAAAAATAACGTAGGCTGTTGAAGACTCACTGAACTTGTTTGACTATTGTCTTGTCCAGGGAAGCCAAGACAACAAGTATTATAAAATATTATGATATTTATTCAAGAAAGAAAAAAAAACATGGAGGGACACCGTTCACAGATCTGTCAAGGGAGCATTCTCCCTCTCCGCGTCTTGCTCTCTCATTTTATCTTGTTGGGAGGCGGTGAAGGCCAGCGCAATCAGCATTTTGAACAGCTAAGCAGAGTACAGACTAGTGCAACTTTGCTTATCCACAAAATAACTGGTCAGCATTCAATTGTATGAACAGTTACTTCCATTTAGCCCTGTTATATGTCAAATTCCCATAACACTATGTGTGTGGCTGTGAGTGAAAATTACGCAAATGTGTGCAATCATGACAAAAAACACCAAGTAAGCTGAAGCTGGTGTTGACAGTTCCATCCACGTCCGACCTTGCTCTTGTTTTTTCTTAACATCTTATCTCTTTCCAAACACTGTCATGATTCGGTTTGGGACCAACAGGGGCACTGGAGGGCTCAACCTGCAGCTGCACACTTGCTGGTCGTTAGGCCGTTAGCCATTTAAAAGGACTCCCTGCCCGAACAGTCAATGTCGGATCATCGTGTGTCTCTGTGCACGTCATGTTTTGTTTTCAGTCTTCCGTTTTGTTTGCTACTTTGGATTGTTTGTTTTTGTGACTTTGTTTGTTCTGGCTTTAGTTTCTGTATTTCAATACAATTCTTCAAGTTCACCCTGCTCCTCCTTCCTGCCTGCTTTTTGGGGTACACCGCCACCTTGCAAAACGTGACAAACACTTTCTCTGGAAGGTGATTGTGTTCCCTAACTCTCATGCAGTGCATTTAGCATTCTTTATTATAGGTATGAGCATGTATTTATTAAGAGCATAAGCGTTCTTCATTGCAAGCATAATCAATTCATCATTAATAATATGCAAATGTTTGACAAGTAAAAAACACAATTATTCCTTCAGTTCAAAACTATATCTCACTGAAGTATCCTCGGATATTTTTTCTTGTATTTGTGAATACATAATCAATGCCTCAATAAGTTCAAGGAGGAAAGGCCAAGCGAAAGTATCATGTTTATTTGTTCATAGTCGTGGCATTTATTTATTTGTTTTTAAAATGTATTTATTTATTTAAAATGCTGTATTTTTAGTTATGTTTGGTGCCATTCTTTGTGTTTTATAAATACGTATTATTATCTTATTTTTGTGAAAGTTTTTGAAACATTAGTATTGACAAGTTATTTTGTAAAATAAAGCAAAACTGACAAATACTATACTGTACTCAGATGTTGTTCATTTCTGTTAGGGAGGGTGTGGGGTTGTAAGGGGGAGGGGGGGGGGGCACCACAAAGCATTTATGCTGAGGGCACCAAAATTGGTGGTTTGGGGGGTTGTTTTGGGAAGTATGAAGCCACTTTTTAATCAACCGAAAAGAATACTCCTTTTAAAGGCGTCCAAAATGAGCGATTGGAACTACCCCAGACCAAGATTACGCTCCCTTTCCTGCTCCCTGCTGGCATGCACTTACACTGCTCTTTAAACATTTGGTGTGCCGTCACTTGACTGTACAATGCCGCATTGTTGTTTATTGACTCATTGTGGGAGGTGCTGATTTTTATTCATGAATGTCAAGAGGAACAATCACGTGGAATATAGACCGTATTGGTTCAGGGGCAGTGCATGGCCGAATGTCCGCTGAAGTATTGTTAGCTGTGGATTATTTCTAGTGGTTGTACAGTACTTATATACATTGTACAGGTTGGCAGTTGTCATAGTAACTGACAAAGACCAAATGTGTTTAAGTGACTTTGTGTGCGGGCATCTCCATGTCACTTAGGCTGAAGAAGAAATAAAATCAGTTGAGGATCAGAAAAGAATAAATTAGAAACACAATTTAAGATCACCTCCAGAACCCACCTGATGACTATTTAAGAAGGGAAGACTGCTCATTAATCTGTTTACAAATTTAACAAAGTTTGGGGCATACACGTTTACGTATTATACGTACTTTAAATACTTAGTTACTCTAAATCAGTGGTGTCTAAATTTTGGCCCGGTGGCCATTTGCGGCCCAATACCTACGTGTTAACAGCCTGCAGCATATACTAAAACTACATTTTGACATGACAATGCTATTTTAAAAAACAAAACAAAAAAACAAAAAACAAACAAGTTTGCAGGTCGGCAGAACGAGAAGTACAGTTGTGGGGGGACGTGAGTAACGGGAACTACCACAACAACTAGTCAAACTCTTCTAGCTATCCGAAGACACTATTACATTCACAGCTAAAACAGTAAGAGAAGTTCTCTTTGTAACACAGTGAGAACAAAAAAAAATCTGTTTCATAAACATAAAACCACTTTCTGGTTTGTCTCAAGGTCTGATTTGTGAACATATCACATTAATGATCCACAAGTATTGTCAAACAATGTATAATTGATTGAGCATCCCCCCAGTTAATAAGCTAATGCAGAAAAGAAATGTAAAAGTGACGTCTGCGTCTTTCTCCTTTTCTGTATGTGGCCTTCAGAAGAAAAAGTTTGGAAAGGACTTCTTCATTTCACTGGTCTGCATTGCCTTCCCCATGCAGCTTTCCAAATGTGCATAAACAAAGTAGCCACAATATTTTCTAGGGCAAAAACATAAATGTGACGGCTCTCGCTTCAAAAAGAATACTTTTACCAGCAAGAACATGCTCTTCAGATTTACCTTCATGATGACGATTTGGAGACCGCAAATCCTTTGGGTTCCAATAAGGGGATATACAAACATTGTTGTATTTACTTAATATTGAGGAACACACCCCTAAAATGTAATTCTATTTTGATTCATATTCATGTAGTGACACTCTTTCATTCACAAGACCTGAAAAAGTTATTTAAATTGACAGTTAATGATGCTGAAAGATTTGAAACAGAAGGAATGGTTGTGCTTTTCTTTAGTGACTAATATATTTCGTTAATATTACCATTACTAGTGTTGCGGCACGGTGGACAACTGGTTGGCTTGTCGACCTCACAGTTCAGGGGTGCAGGGTTCAATTCTGGCTCCGTCCTTCCCGTGTGGCATTTGCATGTTGCCCGCCTGGGTTTTCTCCGGGTACTTTGGTTTCCTCCCACATTCCGAAAACATGAATGGCAGGTTAATGGAACACTTGAAATTGGCCCTAGGTGTGATTGTGAGTGGGAATGGTTGTATGTCTATGTGTGCCATGCAATTGGCTGGCAGCTGGTTTAGGGTGTCCCCCGCCCAGTGCCTGAAGATAGTTGGGATAGGATCCAGCATGCCCATGACCCTCGTTATGATAAGCGGATTAGGAAATGGATGGATGGATTCCTAGTGTTAATGAAAGCAGTTCAAGTTTTGGGTGTTTTGAGAAGGTCAACATTACTTGGTGTCATATTTTAACACTGACTAGCGTCATGTAAAATAAAGACTCACCATCAACTACCATCAGAGTTCTAATACACTCCATCTAAAAAAATTAACACTTTCACAGTGCTATGTTACCTGGACTAATATAGAAATGGCGGCCCGGCAGTCCAGTCGTTAGCATGGCGACCTCACAGTGCAGCGGTTGTGGCTTCGATCCCAGCCGGCTACGGCCTTCCTTTGTGGAGTTTGCATGTTCTCCCTGTGCCTGCGTGGGCTTTGATTTCCTCCCACAATCCATAAACATGTGTGGCAGGCTGATTGAACACTCTAAATCAGTGGTCCCCAAACTTTTTCCTGTGAGGGCCACATAACTTTGCGCTTCTCTGATGGGGGGCCAGTTTGTAACAGAAAAAGCGTGACTGCAAGAGTACCTAAACGTAAAAATGTATTGTTTTCCAGAAACCCCCACAAAATCAAATAACTTTTTTGGGATTTTTTTCACAGAACAAAACTCAGGGAATAAATAATAACACTATTAATGAAATAAATAATAATGAAATAACCCTCCCCGGGTTCTTCACAGGAAAAAAGGCAGGGAATAAGTTACACAATTTGTTAAATACCCCTCCGTGAGCCGTCACCTTACCGTGGTGGAAGGGTTTGCGTGCCCCAATGATCCTAGGAGCTACGTTGTCTGGGGCTTTATGCCCCTGGCAGGGTCACCCATGGTAAACAGGTCCTGGGTGAGGGACCAGACAAAGCATGGCTCAAAAGATCCCTTATGATGAGTAAAATAAATGGATTCAAGTTTCCCTTGCCCGGACGCGGGTCACCGGGGCCTCCCTCTGGAGCCAGGCCTGGGGGTGGGGCTCATTGACGAGCGCCTGGTGGCCGGGCCTATACCCATGGGGCCCGGCCGGGCTCAGCCCAAAGAGATAACGTGGGTCCGTCCCCCTTCTCATGGGCTCACCACCCATGGGAGGGGCCAAAGAGGTCGGGTGCAGTGCGAGCTGGGCGGCAGCCAAAGGCCTGGCGGTCCGATCCTCGGCTACAGAAGCTAGCTCTAGGGACATGGAATGTCACCTCTCTTGCAGGGAAGGAGCCCGAGCGAGTGTGCGAGGTAGAGAAGTTCCGACTGGATATAGTCGGACTTACCTCCACCCACAGCCTGGGTTCTGGAACCAGTTCTCTCGAGAGGGGTTGGACTCTCTTCCACTCTGGAGTTGCCCACGGTGAGAGGCGCAGAGCTGGTGTGGGCATACTCATTGCCCCCCAGCTCAGTGCCTGTACATTGGGGTTCACACCGGTAGACGAGAGGGTGGCCTCCCTCCGCCTTCAAGTGGGGGGACGGGTCCTGACTGTTGTTTGTGCGTACGCATCCAACAGCAGCTCAGCGTACCCACCGTTTTTGGAGTCCTTGGAGGGTGTGCTGGAGAGTACTCCTGCTGGGGACTCCCTTGTTCTGGTGGGGGACTTCAATGCTCACGTGGGCAATGACAGTGAGACATGGAAGGGCGTGATTGAGAGGAACGGCCCCCCCGATCAGAACTTGAGTGGTGATTTGTTATTGGACTTCTGTCCTCGTCACGGATTGTCATAACGAACACCTTGTTCAAACATAAGTGTGTCCATATGTGCACTTGGCACCAGGACACCCTTGACCGCAGTACGATGATTGACTTTGTGGTTGTATCATCGGATTTGCGGCCACATGTTTTGGACATTCGGGTGAAGAGAAGGGGCGGAGCTGTCAACTGATCACCACCTGGTGGTGAGTCGGCTCCAATGGTGGGGGAAGATGCCGGTCCGACCTGGCAGACCCAAACGTATTGTGAGGGTTTGTTGGGAGCGTCTGGCGGAATCCCCTGTCAGAAGGAGTTTCAACTCCCATCTCCGACAGAGCTTTTCCCATGTCCCGGGATAGGCGGGGGACATTGAGTCCAAGTGGAGCATGTTCCGTACCTCTATTGTTGAGGCGGCCAATCTGAGTTGTGGCCGTAAGGTGGTTGGTGCCTGTCGTGGCGGCAACCCTCGTACTCGCTGGTGGACACCAGCAGTAAGGGATGCTGTCAAGCTGAAGAAGGAGTCCTATCGGGCCTTTATGGCCCATGGCACCCCAGAGGCAGCTGACGGGTATCGACTGGCCAAGCGGAATGCAGCGCCGATTGTCGCCGAGGCAAAAACTCGGGCGTGGGAAGAGTTCGGTGAGGGCATGGAAGCCGACTTCCGGACGGCTTCGAGGAAATTCTGGTCCACCATCCGACGTCTCAGGAGGGGGAAACAGTGCACCACTAACACTGTGTACAGTGGGGATGGGGCGCTGTTGACCTCGACTCGAGATGTTGTGAGCCGGTGGGCGGAGTACTTCAAAGACCTCCTCAACTCCACCAGCATGCCTTCCTTGGAGGAAGCAGAGTCTGGGGACTCTGAGGTGGGCTCTCCTATCTCTGTGGTCGAAGTCACCAATGTGGTTAAAAAGCTCTTCGGTGGCAGGGCAGAGTTTCTCAAGGCTCTGGATGTTGGAGGGCTGTCCTGGTTGACACGCCTCTGCAACATTGCATGGTCATCGGGGAGAGTGCCTCTGGATTGGCAGACCGGGGTGGTGGTCCCTCTGTTTAAAAAGGGGGATCGGAGGGCGTGTTACAACCACAGAGGGATCACACTCCTCAGCCTCCCTGGTAAGGTCTATTCAGGGGTGCTGGAGAGGAGGGTCCGTCAGGAATTCGAGTCTCAGATTGAGGAGGAGCAGTGTGGTTTTCGTCCTAGCCGTGGAACAGTGGACCAGCTCTATACCCTTAGCAGGGTCCTCGAGGGCATGTCTACATGTGCTTTGTGGACTTGGAGAAAGCGTGCGACCGTGTCCCTTGGGGAGTTCTGTGGGGGGTGCTTCGTGGGTATGGGGTACCGAACCCCCTGATACGGGCTGTTCGGTCTCTATACCACCAATGCGAGAGTTTGGTTCGCATTGCCGGCCGTAAGTCGGAATCGTTACCAGTGAGGGTAGGACTCCGCCAAGGCTGCCCTTTGTCGCCGATTCTGTTCATAACCTTTATGGACAGAATTTCTAGGCGCAGCCGAGGCGTTGAGGGGGTCCGTTTTGGTGGCCTCAGTATTGCATCTCTGCTTTTTGCAGATGATGTGGTAATTTTGGCTCCTTTAAGCAGGGCTCTCCAACTCTCGCTGGAGCATTTCGCAGCCGAGTGTGAAGCAGTTGGGATGAAAATCAGTACCTCCAAATCTGAAACCATGGTACTCAGTCGGAAAAGGGTGGAGTGCCCCCTCCAGGTCGGGGAGGAGATCTTGCCCCAAGTGGAGGAGTTTAAGTATCTTGGGGTCTTGTTCAAGAGTGAGGGCAGGAGGGAGCGAGAGATCGACAGGCGGATCGGTGCAGCGTCTGCTGTGATGCGGACGTTGTATCGGTCTGTCGTGGTAAAGAAGGAGCTGAGCCAAAAGGCCAAGCTCCCAATTTACCGGTCGATCTACGTTCCAATCCTCATCTATGGTCAGAGCTATGGGTTGTGACCGAAAGAACGAGATCCCGGATACAAGCGGCCAAAATGAGTTTTCTCCGCAGGGTGTCCTGGCTCTCCCTTAGAGATAAGGTGAGAAGCTCGGTCATCTGGGAGGGGCTCAGAGTCGAGCCACTTCTCCTCCACATCGAGAGGAGCCAGAGGAGGTGGCTTGGTCATCTGATTAGGATGCCTCCTGGTGAGGTGTTCCGGGCATGTCCCACCGGGAGGAGACCCCGAGGACGACCCAGAACATGCTGGAGAGACTATGTCACCCAGCTGGCCTGGGAACGCCTCGAGATCCCCCGGGAAGAGCTGGAAGAAGTGGCTGGGGAGAGGGAAGTCTGGGCTTCCCCGCTAAAGCTGCTGCCCCCGCGACCCGACCTCGGATAAGCGGTAGAAGATGGATGGATGGATGGATGGATGAATTTATTAAATGAATAATAATCAACTTTGCTCTGATGAAGTTTATGCATGACAACACAACTTTCATGACAGAATCCCAAGTCAATACTTTGCAGCACAGTGCTTGCTGGTGAATTAGGCAGTGATTTTGAAACTCCGTTCTTCCATCTCCCGGTTCATGCATCCTATTAGACCCCGAGACGCGCCCACCATACTCGGAGCCCCATCAGTTGTGTTGCTGGCCAGCTTTGACCAGCCCAGGTCTAACTCGTCCACAGTTTGGTGCACTTTGCCCAAAATATCCTCCCCCATCGTAGTCCTTTTGAGACTTTGGAGGGCTGCCAGCTCCTCGCACATCTCAAAGTTTGTGCTAACTCCATGAATAAAAATTTGCAGTTGCGCTGTGTCCTGCACGTCCATTATCTCATCAAATGTTAATGAAAATTATTCAAATTATTTCGTCTTCTGCTGCAGCTGGGCGTATACATTACAATTTCTTTGATATCTCTAATGATTGTACTCGCTGATAGACTTGTGGTACTAAAGACGTCTTTCTTCTCGGGATACACCACCTCTGCGACAGCACTCATGCATTTCTTGACAAACTCTCCATCAGTAAAAGATTTACCGCTGCTTGCTATCAGTTGAGCAAACCGAAAGCTCGCCCGAACAGATGGCTGTTTCAGCTGAGCTAACATTGCTCTTTTTAGCATTGACAGTTTGTCTGCTGGCATTTGGCCATGCAAAATATCGTACTTGTTGTTGTGACAGGATTCATAGTGTCTTCACAGATTATATTCTTTGAATCTCGCCACTGCCACCTAACAGATGACACAGCCAGCCTTTTCTTTGCATTGAACAAAAAAAAAAAAATCGTTTCTCCACTTTGGGTTGAATTCCTTGTATTCTAAATACATTTTTTTTCTCTTACCTAACTTTTTGCCATGATTACGTTCTCTTTGAGAGGGGCGGGTGTTGGATTTTTTTTCTGGGGTTGTCAGATAACGGCACAGACCGCAGAAGGATGGAACAAATGTCAAATTATTTGAGTTTATGAAATAGTTACTAACCAATAGTTAATAATGAAAATAGTTCAGAAATAAGGATTATTTTATTGCAGCCCAACTTTATGATAAAATAAAAATACACATCGATGAAAAATAAATCAAAAGACTCTGTGGTATTGTTCAGGGGGGCCGGACCAAATGTGGTAGCTGCCGGATCCGGCCTGCAGGCCGTAGTTTGGGGACCACTGCTCTAAATTGTCCCTAAATGTGAGTGTGAGCCCTGGGATTGGTTGGCAACCGCTTCAGGGTGTCCTCGCCTACTGCCCGAAGACAGCTGGGATAGGCTCCAGCAACACCCGCTACCCTGGTGAGGATGAAGGAGATCAGAAAATAGATCGATGGATAATATAGACACTTTTGAAGTGATACAGTTAATTCTATAGGTGTTGAATCAAAACTGCCGATTTTGCTGTGTATGCCAAGTGTATTTACTTAGTGTATGCCAAGTGTATTTACTTGGCATACACTAAGGATGATAACAGATCACATTACTTGATTAAAGGATCTAGATTGACACTTACTCACAGATTTTCAGGTTTTTCAAATTAACGGACAATTAGTTCATGCAATTCATACAAACAAACTGATCTGTGTGGAGTTTGCATGCTTTCTGCGATTGGCTGGCAACCAGTACAGGGCCCCGCCTAATGCCTGATTTTTAAAATGAGACGTGCTCCAGTGTAGAGCAATGCATTCGTGAGCAGCCGATAATGCAGAACAAATGTCCTTTATTGTACCTCCTTGTTTGCCAAAACCTTTCCATAGACATCATGTCCTTTATCCTTTTCGACATTTAAAATGAAAAACAATGCAACTCTTTTTGTCTCTTATCAAGCTGGCCGAGAAAGACAGACCATAGTTAATGGTCTGCGATCCTTTGCGGCATCCACTTGTGTCCGCTTCACCCCACTGAATGGACAAAGGGACTTTGTGGACATCCAGTCCCTTTCAGGGTAAGAAAAACACAAACCTCTCACTCACCTGATCTCAACTCAACTCAGCTGTATTTACAGAGCACTTTAAAACAACCATCGCTGTATACAAAGTGCTGTATAAAGTGAGCAAATATTATATATACAACAATAAAACAACAAATTAACAACAAAGACAGTAAAAGGCACCAAACAGTAAGACTAAGATCAAGTCTGAGTCATGCCATGTCAAATGCCATAGAGGACAAATGAGTTTTGAGACAAGTTTTAAAGATGGGCAGTGAGGGGGCTTGCTGAATGTTCAATGGGAGGTCATTCCAAAGAGAGGGACCAGCAACGGAAAAGACTTGATCCCCTCTGAGCTTCTGCTTAGTTCTTGGTACGTCTAATAATGTCTGGTCCGCAGACCTGAGGCGGCAGGTGTGTAGTGGCGGATGAGTTCAGAGAGGTAAGGTGGCACAAGGCCATTTAAATATTTGAAAACAAATTACATAATCTAAAAAAGAAAATGTATCTGGAGCCCTTGAAGGGATGCCAGAGTAGGAGTTATGTGCTCCCTCTTACGAGTACCAGTCAAGAGGTGAGCAGCAGCATTCTGGACCAGCTAGAGACGCTTAATGGAGGATTGGCTGACTCCAAAGTAAAGTGCATTGCGGTAATCGAGCCGGGATGTGACGAAGGCATGAATTACTGTCTCAAGGTGTTCATGAGAAAGGAGAGGCTTTTCTTTAGCCAGCTGTCTGAGATTAAAGAAGCTGGATTTAACAATGGCACCAATTTGCCGGTCAAGTTTAAAGTCATTGTCCAGTTTAAGACCCAAGTTTGAGACTGTTGACTTCAGATAAGGAGTCAGGGGGCCCAAGTCTACAGGATGGGATGTACAAGGGCCACTGGGACCAAACACGGGCACTTCTGTCTTCTTTTCAGTGAAATTCAAGAAGTGTTGTGAAATCCAGGTTTTGATTTCCTCCAGGCAGGATTTGTATCAGGCTTAACGAGAAAGCATCTTTTTTGCTCGGTGGGACATAGATCTGACAGTCATCTGCATAGCAGTGGAAGGAAATACCATATTTCCTTCAGATGGTACCCAATGGGAGCAGGTACAATGAGAACAACAGATGCCCCAGAATTGAGCCCTGTGGAACACCACATGACAGTACATAACTCAGAGCGGCCAAGGCTAACACAAAAGGTTCTGTCAGCTAAATAGGACCTAAACCACTTAGAGCGCTACCGCCAATGCCCACCAAGTGCTGCAAACCTCAGTTTTCTAACGTCTTGGTTCTCGTACAATTCGGTTTTCGAACAAAAATTTAGATTTTTTTATGCCTCGGATGACGAACAAATTTCGGTTCTCAAACCAACCAATCGCACTTGAATGCATCACTTCACTCCTCTCGGCTTAGCTTCCTCGTGTAGCGTCCATTGTAAGCAGACGTTTTTGTATTGTTCCATAAAGATTTTTTTTTTAAAAAGCAGACGTGTTTGGTGAAATGCTTCCTCGTGTAGCGTCCATTGTGAGCAGACGAGTTTGTATTGTTCAATAAAGATTTTTTTAAAAAGCAGACGTGTTTGGTGAGACGCTTCTGTTAGGGGGAGTGAAACCCCCCTCTTTTCAGAATGGTTTGCCCAACAGCAGCATGGAGGAAGTGCGTGCGCTTGTTGTCCGGCCGGCAGTTTTCAATACAGCGGCAAATAATCAACACTCTGGTGTCCGGTGTCTCATTATTATGCAATAATTATACAGAAACAGCTTCCTCGTGTCGCGTCCATTGTGAGCAGACGAGTTTGTATTGTCCAATCAAGATTTTTTTTTAAAAAGCAGACGTGTTTGGTGAGAACTACGTAATATCGGACTGTTATTTTTGCATCGTGTATCAGCCCCTAATCATGGCACCAAAGAATGCAAGTGGAAGTGGTAAACCTGGTGAAGAAAAGAGGAAAATACAGTGAAACTCCTCTACAATGAAATCATGTTTGCAGCAAGAAATTTTTCACAACAGGGGGTTTTTCACTGTAGCAAATTTGATCTAAGATGTAAACACACACAAACGTATGGGTACAAGCACACACAACCGTATGCGTTCTCTTTATTTTTATTCCAATAGTGCATAAGTATGAGCACAAAGGGAAAGAAATTGCGAAATTTACGATCAGCATTCACTTTCACTGACATCAATTTCTTGGATAATGTCTTATTTTGCTTCCTCCGTCTTTCATTTTGATCACTTTTACCCTCTCTTTCAGCGTCAGAGCGCTTCTTGTCTGAGCTGCTTAACATCCAAAGGTCCGTTTTGTAGCCATTTTAGCAATGCAACGTTCTTGCTGCGTCTGAATCTAACAATAACATACTTCCTGGACCCGGTGGCTTTTCTTTCCACCATGTTACTGTCTCTAACTCGACCTCCCCTCGATCGCTACCCAAAACAGCGTTGCGTTGCTCAGCTATTGTCATGCAATAAACTTTTAGCCAGCCACGGGACGCTTGGTAGTCCTCGATGGCCATAGTTAGCGCAATGGAACTCGCCTTCTTTCTAATTAGCGTTCCAGTTAGCGTAAGGTTTTTAGCATGATAACAAGTAAAGCATTCCAGGAAACGTTCGTTTATTTGAATGTCCGTCGAGCCAGAAGCAATTTAATCTGAGCAGCTAATCGGATGGATTCCACGCTATCTCCCACGGATCAAGCTACAGTAGCTACACACACAGACAGTGAGGTCCCTCTTGGTCAATCGGAGGCCAGGGTGATGCTCGGTAAGCCAATGGCAAGAGCAGCTATGAGTATGTTGTGTTCAGGAAGCTGTGTAAACCAGTGTGGTGGTTGCTGTTGCCGTTTCCGAACGAAGTAGTACAGGTCGCTGTTGGATTAAACTTTGTTGTAGTGAATCACTCGCGAGGCAAGAGCAGAGAAAAATATATCGTGTAACGCAACAGGGTCTTTTTTCGTCGTATGGGGGGGGGGCAGGAGAATGGGAATGGTGTTAATGCATGAAGATTTTTTCACATTAGGGGTATTTTCGCCCATGTAGGTTTCGTTCTAGAGAAGTTTCACTGTAGTGCGCAAAACTATAGAATTTAAGAAAGATTTGATCGCGAAATATGAGTCAGGTGTGCGTGTGTCTGTGTTGGCTAAGGAGTTCGGGATGCCGAAATGCCCTGCCTACTGCCCGATGACAGCTGGGATAAGCGCACACCGCACGACAGATAGAGAGAGAGAGAGAGAGAGATGTTCCTTAAATTTTTATGTTAATTATGTTAATGTTAAAATTGGTGAAAATAAAACATATTACAGTTTGTTTGTAGAGTATTTTACATATTACATGCTCTCTTATTACATGTGTACAGTGTATGGTGTGAAAATGTAAAAAAATAAGTGGTTTAAAAAAAGTTTTATTGACTTGGAACGGATTAAAAATCTTTACATTGATTCCAATGGGAAACATGGTTTCGGTTTTCGAACAATTCGGTTTTTGAACAGTCTTCTGGAACGGATTATGTACAAAAACCGAGGTTTTACTGAATATGAATATTTCATGAAAGCTCGACTCCCATCCAAAGATATTTCAACAGTGACTCCAATTCCTTTATTTTGGCTCCAGATTTAAAAGTAATCAAAAGAAGATTATAAAACAAATGATCAAAAATTAATCTTTTATTCCAAGGTAATCAGGATTTGACATACAGCTGAAGAAAATAGCAATATTTCTTTTTAAATTATACATTACTGGGGTGAGCAAAACCACTAAGACAGACGGAACTAACAAAATATGACTTTAGAATGACTTATGCACAATACTGCATCAATCTGACTATCCATTGAGAACCAAAGCTTTGCATCCTTCGATTGAGATGCTTTTTCAGGAGTTGGCCTCATCAGTCTTGTCTTTAGCAGGTCAAATGCAAGCGGATTGTTGATTTGGCAGGAAGTTTCGGGACATTGCCTTGCTGCATGACGAGTGGAATACCAGTCAGTTTACTGGTGGACAAAGGCTTTAATTTGTTATTTTTCTCAGTCGCTTTTCTTGAATAATCATCCTTGCTTGAAAACAGTAAGTGCATGTCTCAAAACAATTGCTTACACCAGAGGTCGGTAACACGCGGCTCCAGAGCCGCATGCGGCTTTTTAGCGACATCTAGTGGCTCCCCGGAGCTTTATAAAAATGTTTGAAAATGGAAAAAGATTTTGATAGTAGGCTAATATAGCTCAAATAGATATAGATCCATGTGGCAGCTCCGAAAAAGGAGAGCTGTGGTGTTGGTTTTTTAAAACGGACACTTTATTTATGCTTTTAACAGCCTCGACAAACGCAGACACATCTACGTCCAACTCCGTGCCTTCTCTCTTCTCGTTCGACTCGATAGGGGTTCAAAGACAGCCTCCAAAAAAACGGATATTCATGATCACTTCATGACACTAAGAAAAGCGAAAATAATGCACCAAAACAAAAAATCAAGCAAGGAAATCACAAAATACATTCTATGGGGGTGTTTGTGAACACACAATAAAAGAATGAAAAACAAACAATTCTGACACAGTCCAGTCTCCTACATACATACAGCATGTGTTTCTTCCATCAAGTTTTATAGAAGGCTTTTTTTTTTGGCGGCTCCAGACATATTTGTTTTTTTTGTCCTATATGGCTCTTACACCAACAAAAGACAATGGATCCTGCTAAAGCCAATCCTAGTGCATGTTAGTGCCAAATATGATTGCGGCGCCATCATATAAGATGCCATCATATAAGATGGCGCCATCATATAAGATGGCGCCATCATATAAGATGGCGCCGCACAAATGGCGTGAACACACAACAAAGGAACAAACTACACAAACAACTCCGAGACAGTCCAGTCTCCTACAAAAGGAAAGATGATGTTTGAGGACTATTCCCCCCCACCCCCTCGTTCTAGTTGAGATGGTATAACCCAAGAGACAAGGTGCCGTCTTGTGTCATTATTAAACAAACACATGACGGAAGTACAACAGAGCACGAAACCAACGCATTCTCGCCGTATGTAATCAACTCTTCTCATGCGTAGCGAGGCTACTCCCCCCGCAAACGAGCATTTGCTCCGGAGCAAATTGTAGCGTTCACACGTACCATTTTACATAGGTGCTGCCCCACAAACGAGCATTTTTAAAATTTAACCCACCTCAGGGTGGGATGGATCAGTCAGAATTTTCTTTGCCCTTTGTAGCCCCCTTGAGTTCGTGATGTTATCCAGGGATGGCAGGGGGCAGCCGATGATTTTTTGTGCCGCCTTTATGACTCCTTGCAGAGCATTCCTGTCCTTGGCCATGCAGCCGGCATACCACACTGTGATGCCGTACGACAATACGCCCTCCACTGTGGAGCGGTAGAATATGTGTAACAGGTGTGCCCCCATCTGGCATTTGTTCAGCAATCTTAAGAAGTGCAGCCTCTGTTGTGCTTTCCCGACCAAAGCATCCGTGTTGGTGTGCCATTTGAGGTCATCCGCTAAATGCACACCCAGGAACTTGAACGTCGAGACATTCTCCACACAGACACCGCCTATCTGTAGTGGGGAGGGGTCTGCTCTCTTCCTCCTCCAGTTTTGCTGGTGTTCAGTAGCAAGTTGTTTGATGAATATCAGCCTACGAGTCTCTGTACCTCCTTCCTGTACGCCGTCTCATCACCATCGGAAATGAGACCCACCTGAGACATGTAGTGTCATCGGCGAATATCACAATGACATTTGAGTCATACATGGGGGTACAGTCATGGGGGTACAGTCATGTGTATACAGCGTAAACAGGAAGGGGCTGAGCACACAACACTGGGGGGAGCCCGTGCTGAGTGTCAGTGTGGGGGATGTGTGGGGCCCACCCTCACAGTCTGTGACCCAGTATGTAACCTGTGCCACCAGAGACAATAACATTTTTGACTTGTTTTAACACTACCCCGTCCCAGCTCTTGGAAGAGTGGACTACAACATGGTGCATCTCCAGCCTGCGTACAACCCCCGGTACACAGGCAGCCAGCTGCGACCCGCATGCTAAGAAGATGGTCCACGGAGGCTGAAGAGGCTGCTTCGACTCAACCAGGTGGGAGCTCTTCAGTGAGGTTCATGGGGAGGATAATGATTCACTCACCGACATCATCACGGACTACAAAAACTTTTGTGAGGGGAACACCATACCCACCAGAACTGTGCGGTGTTTTTCCAACAACAAACCGTGGATTACTCCCGACATAAAGTCCCTCCTGAAGCAGAAGAAGAGTGCTTTTGTGTCGCGAAACAGAGAGGAGCTGAAGACCGTGCAAATCCAGCTGAGGAGAAGGATCAGAGAGGGGGCAAAGACCTACAGGGTGAAAATGGAGGACCAGATACAGGCCAGTCATGTCACTGGTGTCTGGAGGGGCCTGAAAACGATCTCAGGCCACAAAAGCCCAAAGACAGTGACTGACAGGGACAAGGACTGGGCAGATGAACTAAACTGGTTTTTCAACTGGTTTGACCAGACAACTACCCCCCCCCCCCCAGCACCCTCTGCAGCTGCACTCACTACCGCCCCTCATTATGGACCTCCCCCCCACCCCCTCTCACGACCAGCTTCCAACACCAAACAACTGCCCTCTTAACCAACACCACATCTCTAACCCCAAGTCTGGTGAGGAACTAACTGAGAAAGATGAAGGTGAGGAAGGTAGCAGGTCCGGACAACATCACTTCCCGGCTCCTCTGGACCCTGCTCTGATCAGCTGTGTGACATTGTCCAGCACATGTTCAACCTGAGCCTGAAGCTGGGCAGAGTTCCACATCTGTGGAAAACGTCATGCCTGGTCCCAGTGCCCAAGAGCTCTAACCAGGAGGAGCTCAACAGCTACAGATGATGGCGCTGATGTCTCACCTGATGGAGACCCTGGAGAGACTCGTCCTCGCCGACCCGAGACCGCTGGTGAGCTCATCACTGGACCCGCTGCAGTTTGCCTACCAGCCTGGCATCGGTGTGGAGGACGCTGTTACACCTGGAGAAGGCTGGGAGCACTGTGTTCTCTGATTTATCCAGTGGCTTCAACACCATCCAGCCTAACCTACTGGGGGACAAACTGCAGCACGCCGGAGTGGACCACCACCTCATATCATGGATGACAGATTACCTCACAAACCGGCCATAGTACATGAGCTGTGAGTCGGACAGGATTCTCTGCAGCACCGGGGCGCTGCAGGGGACTGTCCTGGCTCCGTTCCTGTTCATTCTCTACACCTCGGACTTCAGCTACATCACTCCAACCTGCCACCTTCAGAAGTTCTCTGACGAATCCGCAATCGTAGGCCTCATGACAGAAGGAGATGATCGTGAGTATAGGGGACTGACGGAGGACTTTGTGCACTGGTGCCTGCAGAATCACCTCGAGAATCACCTGCTTAAATCTTATATTTTATATTGTATTCTGTAGAGTACTGTGTACAGTTCATATTTTTAAATTTATTTTGTGCATACAAATACTTCGTTTAAAAAAAAAAAACTTTCTTACCTCCAAATTTTGCTGCTGCAGATTGCAAATTTCTTCATAGTGAGACAAATAAAGGTTTTCTTATCTTATCTTATGTTATTGTGGACATCAAAGATTCGTCATGTTGTCAATATAAAAGTGTACTCTGGAGTGATGTTCCGGTATGGAATTTGGCTCAGGTTTAGATGACCATTTTCCGAAATTGAAAGTTACACATTAGCGTATTTGGAAGACTGATCATGCAATGACGTCGACATTGCACTGCATTCTTGCGACTCTCGTGGGCATCTGATGTCAATTCAACATCAATGTGACATCAAACACTGATGTCAAATCGTGACATCCATTTGATAGATGTTAAATAATGATTTTATTTGTTGTAATTTGACATTACTTCAATAAACCTTCTTTGAAATGTGACCGAAATATTGATATTCAAGTCGGGCCAGTGGTGCAATGGATAAGATTCTAGGTCCGACTCCTGGCTAGCTTGGGCGGCTCGGTGTTCCAGTGGTTAGCACGTCGACCGCGCAGTGCAGAGGTACCCGGTTTGATTTCAGCTGTGGCCTCCCTGTGTGGAGTTTGCATGTTGCCCCCGTACCTGCATGGTTTTTCTACTCCAGGTTTCCTCCCACATTCCAAGAACATGCATGGCAGGTTAACGGAACACTCTATTGTCCCTAGATGTGAGTGTGAGCATCTTGTGAGCATTGTGTTTTGTATTGTTTATTTTTTTAAATTTCATTATAATTTGTTCTCTTGCAGATGTTATTCATTTGTTGGACGTCGTGGTCGTGGTCAAGTCGTGTCTTTGAGTCGCCAGGGCTGTGTTTTCCGACAGGTTATCCAACACGAATTGCTCCACGCTCTGGGATTCAATCATGAACAGACTCGATCTGACAGGGACCGGCATGTCAGAATCCTCTTTCAAAATGTCATTTCTGGTAGGATTAAGTTAAACTCTCATATCCCCCCAGCACCCCCTCAAAGTATATTATTGCTTTACAACAAAGGCCTGAAGTTTGTCTAAAAACGTGCAGAATGAACAATAAATTAACATGCAAACATTTCCTACAGGAATGGAGAGCAATTTCATAAGGCTGGATACAAGAAATCTTGGCACTCCCTATGATTACACCTCTGTCATGCACTATGGAAGGTAATCCACAATAAAAGGGCTTTACACAGATCTGGTCATAAAGTACTTCTGTATTGAGACATTAGATATAACATGAAACAGATTATTAAAAAATATCTCACTAGTCGAGTGCAGGATAAATTTGATGTTGGAAGACTGCTGCCAGGGCAAACAGAAGGATGAAAAAAAATCGCTCGGTCAGTAGTAGACAGACAGATCACCAACAAATATTTTTGTGCATGTTTGTAACAGGTTTGCCTTTTCCAAGAATGGACAACCAACAATAATCCCGATCCCGAACGGGAATGCAGTCATTGGTCAGGCAAACAGAATGAGCCCCATTGACATTCGTCGGGTGAACCTTCTTTATGACTGCAGAATGTACCTTAGACCAAACCCAGCAAACAATTCATAACCCTGCTTGATTTGTTGTCATAAAATGTTTGCTCACATTCTACTTATCTCGTCTTTCGTGTACTTATATAAATCACAGCAAAACAAAAAAAAGTTTCTCTGGTTTCTTCTGCTGTTTTGCACATTCCTTGTAGTTGTGAAAAGGAAAGTGATTGATGTACACTCACTTCTTGCATCTTAACCTAATGCTACATTAAATTACTATGTAAAATACTGTACCAGTGACAATAAATGGGTTTATTCCAGATCCATTTTCCTTATCCTATAAGAGCCCATTCCAGCTGTCTTTTGGGCAGTAGGCAGGGTACACCCTAAACTGGGTGCCAGCGAATGGCAGGGCACACACACACACACAAACAACCATCCGTGCTCACACTCACACCTAGGGACAATTTAGAGTGTTCCATCAATCTACCATACATGTTTTTGGAATGTGAGAGGAAACTGGACAACCCGGAGAAAACCCACACAGGTTCGAGAACATGCACAATCAAAGAACCTGGAATCAAACCAGGGACCGATGCACTGTGAGGCACACGTGCTAAGCAGTTGTCCACCATGCCACCCATTCTAATTGTTATTATTCACACAAAAAATATAGCATTTTGGGGGACCTAAACGTGCACAGAAATTCACCAAACTTTGCACACTCATGGACCCTGGTGAAAACAAAATGGCTCAGCAATGTCACCTACAGTGATAAAAAAAAAAAAAAAAATCAACCATCAACAAACATTCGACCGAGGCCGACGAAAATTGACAGGTAACTTTCTATAGTTTATTTCTGAATGGGAAATTCCAAAGTCAATGAAAAACATAATCGCCGATCCTTCACAAAAACAACTAGTGTCTATCTTATTCATGTCATTATTAAGGTAATATTTTGCAGAAAAAGTCCGCAAGCAAGAGACTTATGTCAGCAATACTCATTGTCGTGTGATGACATCAGTTCAGAAAAGCGGAGTCAAAGTCATCTGAAATCACACTCTCCTTTCCTAAAGCCCAAAGGAAGCACCCTTTCCATCTCTCCCTGACCACACGACATAATCCAACAAAGTTTGAGCAAAGGTGCCATAAAGGTTTGGAGATGTTACGTTCCGAAAAGAACCCTTGGAAGTCATCGACAATGCCTGTCACCAGACCAACATCCGGACACTTGTTTCCTACGTGGCCACCACTGGGATACATCGAATTGGGAGAGGTAGTCAAGGTGCTGGATCTCTCGCTCCAGGTAGTTCGTGGAGGCTGATAGAATGACGGAGAGCAGTGGCTTGTGGTCAGTGAAGACGATGACGTGAACGCCCTCGATGAAGTGGCGGAAGTGCTTCACACTGAAGTAGACGGCAAGCAGCTTGCGGCCGAAGGTGCTGTAGCGTCATTCAGCAGGCTGGAGGCTCTTCGAGAAGAAGGCAATCGGGCGGAAGTCACCGTCGTGGCCATCGTGGAGGGCCGCGCCAACAGCATCCTTGGATGCGTCAACCATCAGAGACAACTGGTTGTCGGGGCTTGGGTGGGCAAGGGGCGTCGCGTCGGCAACAAGGTCCTTGAGCCGTCGGATAGCCGGCAGTTGCTCAGGGGAGAGATCTATCGGTAGTTCACAGCTTCTTTGATCCGTGACGTCGGTTGCGTCAGCGCTGATTGGTTGAAAACAAAAGACGCACACGTGCGTACATGTTCGCACTTACGCATGCACAGCAGAGAGCAGCGGACTATTGACTGCTGCGGCGCGCTTCACTCGAATGGCGTTAATACAGTTCTGCCTATGGAAAGCAGACCAAAAGTCAGAGTCTCACAAGGTATTCAAACTGTCTAACCCCCGCGGATATTAATAACTTCTAGTCTGGAGAACAATGATGACAAAGACGCAAAGGTGAATGTGGCTGATGCAGCCTTCATTGTCAAATCACCTGTGTGACTGGTGTAGTCATGGGCAATGCATACGTTCCATCAACACAGCTGGAGGCATGATGAAGTGGACATTCTCCAACAGCAGTGTTCACATCTGTCAATGGTTCTTAGCCTCATTGAAGGAATGAACCTCGCAAGTTTCATCTATGCATTTACTGAACCCTGTCTATTGGAAAAATGGGAAAGGCTGTGAGGATAAGCAAATTAGAAAATGGATGGTTGGATGGATGGATATTTAGCAATGTCTGAGGAAAGATGTACGATAAAGTCAGGATTTGATTTTTCATCCGGAGCCATTCCCACAACATCACAAGACACATGCTGTGTTTACGTCTAAGTTCCTTATTATTTTAGTTGCACTGTACTCCTGTTGGGCGGCCCAGTGGTCCAGTGGCACGTCAACCTCACATTGCAGAGGTACCGGTTCAATTCCAGCTCTGGCCTCCCTGTGTGGAGTTTGCATGTTCTCCCCGGGCCCGTGTGGGTTTTCTCCGCCTACTCTGATTTCCTCCCACATTCCAAAAACATGCATGGTTGGCTGATTGAACACTAAAGATTGTACCTAGGTGTGAGTGTGAGCGTGAATGGTTGTTCATTTCTGTGTGCCCTGCGATTGGCCGTCAACCGGTTCAGGGTGTCCCCCCCTCCTGCCCAAAGATGGCTGGGATAGGTTCCAGCACCCCCCGTGACCCGTGTGAGGATAAGCGGATCGGAAAATGGATGGACGGATGTACTCCTGTTCTCCTGGAAGGGGCGTTTTCTGGCAGGACATATTTTATTGAGATTGTAACATTTGGAACAGCTGTGATGGTCACAACCCATGTAATCCAAGATGGCGCCCTAGTTGGCAGCAGTCAGAACTTTGCTTTTTTGTTGTTGTTTTTTTTTTTGTCTTTTGCTTTGTCACGTGTTGGGCAACACAGACCACCGCCTGTTGGTTGCCCAGCTACGACTTAAAATACGAGCAGACCCATCTAACAGGCCACAACCACGCTTAATGTCTTCCAGACTCTGTGACCCCACCACTGCCTCTGCATATCACCGCTCCATCACCAATGCCTTCACCGCCCTGGCTGATGACACCGCGGACTGGGAGACTTTCAAACTAAAGGTCAACCAGTCCGCCCAGGATGTATTGGGAAGATCAAGATCTCTTCCCAAACAACCGTGGATCTCACAGCTGACCCTCGCCATGATGCTCGCCTGCGCGGTGATATGACGGAGTACCGGAGGCTGAATGCAGCACGAAATGCAGCAATTGCAGCGGACAGGGAGAGGTACTGGGGAGAAGAGGCTGAACGCCTGGAATCAGCAGCTCAGAGCAATGACCTCAGACAGGTCTTTAGAATGCTGCGCCAGGCCCGTAGCAGACCACGCATCAAGACCGCCCTCATGAAGGACGCCAGTGGAAATCGCATCACCACGGAAATAGACTGCCTCGAACGATGGAAAGAGCGCTTCAGCAACCTCCTTCATCATCCTCCAGTTCCTACCTACCCCCGTCTTGTTACTGCTGCCAACTCCGCCATCCCCAACCCCAACTGCAAAACTGACCCACTCACAATCAATGAGGTCAGAGCAGCAATAAAATCACTGAAAAATCTCAAGGCCCCTGGAATTTGTTCCATCACTGCAGAGGGTTAAAGAGGGTGGTGACTCCATGGCCCAGTGGCTCACCCACATCGTTAACCACGTGTGGGTGACAGAAGAGCCCCCCCACAGACTGGACCCGTGGCATCATCCTGCCATTCTGGAAGCGGAAAGGCGACAAGCTACTCTGCAGCAACTACAGAGGCATCTCACTGCTCTCCATACCTGCAAAACTGTTCACCTGTATCCTTCTCACCCATGCACTTCCTGTCATTCGAAGCCATCTCTGCCCTCAACAAGCTGGCTTCATGCCCAACTATAGATCACATCTCCACAATAAGACTCATTGTTGAGAAGGCCAGAGAACTTCGGAAGGACCAACACCTCTTTATAGCCTTCTTAGATCTGAAAGCTGCCTTTGACACAGTTGACCACCTCTCCCTCTGAAACATTCTGAAACACCTTGGAGTACCACCCAAAATAACCACATTGTTCCAGCGACTCTACAACAACTCAGAGAGCTGTGTTCGTGTGAATGGGACAGACTCACAGTGGTTCCCCATCAACAGCGGGGTCAGACAGGGCTGCGTGGCCGCCCCTGACCTTTTTAACTGTGTCATTGACCACCTTATGATCCGAGTCCGGGAGCAAGTCTCAGGCGCGTCATTTGGCAACCTCCACCTGACCGACCTTGGATACGCTGATGACACCACCCTGTTCAGCAACTCCCTCCAACACCTCAGTAGTGCTCTCTGCATATACCAAACAGAAACAGCTAAACTGGGCCTCCAAGTAAGCTGGCAGAAAACAAAACTTATGTAAATCGGTGACGGACCCCACCCTTCCCCCCTGTTTATTGGCACAGACGAAGTGCAACTAGTCAATTCCGTCATCTACCTGGGCTCCACCATTACAAGCAGCGGCGATCTCAAGCCAGAGATTGACCGCAGACGCGCCCTCGCGGCTGCAGCCATGCAGTCACTGTGGCGGCCCCTCTGGCGCCATCTCTCAGTGTCCCACAAGACCAAGATGCGCATCTACAACTCAGCAGTTATTCCCATCCTCTTGTATGGTGCAGAATCCTGGCTTTTAAACAAGACCCTGGCCAAGAGGATCGATGGCTTTGACAGCAGGTCACTCAGAACCATCATGAACATCAGCTGGCACCTCCATGTTACCAACTCAGACCTCCGAAAACATACTCTTCAGCCCCCTGCATCACGACTGGCTCCTCAGAGGCGCATTCGTTGGCTCGGACATCTCCGATTACCTCTGGAACACCCAACCCGCGCCATCTTTTCATTTGATCCAGCGACAGCCGGTTGGAAAAGGCCACGGGGTAGACCCCACACCAGATGGTTTGATGTCATTAACTCATTTACACCCATTGACGTGTAAATACGTCAATTAGCGCATAGCCGCTGCCTCCCCATGACGTGAAAATACGTCAATCACGTTTTTTCATGGGGGAGGGTGCAACAGAGTCTGATGCAACTTCTCACTGGAGGATCAAGCTTGGCGGCAATGTTAAATAGGAAAAAATGGCCATCAGGTGGCAGTAGTGCAAATGTCCACCACAGGATCATGCGGCAGAAGTAGTAAGATGGGGCGGAGAGTAGAGTAGGGGCGTATGTGGATAGTGGATTGGAACATTAGCAACTAGCAACGATTGAGAAAAGGAAACAACTAACACTCGAGGATTGTTTTTTTGGTATAAAAGCGTCCTCGAAACAAAACAACAAAGGAGATGGTGTTTGTGTGGAAGAGAAGATGACGCTTCGGGCACGTAATCGAAAGCAGCACACGTCAAACGACGGCCTGCGCAAACATCGCGTGCTACACGCGGCCCGCATAGCTCACGCAGAGTTTCGAGTTCATCTGATGAAGATGAACATGCTCCACATCCCGCACCATCGCTTGGCAGAGCATTTTGTTCCTCCCGTGGCGCACATCGCCCACAAATGACTAGCTTGCAAGTTCCCATTCAAAACTTCATCACTTCTTATGCCTCATCAGTTAGTTTTATGCACCGCTACATTCCCCGCTATACTATAAAGTTGCCAGTAACACTAATCATTTATGTACGGTTGATGCATCTCGTAGATGTGGATGAAAATATGCGCCAAAACCTGCGTGTCGCCATAGGTTTTAACAAAACAAAACAAAACAAAAAAAAAACAGGACACATTTGGTCCTCTCAGCTCTGCTAAAACCACTAGTGTTAAATTCATATTCCATTTCATTTCAAATTGGATGCTGAGCAATGTGGAATGAATGGTGTAAATAGCAGTGTGCGTGCATGTATGTGTGTGAGAGATGTTGAAATGCAAGTGTCTAGCAACAATAAAAAAATAGAAAAATAAAAGTGTGGTAATTGTACATACTTCTATAAATTACAGATTGTCCAACCAGAAGCCAAAAGATGACGACTCCTTGCTTTGGTGGTGGAAAGAAAGGTAAATAAAAGTATTGTACCTCACTCTGCAGCAATACATATTTGCAACTTTTTATTTTTCTATAATTTATAGGTCGTGCATCTGGATGTGGTGGGGATGAATCGATGTGGTGGCAAACCATCCTCTTCACAGCTGCACTTTCGTTCATTGTTCAATTTCCACTTTTGTCCATAGTTCAATAGTTTTGTTGTGTGCAAATAAACTATTTTGCTATAAAAACATTTTTTGCTCTGTTGTTTTGTAGGAGGAACACATCATTGAGGTATTTGAGCTGTCACAAAAGCAAAAAATAGTCTAAAACTTGAAATGCATGCTTTTACGAAAAGCTCATTTTCTCTGGATTTCTGCAGAAAAACGGCCTTTTCCATAAAACCTAGCAGTTTTCTAATGCTGATTGCCAACGAACGGAGAAAGATAGTGTAGCGCCCTCAGGATGCGGCATGAGTGACGACACGAAGTCCACGATAAAATACAGGGTTTTATTCCTTGCAACCCATGAGAACTGGTCCCACGAACATGAAACATATAAACAAGTATGTTACAAACGAAATAAAGGACAAAACTACAAAGACAATTGATTTAACATAAACCTCGTGGCGTGAGCCCACGAGGTTTGTGTGCATTTTATGTTAAATCAATTGTCTTTGTAGTTTTGTCCTTTATTTCGTTTGTAACATACTTGTTTATATGTTGAACAAGACAAGGCGTGATGAGCCGATTGAGAGAAAGACAGACTGTTCACAAATTGCCAATGATGCACCACAAGCAAATGAAGCAACAGCTCACAGAATTTTGCAAAATGATGAAGCGACTCATACATCTTCCATCATCCCGGTGTGGGTGTCTACAGAGAATGAACCACAGCGTGAAGTTCTTGTGTATGCGCTCCTTGATACATTCATACTTGAAGAAACGGCAAAAGCTCTACACGTGAAAACATACATGATTGGTCGGCGGCCGTAGTGGTTTTTCACGACATGTTTATTCGTCATGGGGAATAAAAGAGTTAAAAACACTGAAATCTCTCGTCGTAGGGTAACAATTTCCGTTTATTTCAAACACATTTGGAGTTCTTTGTTTTGACAGTTCTTTCACAACTAGCAGTTGACACACCAATAACATTTTTTCCAAAAAAGTCATCCTTTTCAATACTGTTTCTCCTGAACAGGCTTGCGGGGGTGTTTCTGGAACCCCTCTCAGCTGATTTCGGGCAGAAGGTGGACAACACCCTGAACTAGTCGCCAGCCAGTCGCAGGGCACATATAGAAACAAACAAGCATTCACACCTAGATCCACACCGTCAATTCACAATTATGTCTGCGCTGCCAACATTCTCACTCATAAAAGCGCACATTTTATAAATACAGCATGTAAAATAGGTTGCTGCAAATATTTGGAAAATCCAAGCAATGTCATTTTAAGTAGAAAATACTTTGTACACTTTTTCATTTTATTTTTTATTTATTTCGAAATGAGATGATCTGTATTTTGTGCAACTCCTTTGACCAGTGTTGAATATCGCTGATACAAGTAAATCATTAATCCACTACTACCTTGACAGCAAATTCATTTTTAACTCAATCATTTTTAATGCCCTACAAATTTTGCTCCTGGGGGTAAAGCCGTCTGTTTTATTGTTTTGGTAATTTTTCGGAGCTTAGCATGATTTAAAAAAAAAACAAAAACAACAACACATTCAGATTCCCCAAAACCTTGTGGATCAACATTTTCTACTGGCATACAATAATAAGAATGTTTTTTAAGAATTGCTACACGACTATCGACAATACCAGAACAATACCAGTGAAAGTACATTTTGCATGTACTTTCACAGTATGTACTGTTTGTGTCATGTGTGTCCCCATTGTAAGTGTAGGTGGCGGTGCTGTTGTAGCTGGCAAAGCAATTCTTCTTCTGTTGGCTCCTTGACTTGCTCCCTAGAAATGGAGATTAGATGCACAACGTTTTGGGTCAGCTCAAAAAACGACCGAAATTAACTCGACGATCAGAATGTCAACATACTTGAACATGAGTTGAACAGATGTTTCGTATCTAATCCTCTCCACATCTGTAACAGAGCAGCTGTGACTGCGATCCCACTTGTAGGTGAAGTTCTGTTGTCGAACAAAGAACAAATATATCAGACAGAGGAGAAAATCTACCACTGATTCATTAAACTGTTATGGATTAGGAACAGTACGCTAAACTGTGTTTTTCAGCAAAACATTTTTAACCCTTTGAGGCACAACAGATGCACACACCTTCTAATGCACAACATGGGTCAAAAATGACCCACATTTATTTTTCATGTTTTTTTCATGTTGGCTGAGTATTTTTTCTGTTCTATCTTTTGAAATCAATTTATTTTATCATCACATATTCCAAGGGTTCTTTAGATACCTTGTTTTTGATTACCACTGATCAATATTTCCATCCGTCCTTTCATACTTTATGAACAAAAATAGTTTTTATATTATTACATTAAGTTTACACACATGGGACAAAATTGACCCATTCATCCAAGTGTGACCAAATGACGCAAACTATAATGATAATTTGCTTCAAATCCTTAGCAGTGAAGGAGGCCAAACAATTGTGTTTGATATTTGCAACATCTTTATTTGTCGTTTTGTCACACAGCTTTGATAACATAACACGGCTATTGAGTTGAGCCGTATGAGTAGTTAAACAACTGTAAACTGGTTGCATTGGATTTTATTCTATTCTGCCTATAAAAAAATGAAATAAAAAAATAAAATACATTTTATGGAGGCATTGTGCTAAAACTTTCTCTATTGTTCTGTATATTCACCTATCTGTCTGATTCAGAGGCGATTGCTCTAAGACTGCAAGGGAAGCTCAGCTTCCCCTAAAATGTCAAAAAATAAGTGATCAAATATATGTGTGTACATTCAATTGTGTGTACATGTCATTGACTAAATATGCGCTACAACGCGCTTAACTTTTGTTCCGAATCAGCTTCTTATTACTGGTTACGACGCGACTCTCTTCTCATTCATTCTCGCAGCTTCACTGTCCTTTAAACTGTGTGGACGCTGTGTCTGCAGCTGGGCGTCTCGAGAGTAGTCCCAATGCATTGAAACGAGACGAGTCATTGGATAAATGCTGGTTTTGTCCCGCCCATCGGACCCTCAGCGTCTCTGTGAGTCTATGGACAGTGGGCGTTTATGGGCTGGCTCAGCTTTTCTGCATGATGATTGGATGATCTGTCTGAGGCTGAATCTCTTTTTGATTGATAGCGAAATGAACCAATCACCGATCTTTTGGTGTAGGCATCCGTGGGAGCATTTTTCAAATCTCTTTCTGTTCTGTGTTGAACTGGAGACTTCTTCTAATCATCTTAGTGACACTCTCTTTGTTGAAAACGACTAGCGACAAATTAATCTTTTATTTCTGGTGGGTTTTATTGTAGTTGCTTGTGTTAGCAGACTGACTTGTATCACCACAGGGTCACTATTTGTGTTTATGGATCATTTTCTTGAAAAGGAACGGAGAGTAGAATTCACGTATAAATAAACTGACACATTTTATGATGTAGGCTGAAATTGATCTTCCCCTCCTTGACAGACCAGCATCCGCCGCTGGTCTGATTCCACTTCACAATTGTTGGATGACATTCTCTCCTAAGTTTCTATGACCCTCCGGTCTTCGCTGTCTCCATGGAAAGACAGGTCCTTCTATTCCATAAGGTACCCTTGCGTCACACATCCAGAAGATTCTTCATCCATATTTTGCAGGCTTTCTGGGCATGTCCTGGCGGAACATGTACCTGCCTCGGAATGGCACAAACTACTCATTTATGGTGACACAGTCCCCTGCAATTGAGGGTCAAACCGATAAAGGCCATGAATTCTTTTTTGGCAATGTTTCTCCACTCTTTCCCTTTTGTTGTAGTGGTTCTTCGTCACTCTGAGTTGGTGCATTTTAGAATCTCCTCAATTATGCTGTCACTCATGAACATATCCCAGGCATCTTTTGGTGAAACAGCTGATGTTCTAGGAGGAAGTCCTGGACATCTCACAAAATTGGCACTTTATACTAAACATGCTAAAGATGAAGTGTATTCAATGTACACACTACTTGAAACTTTCACAGAAGAAAATCCCAAGATTTGTGCTAGTGAAAATTTGTGCAATTTTGCTTATGCATTCCCAGTGAGCACCACCATGTAACTTCAAAGTTGCTGCTCAAAATCAAAACTAAAAAAGGAAACACATTCCCTGCCATATTTAAGATTTGTTTATTACTTGTACCGTATTCATAAAATGTTGTGTAAATGTGATAAAAACCTGTTGATTCGTACCTCATACAGTGATAGTGAAGTCCCAAACTGTTTACTATTTATGGGTTATGAATGCATTTTCCGTATAGAATGACATCGTCACACACTGTACACAGAGGTTTACCAGCGACATCGAGCTTTTTCACAAAATCCGACAAGCACAGGTTCCTCTTTACTGGTTCCTACTAGGGACACCGTCAGCTTTCTATCCAACAAGTCCCATCGATTTATCTGACGCACTTTAGCTTCGTCACGATACAGAAAGACCACATATAAAAGTAATTTGAATACACTACATCCCTTGTGCAAAACCATTCAGAATTAGCGTGAAAGGGGCTTAGGAAGGCGACCACGGATTGGTTGTGATTCTGCATTTGCCGATATAGCGGCCAATCACAACAAGTGAACAACATTGGTTTCGCGAGAAAAACCGAGATTCAAAATGGATGCTTGCAAACTTTATTTGTAAACATTACGAGTCCCGAGTCTGCCGAAGACAAGTCCGGCAGCCCAGAAATAACACCAGACGTTACCCTCCCCCGCTAATTTTTTTAAAACTGATTTGGAACAATATAAAAAAGGTCAATTTTGACTGGAAAAAGGCGGAATTCCGCCAAAAAACGGAAAAATCTCATCCCTGCCTCAGGATGTTTGTGGCTTCTTGTTCTGCCATGAGTGTGGGGGATTCTAATTCCAGTAAGATCAATTTTTACTCGGTCTATTGAAATCAGTCTGAGTTTCCTCTTCAGAAGATTGATCAGACGAGTCTTCTGTATCATAAGAGGAGTCTTCTTCATCCTGGATTTTCAGATACACCCACGATTCCATCTTGACCGGGTGGCAAATATTCTGGGTCTTCATTCACAATTGTCACCAAATATCTTTTGAGGCAACGTTAAAGCAATTGAAAAACAATACTTACATGCACTGTATTAGAGATGGCAAAGGGACCTGTGCAGAGCTGTGACATGTTTTTTCTCTCCAAATGCAATAGCTAGTAAATACATGTGGGCCATTCTGGCCCATGTGTGTAACCTTTCATTCATTCATTCATTCATTTTCCGAACCAATTGATCCTCACTAGGGTCGTGGGGGGTGTTGGAGCCTATGCCAGCTGTCTTCTGGCAGTAGGCGGGGGACACCCTGAACCGGTTGCCAGTGAATCGCAGGGCGCACAGAAACGAACAAACATTCACACCCACACTCACACCAAGGGACGATTTTGAGTGTTGAATCAGCCTGCCATGCATGTTTTTGGAATGTGGGAGGAAACCAGAGGACCCGGAGAAAACCCACGCAGTGCACTGTGAAGTCAACATGCTAACCACTCGACTACTGGGCCGCCCCGTGTGTAACCTTAAGGTAGAAATACAAAAGCTGTGCTTGTTTTTACTAAAAGAAAGGAAAAGTGGAAATAATGATCAGTGGTAATCAAAAACAAAATATTTACCGCGTCGAGTAATTGATAAAATTTCAAAGTTACATCATAAAAAAAAACAACTTGCATAACGTAATATAGAAAATGACTATGGGTCATTTTAGACCGATGTTGTGCATTAGAAGGGTAGTCAGCCATCTCGTTACCTCTGCGTCTTGCGTCCTAGATGGATAATTTTATCTCGGGACGCACAGTTCCAAATAATGTGTGTTTTTGGGACGCAAGGAAATTTCTCAGTCAAAACAAAAAAAAGAAAAAAAAAACTGCAGCGGGCCTGAGGATTTCACGGTAACGATCGTTACCGGTAGCGTGTGGTTTCCGTGGCGTCATTTTGACGGTACCAAAAAAATTTTTTCCCATATAAGTCACCACACACGAGTTGACTGTATGCGATCGAATCTCTCCTGCGTAATCAACGCGATTTCACTGTGCATGTATGTGTGTTTGTGGTGTGGTGTGTGAGTGTTTCTTCTAATTTACTTTTGTTTTGTTTTCAGTGTTAGCGGGGCGGAACAGATAACGTTATGTGCGCTTGCGGGTTGCTATTTTAGTCCACAAACTGAGGAATCGCGCGGATGACAGTTTGAGATGGCGGTGAAAAAAAACCACACAAAGGTCAACTAATTAGGCCATTTAAGAAATGGGAATGTCAGTCTGATTTTTCGTATGAATCGTCCGAGGGGCATATCACTAAACTCACCTGTGACATATGCACTGAACACGAGAGCGAGATACGACGAGAGGCACG
The DNA here is from genome assembly GCA_018466805.1 of Hippocampus abdominalis. NCBI lineage: Eukaryota > Metazoa > Chordata > Actinopteri > Syngnathiformes > Syngnathidae > Hippocampus > Hippocampus abdominalis. The sequence continues at coordinate 80,632 of CM031696.1, forward strand.
ATTACGAGGCTAGTTGGTCATTAGATCTATAGGCTAATCGCTATGAAATATAATATGAAACAGTCTTGGTTATTCTATAATTTACAGGTTGAAGCATGGTAACGTTATGAATAAAACATTCGTCACAAGGTGTAGTAATGCTCATGTTAACTGTCAGTAGAACTAACAATGATGTGTGGTAAATTATTTCGTCAAATTGATAGTAGATCAAACATGCATCGTCTTGGGAAGAGGATGTCAAGCCACATCAATACTTACCTGTATTAATGATTACCAGTAAATTAATCTTTGCAGTGTGGGACTGGAAAAAATACTCTGATTTTGTGGTATGTTGTATTCATGATGCCATATGAGCACAACATATTTTGAATAAACCTGGAGTATACAGCTGCTGATCTTCATTGTTAATCTTGTATGCCTGAATTATTAAAATTTTTGCAGCATTTGTTTATAAGAAATAAACCTTCTATCAATGTATATTGTTTTTGTTTGTGATATTATCATATGCAATTGAATTCGAAATTTGGGACTCTCTAAATGTATAATGGGACTCGTACTTTTCTGATCAGCGAGTCCCTAGGCCTCGCTGGGGGTGAACTGTAAAAGTATCACTAGAAAAATGTCTTTTATTCAAAAAGTAAAATAGGAAAAAAAATTGTGGATGATGGTCAAAAATAAGTTAATTGAGGAATACCTTGAATACTTAATGATGACATTAATTTACTGCAAAGATATCGAAAATAAAAACTCAGCCGGGTCACTTTTGACCTATGTTGTGCATCAAACAATTAATGCAACTTTAATCCATATATCTTTTTTATATCCCTTTTGTCCTCATTGGGATTATGGGCAGTGTATGCTAGGAATGCACAGAACAGGAAAGTGCAACTGGCGGCTGGGCGGCCGCATATGTCCCCCGAACACAATGAGCCAACCTTCCATTTTCCAGGGGTTGGAAAATGAAATCCAGGGAAAACTGGAAAATACCCCAAATACCACAAAAATACTGAAAAAAATCTGAAAATGCAAGTGGATCCACCACTAGATGGCAGACATGGCCTCATTGCAGTTACACGAGGTTTTACTGTATATTGCCCGATACTACAACTGAGTAGGCCTACTAATTTTTTACAGATTTGGACTGATATACATGACAAAGACAGTCTTAATTCAATAATATTACAATGTTGAGGTTTTTTTTGGGAGTGAAAAACTGCACAAAATAAGTTGGTTTGCCGTTCAGTAGTTTTGTGTTGTTACGTTTCATTACTGCGGAGCAATTAATCAGGTTGATAAGCAGCCTACAGAACTCTCATTGTGACACCCACCTATGGACATAACGTCAAACGGAAATTCCCTCACTCGGAATAAAAACCTAAGCATTAAAATTTCGACTACGATATAACATTAACAATTGATTCCTAACAACGGAAGTTCCGGTCCCAGGAACCCATATGGAAGCCCGCAGTATGACAGAATGACTGTGCCCGCGACGCTATTTACTCTCATTGGATCCAAAACGTCGACATGCAAGTGACTCTATTGGCATGAGTTTTACTGGAATCGCGAATGACTTTCTATTTCATGCATTTACATTTACGTCCTGTAGATTGTGGCATCCAAACGATCCAAACGGTAACGACTGTGAAAGAGAGAGTGGAATGCATCCGATTAGCTGCTCAGATTAAATTGCTTGTGGCTCGACGGACAATCAAGAAAACGAACATTTCCTGGAACGCTGTTCTCATTATTGTGCTAAAAACCTTCCGCTAACTGGGCCACTAATTAGAGAGAAGGCAAGTTCCATAGCGCTAACTATGGACAATGAGGACTTTGAGGCGTCCGGTGGCTGCGTTCAAAAGTTGGTTGCACGACATCAGCTGAGCAACGCTGTCTTGTATGGTGATCGGGGAGAGGTAAAGTTAGAGACAGTGAGTGGGTGGAAATAAAAGCCATCAGGTCTGTTAACTTGTCTTATTTTGTAGCAAATAGCCCTAACTTTGTGACACGTCATGTTATACTGTATTTTGTTCATATACCTGCACTGTATGCTGCAGTTTTTGTGTTCTAAACAGGGATTGGGCAATATATTTTTGCATTTTATTGCTGTATTTTTTTTAAACATACTTGCACGTTCATAAAGGACATGTACCTTAGTCGTTTCCCACATGAGAAAATTCTGTGATAAGGAAAGATTTGACAACGCAAATATGTTTCCTTAGTACTGCTGTTGACTGCTACTTATGTGCAGCAGTGCACAACATTTGACAACACCAATAAGGAATATATTTTTTAGTCACAGTGTCTCCTAATGCGTGTTTGTGGAACAAAACTAATAATGAACAAATAATAGAAAACAGAAGAAGACCCAATTCATGTATAAAGACATTGGTGATCGACTGGTTAGCACGTTGAGCTCACAGTGCAAAGGTGCAGGGTTCAATTCCGGCTCTGGCCTCCCTATGTAGAGTGTGCATGTTCTCTCCATGCCTGCGTGGGTTTTGTCCGGGTGCTCCGGTTTCATCCCACATTCCAAAAACATGCATGGCAGACTGACTAAACACTCTAAATTGTCCCGAGGTATAAGTGCAGGACAACTAGTTCAGGGTGTCTCCCAACAACTGCCCGAAGACAGCAGCTGGGATAGGCTCCAGCACGCCCCGCGACCCTTGTGAGGATAAGCGGATCAGAAAATGGGTGGACGGATGGATGGACGGTTGTCACCCCAACTCCTGTTGACAATAAACAATCGTAACGTGAGAGCTGTCGGTTCGCACTACTTCGCCGGGTCGATGGTTACATTTTGTTGCATGACGTGCGCCGTCCAAATATCGCTCCCCCAATAAATTGACTGGCTGCAACTGCTGTTTTGTTTCACATGTAGCCTGCGATTGATAGACATTACCATAATGGGTGGCCTGGGTGCTGGCGAATGACAGACGAGCAAGATTCACGGACACGCCTAAATTATTATTTTGTATGCACTCTATTTGTATTTCATGGCCACAAATTAGAATTTTGTGTCCATACTCTATGTATGTGACCAAAAATCACATCATTCCTTGGGCTCCTAGAGGTTAGCAGCTCTATTCTGTGTAGACTTTTTTTTTCTTTTGTTTTGCGCACTTTATTGAACATTGCGCAATTGAGAAAATCCTGATGTGAAAAGGTGGAGAGGCTTACTTTTTTCATCCATGGAATAGCAGTGAATCTCTGCAGCCATTGATGTGATCATATTTTTAAAAATACTTTATAATGACTAATTTAAAGCACTTTGGGTAAGACAAGAAAAATTTTAAAACATTCAATATATTCATAACACTCCTGATTACAAAGAAAACATGCATTAATTAAAAGATTAATAGATTCAAGGACATTTTAGTCATGCCAATGCACATTTACACATTATGGCGCATGAAATACAGTACCCGATGTCCCAGGTGAGCCCAGGAAGTCCAAAGAAAACAAAATTGTATCAAATTAAGAAAAAAGAAATATCATAAAGAGATTCTTATTTGTGATTTGAACATGTGCAAAGATGCAATGCAGCAAAATGAAAATGCAAGAGGCTCAAAACCGAAGGTGATATTATACTCAACAAAAAGAAAAAAAAACATTCAAGGATAAAGAGTTCAAATGTTTATGGATGGATCGGCATCCGCAGGGCTGATGTCGAGGCTGCAGAGCTCTGTTTTGATTTTAGCTTGTGGGAATTAGCTGTTTCTCTGCTTTGTCTGACTGCCATAAAAATCTGACTGTTCATTGATTTTTTTTTTTTTTAATTTGAAAACTTCCAAAATCAGTGGGGATCAAATATTTTTTTCTCCCACTCTTAAGATATAAAATTGCCTGTGACTCCTGGGCATCACTCGATTGATCACGAAGGCTGATTCAGTCATGTAGTCCTTTAGCTACGTTTTCATCCAACAAATTTATCTTGGACTATCATTTTTTTTTTTCAACAGATTTGTGCGTTGGGTGTACTGACCTCTAGGATGAGTGCCACAAACAAGTTTACCCACATGACAGAGGAGGTGAACCACCAACACACAAAGTAGACTTTCGACCACCTGAAAAACATGAAACACACTTAAGTTTCTTCAACATCTGATTCAATTGCTGCATTATGTTTACTGCATCTTTTTTTTCCTCACTCAGTGGTATATCTGGTGTATGCGTCCATGAAGGCCTGCCAATTGTTGATTATCATGACATCATACAGCAAAATGATGGCCGCCTAGGACAGAAAGGGAGGGTTTTTTAAGTTAATTAAGTTTAAGTACATAAATTAGTTCATGAAAGAGATACTTCAAATATTTGCGTCAGTAAAAAGTTAACGTTTTGTGCATCATTTTTCATGTACATTTAATCCTTTCATGCACCCAGCAACCTAGTAACATGATAAACTGTCCACTGAAGTAACCGCAGTCAAAGAAAGGGTTAAGAACTTTAAAAACAATGTTAAAAATAATATAGCTGGCCGCCACGTTTATTGACTGTGTCGCCAGATAACGTCACGTATGTAAGAGGAGAATGCAAAATTATATGTGAATGCCATCAGTAACACACTTTCATCAAGTGTAGGCGTTTGGAATTTCTCACACATTATATTTGTCAATTTCATAAGCTCAACTAGGTATAGCACTCGGCAAGACATCATCATTCATTCATTCATTCATCTTCCGAACCGCTTCATCCTCACTAGGGTGGCGGGGGGTGCTGGAGCCTATCCCAGCTGCCATCGGGTAGTAGGCGGGGGACACCCCGAATTGGTTGCCAGCCAATCGCAGGGCACACATAGACGAACAACCATGGACACCCACACTCACACCTAGGGGCAATTTAGAGTGATCAATCAGCCTGCCATGCATGTTTTTGGAATGTGGGAGGAAACCGGAGTACCGAAAACCCACGCAGGCCCGGGGAAAACATGCAAACTCCACACAGGGAGGCCGGAGCTGGAATTGAACCTCTTCACTGTGAAGTCAACGTGCTAACCACTGGACTACCGGGCCGCCCACATCATCATTCATTGTCCAAAATAAAGAAATGTATATCGTGAGGAGAGAAAATTATGGAATTGGAGAACAACAAAGACAACTCAGAATCCAAAGTGTGCCACATTAGTTTCCAACATGCTGAGAAGTAAACAATACATTAGAAGGGAAATAAATGGAACATTCTCTTAAAGCAGAAATTACACTCCAAAAGGGAGCTGAAAACAAATATTGCTGCTTTTTTTCCCAGAATTGGGTCAATGACTATTTCAAATATTAAATTCATTAAACTATTAGCAATGGAAGAACCATTGCAAAATGGGAGGCGTGGCTAAAAAACAAACTCAATAGCTGCAAACAAAGCACACACTTACAGCAAAGTCATCAAAATTGTTTGGCCAGTAGCCGAGCTGTTCATAGGTGCCGCACTCAGTGCTGAAGTTTGAAGTGATGTTTTCCATGCTCATATTGTGTGGCACACTGAAAACACATCATCGTAAAGTCCATAACAAAATGAAGAAATACATGGCTTGTCTGTGTGAGTTTAGTGACAAAAGTAACTAGAGCTAAAAGCAGACATTTAGACGTGAGCCAAAATGATCAGTTCTACTATGAACAGTTGTGAGTAAAAAAATAAATAAATAAAATCTCTCTCTCTCTCTACACACACAGCCAATATATGAGTATATATATATATATATATATATATACACACACAAATATATATGTATATATATATATATATATATATATATATTAGAGCTGTCAAACGATTAAAATATTTAATCTAATTAAAAACGCAACTGTCATAATTAACTCAAAATAACTCATAATTAATCATGAGTACTCACACATTTTTTATCATTTCTGAATTTCCTTTTATATTTTTTTATCCTATTTTTTCCCATTTTACTCAGCTGATAGTGGATTTAAGCCATGGTTGCATACTTCGTTTTCTCAAGTTTGCTTTGAACACAGCAGTTGGGCTATGTTGATTCTGTTGGTCCTTCTTGCGGGGAAGTCTTTCTATGTTTTTGTGTAGACACCATTTCGTATGACTACACTTGGTTTGATGACAACACTGGAGACGTTTTAGTTTCAATGTGGTCGCTAGGTCGCTACCACTGCACCGCTGAACTCTCGACGTGCCTAAGCGCACCGTCGCTGTCAGACGAACAGAGAGAAGCTCCACCCCCTTTATTTACATGGACACGGAACACTTTGATTCACTCCTCTTTCATCTATAACTGCTTCAGACAACAAAGTGTATGCAGGAAAGTGGTTAAGATTGCACGATTGTCTGTGTCTCATGTGTTGTCTTGTTATTATTTTGTCATTTTTTGTTAACTTTTCTTTTGATGGCGGCACGGACACCCGCAGCGGCTCCTCTCGTTTTATTTACAGAGCGAAGAAATTTCATCTGTGCTGTATGGTACATTTGACAATAAAGTTGTATTCAATTCAATATATATACAGATATATACACATACATACTGTGTATATACATATATGTACATACATATATACATATACTGTATATACATAGACACACACACACATATCTCTCTCTCTCTATATATATATATATACACACATACACACATGTATATATATATATATATATATATATATATATATATACACACGTATATATATATATATATATACACAGTCAAACCTCTGTTTTTGAAATCCTCTGTTCTCGACCAATTCGGTTTTGGACCAAAACGTTTTTTATGTCTTGGATGACGAACACATTTCGAGCACACTTGAATGCGTCACTTCACTCCTCTCGGCTTTGCTTCCTCGTGTAAAGTCCATTGTGAGCAGATGTTTTTTTATTGTTCAGTTAAGATTTTTTTTTAAAAGCCGACGCGATTGGTGAGACGCTTCCTCGTGAAGCGTCCATTTTGAGCAGACGAGTTTGTATTGTTCAATAAAGATTAAAAAAAAAAAACAGACGTTTGGTGAGACGCTTCTGCAACACGTGAGATGCCCAGCAGCACGGGGGAAGTGCGCGCATTTGTTGTACGGCTGGCAGTTTTCAATACAGCGGCACATAATGAACACTCTGGTGTCCGGTGTCTCATTATTATGCAATAATCATACAGAAACAGCTTCCTCGTGTAGCGTCCATTGTGAGCAGACGAGTTTGTATTGTTCAATAAAGATTTTTTTTTTAAAAAGCAGACGTGTTTCGTGAGAACTACGTAATATCGGATTGTTATTTTTGCATCGTGTTTCAGCCCCTAATCATGGCACCAAAGAAAGCAAGTGGAAGTGGTAAATGTAATGATGGTCAGCAGGCAAGGTTCACGTTTTATGTGACTTTTAATAACAATGTGGCAGAGCAGTAAAACATGCGGTGTGCTCACTAACAGTTACTTCCTGGAACTCCCACTTATAGGCGGGACCTGTCGATTAACTGGAGTATGATGTACACAGTGCAAACTTTCATAAAGCACTACTCATATAATAATAGCCTATTATGTGACAATAAACCTGGTGAAGAAAAGAGGAAAATAGTGCGCAAAACTATAGAATTTAAGAAAGATTTGATCGCGAAATATGAGTCAGGTGTGCGTGTGTCTGTGTTGGCTAAGGAGTTCGAGATGTCAAAATCCACCATCAGCAGCATCCTAAAAACGAAAGACCATCTGCTCGATGACAGCTGGGATAGGCGCACGCCCCACGACAGAAAAAGAGAGTGAGAGAGATGTTCCTTCAATTTTTGTGTTACAATGTAAATGTTAAAATTGGTGAAAATAAAACATATTACAGTTTGTTTGTAAAGTATTTTACATATTACATATTACCTGCTCTCTTATTACATGTGCTTTTTTGACAATTTTACACCATAAACTGTACAGTTTATGGTGTAAAATTGTCAAAAAAGCGGTTTAAAAAAAGTTGTTTTCTTGACTTGGAACGGATTACAATTTTTTTACATTGATTCCAATGGGAAACATGGTTTCGGTTTTCGAACAATTCGGTTTTCGAACAGCCTTCTGGAACGCATTATGGACGAAAACAGAGGTTTGACTGCATGTGAATAATTTGTCTATACCTCATATCTGGCGGTGGTTTGATGGCCCCTTCAAACAGCCAGATGCCAAACACAGCAAATATGTAGTAAACCACCTGCAGAGAGAACAATGTGCATTCCTATTTGAATGTGCAATCACCCTGTTTTTTATGTTGACAAGAAAAAAAAAAAGTTGACCATGAGATTTAAGACCACCACTTAAATTATTCAATGAAAACACCCCTAACATCCTAAACTCTGTATTTTCATCATAGAGTAAATTATTTAGCACAACCCTTGTTTATTGATGAAGCAGCTTCACGCCGGTCCCTCCTTTAGATTTCTAACTTCATAAAATACAAGCAATCAAACAGTATGACAATTTCAACGGGACTGAGATAATCGTGTTAAAATAACCCCATTCGTTGTTACGCTGTACTACGGTATGACTTGAAGAAAAAAAATCAATCATCGAGACACAGAAGGAAAAAAAATAAACAATAAAAATAAGCAAGGCTATGTATTTTTTGCACAAAATGGCAACGAATAAGGTGAAGTCAAGACTAACAAAATGATATACATATTTGAAATCATTATCATTGCTTTTTGATTCAATTAGAATTTGGTCGGCACATACAATGTGCACAGTACATGAAATATGCTCTACAAATCCAAACAGCAACACTCATTATGCTGAGTATGGTTTTAGTAAGAATACATATTAACATTCCATTCCAACATTTGTCATCTAAGGAGGTAATTGAGGAAAGCTTCATGAACTCACCACCAGAATCCCTGCAAAGGCTCTTAGGTTTTTCACCAGGTCCAACAAGGTGCTTGCAACCAAAGCCATTAGCTGCAGAACAAAATACTTGTATCAGTGCATTGAGGAGAAATATTTTGTCATGAGACTAATTTGTTGGTTCATTAATTACGTATAACATATTTATTTAAAAAAACAAAGATCCATCCACATACAAACATGAACATTCCTGTCGGGTGAGGGGCAATCCTACTTTGCGTTTTTTTCACTTTTAGCGGGTGAGGGGTGGGGTACCAATCAACCGCAAAACACGAGGGATTACTGTCGTTGAGGTGCTTGTTGGAGGGTTCACACATGACATGCTCGCTCAATCAACGTATTACCTCGCATAAAATGTGACCCCACAGACTATCACGTCCTACGCACAGTCAAGTCAAGTAAAGTCAAGTCATCTTTTATTGTCAAATATGCTCTATGTGTAACAGCACAGATGAAATTACTTTCCTCTCTCAACCACATTGCAAACATGTAGTGCATTGAAAACATTTAGGGATGGGCGACCCTTATTATTCAATCATTACATGCTTTAGTAAGAAAAGCTACACATTACGCTACAGTGAAACTCCTCCACAACGAAATCATGTTTGTAGCAAGACATTTTTCACAACAGGGGGCTTGTCACTGTAGCAAATTTTATCTCAGATGTAAACACACACACACACACACACACACACACACACACACACACACACACACACACACGTATGTGTTTACTTTGCTTCCTCCATCTTTCATTTTTATTACTTTTATCCTGTATTCAAGCGTGAATGCTTTTCTTTTCTCAACTCCTTGGTCTGCAAAGGTCCGTTTCGTAGCCATTTTAGCAATGTAACGTTTGTGCTGCGTCTGAAACTAACAATAACAAATATTTCCTGGACTACTGTGTATACCAGTGTGGTGGTTCAACAGCTTCTGAACGAAGCAGCAGAGGTCGCTGTGGCATGCTGAGGTTGGATTAGACCAGGGGTGGGCAATCCCAGTCCTGGAGGGCCGCTGTCCTGCATGTTTTCCAAGTCTCCCTGTTGCTACACACCCGATTTGAATGATCAGATTATCAGTAAGGTCTGACGAGGCCTGATATTGAACCTGTTCATTGGAATCAGGTGTGTTGCAACAGGGAGACTTGGAAAACATGCAGGACAGCGGCCCTCCAGGACTGGGATTGCCCACCCCTGGATTAGACTCATGCGGAAGGCTTGTTTTCATTGTAGTGATTTTCGTTGCGAGGCAAGAGCAGAGAAAAAGATTTCGTATAACAGAACAGGGGGACTTTTCATCGTAGGGGGAGCAGAAAAGTGGGAATGGCTTTCATGCATGAACATTTTTTCACACTATGTGGTATTTTCGCTCATGTAGGTTTATTGTAGAGGAGTTTTACTGTACCAAAACTATGCAGCTAATACTCAGCTCTATATGTCACTGTTGATGAAAAAATATTTTCTCTCACAAAACCGAAATCAATACCTGTGGCCCACAGAAACCAAGAAAAGGTGTTATCAGTCACATCAAGACTCTCTAAAACTTAATTATCACGTTAGACATCTCGTGGTAATATTGGACTCAGATCTGAATTTCAACAGCCACATTCAATCAACAACATCAGCAGCTTTTTACCATGTCAAAAACATTGCTAAAAATCGAAGGAACTTGACTTTGAGAAACCAACCGTGCATTCATCTCTTGCAAGGCTGGTTCCGGTAACGGCCTGCTTACTGGGCTCTCTAAACCAGCTATCAGACAGCTGCAGTATTGTACGTCCAAACTGCTGCTGCTGCTAGAGTTCTTCAAACCAAGAAGTACAAATATATTGGCCCAGTGCTCAGTGCACTGGCTTCCTGTGACTAATAGAATAGACTTCAAAACTGCTCTGCGTGTGCATAAGCCTCTTCATGGTCAACCACCAAAGTACATCTATGACATGTCTGAACAATATAAACGCTCTCGGACACCAAGAACCTCATGGCGTGCTCTTTTGCTGGTGCCTAGAATCAGGACTTAACGTGTGTGAAGATATCTTTCAGTATTTCATAATATGTGAGACAAGACTCAACTCTGGCAGCATTCAAATCTATTTAGCTGTGCCAATTACACCTGAAAGTATTTGACTTGCATTGATTCATTTTTAATTTAATCCCTCATGATTTATGTCTTAGAGAATGATTTTATTCGCCTTCTTGTAATTTCATGTACGGTGGTATCTCTAGTTACGAACGTCTCTTCATACAAAATTTCAAGTTACGAAAGGTAAAAATACAGCATGGGCTACGTGTCGCAGCGCCGAGTTTCCTGAACGCAACATCCTTATAGCTGCTCTGCCATTGGCTACTGCTGAGCATCATCCTAGCATCCCTTTGGCAAAGAGGGACCTCTTCCGCATGTGTTTAGATCGATAGATATGTGTCTATGAAATGTCCTCGTCATTCGCCCTTCAGGCCATGAGGCGTTCCGATAGTTTTACGTAAAAGTGAATCACCCAGAAAATGTGTTCACCAGTCGGGCGATCGCTTACTCTGCTGATGTTTGCATTGCACACTTTCGAAGGATTGTTAAAAGCCGACAAAAGCAAACGTCCTTGGATCGGTTTGTGACAAAACGCCAGGCAAAAACCACTTCTGAGGGAGAACATGAACGAAAGAGGGGGGGGAAACGGTGAGGACGCAGTTAAAACTTAAATGACCATCATGTTTATTCTCTATTCTTTGTTTTTTACATTGTGCACAACTCTTATTTATTGTGCAATAATCTAATTGTAACATGCATTTGTTCCAATTTTGATGCATTTTTATGCTTTAGAAAACAATTTTGGGGAGACTTGGAACGGAATAGGGCATTTACATGGAAAATGCATCTCTACTTAGAATATGTTCTGGTGAAGAAATTTCTTCCAGAACCAATTAATTTTGTAAGTAGAGTTAACACTGTACCTGTAAAGCAGTTTGAATTGCTTTGTGCTCTACTGAAAAACGTACCTTTCCTGAACCAAATGTGCAGCCTTTTTGTAAGCACAAACTCATTGTCAAAGTTGACTAACCCAACTGCTACCTACCTTGATATCTGGTATGATGCGCAGGAAGCGGAAGACAACCAGCATGTTAACAAAGCGAACCATCTCCCACAGTGAAAATACTCCCTCTGAGGATGGGTCCCTGTCGTGACACATACAGAAACACAGGCAGTTTGTTTGCAGAGCCGTTCAGCCATAATCGCCACCTCTCATATAATGAGTCATCAAATTGCTGCAAAACGTTACAACGTAAAGTCACTTTTTTTTTTTTTTTGAAGAGTGAACCCGATGACATCTCTCCTCATACATATGCCTGCATGGCTGTTGGGTCCACTGTATGTGTGTAGTGAGCAACATAAAATATATATAGCAGCGTGTGAATTGAATTTCTCTTTTGAGGGATTATAGTCAGTCCAACATACAGTGATAATTTTACAGTTTAACCCCAGCGAGTCCCAGGGACTCACTGATCAGAAAAGTATGAGTCCCATTATGCATTTAGCGAGTCCCAAGTTTCGAATTCAGAAATGGTCTACTTATTCAATTGCATATGATAATAACACAAACAACATATACATACAATTATAAACAAATGCTGCAAAAATGTAAATAATTCAGTAGCAGGCCAGAGGATTTCAGAAATTCACTGTAACTGTTTTTCGGTTCTGTCGGATTACCCAATGGGAAAACAAAGTAATTTTGGGTTCCGTAAACATTCATCATGGGAAGCCATTTTTCTATTTTGACTGATATTCATAATCAAGAACACTGAAACTCAAAATTATGTTTCAAGGGTAAATGTTTGAAAACTATGCATTAACAATGAACATTACATTAGCAGCTGTGTACTCCAGGTTTATTAAAAAAAATAAATGGATCAAAATATGGTGTACCGATATGGCATCATGAATACAGGATACCACAAAATCTGAGTATTTTTTCCAATCTCACACTGAAAAGATTAATTTACTGGTAATCATTAATACAGGTAAGTATTGATGTGGTTTGACATCCTCTTCCCAAAACGATGCATGTGTAATCTACTATCAATTTGACGAAAGAATGTAATACACGTCATCATTAGTTCTACCAACAGTTAACATTAGCATAACTACATCTTGTGACGAATGTTTTATTCCTAAAGTTACCATGCGACAACCAGTAAATTATAGAATAACCAAGACTGTTTCATAATATTTTTCAGAGCGATTAGCCTAGAGAACTAATGACCAACTTGCCTCGTAATCGTGTTTCACGTCGTATCTCGCTCTTGTGTATACGTCACAGGTGAGTTTAGTGACACGCCCTTCGGACGATTCATACGAAAAATCAGACTGGCATTCCCATTTCTTAAAGGTCGTAATTAGTAGACCTTTGTGAGTTTTTTCGCCACCTTCTCAAACTTTTATCCGCGCGATTCCTCAGTTTGCGAGTAAAATAGCAACCCGCATGCGCACATAACGTTATCTGTTGCGTCCCCCCCAACACTAAAAACAAAACAAAACGAAAGTAAATTAGAAGAAACACACTCACACACCACACCACAAACACCCATACAGACACAGTGAAATTGCGTTGATCACATTGGAGAGACTTGATCGCGTACAGTCATCTCGTGTGCGGGACTTTTATGGTTAAACGACTTTTCGGTACCATCAAAATGACGCCACGGAAACGACACGCTACCGGTAGCGATCGTTACCGTGAAATCCTCAGGCCTGCCGAAGTTGTTTTTTTGTTTTGTTTTGACTGAGAAATTTCCTTGCGTCCCAAAAACGCACATTATTTGGAACTGTGCGTCCCGCAGGAAAATTGTGCGTCTAGGACGTGGGACGCAGAGGTAACGAGATGGCTGAACATATTAAAAATTTAACTTACACATGAGAATGAGGAAGGCGGTAGGTGACATACATAGTTATCTGCAGGACCTAAAAATAGAAAAAGAAAATGTTCAGTGACAAATGTAGCGAAATAACTCATTAAACTAAATTCGGGGGACATCCTGTTCAGACAGAGGGGGCCTGATTGACGAAGTTCCCAAAAAGCAGGCACTAAATTGCATGTTATGCATGGCATGCTAACATTGATAGTCTGAGACGTGATCTAATTAGATTGGAGCACAATTTTTCGCAACAGGTTTAAACCGGCCTTAGGAATGAGGGTTTGGTGTTTCATGTAGAACTGATGGTTTTTATTTTTGTTTAGTTATTTCATTGGGACAGTGCACATTAACACAAGAATAAACAGTGTCAATGCACATGAATGCTAGTTTTCAGCTATAGTCTGAGGCCAGGTTTCTTAACAGAAACATAACAGGTTATCCAGCTATCGCTATGTTTGTGGACAAGCACACTCCTCTGTGCCTTGAAAGCCACTGACTTTGTGGCACCCTTGCACAAATATCCATCTCACAGATCAAATTAACATAATAAAAAACAACTGATGTTTTTAATAATTCTACACATCATGCCTTCATTGATCACACAGAACTACATTGGCACATGAAAGAGTCACAGGCAATGCCTCTAAATTGTGCACTGGTCTCACCCTCTCAGCGTACACCAGGGGTGGCCAAACTTTTTTGACCAAAGATAGACTTTTGAAGCTTTCAACCTCCCACGATCGATGCGATCACGCACGTGCAAGCATATACACACAGGCACGCACGCACGCGGGAGCCCAACCATACACACGCGCGCATCTACACGCACGCGCATCTACACGCACGCACCCCACAATGAGCAACAGCAGGAACGGCCCCGAACATGAATGAAATCGAAACACACAGATACACAAATCTTGTTCCCAACCCCCCATTTCCTCCTCGTGGTCGAGTTGGGCCAAGTCTACTGGCTCCCTGTCGATCGCGATCTATGTTTTGGGCACCCCTGGCGTACACAGGATGCACACACATTACATTTCTACACTCATTCCTTCATTTCCACCCCATTTTTATCTAAAACAGGACACCACACCATGTCCCATTCCCTTACAGCAGGGTCGGGAACCTTTTTGACTAAGAGAGCCATAAAAGAAAAATATTTGGAAATGTATTTCAGTGAGAGCCATATATATATATATATATGGCTCTCACTGAAATACATTTCCAAATATTTGTTTTATATATATGCATATATATATATATATATATATACATATACACAGTCAAACCTCGGTTTTCGTACTTAATCCGTTCCAGAAGACTGTTCTTTTCTTCACCAGGTTCACCGCTTCCACTTGCTTTCTTTGGTGCCATGATTAGGGGCTGATACACGATGCAAAAATAACAGTCCAATATTACGTAGTTCTCACCAAACACGTCTGCTTTTTAAAAAAAACATTCTTAATCGAACAATACAAACTCGTCTGCTCACAAGCGGTTTCTGTACGATTATTGCATAATAATGAGACACCGGACACCAGAGTCTTGTTTTATGTTGAGGGGGAAGACATTTCATCTATGCTGTATGTTACACATACGTACAGCACATTTGACAATAAAGTTGTGTTCAATTCAATTCAGAGTGTTCATTATGTGCCGCTGCATTGAAAAATGCCGGCCGTAAACAAACGCACGCACTTCCCCCGTGCTGCTAGGGCAAACCATTCTGAAAAGAGGGGGATTTCACTCCCCCTAACAGAAGCGTCTCACCAAACACGTCTGCTTTTTTTTTTTTATTGAACAATACAAACTCGTCTGCTCACAATGGACGCTACACTAGGAAGCGTTTCACCAAACACGTCTGCTTTTTAAAAAAAATCTACTGAAAAATACAAAAACGTCTGCTCACAATGGTCGCTTCCTGTGTAGCGACGCTACACGAGGGAGCGCCGCTACACAAAGGAGCGCGGCTACACGAGGGAGCGAGGGAGCGCGGCTTCACAAATTTTATTTCAAAAACCGAATTGTATGAGAACCGAGACATGCTGGTTGTATATATATATATATATATATATATATATATATATATATATATATATATACAGTCAAACCTCGGTTTTCGGACGTCTCAGTTCTCGTACAATTCGGTTTTCGAACTAAAATTTCGAGTTTTTTATGCCTCGGATGACGAACAAATTTCGGTTCTCGAACTACCTGAGCGCACTTGAATGCGTCACTTTACTCCTCTCGGCTTCGCTACCTCGTGTAGCAACGCTACCTCGTGTAGCTTCGCGAGGTAGCGAAGCCGAGAGGAGGTAGCAAAGCCGAGAGGAGTGAAGTGACGCTCCCTCCTGTCGCCGCGCTCCCTCGTGTCGCGTCGCGACACAGGAAGCGACCATTGTGAGCAGGCGTTTTTGTATTGTTCAATAAAAAAAAGCAGACGTGTTTGGACGCTTCTGTTAGCGCGAGTGAAATCCCCCTCTTTTAATAATGGTTTGCCCTGGCAGCACAGGGTAGAGGGGGGGGGTGCGTTTGTTAAACGGCCGGCATTTTTCAATGCAGCGGCACATAATGAACACTCTGGTGTCCGGTGTCTCATTATTATGCAATAATCGTACAGAAACAGCTTGTGAGCAGACGAGTTTGTATTGTTCGATTCAGAATGTTTTTTAAAAAAAGCAGACGTGTTTGGTGAGAACTACGTAATATTGGACTGTTATTTTTGCATCGTGTATCAGCCCCTAATCTTGGCACCAAAGAAAGCAAGTGGAAGTGGTGAACCTGGTGAAGAAAAGAGGAAAATAGGGCACAAAACTATATAATTTAAGAAAGATTTAATTGCAAAATATGAGTCAGGTAGCGTGTGTCTGTGTTGGCGAAGGAGTTCGGGATGCCGAAATGCCGCGCCTACTGCCTGCTGACAGCTGGGAGAGGAGCACGCCCACGACAGATAGAGAGAGAGAGATGTTCCTTCAATTTTTATGTTACTATGTTAATGTTAAAATTGGTAATCTTCCATTACATTTGTACAGTTTCTGGTGTGAAATTGTAAAAATAAGTGGTTTAAAAATAGTTGTTTTCTTGACTTGGAACGGATTAAAACATTTTACATTGATTTCAATGGGAAAAATGGTTTCGGTATCCGAACAATTCGGTTTCCGAACAGTCTTCTGGAACGGATTAAGTACGAAAACCGAGGTTTGACTGTATATATATATATATATATATATATATATATATATATATATATATATATATATATATATATATATATATATATCCATCCATCCATCTCCCGAACCGCTTCATCCTCACTAGGGTCGCGGGGGGTGCTGGAGCCTATCCCAGCAGTCTTCGGGCAGTAGGCGGGGGACACCCTGAATTGGTTGATATATATATATATATATATATATATATATATATATACACATACTATTTTAAAAGCTATTTCAACAAAATGTCAGGATAATAAGCCTCTGAATGTATTTTTAAAAATAATTTTGTGATAATACTCACCATTAAATTGTCCGTTCCTCACGATTGCTAAAAATCCAGCAAAACTATCGGAATGAAAGTCATCTTACTGGGTCCATACGCGAAGTTACTGCTGGCTAGCTTGCACACTGCTCAGTAGCTTGCACGCTTCCTTTCGGCTGTCTCTCGCACTTGCAGTGTTTTGATGCCGAACGTACAAAGTGCCGCTCTGCATTCGACCGTTTCATCGATGGTATTTTGTCATTGCAAATCAGAAACACCGCAGAAGCCGCTCTCTCCAAAAAGGCGAATCCTTCGGTCCATTCGTCCTGAAGTCTACCAAACTCGTCATCTTTTTTTCTTTTCGCCATCTTATTCGCTAATTCAGCTTTGAGCTAATGGCCGAGCGGGTTGATTCAAAAGGGGGCGTACACCTGTTTCCACAGCAAGGGCAACCTTGGCTAGTATCATCCAATCAAAATGGCTCCTGGAGCCAACTGCAGCCCAAACAGGAATTGAGCAGTGAAAAATCGATCGATGGATGCATTAATAAACAAATGAGAATATTTTTATCTGAGAGCCAGATGCAATCATCAAAAGACCCATTTATGGCTTGCGAGCCATAGGTTCCCGACCCCTGCTACAGTTTCAGTAGTGTGACCAAGGTTGCAAACTCAATTGTTCTTCTGTAGTTTGAAATATACACTGACAAAAATACACTCACTCACGCTCTCCACTGATGAGACCTGTGTCCCACCCCAGTCAGTAAGTCAAAAAATGGCCGTAGGTTATTAGCCACTCAAATAAGGCTTATTTTGTGCGTGTGTGTGTGTGTGTGTGTGTGTGTGTGTGCGTGTGTGTGTGTGTTTGCATCTGGCTAGAATTTGTTTTTATTAAATGACATTTTTTATAAGTGGACAATGTTGAACCATATTTACAGTTTGTTTTGAAAATTAAATATTCTTAAAATAAAACTAAAAATAAACTAGGGCTGATTTTATTTGTGTCGCAGATCTCTTCAATGATATGTTGTATTTTGATATCAAGGTGGTTTGTTTGAATTCTTCTGTAGCATCCCAACATCATGTAACTAGACAGGTGTGATACTTGTTTGCATGTCTGATAAGATAAGATAAGAAAAGAAACCCTTTAATAGTCTCACAATGGAGAAATTCCCACTTCACAGCAGCAAAGTTATGAGAGGAAGAAGTAGAATAACAAAATAAATAGGAGCTGCTGGAAAGGCAGCCACTCTCGCGGCGCCATCTTGAAGTCAAAATAACACAACAAAACACATGATATTGCTCACCGTGGTCCAAAGAATGCTCTGGGGATTTGTGTCAATGCTCAGACGCTTGGAAATTTACAGGGAACATTGGTGGTAGGTGTGTGCTTAGTACCATTTACATTGAGTTTGATTGGTTAATTCTGAACACATTCACATCCTAAGTTACAGTATAATAGGGAGTGCACATCTGTGCAACAACATAGTAATGTCAGTTATTTTTAGTAACTAATATTAACCCGCTTGTAAATATTTCAACTTTTTTGTATTGTGTTGTGCATGTTACAAGTCACAATAACGGTGGAAAATGTTTTGAAATTATTCATGCTGCAATTTCTTGGGGTTTTGATCTCACAAAAGAGATGAAATGCGATGAAAAAAGAGATGAAATGCATTACTCAATTATTTCAATGACAAGTTTGAGGAAGATTACCAGGAGCAGGATGGTGAGGAATCCATCAAAGATGTTGTTCCTGTAGGAAAGGTACCCTTTCCAACTCAAGGCAAATATCTTTCCACACACTTCAGATAGGTAGTAGATGATAAAACACATGTTGATAATCTGTTACGGAATGACAAGAGAAAGTGGTGCTGCTTAAATGTCACAGTAATACTGCATGCTCATCAACATCAAAGATAATTTATGGTTGAGCTTACCTCCATGTAAAGGTTATCTCTCTCTCCGGTGGACTTGTCTGAATTCATTACCAATACAGTCTGAATCACAAACAAATATTTACATCTAAAAGCTGTCAAATGTTCATCTGTCAAATGTTCATGAGCACACAATTCCTTCCTTGGCTCTTGTAGTGGGATATCGGTGTGGAATTTCCACTAGCGCCATCCCTGGTCAAGTCCCCTTTCAAAATGTTTTTATCAATGCTAATGCACATTTGTCTGTTACTACCCTTGTTTTCAGTATTAGCAGCAGAATAGGACAATGTATTTGTATAGATGAATACTGAAAAAACACTTAAAATCGGACGGTATTAGGCCATTTTAAGCTATGACATCAAAGGCTGACTTTGAAACAGTTTCCTGATATATTAAAGCCTACAGATTCTGAAAATGGCAACAGTTTTGACTCTGGAACAAATTATTCCAAAACAATCGATCTCAATGGGAAATTGATTTTAAAAGACAACCACATTTCAGTTGGACTAGTGTCACACAACCCAATGCGAATTTTGATGGACTGCACATCTGTTATTTAGAAGCTGTGCCAGTTTTGAGAGTCCAATAGATTTTGAACATAGGGAAAATAATACTGTATAGCTAAATAATACAGCAGCTTTCAGAGTATAATGATCAGACTCTAAGCTATATTATCCTATAGTAGAGTAACAAGACTTTTTGGATGATTCAGATTTGGGTCATTTCACCTCAGATCACCCCCAAAAAACTATTTCGAAATCAATTTTGTGTTGGGTCAAGTCATAGCATGGAAAAACAAACGCCAGATTTGGATTGCTTATGATTTTCTCTTTCCATGGATACCTACTTGGGTTTGATGAAAAAAAATAAAAAATCAAACTGCAATATCTTGGAAACCGATGATCCAATCAAGCTGAAATTAGAAAATTTGGCTTGCCATGCTATGACATACCCACACAATTTCAGCAAAATCTGAAAAAGTAGGCTTTCAGTAGTGGGGTGAACTTATGCTATGGAATGACCTGCTCCAGGATAAAGTGACAGCTTGAGGTTTGTACACTGGGACATGACAACAGCTTTTTGTGCATGCTCAGAAAGACGAAGGTGTTTTACTTACACATATGCAGACCACATGGGCCAAGGCCACCGCGTTGCCAAATACAGTAAAATAGTAGTGGCTGGAGATCACCTGCAGCTTCTGCAATACCACTGAGTTATACCGTGGTGCGGGAGGGTGCTGCGAAGAACACAGGTCTATGAACAATATTCAACTGCCAACTAAAAATCATTATCCTTGTGCTCTTTCACATTACGTTTGAAATGCTGTACCTCGTTTATACGGTCTTTATCCAGCTCATCAAATATCTGTTTAAACTGCTCTCTATTTAAAAAGCCTTCAGTCTGATACTGACGTGTCTCCTGAAACAAGCATCAAGCAAAAGTGAAAGTAAGATTGAGAGGTTGTATCGTTTTTGAATTTTGAATTCATTATGCGTCATTGGTGTCCCTCAAGGGGAATTTCAACTCACATTCCAATTTGGGGTTTTGGTTAGGTTTACTTCAACAAAGGATTCCATTTTTATTTTTAAACAAACATTGTGACCCCAGTTTCTCTGTAGCAGTAGCAGCATATCTACAGTGCCGAGAATAAATATTTGCCCTCATCTTAGATTCCAGTTTTTTTATACTTTCCCCACTCCTCAAATCTTCCACTGGGGAAATAATACAAATTTGAATAGAAGGCAAATACGTTTTCAGGGCACTGTACATCACGCTGACAGGACAGTTATGTTGAATTTAAAGAACATGGTTCAAATGGATCGATCAGTGTACTAAATGTAGCCACAATGAGCTCTGACAGAAGTGATGGCCTCTCTGTAGTAGCTCTGCATCTGGATCCTGGACATCACTTGTAACACAGCATCAATTGGCACACGTTCCCTAAAATTAAAACAATGTCAATACTTTTTTGCAGTTAAGGTACATTATCTGTGCATTTACAAGTGGGGTATAACTTTGAAGAAAAGAAGAACCTGTACATCGGTTGCAAACGGACTTTTAGTAGGAATCCAACATACACTTTCAGACCCATAAGCAATTTTTTATGAGTTGTTTCATATTTGAAAATGCCTCACGTATGTGAATGATGTATGCAGAAATTTAGTTCAGTGCAGTCATCGCTTTAGCATTAAACCACAAATCATCATGGTCATGGATTGAAAGAAAAAATGGTCAAAGCCTTGACAAAGCCATTAAGTAATAAGAGGTGAATCATTTTAAGTACATTGTGTGTCTGAGTATGCTCATTTACCCAGCATCATTCTCAGCGTCATGAAAGCGAAGAACTTGGAAGGCTGCTCGGATTCCCAGGCGCCTTCTGTTTATGGATGTTTGGACTGACATCTGGATGATAAACATGACCTAACTGTTAAAAGTTTTGAGACTCCAATAAATTAAACGAAAATGTTTTTTTTGTACAAGCCGCCAACCTGAATCAAGTCTGGCCTGTAATGCTTGGCTCAGACTGAACACGAAATATCACGCCACCTTGCGTATCCCGCAGCATCAGTCAGACAGCTAATGACAAATGTTTGCACAATCCTTGTCATTGTTTGGTGCAAAATGAATCACAATTAGCCATGCAGCATCACCACAAACATGGTGTGGCTATTGGCCTAACACTTCCGAAACCCACACAAAAAGGGAATAGGAGGGGAGGCCTCAATTTGCTTGGCAATTCGTTTGTTTAAAAAAACTAACATCAGAGCTAGGTCAGAAAGGTTCCAGGACTTATCACACAATGGATATATTCAAATTAATATCCAAACTATGAGTTATCACCTATGAAATACCATCCCTGAAGCTTTACTTTTATTAAATTTATTGGGAGCAGAGATTCGATAAGGGGCGGCCCGGTAGTCCAGTGGTTAGCACGTTGGCTTCACAGTGCAGAGGTACCGGGTTCGATCCCAGCTCCGGCCTCCCTGTGTGGAGTTTGCATGTTCTCCCCGGGCTTGCGTGGGTTTTCTCCGGGTGCTCCGGTTTCCTCCCACATTCCAAAAACATGCATGGCAGGCTCGTTGGGCACTCTAAATTGTCCCTAGGTGTGAGTGTGAGCGTGGATGGTTGTTCGTCTCTGTGTGCCCTGCGATTGGCTGGCAACCAATTCAGGGTGTCCCCCGCCTACTGCCCGAAGACTGCTGGGATAGGCTCCAGCACCCCCCGCGACCCTAGTGAGGATGAAGCGGTTCGGAAAATGGATGGATGGATGGATTCGATAAGTTGTTACAAGCTGGAAATTTGAACATTTTCCTAATTACGTTTTGCCTGTTGATTTTGATAACTTTTGGTATCCTATGTGATGAGATTGTTACAATTGTGTAAAAAAAACATATTCATATATATATATATCAGTGTTGTGGTCCTCGAGGACCGGCTCGAGGACCGAAAGTTGGTCCTTGGTCCTCGGAATCAAGTCCTTGGTCCTTGGCCTTGGAGGTAAGTCCTCAGACCGTAAAAATCATGAAGAAATCAAACAAACTCTATCGAGTGAAACCCAAATTGTTGGATCTATTTGGTGCTATAAGAGGGGCGGGGCTTCCACTGACAGGTGACAGTTAGCGCAACGTATAATGAGCGGCATCACAGTTAGTTTCAATGACGGTCAGTTACCGTTCGCGAGCGGCAGTTTAAATAGCGTGTTAAGTCTTTCTGTAACAGTGGTGTCTTTTATTTAGTTATTTTTGCACAGTTGTCACGTTTGTGCGGTGGCACGAGAATGTTTGTTTGAACCAAGTAATTTGCGCTACAGCTAGAGTCAATAATGCCGGCATTTCACTTCCGGGTTTGGCCGTTGGGAATACTTGTTGTGATTGGTCGCTATATCGGCAAATGCATATCACAACCAATCCGTGTTCGCCTTCCTAAACCCCTTTCTCGCGAATGCTGAATGTTATCGAGACTCGCGACGAAGCTAAAGTGTGTCAGATAGATTCTGATTCATTATGAAAATAAATTTGTTCGATCGCCATGTATAACATGCTTATCTGCGTAGTTTTTAAAATCAGACTTTTCGCTTGACTCCTCTTAGTATTACGTTTTCGTTCAATCGCATACACTAGCGATTTTTTTAAGTACGTTTTTTTCCCATGAGCGTGCATGAGTGGCGGATCTGGCCTAACACTATAGGATCTGCGCCTGGACGTATTAACAGCTCTATGATTCAGCATGTCAGCATTTCTCAACTTGTCTTCTGTGCCATGTCATGCCTGTTGAGTGTTGATTTACTTCACATAAAGAAACTACTGCACTAAAACATTAATTCATAAATGTATATCATATGCTTTAATTTTTTTTCTCAGTGTAAATAACACGTACCCTGACTGCTCTACTCTTTGAATAAAAACACTTCAAGTGTTACTAACGCTTGAATGAAGCGTAACGCTGGCCACTTCACAATATATATATATATATATATATATATATATATATATATATATATATATATATATATATATATATACATATACATTTATATATTTGTATACATACATATATATACATATACATATACATTTATATATTTGTATATATACTTTCTCTTTAGTTTTAATTCTCTTGCACTTTATGGCGCGTAGAGCCAACCATAGCAACCAGGTCTCTCCATCTGGATCTGTTCTGGGCAAGGTGTTGACTTTGTTCCAGGGTAACATTGCAGGCCCCAAGGTCCAGGGCTATTACATCCAGCCATCGAGTGCGGGGGGCACCTCTGGGTCGTCTCCAGCCAGCTTTCTGGGGGTTGAAGGCCAAGATGGTACTGGTTGGGTGTTCCTGGGGCAGGCGGATGACATGGCCATACCATCGCACTCGCCGCATTGCTGCGAGACGGGAGGCTGGTGGCTGTTTGGTTTTGTCTCTTAGAGCCTGATTTGTGATGTGCTCGGTCCACGAGATACCTTCAATCCTCCTGAGGGCCCTGGAGTCAAAGCCATCAAGCCTGGCCGCGAGAGTGTTATTCAGTGACCAGGTTTCGGAGCCGTACAGGAGGACGGAGATGACTGAGGCATTGTAGACTCTGAGCTTTGTTGCCCGGGATATGTGCCGATGGCGCCACAGTGGTCTCCACAAGGACCGCATGACATTGGCTGCAAGGGCGCGACGACAGTCGATCTCTGTTTTGAAATCTCCGTTGTTGGTCACTGTCGAGCCGAGATATTTGAAGGTGGAGACAAATTGGACAGGGGTGCCATCAAATTCAAAAGGTGGTGGGTCAGGTCCATCGCCAACATGCATCAGTTTTGTCTTGGCCCAACTTATCTTTCGGCCAAGCTTTTTGGACTCCTCATCGAACACTCTGAGGGCATTGCGGAGCTGATCAGCAGTCTCGCTGAACAGGACGGTGTCATCAGCATACTCGAGGTCCTTTAGGATGCAGTTGGCGAGTGGCACTCCAGGGATCCGCTCACAAACTCTTGACATCAGATGGTCAATGACGCAGTTAAAGAGCTCTGGAGCGGCGACACATCCCTGCCTTACCCCGCTGTTGATGGGGAACCACTCAGACTCTTGGCCATTCACACGTACAAAACCTTCTGCACCTTGGTACAGTTGTTTGAAGAGTGTGGTGATCTTGGTTGGGACTCCGAGTGATTTTAAGATGTTCCAGAGGGACCTGTGGTCCACTGTGTCAAAGGCAGCCTTGAGGTCAATAAAAGCAATAAATAAGTGCCGGTCCTTTCTGAACTCCCGAGCCTTTTCAATCAGGAGTCGGAGAGCAGAGATGTGTTCGATGGTGGAACGGTTGGGCATGAATCCGGCTTGTTGTTGGCGGCGTCTGCTTCTGGTTGCAGGTAGAGCTCGGGTAAGTAGGATGCGGGTGAAAAGTTTACCGGGAATGGAGAGGAGCGTGATGCCCCTATGGTTACTACAGGTCAGTTGGTCTCCCTTGTGCTTCCAGAAGGGAAGTATGATGCCCCGCCTCCAGTCATCAGGCAATGACTCTGTGACCCACACATGGTTGATGATCTGTGTGAGCCACAGGATGATATGGTCGCCAGCAGCCTTCAGCATCTCTGCTGTGATTGCACATAGACCTGGTGCTTTACCATTTTTGAGCTTTGTCATGGCTGCTTTGACTTCCGCTGGCAATACTGGGGTGATGGGACAGTCCGGATTCGTGGTGAAGTGTATGGTGTGGGTTGGGTCTTCGGGGACAGGAGGATGATTTAGGAGCTCACTGAAGTGCTCCTTCCAGCGACTGATGCATTCAGTTTCGGTTGATAGAATATTGCGGGGGCCGGCTTTCCCTTTGCGGAGAAGGTTGAAGAGCTGCCGCAGATTGTTGTTTTGGGAAGCGGCCTCCATGGCTGATGCCTGATTGGTCCAGAAGGTTTCTCTGTCATGTCGAAGGGAGATGTTCCGTTGCGTGTTAAGGAGCCGATACAGAGCCATGTCCCCGCGCAGCCGAGCATCTCGTCTTTTATTTACGATGTCCAAAGTATCCTGGGATATCCAGGGCTTCTTCGGAGCAGATCTTGTTCGCCCGATGGTCTCGATGGAAGCCTCGATTACGTCAGCTTTAAATTGCGGCCAGTCGAGGGACTGCTTGCTAGTTAGTGTGCTGAATCGATTGGTGATGGAGCATCTGTATAATTCCACGATGGCCGGGTCTTGTAGGCGAGAGGAGTCCAGCCTGGGGGAGGCAGTCTTTCGTGCCCCAGCCTTGAGCTTGAGTTGCATGTCTGCTATGAGCAGGCGGTGATCTGTATTGCCGAGTTGTGCACCTCTGTAGACACGGCAGTTGATGATTGAATTTTTCCATCGTCGGGAAACAAGGATGTGGTCGATTGCTTTCTTTGTTTTTCCATCAGGGCTGTACCAGGTCCAGTGATGGATCCGCTTACGGGGAAACCATGTATCGGCAATGCAGAGGTTGGTGGCTCTGCATAGATTGTATAGTCGCTGGCCGTTATCGTTGGTGGTGTTGTCGATGAAAACTGGGCCTGTTACAGCCGGGAGGATGTGGTCTTGGGTGGAGATTGTGATATATATGTATATATACATATATATATACATATACATACACACACACACATATATACATATACATTTACACACACATATATACATATACATTTACACACACATATATACATATGTATATATATACATATATATATAATACATATATATATACATACACACATATATGTATATATATATATATATATATATATATATATATATATATATATGCCACAGCAGGGCAGACAATTGCAGAGGACTCCGAGATAAAGGGCATCCTAAACTGAAGGGGATACTGGGGGACGTGCTGATATTGGTCCATGTTGCTGATATTGGTCCATGTTAATGACAGAGCTCTGCTATGAATGAGTTGATGTCAGCCACTCTCACATTTGGACCCATCCACAAACTGACCAGCCCTCGCAGGATGCATGAAGTGAAAACAAAATGTCAAGTATGCACTGTTTTTATGTTGATGCGCACATGTCTGGGATGTAACCAAACAAGAGCAGCATATTGTCTTCAGTTTTGTAAATTTTGAGATACAGTCAAACCTCGGTTTTCGTACTTAATCCGTTCCAGAAGACTGTTCGGAAACCGAATTGTTCGGAAACCGAAACCATTTTTCCCATTGGAATCAATGTAAAATGTTTTAATCCGTTCCAAGTCAAGAAAACAACTTTTTTAAACCACTTCTTTTTACAATTTCACACCATAAACTGTACAAATGTAATGGGAGATTACCAATTTTAACATTAACATAGTAACATAAAAATTGAAGGAACATCTCTCTCTCTCTATCTGTCGTGGGGCGTGCGCCTCTCCCAGCTGTCAGCAGGCAGTAGGCGGGGCATTTCGGCATCCCGAACTCCTTCGCCAACACAGACACATGCAGACCTGACTCATATTTTGCGATTAAATCTTTCTTAAATGCTATAGTTTTGCGCACTATTTTCCTCTTTTCTTCACCAGGTTCACCACTTCCACTTGCTTTCTTTGGTGCCATGATTAGAGGCTGATACATGATGCAAAAATAACAGTCCAATATTACGTAGTTCTCACCAAACACGTCTGCTTTTTAAAAATAAATTCTTAATCGAACAATACAAACTCATCTGCTCACAAGCTGTTTCTGTACGATTATTGCTTAATAATGAGACACCGGACACCAGAGTGATCAATATGCCGCTGCATTGAAAAATGTAAACAAACGCACGCACCCTTTCCCCTCCCCCCTTGCTGCTAGGGCAAACCATTATGAAAAGAGGGGGATTTCACTCGGCCTAACAGAAGCGTCTCACCAAACACGTCTGCTTTTTTTTTATTGAACAATACAAACTCGTCTGCTCACAATGGACGCTAGACTAGGAAGCGTTTCACCAAACACGTCTGCTTTTTAAAAAAAACCTATTGAACAATACAAAAACGTCTGCTCACAATGGTTGCTTCCTGTGTTGCGACGCAACACAAGGGAGCGCGGCGACATGAGGGAGCGCCGCTACAAAAGGGAGCACGGCTACAGTCACTTCACTCCTCTCGACTTCGCTCGAGGTAGCGTCGCTACACGAGGTAGCGAAGCCGAAAGGAGTGAAGTGACGAATTCAAGTGCGCTAAGTTAGTTCGAGAACCGAAATTTGTTCAGCATCCGAGGCATAAAAAACTCGAAATTTTAGTTCGAGAACCGAATTGTACGAGAACCGAAACCCGAGGTTTGACTGTATTGTCACTGTTTCGAACAATATGGAATGCCTGATCTGGCACAGTTCTCTTGGGTAGCAGGTCCGTTCAACCTTTTTTTGCAATTTGTTGCAGGACTCAAATTCAAAATCGTTTTTGAGGAAAAAAATTAAAATAAATACAATCTTGTCCTGGTAGTGTATTAAAAGAAATATATTGTATGCTGAAAAAGATGTGCAAATCATTGTATTCTGTTTTTATTTACATTTTAAGCAATGTCCCAACTTCACTGAAATTGGAGGTTGTATGAAGAGGAAGGTAACTCATATGTACTGGGCAACTTTGATGATCGTGGGGGACTCATGTGTTTTATCCTGCCCTTTCGGCAGGATTATGCCATACAGTATTTGTGCAACTTACCAGCAAATATCCCCTGAACTGGTTGTAGATAATGGCTGTCAGTAAATTCATTAAGCAATACGTTCCTGGTAGGAAACAGACAATCAGACATTCTACAGGACAAAACAACTCTTGTTTCAAGAAACAGGTAAACATTGAAATGAAGGAGACAATGATAATACATCTTACCAATGACACTGAAGGAGATAAAGAAGATGGCATAACCTCTGTTTTGAGAGTAGGCAGGGATCATCACTGCACAAAATCAAAACATTTGAAATTAAGAAAAAAAAATAACTAACGCAATCAGCTAACTAAAAACAACAATGCATGAAGGTAGCACTGTGGTTTCATCGCTGAATGCAATACCATCTGGATTGTTCGCTGTGGTGAGCAGCACCAGTAAGGAAGTAAGTGAAGTCGGCAGGTTTCGAAAATACACTTTCCACTCTTGATTTTTCAGTGGGTCCTGAACACAACCACACAGGGAGAGGGGTGAAAAACAAAAGCAGGCATTGTTTTTTGTGTCATGTACATAGAAACACATCAAAACAGAATACAACGATTTGCAACTTATGTTCAACCTATATTCAATTGAAAACATTCCAAAGACAAGATATTCAATGTTCAAACTCATCAACTTTATTAAATTGGAATTTTTGGGTTCCAACACATTCCAAAGAACCTGCGATAGTGGCTTAAAGACCAAGACAATTGAGAAATGCTAGTCAAACACCTATTTGGAGCATGTCATCGGTGAACAGGCTAATTGGTAATAGGTGGCCACTATGATTGGGCATAAAAGGAGCTTCCTTTAATTACTCAGTCAATCACAAGCAAAGATGGGGTGAGGTTCACCTGTTTGTGAACAACTGTGTGAGAAAATAGTCAGAATTTAAGGACAATGTTCCTCAATGTAAAATTACAATGAATTTGGGGATTTCATCATGCACGGTCAAAAATATCATAAAAGGGTTCAGAGAATCTGGGGAAATTTCTGCATGTCAGCGGCAAGGCCGAAAACCAACATTGAACACCTGTGACCTTCAGGCGGCACTGCATCAAAAAACATCAATATGTAAAGGACATCACCACAAGGGCTCAGGAACACTTCAGAAAGTTTAGTTGAGTATATTTACAACTCACCTCAGTTTTGGGGAACAACAACATGCCAATCATGGTGAACATACAGAGGTGAAGCGCCAACAGCAAAATAACACTGCGGGCACAACACAAAAGGAAACTCTTGTTCTGGGTATTGAAAAGCTTACAGGGAAAGTCTAGTAAAAAATGTGCTTGACAATATCTTCTATGTACCCACACTAGTCTAAACACGGCATTCTGATTAATCAGCATAATCCACCCATTTCCATCCATCTCCCTTTTGCCACTTGCTATCGACTGAAATTGGCATCACAGCTCCTCGGGCTCAAGTAATGACCAATCACGGCTCACCTGATTTCTGGGCTTGGTCATGTGACGTTTACAAATGAAAAATCCAAACGAGTGGATTTTGCTGCTTCATTCAGATTTCTCGAATGCAATACAGAATACTGTGATTAGACAAGTGGGTCGCGCATAGAACATAGTATTGGAAAGAAAATTTTTAACGTGACTCCACCCTTAACAGCCAGTGTAAAAAATGTATGTGTAATGTACTGTAGAACAGGAGCGCCCAACCACCTGATCAAGGTAAACTGGTAGACGGCTCGCAAGTTCACCGCGAGGAGTGTCCGTGGAGGGAAAAAAAAAATGTTTTGGGGTGTATTGAGTGCATGTTATTATATATTGGGATGGGTGAGAACGGATGCCAAGTTTAATCTTGGGCCGATATGCGGCCTTATTTCTCTGCATCAGTACTGCGACTGTGGTGAATACCCTGTTGGCCCACCATCCCGTGGCCATTTCACGATTAGAAACTAAAGTCATAAATGTCTGACAGATGCTCATGAAGATGCAATTTCTCCAAGTCTATGTACATTTTATAAATTTCTGTTGACGTTTTGTAGGAATAGAACGGGGATATCACTATTTTACATACAATGTAAATTTGGTTTGTTTAAAACATTAAAAGTGTGCAACATATTCAGTATCGTCCAACAAATGTGACAGTCAAATACAGTGAAACTCCTCTACAACAAAATCATGTTTGCAGCAAGAAATTTTTCACAACAGGGGGTTTTACACTGTAGCAAATTTGATCTCAGATGTAAACACACACACAGAAACGTATGTGTACACACACACACAAACAAATGTGTACTCTTTATTTTTATTCCAATAGTGCATAAGTATGAGTACACACTTATTTGATACAGTGTAGAAAGAAAAAAAAAGGGAAATCAATTGAGAAATGTACGATCAGCATTCACTTTCACTTACATCAATTTCTTTGATAATGTTTTATATTTTATTGGAGGCCAGGATGATGCTCAGCAAGCCAATGGCAAGGGCAGCTATGAGTATGTTGCGTTCAGGAAACTCGGAGCTGTGTAAACCAGTGTGGTGGTTGCTTTTGCCGTTACGAACGAAGCATTAGAGGTCGCAGTTGGATTAAACTTTGTGGTAGTGAATCTCTCGCGAGGTAAGAGCAGAGAAAAATATTCCGTATAACGCAACAGGGTTTTTTTTTGTTGTATGGGGGGCAGGAGAATGGGAATGGTGTTAATGCATGAAAATGTTTTCACATTAGGGGGTATTTTTGCCCATGTAGGTTTCGTTGTAGGAGTTTCACTGTATGACACATTCAACTCCTAGTAACACAAATTGAGAAAGATTACGGCAAAGCAGTTCAGACAATGGATGGATATTGAAATTAATTTTATCGTGGGTTCAATAAAAAATATGTATTTTGTGAACAAATGAAAAAATATCAGCATTCCTTTAATGCAATTGTCAGGGAAAATGCCAGATTGGTGTGTGTGTGTGTATATCTATATTTATATCGGTCTTTTTTTTAATTATGAGTAATGGTATTTTGAGGGAATTTTTATGGATCAAAAATACTACTGTTATCGATACTTGGTATCAGTATCTGTGGCAATTCAAGCGGTGAGCACTTGAACTATTATCGTGTGAAAAAAAGCGGTATCGAAAAAGCCCAAATTTTATATTTTGTGTCAGTGTACGCTCCAGTTTACACACCAGTCATCAGTCTTAAGGATGTTTTTTTTTTGGGGGGGGGGGGGGATAAGTATGTTGACGTTAATAAAACCTCACTTCCTGTCAGTGCTGAGTTGAGGCATCGGTCTGGAATTTTAGCGCGCTTTTGTACAGTGTCCCCCTACATATTTTGCAATTGCTTAAGAAACATGCCAATATAGGCTACTCGAAGTAAAAGCAGTTCATCACCGCAATCGGATAGAATCCATTACTACATTTATAATTGTGTAATTAGCTCACATGGCTCAAGGGAGAAACCATGATGTACTAGTCTGCAGATGAGTTTTTCTGAACAATGTGGAAATTAGGATCACATCATTTTTTGAAATAGCTCTGGGCTTTTGACTCAAAATCTTCTTACTGAGGAACTGAGTTAGACAAGTGCATCTCAAATCAGAACAATGTAGAAAACCTTCATATTTTTCAGTGGATCAATTCAAATAAAATTACTCTGTGGTAGCTTTAATTATGGTGCCGCGTTTGAGCATGTCACGCAGCGAGAACTGAAACGTTTTGTTTCTTTCTTGGGGTTGCTTGTGAGAAAATATTTGGTAGGGCTGAGTTACATTAATAACAAAACTTGTCCTTGTTCAATGCAAAGAAAGCAAATACCTGGCAATCTCTGGCAGAGTTCTCTTGATGCACTTCAGTGTCTTTTTCATCAGGGATGAGTTTTGCAAGAGGAAGAATGGTCGAATTAACCGTCGAACTCTCAGTTTCTGACGAATGATAGAAGAAAAAAAAATGTATTAACAAACACAGACACATACACACACACACATTATATGGTACACACACACCCATATAATGTGTGTGTGTATATATATATATATATATATATATACATATATATATATACACACAGTACACATGCGCACATATATACACACAGTACACATGCGCGCACACACACACACACACACACACACACACACACACACTGGTACCTTAATTATGAACGTCTCTTCATATGAAATTTTCAAGTTACGAAACATCTTGCCTCTTGTGACGAAAGCAATTTCAACATACGAAAGGTAAAAATACAGTATGGCCTGCTACTCACTGCTCCAAGTTTCCTGGAAGCAACATACTTATAGCTGCTCTGCAATCGGCTCTTATCTAGCATCTTTCTGGCATCCCATTCGCTAAGAGGGACCTCTCCTGTGTAGATAGATAAATAGATAGATATATGTGTAGTCAGCATCCTCGTCATTCTCCCTTCAAGCCATGAGGCGTAACGATAGTTCTTTGTAAATGTGAATCACCCAGAAAAAGTGTTCACCAGTCAGGCGATCGCTCACTATGCTGATGATTGCCTTGGACATTTTTGAAGGATTGTTAAAAGCCGACAAAAGCAAAAGTCCTTGGATAAATTCTTAACAAAACACCTGGCAAAAAACACTTCTGAGAGAGAATATGGACTAAAGATGGCAAAAAAATTATTATTCTTTTCTCTATTCTTACTTCTTTACATTATGCACAACCCACATTTCTTATGTCTGAATTTTGGGGGGATATGGAACGAATTAGGGCATTTACATGGAAAACGCATCTTTACTTACAAAATGTTATAATTCAGAAATTTCTTCCAGAAGCAATTAATTTCATAAGTAGAGGTACCACTGTGTGTGTGTGTGTGTGTATATATATATATATATATATATATATATATATATATATATATATATATATATATATATATATATATACATAATAAGAATAAGAATAAGAAAACCTTTATTTGTCCCGCACTGGGGAAATTTGCAATCTTCAGCAGCAGAATTGGAGGGGGTAGGGGGGTGGGGTAAAAAGAAAAACAAAGTATTGCATGCACAAATAAATGTTCCAGAACAAAATAGAGCTGTACACAGTACAGAATGCAAGATAAAAAAATACAATGTATGTATGTGAGGTGTTCCGGGCATGTCCCACCGGGAGGAGACCCCGAGGACGACCCAGGACACGCTGGAGAGACTATGTCACCCAGCTGGCCTGGGAACGCCTCGGGATCCCCCGGGAAGAGCTGGAAGAAGTAGCTGGGGAGAGGGAAGTCTGGGCTTCCCTGCTAAAGCTGCTGCCCCCGCGACCCGACCTCGGATAAGCGGTAGAAAATGGATGGATGGATGGATGGTATGTATTTACAATGTATGGATGGGTTGAGTCAGTTTTTTAAATTTATTTTTTTTTTTTCATGTATGTTTATTGAGCAGCCTTACAGCAGTCGGTAAGAATGAGCGGCGATATTGCTCCTTCTTGCAGCGCGGGTGTAGTAGTCTCTGGCTGAAGGAGCTGCCCAGTGCTGTCAGGGTGGGCTGGAGGGGGTGGGAGGGACTGTCCATCATAGCTTTTAGTTTTGATAGCATCCTCCTGCTGCCCACCTCCTCCACAGTGTCCAGGGAGCAGCCCAGGACAGAACTGGCCCTCCTGACCAGTCGCTCCAGTCTGTTTCTGTCCCGGGCCGAGATGCTGCCTGACCAGCAGACAATGCCATAATGGATGGCCGAGGCCACCACAGAGTCATAGAAGGTCTTAAGGAGAGATCCCTGAACCCCAAAAGACCTTAGTTTCCTGAGTAGGAAGAGGCGGCTCTGTCCCTTCCTGATCAGGGCGTCTGAGTTGGTCGACCAGTCAAGTTTATTGTTGAGATGAACACCCAGGTACTTGTAGGAGGTCACCCTCTCTATGTCCGTACCCTGGATGTTCATCGGTGCAGGTGATGACTGTTTCCTGCAGAAATCCATCACCAGCTCCTTAGTTTTTCCAGGATTGATCTGGAGGTGATTCTGCTGGCACCAGTCCACGAAGTCCCCCGTCAGTCTCTTGTACTCCCGATCATCTCCCTCTGTAATGAGGCCGACAATCGCAGAGTCGTCAGAGAACTTTTGAAGGTGGCAGGTTGAAGTGGTGTATCTGAAGTCCGAGGTGTAGAGGGTGAACAGGAATGGAGCGGGGACAGTCCCCTGCGGCGCCCCAGTGCTGCAGAGAAGCCTGTCCGACTCACAGCCCTGTGCCCTCACATACTGTGGTCGGTTTGTGAGGTAATCCGTAATCCATGATGTGAGGTGGTGCTCCACTCCGGCGTGCTGCAGTTTATCCTCCAGTAGGTTGGGCTGGATGGTGTTGAAGGCACTGGAGAAATCAAAGAACATGATCCTCACAGTGCTCCCAGCATTCTCCAGGTGTAACAGCGCCGAGTGGAGGAGATAGATGATGGCGTCCTCCACACCGATGCCGGGCTGGTAGGCAAACTGCAGTGGGTCCAGTGATGAGCTCACCAGCGGTCGCAGGTAGGCGAGGACAAGTCTCTCCAGCGTCTTCATCAGGTGAGACGTCAGCGCCACCGGTCTGTAGCTGTTGAGCTCCTTCGGATGGGGGGTCTTGGGCACTGGGACCAGGCACGAAGTTTTCCACAGCTGTGGAACTCTGCCCAGCTTCAGGTTCAGGCTGAACATGAGCTGGACAATGTCACACAACTGGTCAGAGCAGGTCCTGAGGAGCCGGGAACTGATCTTGTCCGGACCTGCTGCCTTCCTCACCTTTATCCTCCTCAGTTGGTTCCTCACCTGCGCTGTCGTAACAGACAGGCATGGGGAGACAGACTTGCGTTTGGGGGTGTAGTGTCGGTTGAGAGGCCAGGTGATCGTTGTTGGAAGGTGGTCGTAGGAGGAGGGGAGGGAGGTGAAGTCCACAGTGGGAGTGGGTGCAGCTGCAGGGGGTGCTGGTGGTGGTGGGGGGGAGGGACAGACGTCTGGTCAAACCGGTTTAGATCATCCGCCCAATCCTTGTCCCTCACAGTCTCTGTCCTTGGGCTTTTGTGGCCTGAGATGGTTTTCAGGCCCCTCCAGACACCAGTAACATTACTGGCCTGTAGCCGATCCTCCATTTTTAACCTGTAGGCCTTTTTCCCCTCCCTGATGCTTCTCCTCAGTTGGATCTGCACGGCCTTCAGCTCCTCTCTGTTTCTCGACACAAAAGCCCTCTTCTTCTCCTTCAGAAGGGCCTTTATGTCGGGAGTAATCCATGGTTTCTTGTTCGAAAAACACCGTACAGTCCTGGTTGGTACGGTGTTTTGCTCACAAAAGTTAATATAGTCCGTGATGGCGTCAGTAAGTGAATCAATATCCTCCCCATGAATCTCACTGAAGAGCTCCCAACTGGTTGAGTCGAAGCAGTCCCTCAGAGCCTCTCCGGCCTCTGTGGACCATCTCCTGACCATGCGGGTCACAGCTGGCTGCCTGTGCACCAGGGGTTTGTACACAGGCTGGAGATACACCATGTTGTGGTCCGCTCTTCCAAGAGGGGGCAGGGGATAGGGTGTGTATGCCTCCTTGGTGTTGGCAAAAAACAAGTCCAAAATCTTATTGTCTCTGGTGGTGCAGGATACGTACTGAGTGAAGGTTGGTAGGGAGGACGACAGAGAGACATGGTTGAAGTCCCCAGAGATGATCAGCAGGGCGTTGGGGGACTGTGTTTGCAGCCTGTTCACGACAGTCATCAGGGCATCACATGCTGCATCACCATTGGCCGACGGGGGGGATGTACACCGTCACAGCTATGACGTGTGAAAATTCCCGTGGGAGATAGTAGGGCCTGAGGCTAATGGCTAGCAGCTCAATGTCCCGACTGCAGAGTTTCTCTTTGATGGTGATGTGCCCAGGATTGCACCATTTGTCATTAACAAAAACAGCAAGTCCCCCTCCTTTCCTCTTACCACTCCCCGCGTTTCTATCCGCACGTACGAGTTGGAAGCCTTCCAACTCGGCGAGTGTGTCCGGAGTGATCGTTGTTAGCCACGACTCCGTGAGTAGCAGCAGACTCGCCTCGCGGTACTCCCTTTGATGTCGCGTTAGCGCCGCTAGCTCGTCCATCTTATGAGGGAGCGATCTTACATTCCCCATGATGACGGACGGGAGGACATGTCTGTATCTTCTCCTCCTTCTGCGGCGCTCCTTCCCGGCCCGACATCCTCGTTTCCTCCTCTTTAACTCGCGGGGGACGTCCGGTTTGTCGCCGGCCAGTAGCCCGCTGTTAGCCCGCAATGCTAAAAGCTGGTCCCTACTGTAAACAATGGTATCGCGTGTGCGATCCCCGTTCACAGGATATGTGAAAAAATACGAGAAAATAATGGAGATGAGCAGAAATGAAGGTGCCCATCTCCCCGCCGTAGTTTTGGGGAACAAAACCACACAAACCAAAATGGGAAAAGATAATAAATAAAATAACGAAACGAAAAGAAACTCAAACGGGGATATGCGCTGCTGGAGAGGCAGCCACTCGCCATCGTAAAAAAAAAAATATATATATATGAGCGGCTGGATAGCTCAGTTGGTAAGGCACCGGTTTGGCATACGGGAGACGGGAGTTCGAATCCCGCTTGGGGCAAAAAAAAAAAAAAGCACATAACACCATCCAGTGTGGGTCCTTCACACTATGCCTACCTCATGCAATGATGAGACAATAAAACGAATGACATGCCGGCTCAGACGTCACCCGGCCAAACAAGTTCTGCGTCAGGTGCTGGGGAACCAGAGCACCTTGATGAAAAATGGGCTACTGGAACAGAGCGGAGATGGGCGAGATGCGATAACATGGCTCTTTTGGAATGCTACTACTCAGGCAACCCTTATCAGAGGGGTTACATGCAGAGAATGTGGGGTTAATGGTTACTTCGAAACCCACAGTCACGGTTGACCACTAACAACTAGTAGCTCAGTGTTCCAACATCCACAAATGGCAATTGCTGTCACAACTTGAGATTGATGAGGTACAACGCATGTTCCATGTTGGAGGGGCCCAGGCTGCCAGAGACAGAGGAGGAGGTCATACCCCTCATCATAAAGGCCGATGATGAGATTGGGAGGCCAGCCCCAATAAATGAAATGCTGAGCGAGGCGGCAACTGACCTGAAAGCTAAAATCATGTCAAGAATGAAAGCTGGGCAACCTAAAAACCGATGACAACGGCTATGTGAAATACCATCTGAAAGTCTCATGGAAAATGTGAATGCAGCACTGATGGTGATACGTACCGCAACGATCACGGAAACCAATGAGCTGATATACGCTTCAGCATCAGTAATCCTAGAGATGCTTGGCTATAAGAGCAACCATGGGAGCCATGAGATACATTACCCACTATGGAAAAGACGGTTGTAGGCTAAGATCAAGGCGGCTCGGAAAGCTGTGAGTCAATTGACGGAGGCCAAGAGAGGTGTGATGAAAAGGCTGATACCCAAGAGGTACATCCAGATGACCATACCTGAAGCACTGGAAACTGCCAAACAAAGGCTCCAAGCCTTGTCCAGTCGCCTAAAGCGGTACACAAAAGAGAAGACAAATAAACAGGCTGTTCGCAACACAACCTGCAAAAGTGTACGCTCAGTGGCAGGGTCCTAACAGCAGAGCTGACCCACCAAGACTGGAAACTGAAAGGTACTGGAAAGGCATATGGGAGGAGGTTGCACATAACAGCAGTGCACAATGGCTGGTGACCCTGAGAGAGGTGCACAGCAACCTCCCTGAACAGAACCCAGTTACCATTACAGTGGCAGACATACAGGAAAGAGTCTCAGATACGAAAAACTGGACAGCACCAGGCCCGGACATGATCCACACCTACTGGCTAAAGAAACTCACAGCACTCCATGAGCGCCTAGCAGCACAAATGAACCAGTTGCTGAGGGATGGAACTCACCCAGGATGGCTAACCGAAGGGTGAACGATCCTGATCATGGGAGGATGTGGAAAACCACTTACCCAAGTGTCCATCAAATGTGGCATATATCAAGGTGATGCACTCTCTCCACTGCTGTTTGCATAGGACTGAACCCCCTAAGCCAAGTATGGATACTGCCTCAGAAATGGAGCTACGATCAGTCACCTACTCTACATGGATGACATAAAGCTGTATGCTAAGAGCGAAAGGGACATAGACTCCCTGATCCACACAACCAGGATCTACAGCAGTGACATTGGGATGTCATTCAGGCTTGAGAAATGTAGTCGGATGGTGACTAAGAGAGGCAAGGTAGTCCGCACTGAAGGGGTCTCACTCCCTGAAGGAACAATATCAAACATTGAGGACAGCTACAAGTACCTCGATATACCACAAGCCAATGGCAACCTCGAATTGGCAACAAGGAAAGCGGCTACGGCCAAATACCTCCAGCGGATGAGGCAAGTCCTAAAAAGCCAGCTCAATGGCAAGAATAAGACCCGGGCAACAAACAGCTATGCCCTACCAGTGATCAGATACCCTGCAGGAATAATAAGGTGGCCAAAGGAAGAGATTCAGACCACAGACGTTAAGACCCGAAAGCTCCTAACCATGCATGGAGGGTTCCATCCCAAATCCAGCACCCTGAGACTGTACGCAAGCCGAAAGGAAGGAGGACTAGTGAGTGTGAAAGCCACTGTCCAGGATTAAACATCCAAGGTCCATGAATACATCAAGGAGAAGGCTCCAATGAATGACATACTCAGAGAATGTCTCAGACAATGGGGAACAGAGGATGAGGTGCTGGAAGAGGGACCATCATGGGAGGACAAGCCCCTACATGGGATGTACCACCGGACCATAACTGAAGTCCTATCAGTGGCTAGAGAGGGCTGGCCTGAAGGACAGCACAGAGCTGTTTTTGAGCAAGTCTTTCAAGTTGGCGTCTTCTGGATTTTAAGTGGTGAAGATCAGGAATGAACGTGTAAGAAACAGTTTAGATTTTTCAGGGAGCTAAATGATCAAGGCAGGAGAGAGAGTTGTTATAGTGCTTAAGGTACAATATGCTGCCTGAAGGAGGAGGCAGGGGCACGGCAAAGTTGGCACTGAGTGCGACTGTAAAATTTTGGGGCTTGATGGATGCGATGTTTGTGAAGGATAGGACATGTTTTTCTTTTGCAATTGGGGTGGGAAGATGGCTCTCAAATATAGCCAGGTGATCGGGGATGTGGATGTTGAGACTGGTGAGTAGCTGAATGGTGACGTGTGATGTTTGAGATTGAGACAGTCGAGGAGATCTAGGAAGTCAGTGGCGTATTTGCGGATTTCTTATCTATATGGAACCAAGAAGTAAGACTGACAGTAAAATGGCTTTTAGATGAGTAATAGCCACCAAACTCACTTCCAGCCACATCCGCAATATTGATTCTCTTATCACATTCAAATCCTATCTCAAAACCCACCTATTCAAAATTGCATCTTCAATTTAAATTCATTTCTTCTTTTATTAATAATCTTATCTGTGGTTTTATTGTTTTTGTTCTTGATGGAAAGTGTCCTTGAGTGTTGTGAAAGGCGCTTATAAATAAAATGTATTATTATTATTATTATTCTTAACAAAATCAGTTACATTAGAGAGAAATGACGGGTTTGGCTTGGGGTTGCAGTAGACTACTGCAATCAAAAAGGGGTTGCGGGAGAGTCGTTTGAAAGCAGTACATTTGAATGATTCAACCTGAGGGGTAGGAACAGCATTAGCTTTGAGGTGTCTCTTGAAAATGGTGGCGACACCACCACCTCAACCAGTGGTGGGGTTTGAATCCAGAGGGGGTGGCTTCGTTGAGGGAAAAATAATCCAGACGGATTTAGTCCTTACAATAATATTTGTCTGACATTCATGTTGTAAATAGATTCAACTATGAATTTCGTACAGCCCTGCTGAGTATGAAGAGTCTAATTCTTACCTCATCACAGAACATGCTGATAGACAACACCCAGTCAATGATGGAGATGGAAATGACGATGGTATAGCTCATCAGCCATTTGTTCTTCCTGAATTCATCCCAGCCAATCAAGTAGCTCTGAGAATGAACCAGATGAGGAGAAGCCCGGTTATACTTAGTTTTTTGTTTTAGTATGCTGTCTTTGTAAGCAATCTTTGAATGGATGTACCTTAATGGCGAGATCAAGAGTAAAGATGATAAGACAGACTATCTCAATGCTCTCAGTGAAGCCACAAGGAGGCTTCCAAGGTGTAGAGCGATATCGAGAGTCAGATGTTACGGAAAGGGAAGATGGCCGCTCCACAAACGCCAGCAACAGCACCACTGCAATGGCCAAGCCTAAGACCCTGCATGAGTACAAATAGTAGATTACAGAGACTTGAAAGGGATATTGCACTCGTACAAATTCCGTTCTCGCCGAAATTTCGAAATCTCCGAGATATGGTGAGGCCATGAGAATGCGAGGGGAGGGGTGTTACTGTTACTAGTGTTCGTGCCTCAACATGGCTACGCTCGTGAAAGCAATACAATGAACTCAAACTTTTTTTGGTCAACTTTTCTTTTGATGGCGGCGCGGACACCCGCAGCGGCTCCTCTTGTTTTATGTTGAGGGGGAAGAAATTTCATCTGTGCTGTATGTTACACATACTCACAGCACATTTGACAATAAAGTTGTATTCAATTCAATTCAAACGCGTGTTTGTTCAATGTTGTAAATTAATATCCGGATTAATTTTAGGCAATTTTCCCTCAATTTTCCAGAGGAAATTTCATGTAAATTTGAAAATCTGGAATTCCGGGAAAATCCATGAGTGAAAATAAATACTGTATTTTCCACACTAAAAGGCGCACTGGATTATGAGGTGCACCTTCAATGAATGGCTTCTTTTGTAATTTTTTTTCATACATTGGACGCAATGGATTATAAGGCACAATCTACAATGCATACACTAGATGGAGCTACGCTCCTTCCGTTCGACTCGAGAGGCGTTTAAGACCGCCTCTGAAAAACGTAAATTAACATGACTTCAATGAAACTACAAATCAAAACAGAAAATCAAGCGAGGAAATCACAAAATAAATGTTATAGTCCCCCTACAGAATTAATTTTGGAATTTCCTTGAGCATAGCTCCACAGAACGATCAGAAGTTAGTAAAATGTAGGAGACTGGACTGTCTCAGAAGTATTTGTTATTCATTCCTTTGTAGTGTACTGTATTCACAAACGAGGAAATCACAAAATAAATTCCGTAGGGCGGCTCTAGAATTTATTTTGTGATTTCCGCGCTTGATTTTCTGTTTTGATGCATTATTTTCAATTTTCGTAGTTTTATTGAAGTAATCGTTCATTTACGTTTGTCGGAGGCGGTCATGAACGCCTCTCGAGTCGAACGGAAGAAGAAAAGGCACGGTGACGGACAAAGACGTACCTGTGTTTGTTGAGACTGTGAAAACCATTAATAAAATGTGCTTTTTAAAAAAACAACACCACTCTCCTTTTTTCGGGGGTGCAACAAAAACTTATTTAATAAAGCAACGGCACAGTTCACTGAACCAACAGCAAGTTATAACATTGTAAGCATGTCTCTAGCAAGGAGCCATCTTGGGGTCGATGTATTACCATAATGACCATACAAAAGGTGTATCAGATTTTACGGTGTGCTGTGAGAAATGGAAGACTTTTCAGTGCGCCTTATAGTGCGGAAAATACGGTATATATTTTTTAATAAATTCAAGATATTAAAAAAAAAAAAAACACCGCATTTATTAAAAAGAGAAAAAAGTCAATACAATTTCAAGAGATAAGTATACCTTTTTTTATTGTACGACGTACTATCACAACGGTCACACGTTGACTACTAAGCGAACTAATTTTGCCACAGCACTGATTAGACAAGCAATGTTTTGTGATCATCAAGCGGGCGTGTCATAACTAATTAACATGTTGAGTCGCGTGTGTCTTACCCTCCATAGCAGACCCTCCGTCGAACCCCTGAGACCGACTCACCGGAACCCCAGGGGTTCGATCGAACCCAGGTTAAGAGCCACTGGTCTAGATGTTGTTACTGTATATCCATTTAATTTTGTGATTCACTTCTAATCACGGGGGCCGCGGGTGTGCTGGAGCCTATCCTAGCCGTCTTCGGGCAGTAGGCGGGGTACACCCTGAACTGGATGCCAGTCAATCGCAGGGCACACATAGACAAATCAACCATTCACGCGCAGAATCACACCTCGGGACAATTTAGTGTGTTCAATTTACCTGCCGGCCAATTCTTGGAATGTGGGAGGAAACCTGAGTACCCGGAGAAAACCCACGCAGGCATTGGGAGAACATAAGAACTCCGGAATTGAATCCTGCACCTCTGTACTGTGAGGCGGATGTGCTAATTAATTGGTCACCGTGCCACTTGTACAGTTAATAAAGGTTTTACGATCAAAGTTTTATTTTGAAAGGCAAATGGAATGGATTGTGCTTTCACTTTAACCTACCATGTATAGAGAGTATCTGCGTTTATGTAATTGATTGTGTCTTGATCAACCGATCTGTCAACTTACAGGACAATGATCCTCATTGAAAACAGATTGATTTTAAAAACCCGTTTAAAAATAACAGTAAAGGAGTGTACTTGAAAGAGGAAAAGGGGTCATTATGTATCATTTCATCAAATTTCCGAAAATCTTCCCACCTAGGCATCACATAATGTCTTGGGGGAAAAAAATCGAGTGTGATCGGAAAAAAATCACAAATATTAGGTCTCTACTGTCATTAGTTTTCTCATGAAAAATCCTTGAATGAAGGGTAGTTTAGACGGTTATTGGCATCATACTGTGAAAAGCCATTTTAAAACATCAATATCTGGAAATTGTTTTCACATGTAGCCTTCAAAATTTCTATAGTGTACATTTGTTCATGTGGAATGTCTGGGGTTGGTGTAGCTCAAATAAAACTGCGTACAGTACATACTCAAACCTAAAGAGTGGATGAGCTTACAGTTTTGTAGATCAAAATTTGTATGACTTCTGCCTCTCTCTCTCAGCTAAAATATTCTCCAGAATGTTTTTTCTTGGATAAATTTGTTTCAAAGATAATGAGGCTCAAATAAACAAATCTTTGCCCAACTTCAGAGCCATATTCCAAAAAACCTGACAACAGGTATCACATTCAACCTTACTTTTGTTGAAAGTTGAAATTCTAGTTAAAAACGTTGGGAGGGTGTTTTGCCTCATTTCGAAACACCGTTTTTTTTTTTAAATCTTGATATTGGTGAGGGGATTGTGGCTGTTTTTGGTACTGCATGTCCAACTTTACGAGTAAACATTACAGCAGGGCTATTCAAAAATAATCTCAACACTTCTAATTTCTACAGAGTTGAATCTTTATGATCAATGACCAATTGAAGCAAGCCAATGATGCATCAGCTGCTGTGAAATCATTTGCTACCAGCTGAGAGATGAGAGACAGTTGTCCAGAAGACCCGTACAATGTCCGACGGCAGCATATAAATGCAAGGATTGAAGATCCCTCTATAGGAACTGGGCATATGTATGCGATAAAAAAAGCTAACACAACAGAGCAGAGAGGTTCTTTAGAGAATTTGTAAAGTGACTGCCAAATTAATGAGACAACGGAATTGGATCGGTAATGTAAAATCTTGAAATGCTCGAATCAAGATTACTATTTCATTTGGTCGAGTAATCTGTGTGGCTGTATATACTTAAAGTATGCCGAAGTGTGCAGTCATTTGCAGACATAAAAAGCTGCTTTCCCCATGTTCAACTCACATTCATGGACTTATTACCTTTGTAAATACAGCTGTGGTACATTTTAATGTTCTCGTAAAGTTACATTTATCAGTAGCATTTAGTCACATGTTTGTCTTCGATTAATAATTGCCCCCTGCTGTGATATTTACTAGTAGACTATTAGGACACTAAAAAGCCCCACAAAAAAATCCCATCTATATCAGTATTTAAAAAACAAACAAACTGTGACACAAGGGGAAAAAAAAAACTTCTTCCCAGTTTTTAAAGATTATTTTTTGAAAAGAAGTTCACCTATCCATACATTTTCTGAACCACTTTATCCTCACGAGACTTGCGGGGAGTGCTGGAGCCTACTCTAGCCATCTTCGGGCAGTAGTCGGGGGACACCCTGAACCGGTTGCCAGTCAATCACAGGGCACACAGAGACGAACGACCATCCGGGCTCACACTCACACCTTGGGACAATTTAGACTCAAAATTTTAGAGTGTTCGATTAGCCTGCCATGCATGTCTTTGGAACGTGGGAGGAAACCGGAGTACCCACGGGGAGAACATGCAAACTCCACACAGGAAGGCCGGAGCTGGGAACGAACCTCTGTACCTCTGTACTGTGAGCTCGACGCGCGAACCACTCGATCACCTGGCCACCAGTACTTCATTTTTTATCTTAATATTTGTGGAACTGATCAACGAAGAAGTAACCATATTTTGGAGATTGTTTAACCTACCACGGCAGAAAGTGAGAGAAGTCTTAATCCTGCAAAAATGGGGTCTCAACAACTCATCAAATTTATTTCATTTGACAAACAAAAGTTCCAACCATACTACCTTATAATTGAGTTCC
Source organism: Hippocampus abdominalis (assembly GCA_018466805.1). Lineage (NCBI taxonomy): Eukaryota > Metazoa > Chordata > Actinopteri > Syngnathiformes > Syngnathidae > Hippocampus > Hippocampus abdominalis. The sequence continues at coordinate 125,366 of CM031696.1, forward strand.
ACACCTGACATTCCAAATTTCAAAGCTATTCGTAACGGATATTGACTGGGTAAAGGTTAGGATAATTTTCCAGATATATTGCAAAAAATGTCAGTTCAGAATAGGATTCTAAAAAATGTCTAAACTACCAAATATTCAATCATTTTTGATTAGAGAAATATTGACAAGAGACACCTAATACAGTAATCCCTTGTTTATCGCGGGGGTTACGTTCCAACCAGTGATAAGTGAAATCCGTGAAGTAGGATTTTTTTTTTCTTTTTTTTTAAAGCAAAAAAATGTGAAAGGAGCAGCGGCTCCTTTTGTTTTATGTTGATAGGGAAGACATTGCATCTGTGCTTTATGTTAGCACATTTGACAATAAAGTTGTATTCAAATTCAAATTCAATTCAAATTTATTTTTTACAGTGATTATACAATACTGAACTATGTATACAATGCAGAGGCAATTGCTCTCAGGCTGCAAGGTAAGCTCAGCTTCCCCTAAAGTGTCAAAATGTAAGTGATCAAATATATGTGTGCATGTACAATTGTGTGGACATGTCATTGACTAAATATGCGCTACAACGCGCTCAACTTTTGTTCCGAATCAGCTTCTTATTACTGGTTGCGACGTGACTCTCTTCTCATTCTTTCCGGCAGCTTCACTGTGCTTTCTTTAAACTGTGTGGACGCTGAGCGTCAACTGCGCATACGCTGGGCGTATCGAGAGTTCAGTGTAGGTTGTCCCGATGCATTGAAACGAGACGAGTCATTGGATAAAGTTTTGTCCCGCCCATTGGACGCTCAGCGTCTCTGGTAGTCTATGGACAGTGGGCGTTTATAGGCTGGCCCGGAAACTCAGCTTTCTGCATGATGATTGGATCATCTGTCTGAGGCTGAATTTATTTTTGATTGACAGCGAAATGAGCCAATCACCAATCTTATGGTGAAGGCAACCTTCTCATTTTTTTGAAAAGGAACAGAGAATAGAATTCACGTATAAATAAGCGGACACATTTTATGATGTAGGCCAACATTGAGCTTCCCCTCCTTGACAGACCAGCATCCGCCACTGATACAATGAAACCAAAGACCAAAAATTTGCAACGGTAAATTTGGCAAGCTGTACAGAGACGAGGTGCGGAGACGGTTCACGTCGGTCAGTGCCCTAGCCAATCAGGATGCAGAATGCAATTCACTGTTTAAAAGCATTTTTAAAAACTGCACTAAAAAAATCAGTGAAACAGCAAAGCCGCAGAATGTGAACGGCGTTAGAGCGAGGGATCACTGTATTTCAAACATTTGATATTAAGAAGCGGGACTTTTTACGAGAATTTTTACAGGACATTCTGAGGTGGTCACATGGGGGGATTTGATGAAATGGCAAGGAATGACCCAATGATCAAGAACATTTGGTCATGATGAGTGTGAATTAAATTAAGCACATCAACAACCAAAGCTTTACAGATAATGAAGAAAGTAAGAAAGTTTGAACTGACCATTGGCATATCCTTGAGTAGTACCAACGATACAGACGGAGTGAGCTTGCATCCACCCGGTGGTTGATGGATCGATACTGGAGGCAGGCAAGTAAACATGCTGACTAATATATATTGGACATTGTCAACATCACAGAAAAGTGACAGAAATACGACACACGTGTACAGCTTTAAAACTCCATAATTGTGGACAATAAACATAAATGGGTTAAATATGACACCCAACTTTTGGGAACACAAAAATATGAAAAGGATTAACATCCTTATAATTTCATTAATTAAATGTATTGCACCACACAATGCATTCTGGGAACCATTGTAAATAGCACAGCCACCTTACGCTGTGTTTTCTATGCTATTGCGATTTATTATTTATTCTACAAATATATCGCTAATGCTTTATTTTATATTGCAGTTATATTGAACTGTGTAGTTCGTTTCTGAAACATTTATTTTGTGCAATGAAACACTTTATCTTTATTTATCGGTTCTAGATCAATTTCACTGAGGGGGCCGGGCTGGGGCCAGGGGTTTTGATCGAGGGGCACATTCAACCCAGGGCTGAAAAAAGACAGATTCGAAATCTTATTTGACTTTTTATTTCATCAAACCTTGAAAGCATTGTAGTCATGGCATTACAGTGATGAGAAAAAACAGTATTAGGAGGGCTAAAATGTCTGCAAGCGTAACAATACGCAGAGTCCATCTGTTGAGAATATTCACGCCAGGGGTGAATATGGTACCAGCCTGCCTTGAAGCTCCTTCTCCTGTCCCCCATCAGGGTCCTGGGAAACTGTTTTGGGTCTGGCTGCATTGGCGGGTCCTCTTTACATCTACTGATGTCTGTGGACAAAGACAAACCAAATAAACGTAAACAAAAGTTCTGCATGGACACAGCATATACACTATCCCGCTATACTTACATTGCTGAGGCACTCAGACATACACAAGTGTCTAAAATGTATTGATTGATGCTACAGTATTTACTAATGTGTTTAATTTTTTTAACTTGTATTGAATAAATTAATACATTCTCAAGCCTGACCAGGGACTAAAATTGCAAATACACTGAAGCTAGATGCTTTACATGCATATAATTATCCAAATTTTAAAAGGCAATATCTTATATATTGTTCCTGTTAAAAACAACTTAAAATAAAAAGGGATACTAAAAAAGTTACACACACACACACACACACAGAATAGGATAGTGTTCTTTTCATCATCACATACCTGATGGTCCAGTGCTTGTGGAAGCGCAAATATCCTCCGTCTGTGTCTCACACTCCACTTCAATTGCAGTCTCATCTTCCTCATTCTCAGGATCTTCATTTGTATCCCTTTCCTGCTCTGTGTCCTTGCTCTGAAAATAAATGAATCCCGTGTCCTCTGACTCTCCCTTTCAACTTGCTCCTCTTCAGATCTCTCACCACCATCATCATCTGACTCTCTCTCTGTGTCTGGATCAATGTGTTTCTTTTTCATACAGAAATATGATGTAATCTCCGTTTTTCTTTTCATTTTTAACGTTAAATGTTTAAAAGAGGAATTAGACTTAATAATAATACTGTTGAGGTTAGGGTTAGCCGAGAGGAGTGAAGTGACGCTCCCTTGTGTAGCGGCGCTCCCTTGTGTTCAATGAAAAAAAGCAGACGTGTTTGGTGAGACGCTTCTGTTAGGGAGAGTGAAATCCCCCTCTTTTCATAATGGTTTGCCCTAGCAGCACGGGGGAGTGCGTGCGTTTGTTTACGGCCGGCATTTTTCAATGCAGCGGCACATAATGAACACTCTGGTGTCCGGTGTCTCATTATTATGCAATAATCAGACAGAAACAGCTTGTGAGCAGACGAGTTTGTATTGTTCGATTAAGAAGTTGTTTTTAAAAAAGCAGACATGTTTGGTGAGAACTACGTAATATTGGACTGTTATTTTTGCATCGTGTATCAGCCCCTAATCATGGCACCAAAGAAAGCAAGTGGAAGTGGTGAACCTGGTGAAGAAAAGAGGAAAATAGTGTGCAAAACTATAGAATTTAAGAAAGATTTAATCGCAAAATATGAGTCAGGTGTGTGCGTGTGTGTGTGTGTTGTCGAAGGAGTTCGGGATGCCGAAATGCCCCGCCTATTGCCTGCTGACAGCTGGGAGAGGTGCACGCCCCACGACAGATAGAGAGAGAGATGTTCCTTCAATTTTTATGTTACTATGTTAATGTTAAAATTGGTAATCTCCCATTACATTTGTACAATTTATGGTGTGAAATTGTAAAAATAAGTGGTTTAAAAAAGTTGTTTTTTTGACTTGGAACGGATTAGAACATTTTACATTGATTTCAATGGGAAAAATGGTTTCGGTTTCCGAACAGTCTTCTGGAACGCATTAAGTTCGAAAACCGAGGTTTGACTGTATATATATATATACATATATATATACATACATATAATACATGTAATTTTTTTGTACAGTTGACCTCTGCTGTTCGCTGGGAATAGAGACCAGGATGTCCCACGAATAGCGAAAATCTGCATAATATTAAAACCAATTTTTTGAGGTTACATATGATTTTAGCAGGTCAGCCCACTTGGGAATAGATTTTCCTCCATGTGACCTCTGAACCAAAATGAGAGCTCACCCTATTTCTTGACAATTCAGCTAATTTTGATTCAGTATAAATTACCTGTATTATTATGCACTTTGGCTCGAATAAAACTTTTACAAAGGATAAATGTACATTCAGAAAGTACTCCATTAGTTCTGTAAATACCAACATAGCAGTTACGAATGTGTTGATGTTCCACAGTATGTTCCGAAAAGCTATGAGAGTTACAAAGATTGTTCCGTCAAAAACAGAAAGTTTATAATTGCACGTTATTCAGGTTTATATTGAAATAACTATTTGTAACATTAAAACAGTACATCAAATGTTCCCACCATCACTTACTCAAATTGGAAAGGTTTTAGTTACCTGAATGGCATCTTCAATGAAAACAACCGCTTGTTGGATATAGAGCTCCTCATCTGTCGGAAGAGAGACCGGTGAGAGTAGCAAGACCATCTTTGTCTTAGAGGTGAATCTTTACATATTCCAACGTTAAAGGCATTGTGAAATGAACTGTTCTGTATCAACTGGTCTACCTTTACAAGATTTTACAAGGCTAGTAGAAAGCCTTACTAAAATAAACAGAAATGTCTGTGAAATGTTGTCTGTGGAACTGGTCTGACTGGTTTGATTTCTACTTAACTAACAGAAGTTCCCGTTCAATTTTCGTGTTGTCCTAAGTCGCTTGTGATAAAGAGGTTTCAAGATTCAAGAATAAAGTGGAGCCTCTAGTAGCTGAGAGAAAGAAGCAGTGGCACACCTTAAAGCAGGGATGGGCAATTGGGGCTTCTGGGCCACACGCTGAGTGGCTCCCTTATTCATTAAAAAAATCTAACAAGTAAATCATTTTTAAAGTATTGGTGGAAAAAAAGGGGGGGGGGGGTCCGCAAATTTGCGAATCCATGGGTGGCGAACTGCAACTGTGCAGGGGTCTACTGTAGTTTTAATTTGTAATATCACCAATCACCACGAGAGGTCAGACATGTCTTAGTTGTCCTTATACTGGGTCTTACACTGCCCTATACTGCAATATGAGTGTGCATAAAAATGTTCTTGCGGTTATTGTCTTCAAAATCTAATATAGTGATAAAATATGAAATTTCATGGTTGTGCAATTTAAGTTGAACCATGGATGAAGGCCCGGCCACTGGGAGCTCACCAACGAGCCCAACCTCCAGGTCTGGCTCCAGAGGGGGGCCCTGGTGACCCACATCCGGTCAAGGGAAAATTCCATCTAAATTTCATACTCATCATCAGGGCTCTCTGAGCTGTGTTTTGTCAGGTCCCACACCTATGACCCGTTTGCCATGGGTGGCACGACAAGGGGGCAGAAGCCCCAGACAACCTAGCTCCCACTGGGACACACAAACCACTGCAACACGATGCTGTCTTAAGACTGTTGGAAAATAAATCCAGTGCAGTTTCTCATGATGGTACCTGACGGAGATAATTTATGCTTTAGTGGTTGTTTTAAACAGAATTGAATTGAATTGAATACAACTTTATTGTCCCATATCCCCACACAATAGTACAAGTATGGCAATAATAACAAACAATGCAATGTATATAATGATTCCTTATTCAGGAGATACTTGTTTTAATGTGATTTCCAACATAATGTTAATTTCCTTTCACATTTTTGCCTCATTTGGGGCCTTTTTTTTTCCATTTGGGTGGTGTTCTCAACAATAACCTAGACTGGTCTAACAACACGGACGCTCTGATCAGGAAGGGGCAGAGACCCGGCTCTTCCTGCTCAGAAAACTGAGGTCTTTTGGAGTTCAGGGGTTAAGTCCTTTGATGACTCTGTGGTGGCCTCAGCCATTCATGATGGCATAGTCTGCTGGTCAGCCAGCTCTGTCCTGGGCTGCTCCCTGGACACCCTGGAGGAGTGGGCAACAGGAGGATGCTAGCCAAGCTAAAAGCTATGATGGACAGACCCTCCCACCCCTACAGGCCACCCTGACAGCACTGGGCAGCTCCTTCAGCCAGAGACTGATACACCCGCGCTGCAAGAAGAAGTACAGCCGCTCGTTTCTGCCAACTGTTGTCAGGCTATTGAATAGACAAGACCTGAAAACCTGGACTCACCCCCAATCACCCATTTTTAATATGCTTTTATATATATATATATATATATACACAGACGCACAGACGCACGCACACACACACACACACACACACACACACACACACACACACACACACACACACACACACACACACACACTTTTTGTTCTACTTCTCCCTTTCATAATTTTGCTGCTGTAAATTAGGAATGTCTCCATTGTGAGACAAACAAAGGGTTTCTTATCTTATTTTATCTAAGACATGTTTCATTAAAATTGCTTTTAATCTAATGTACTTATAAATGTACTAATTTAAAAAAAATAATAATAAAATCCACTTCCAATGTGCCAGTATCCTAAGGTGCCAGTACCCCAACGTTGCCAGGGCTGCGCGGGCCCTTGATAGCTGCTTGCAGCTCTAGTTCATTTTTATGTTTTGATTTCACTGATCATCGGTATAATAATCACAGCAAGAGTTCTGATTATTTGCATAAGAGTGATTATCTGGATCAAGATAATTTTCTGAATTCAAAAGTTTTTAAATATTTTTTGGGGGTGTGTGGATTTGCCATTTCTTTGGTGTTTGTCAGCTTTGTAAGTTATGATGTTTAACTCGTCTGTCAGCATGCTGCTCATCGGTATCGGACGTGTTGCTGCTGTCTTGGCGTGCTATTGCAGGAGTGAATTATAAATCTAGCATAATGGAGATGAGCTCTCTCTCCGCTGTCTCGTGCCACTTTCAATTTTGGGCATCAGTTTTTTTGTTTTTTTTGGGATGGCTTCTGTAAGTGCGCATTTATCTCAACTCAACTGTATTTATAGAGCACTTTCAAACAGCCATCGCTGCACACAAAGTGCTGTACATGTAGCAACTAACATATACAACAGTAAAGCAACAAATCAGTAACAAAGATCATAATTTGGGTCATACTGAGTCAAATGCCAAAGAATACAAGTGAGTTGTGAGGCGGGTTTTAAAGATGGGCAGCGAGGAGGCTTGCCGAATGTTCAGTGGGCGGTCATTCCAGAGAGAAGGACCAGCAATGTTTCTATTTGAGCCCTTTGGGTACTTTGCTTTCTGTAAACCCCTTCTTTTTTGTTCTTATTTTCAAACTTTACAACAAAAGGCCTGGGCCTGATCCTCCCAGGTTCAGATTTCCCAGTACAGCGTGCTCGCTCCACCCCAATAATTTTCTGCAGCTCAAGTTTTTCCTTAAAGATTTTCCTTATTTTATCTTTGGTGTCTGTCCATGGTTCTCCTGGTGGTTCCTCCACTCCATCTCTGAATTTTTATGATCTAATGAAAGAAACAAAATAAGCAAGCTCACTGTATTCTTAGCTAACAATTGTAATGCCCCGAGAAACTATTGGATGGCACTGTGCATTATCACTACATCATTTTATGTGGCCTGAGAAAGCAACTTGCTTGATCCTCCCTAAAATCAGAACAGAAATATCAAATTGTCGTGTGTACTAAATAACGTTGAGATAATTTTGTTACCCTGTTTAGATTCACTTGAACAATAATTGAACAAACTGTTATAGTTTAGTTGTTGTACGTATATGTGTGCGAACGTTTGTGTGTGTGTGTGTGTGTGTGTGTGTGTGTGTGTGTGCATGTGCATGTGTCTGCGTGCGTGCATGTTGTGCATGTGTGTGTGTTCATTCCAGCCAATGATGGGATAAAAGAAGAAACAGTGAATTCGACAGTGTTTCAAAGTATAGTCGAGGCTTACACTCGAGTTTGTGAAAGCAATGAGGTAAAACAAAAAAAACAAAAAAAGGTGCAAGGCAACACATTTAAAATGAAGACTGTTGGAAATAAATTAGCATCATTTCGTGTAAACTGGAAATTTTGGTTTGTGCTTCTGTTGGTGTTTGTGTATGAGACTGCCTTGAAGGCCCTGACAACAAGCCACTGATAAATTTAAAATAAAGCCTATGACCGACCAAAATGAAAGAGGTTTTTGTTTTTTCCAAACTGCAATTTGATGTTTTGAGCACTGCAATCAAGCTTGGTTAGGATATTTATAGACTGTTGAATCACATTGGCAAAGAGGTTTCATGAATCTGAAACGTTTTTTTTAACCAAACCTTCACAACGCTTTGAAAGCCATACTCAAAACCAACGATTCAAAATCACCAACTGCACTACCCTGCATTTTTATTCATTTTATATATTCTGCATGATTCTATTTTTTACTGTTATTTTATTGACGTACAGTGTCTTTGAAAGCCTCAAAAGACGCTTATGGATAAAATGCATTGCCACATTCTCACAAAATATCGCTTGTGTATCAATTATTACCTTAAAGTATTGACGTGCAACAACAGCTCATATTGAGAAAAACTTTCAAGTGACTGATAGCAGAAAAATCCCATGCCGCTGCTCAACCCGTTTGGTGTTTTGTTGTTTTGTCTGAATGTAAAGTGTTCTTGGGTGTCTTGAAAGGCGCTTATAAATAAAATGTATTATTATTATTATTAACGGTCCATCATGGGGAGAACGTGCAAATGAAAATTTCACACACAAGGGGCTGTGCCAAGATTCAAACCTAGAACCTTTGAACAGTGGGGCAAACCACAGCCACAGAATGAAGAAGGAAAAACTCAAGACAGAAGAAGAGTGTGACTAAAGATTTCCTGTTCAGAAGTAACAAGTATACATGATGAGTCACTTTTGCTCACACAGGATGCACACCACAAGATGCAATGCATCATTTCGGCAAACAATCAACACGGGGAGACTGATACAGTTCAAAGAACTGTACTATGAAATCTACAGACAGGACAAAATTGCAACCTTTTTAAAAAAAATAAAGTTTTAATTGGTTTTCTTTCAAAGAGCAAACCAAACAAAAACAATGTGTTGTATTTTTAGTTAGTGCAATACAGTAATCCCTCACTATAAGCGGTTCACCTTCCGTGGATTCGCTGTTTCATGGAATTTTTTGTGCAGTTTTTTTTAATGCTTTTTTTTTTTAACAGTGAATTGTGTTCTGTATCCTGATTGGACAGGAGAAGAGAGCCAATCTCTCTTTTTCATTAATGGATGCTACAGCTTCTTGTTGCTTTCAAGCTTAGCTTGGAGCAGATGTATGCACATTGCACCATGATGTCTTTGATCCACTAGTGAAAAGGACACTTTGATTCGCTCCTCTTTCATCTATAACTGCTTCAGACAACAAGTGTATGCAGGAAAGTGGTTAAGATTGCACGATTGTCTGTTTCTCATGTGTTGTCCTGCATTATTTTGTCATTTTTTGTTAACTTTTCTTTTGATGGCGGTGCGGACACCCGCAGTGGCTCCTCTTGTTTTATGTTAGGAGGAAAGAAATGTCATCTGTGCTGTATGGTACAGCACATTTGACAATAAGGTTATATTCAATTCAATTGGCTAAGGGACTGACCAACGTGAAAAGTCTCCGCACCTAGTCTCTGTACAGCTTGCCAAATTAACCTTTGCAAATTTTTGGTCTTTGGTTTCATTGTATCAGTGGCGGATGCTGGTCTGTCAAGGAAGGGGAAGCTCAATTTCGGCCCACATCATAAAATGTGTCAGTTTATTTATACGTGAATTCTATTCTCCGTTCTTTTCAAAAAAATTAGAAGGTTGCCTTCACCACGGCTCATTCCGCTGTCAATCAAAAAGAGATTTAGCCTCAGACAGATCATCCAATCATCATGCAAAAAAGCTGAGCCAGCCTATAAACGCCCACTGTCCATAGACTCCCAGAGACGCTGAGCGTCCATTGGGCAGGACAAAACCAGCATTTATCCAATGACTCATTTCGTTTCAATGCATTGGGACAACCTACACTGAACTCTCCAGACGCGCAGTGTCCGCGCGGTCAATGCTCAGCGTGCACACAGTATAAAGCACAGTGAAGCTGCGTGAATGAATGTTAAGAGAATCGCGTCGTAACCAGTAATAAGAAGCTGATTCGGAACAAATGTTGAGCGCGTTGTAGCGCATATTTAGTCAATGACATGTCCACACAATTGTAAGTACACACATAATTTGATCACTTACTTTTTGACATTTTAGGGGAAGCTGAGCCCTACACGGTGTGAGTGTGTATTTATTTAATTTTCAACATGTAAAAGAATTTACAAATATCATTCTATTGTCTTGTTATCGCATGTTCTCAAACTGATGCCCGTTCTGCTCCAGACACTGCTGACAACGCGAAGCGATGGAATGGCACATATCATGGCTACCTCACGACTAGCTTGCCGCAAAGACTTTCTTGGACTTCGGTGAAACGTTTCCAGTAATCCTTCTTCTTTTGTGGGGCTTGTCTATGTACGTGGTCTTCCAGAACGCTTCTTATGGACGTCCTGAACAGTTCCATTAGCTTCAAACTTATCTCTAATTTGAGTGATGGTGACTCGTGTTGGTGGTTCTTTGTTAAACTCCCTCCTAAGTTGTCTTACATACATATATATATATATATATATATATAGATATATATATACACATTTATATATATATCTACACACATATATATATACACATATATATATATATATATATATATATATATATATATATATATATATATATATATATATACAATATATATATATATATACAATATATATATATATATACAGGCAGGCTTCGCTGTTAAGAACTCACTGGTTGCAGCTATCCAACCACCAACTGGCGGATCAGAGAGAATACTTGCCTTGAGATTGTCAACGGCAGCAGGTTTCGTCAATCTCCTCAGCATCTACGCGCCGACACTCTGCTCCACTTCAGAGGCCAAGGACCAGTTCTATGAGGCACTAGATGACGCAATACGCAAGACACCCAGTATTGAAGGATTATATCTCCTTGGAGACTTCAATGCCAGGGTGGGAGCCGACTGCGTCACCTGGCCCTCCTGTCTCGGCCAACATGGCATAGGCAGGATGAACGAGAACGGACAGAGGCTGCTTGAACTGTGCTGCCATCGCGACCTGTGTGTGACCAACACCTACTTTGAGGGTAAGGATTGCCACAAAGTCTCGTGGAGACATCCTCGGTCCAAACACTGGCACCAGCTTGACTTAGTCATCGCCAGACGTGCAGACCTGAAAAGCATCCTTCACACTCGTAGTTTTCACAGTGCAGACTGTGACACAGACCACTCCCTCATTGGCAGCAGAGTGAGGTTGTTAGTGAAGAAGATACACCATGCCAAAACAAAGGGCCCACCACGCATCAACACCTGTAGCGCCAGTGACCCGAAGAGATCCCAACAGTTCCAGGAAGTCCTCAATGAGAAGATGGCAACTCCAGCCTCAAATGATATCGACATTGAGGATAGGTGGTGCCACCTCCGTGATGTTATCCACACCTCAGCTGTCACAGCATTTGGGAAGAAGGAACGCCGAAATGCAGACTGGTTCGAAGCCCACTGGGATGAGATGCATACGGTCATAGAAGCCAAGAGGAACGCCCTACTGGCCTACAAACAGAACCCCTGCCCCAGCACTTGCGACACCCTCAAAGCTGCAAAACGCAAATCCCAGCAGACAGCCCGCCACTGTGCAAATGACTATTGGCGCAACTTGAGCAATAGGATTCAGACAGCTGCCGACACAGGAAACGCAAGAGACATGTACGACGGTATCAAGACAGCAACTGGCCCCCACTGCTACTAAGACCGCACCGCTGAAGACCAAGACCGGGGAAGTCATTACAGACCAATGCAAACAGCTCGAACGTTGGGTTGAACACTACCTGGAGCTGTATGCAACTCAGAACGTGGTGACGGACACCGCCCTGGATGCCCTACCCAACCTCATAGTCATGGAGGAGTTAGACACTCTCCCTACCATGGAAGAACTCAGCAAAGCCATTGACTGCCTCTCCTGTGGGAAGGCTCCTGGGAAAGACTGTATCCCCCCAGAAGTCCTGAAGAGTGGCAAGCCGGCCCTTCTGCAACACCTTCATGATCTCCTATGCCTGTGCTGGGAGAAAGGCTACGTCCCCCAAGATATGCGCGGTTCCAACATTGTCACTCTCTATAAGAACAAGGGGGAGCGTAGTGACTGTAACAACTACCGCGGCATCTCCCTCCTCAGCGTTGTGGGCAAGGTCTATGTTCGTGTCATCCTGGTACGCCTACAGAGTCTCGCCTCCCGGGTGTACCCGGAATCCCAGTGTGGTTTCAGGGCTGGGCGATGTACAGTGGACATGATCTTCTCTCTACGCCAGCTACAGGAGAAGTGCCGAGAGCAGCAGAAGCCACTGTACATCGCCTTCATAGACCTGACGAAGGCCTTTGACCTGGTTAGCAGAAGCGGACTCTACAGCCTTCTACGGAAGATCGGTTGTCCCCAAAAACTGCTCCAGATGGTCAAGTCCTTCCATGAGGACATGCACAGCACAGTCTCCTTCAACGGCGGTACGTCTGATCCCTTTCCTGTGAGCAGCGGCGTGAAACAAGGGTGCGTCCTCGCCCCAACCCTGTTTGGGATTTTCTTCTCCATGCTGCTACAGTATGCCTTCAGCGACTGTACAGAAGGCATCTATATCCATACCAGAGCTGATGGAAAACTATACAACATCGCCCGTCTGCGAGCAAAGACCAAAGTCCAGGAAACACTGATCCGCGACTTACTATTCGCAGATGATGCAGCTCTGACATCTCACACAGAAGCTGGTCTGCAAGAGCTAGTGGACCGCCTGTCTCATGCCTGCAAGGAGTTTGGCTTGACTATTAGTCTGAAGAAGACAAACATCCTAGTACAAGACACTCCCACTCCACCAGACATCTACATCGATGGTATGCACCTTGAGGTGGTAGACTCCTTCACCTACCTCGGTTCGACCATCTCCAGCTCCCTCTCTCTGGACACTGAGATCAGTGCAAGGATTGGAAAGGCAGCAGCCACCATGGCCAAGCTGAACAAGCGTGTGTGGAACAACAGTCAGTTGACTGTGAACACCAAGCTCAAAGTGTACCAGGCCTGCGTCCTCAGCACTCTCCTTTACGGCAGCGAGTCCTGGACCACTTATGCCGGGCAGGAGAAACGACTAAACAATTTCCACCTACGCTGCCTCAGACGACTCCTGAACATCAGATGGCAGGACAGGGTAACTCACGTCGAAGTCCTCCAACGTGCCGGCACCCCAAGCATGTTCGCTCTTCTCAGTGGGAGGCGCTTGAGGTGGCTCGGCCACATCCGACGCATGGCTGCTGGCCGCATCCCAAAAGATCTGCTGTATGGGGAATTGCGTGAGGGGGCTCGCCCCACTGGAAGGCCACAGCTCCGCTTCAAAGATGTCTGCAAGCGTGACATGAAACTGGCTGGAATCGACCCAAACTCGTGGGAAGCCTCAGCAAACATTCGTCCGCTCTGGAAGGTCACAGTCACCAATGGAGTCAAGAGGGCAGAGGATACCAGGAAAAACCGGCAGGCAGAAAAAAGAGCAAAGAGGAAGGCAAGGGTAACCTCTGCCTTACCGCAATCCACTTTCGTGTGCAGCAGCTGCTTCAGAGACTGCCACTCTAGAGTTGGGTTGTACAGCCATTCTAGAAAATGTAACTGTACATAATCGCGCTACACCATCGTCTCCCGAGATGAACGGATGCCGAGAGATATATATATACACATATATATATATATACACAATATATATATATATACACACATATATATATATACAATATATATATATATATATATATATATATATATATATATATATATATATATATATATATATATCTTATATATATATATATCTTCTTCTCCTTTCGGCTTGTCCCTTTTCAGGGGTTGCCACAGAGAGTCATTAATTTCCATCTTTCCCTGTTCTCTGCATCCTCTATTCTGACTCCCCTGCATGTCTTCCCTCACGGCATCCATGAATCTCCTCTTTGGCCTTCCTCTGTCTCCTACCTGGTAGCTCCATCTCTAACGTTCTCCTACCAATGTATCCACTGTCCCTCCTCTGTACATGTCCAAACCATCTCATATATGTTTTTCTCGAAAATTACGAGTCCCATTATCCATTTCAAGAGTCTCAAATTTCGAATTCTGAAATGTCTACTTATTCAATTCACATTGTATGATAATAACACAAACAACAACATATACATACAATCAGTGATAATTTTACAGTTTACCACCAGTGAGTCCCAGGGACTCGCTGATCAGAAAAAGTACGAGTCCCATTATGTATTTCGAGAGTCCCAAATTTCGAATTCTGAAATGGTCTACTTATTCAATTCATATTGTATGATAATAACACAAACAACAACATATACATACAATTATCAATAAATGCTGCAAAAATTTAAATAATTCAGTAGCAGGCCTGAGGATTTCTGAAATTCACAGGAACCGTTTTTTGGTTCCGTCGGATTACCCAATGGGAAACCACGGTAACTAATTTTGGGTTCCGTAAACGTTCAACTTCGGAACCCATTTTTCTATTTTGACTGATATTCATAATCAAGAATTCTGAAACTCAAACGTATAATATTTCAAGGGTAAATGTTTGAAAACTATGCATTAACAATGAACATTCCATCAGTAGCTGTGTACTCCAGGTTTATTCAATAAAATAAATGGATCAAAATATGTTGTACCGTATTTTCACGACTATAAGGCGCTATTAAAAGTCTTAAAACTTCTCCAAAATGGACAGGTCGCCTTATAATGCGCTGAGCCTTGTGTATGCGCTGAGTTCCAAAGCCTGACTGAGAGCACGTCTGGCCGACATGCTGGTTATACCGGTCATCAGGCGCCGACCGGTATGGCAGCCTTGGTTACACGCTCCCTAGTCTTATCCCTGTTTTTGTTATTTTCGTTCGTTTTTGGCGACCCTACGCGGCTTACTTACACGAGGGAAAAGTTGCTTAGCATTGGGGAGTCTACGCTCGGACTTTTTTCACCAGCACATGAAAATCCACAAGGTTTTTCGGAGCTAATCGCGAGCGGAGCGGCCGCGCTGTACGCAGCATGGAACCGCCGGCGGAGGAGGAGTGGGAAGCGAGCCGGCGTGCTCGTCAAGCTACGACAGCGTGGATTTCGGACCCCGCTCCCATCGATTCATCTTGCTAATCTACGATCTCTGCCAAACAAGATGGATGAACTTCTTCTCCTCACAAAGACCAACAAAACCTTTGCACGTTCTGCTGCGCTCTGCTTCACTGAAACCTGGCTCAGTGACCGCCACCCGGATTCCGCGCTACATCTCCCCGGCTTCCGCCTACTTCGAGCCGACCGCGACTCGGAGCTATCAGGGAAATCGAAAGGTGGTGGGATTGGCTTCTATATCAACGAAGAATGGTGCACTGATGTCACGAAGCTCGACGCACACTGCAGCCCGGACCTGGAGTCGCTGTCTTTAAACTGCAAGCCATTCTACTCGCCACGTGAGTTCACCTCCTTTTTACTAGTCGGTGTTTACATTGCGCCACAAGCCAACGCTAACACGGCGATACAAACGCTAGCTGACCAAGTAAACAAACTCGAACTAAAATATCCACAGTCACCCCTGATCATTTTGGGCGATTTTAATAGAGCACATCTTAACCGTGAACTTCCCAGACATTGAATTGAATTGAATTGAATACACTTTATTGTCATATGTGCTGTACGTGTGTGTAACATACAGCACAGATGAAATTTCTTCCCCCTCAACATAAAACAAGAGGAGCCGCTGCGGGTGTCCGCGCCGCCATCAAAAGAAAAGTTGACCAAAAAAATGACAAAATAATACAAGACAACACATGAAACACAGACAATTGTGCAATCTTAACCACTTTCCTGCATACACTTTGTTGTTTGAAGCCGTAATAGATGAAAGAGGAGCGAATCAAAGTGTCCTATATATATAATAATATAAGCAGCACATCGACTGTTTCACCAGAGAAGGCAACATTCTTGACCACTGCTATACAACAATCAAAAATTCATACCGATCGATCACCCGCGCAGCATTGGGTCTTTCTGACCACAATTTAATACACTTAATACCTACATACAGACAGAAACTTACATGTGTTAAACCGGTTGTTAAGACTGTGAAAAAATGGACAGATGAAGCAAAGCTAGCTCTACAAGAATGCTTAGACTGCACTGATTGGGGCGTCTTTGAAACTTCAACGGGCACACTGGATGAATACACAGACACTGTAACATCATACATCAGTTTCTGTGAGGACATGTGTGTACCAACGAAGTCCTTCCGCTCCTTCAACAATAACAAGCCATGGTTCACTCCTAAACTCAGGCAACTCAGGAAAGAGAAAGAGGCCGCATTTAGAAGTGGAGATCGGGCACTGTACAAGCACACCCGAAACCAATTGACAAAGGAAATTAACATCGCTAAGAGAAGCTATGCAGAGAGGCTGAAAAACCAGTTCTCTGCTAACGACCCTGCATCTGTGTGGAATGGCCTGAAAGCAATCACACATTATAGAATGCCATCCCCCCAAACAGTGAACGATAAGGGTCTTGCTGATGAGCTAAACATGTTTTTCTGCCGATTTGAAAAGGACACTGCCATTTCGCACATACACCCACCTCTACCAGAAACTACTCTATCTACCCCCCCACCCTCATTCTCTTCCCTACAGATCCACGAACAGGACGTGAGACGGCTCTTCAAGCAGCAGAAGATCAAGAAAGCTGCGGGGCCCGACAAAGTGTCCCCCTCCTGCCTGAAAGTCTGCGCTGACCAGCTGGCTCCGGTCTTCACACAAATCTTCAACACATCCCTGGAGCTGTGTGAGGTCCCGTCCTGCTTCAAACAGTCTACCATCATCCCAGTTCCCAAGACATCGGCAACATCGGAACTGAATGACTATAGGCCTGTCGCTCTGACGTCTGTGGTCATGAAGTCCTTTGAACGCCTTGTGCTGAACCACCTAAAGAACGTCACCGGACCCCTGCTGGACCCTCTTCAGTTTGCCTACCGGGCAAACAGGTCTGTGGAGGACGCAGTCAACATAGGTCTGCACTACATCCTCGAGCACCTCGACAGCACAGGGACCTACGCAAGGATCCTGTTCGTGGACTTCAGCTCTGCGTTCAACACCATCATCCCGGAACTCCTCACCCCCAAACTTCTCCAGCTCGGTGTGTCCCCTACGATCTGCCAGTGGATCCTCAGCTTCCTGATGGGACGGACACAACAGGTGAGACTGGGAGGAACAACATCGTCAACCCGCACCACTAGCACTGGAGCCCCACAGGGATGCGTCCTCTCTCCACTGCTCTTCTCCCTCTACACAAACGGTTGCACCTCAACAAGCCCGGCTGTCAAACTCAAAGTTCCGTCACCACGGTCATCGGTCTCATCAAAGACGGCGACGAGTCTGCGTACCGACAACAAGTGGAGCAGCTGGAGCTCTGGTGCAACCGACACAACCTAGGGCTGAACACGCTCAAGACTGTAGAGATGATCGTGGACTTCAGGAAACATCCTTCGCCACGGCTGCCCCTCACACTATCCAACTGCCCTGTGTCAACCGTCGAGACCTTCAAGTTCCTGGGAATCACAGTCTCCCAGGACATGAAGTGGGAGGTCAACATCAACTCCATCCTGAAAAGGGCCCAGCAGAGGATGTACTTCCTGAGGCTGCTGAGGAAGCATGGCCTGCCACAGGACGTGCTACGTCAGTTCTACACGGCAGTCATCGAATCAATCCTGTGTTCTTCTATCACGGTTTGGTTTGGGGCCGCCACAAAAATGGACAAAATCCGACTTCAACGGACAGCGGCGGAAAAAATCATTGGCACCGCCCTACCCACACTTGAGGACTTGCACACTGCAAGAATCAAAACAAGGGCACGGAAAATCCTACTGGATCCACCGCACCCTGCCCACCAGCTTTTTCAGCTATCCCCCTCAGGCAGGCGCTTCCGATCCATGCGCACCAAATCCAGCAGACACTTACACAGCTTCTTCCCTCTAGCCATTAACTCCCTAAACGGTCACTGATTTATACTCCACCGCACCAGACACTTTAAAGCGCTCAAGGACATCTGCATAATTGCACACTTCTTGTAAACAAATACTGCTACTGGTCACTTTAAAATGGTTCAATGATTTTCTGCACCAACTGTTATAGTATTGTATTCTACCACTGATCATTTTAGCTCTGCTTAATACTTTGCACTTTGTCTCACAGTTGTCACTGGGTGGTACTACCGCACTACGGTTCACTACATTACGAAATGTCTTTTCATACTATTTGTCATGTCCTTGTTTACGATGATACTAAGGCAGCGTGTCAAATTCCTTGTGTGTTCTACATACTTGGCCAATAAAGATGATTCTGATTCTGATTCTGAAAAGGCATGAGGAAGTCCGCCAATGAGTGAAGGGTGGGCGTGTAAGAGGATGCTAAAGGCCGGACGTGAGTGAAGTCTGCCAATGAGTGCAGGGTGGGCGTGTAAGAGGATGCTAAAGGCCGGACGTGAGTGAAGTCTGCCATCGAGTGAAGGGTGGGCGTGTAAGAGGATGCTAAAGGCCGGACGTGAGTGAAGTCCGCCAATGAGTGAAGGGTGGGCGTGTAAGAGGAGCCACATGGCAATGAGAGTGACTTTGAAGACAACGAGAGGAAACCCGGCGTTCTTGATGGATTACTTGCACAATTGTACAATTCGGATAGAGAAGATGAGGACTTTGCTGGATTTGTGGATGATGATTGATCCAAAAACGTGAGTACATTGTAAAACGGCTAAATAAAGTACTACCGAACTCAGTTTTGCTTCCGTTGGCTTTTTAAAAACGTGTTTTTAGCGTGTGTCCGTATGCCTTAGCGTGTATGCAACCGTATGCTTCAAGCTTACGTGTTTTTAGCGTGCGTGCATGCATGCCATATGTTTAAGCTGGCGTATGTTTTGCCATGCCTGGCTGCGCCCAATAATACGGTGCGCTTTGTGTATGTGTAAAATACGGAAATAGCACCCGTTACTGAGACTGCGCCCAATAATACGGTGCACCGAATAGTCGCGAAAATACAGTACTCATATGGCATCATGAATACAACATACCACAAAATCAGAGTATTTTTTCCAATCTCACACTGCAAAGATTAATTTACTGGCAGTCATTAATACAGGTAAGTATTGATGTGGTTTGACATCCTCTTCCCAAAACGATGCATGTGTAATCTACTATCAATTTGACAAAATAATTGAACACACGTCATCATTAGTTCTACCAACAGTTAACATTAGCATTACTACATCCTGTGACGAATGTTTTATTCCTAAAGTTACCATGCTACAACCAGTAAATTATAGAATAACCAATACTGTTTCATAATATTTTTCATAGCGATTAGCCTATACAGTGATCCCTCGCTATTTCGCGGTTCGTGTATCGCGGGTTTTCTTCTTTTTTTTTTTTTAAGTATTTTTGTTTTTTTAAGTCCGCAAACGGTGAGGAGCAGCGAAAGTCAGCAAAACAACAGTGAGTCACAAAGAGCAACATATACAGTACATGTGGGGTGGGGGGGCTGAGAAGATGGAAAGCCATGTTGATTGGCTGTGCACCTTCTTTCTGTCTTATCTTTGATTTGATCTTTCATCAGTGTCTAAGTGTTGTTTACGATGCGTGTGCGTGTGAATGTGTGTGTATGCGTGTGTATGCGTGCGTGGCGGAGAGAAAGAGAGAGGAGGCTTATAAGAACAAAAGCAGGTCTCTTCCATCCTTAATTGTCAAATCATCCTTAATTGACTAATCATAAACACGTCTGCTGCACAGCCGCTGGATCGCTAGACTGTGTGTGTGTGTGTGTGTGTGTCGTAGTTTTTTTTTGTTTTGACTGAGAAATTTCCTTGCGTCCCAAAAACGCACATTATTTGGAACTGTGCGTCCTGCGGGAAAATTGTGCGTCTAGGACGCGGGACGCAGAGGTAACGAGATGGTTGTATGTCATTTTGGAGAAGTGGGATTAATTTAACTATGAACATAGTCCGAAATTGATACAAATATTGACCCCCCCAAAAAAAAAAATCAATAAAGACACCTTTTCTCATTCCAACTGCTGTCGTAGATGGCAACGGTAACCCACTAATTACTACATCGCAAATTGTTATCATATCTCTCAGTTTGGAGAAGTAGGAGACATTTAACGGATAAAAAAAGTCACAAATTGACAAAAATATTCAGCAAAATTAAAGTACAACAGCTTTACTCATCCTCATTGCTGCAGTACATAGCAACGGTAGCCCGCTAATTACTACAGCTCAAAAGTGTCATCATCTCTCTCATCATGTTGAAATAGGAGACATTTAATTCTCCTTACCTGTATGTACAGGATGGGATATCGGTCGGGGGTGGTTACGTTGTTCAGGCGGCGGAAATCGCCACAGTGGCAACAACCGCCATAAGCTTTAGCCACCAAATGCAGGGGGGAAGCATATGGGCTGTTCGAGCGGCATACGATGCCAAGCCATGGCGAAATCCTCTTTGGCGATCTCAAGCTTGGCTGAGTTGAGCTGCCATGCACGAGCATAGGCTGAAGGGGCTGCAGTGGCGATGTGGTGCTCCACGCTGTGCTTAGCCACAGCTGTGGAGAGCGCCGGCTTGGTAAGGTCAGGGAACTTAGCAAGCAGGCTTTGATCCGGATCACTGGTAGGTATGTGTTTGACAGGCAGAATGTGCATGCCCCTCCAAGCGTGCAGGGATACATGGCAAAAAGAGACGGCATCCATGAGGTGGCAGTTTGCAACATCCAGAGGTCGATTAAACGTACAGCGAAAGTCCGCACCCAGCAGTAGAATGAGAGACCAGCTGGGTCCAGTACAGTCAGCATCCTTTCCATAAATTCGGATGGTTTGTCGTACCTGAGGCCATTGAGGAACAGAAGTCAGTCTGCCTTCTCCAGTTCGGACAGGTCAAATAATCAGCTCATCAGCAAGCTCTGCAGGAGCCTGATAATGATACTGATCATTTGAATCAGGAGTGTTGCAGCAGGGAGAGATGGAAAACATGCAGGATAGCAGCACTCAAGGACTGGAGTTGGACACCTGTGCTCTAAAGGAATGACTTGAGGGCATTGTACTTTCCGAAAGCTGGTGGAGCCTCCAGTAACGGCTTCGCTTTGGCTGTCATCGAAGCATGAAACACTGCCACCACATGCAAGTATTTCATGTGATCCTGTGTCGTTCCTCTGAGTTGGAACTGGGCCTCACTGTGCTGACATCACAGCCATGGGTTGTGTGGTCAAATATTTGGGCAAGTTGACCATTGCAGGTTGCAGTGAAACCTGTCATTTTTGCTCACGTCGGGGTCACCTATTGTGGAGATGCTGTCAATGATGAGACGAGGAGACGAAGGTAAGTCTTGTCTCTTTGACTCGCCACATAAAACTTAACTATTCACATAGTAAGCAAAAAGCTACTGCTCTTCAACCCGTTGATCTCTATTGTCCCTTAGATCAAAGAAATGTCATCCTGCCACCACTCCCTTAAATACTATATACAGGTCGTTGGTGGATTTCTATCCTTTGTGGGTCACTCACCACAGGGCTACCATTGCCAACTTCTACAGCAATCAAAGTGAGAAAATGTGTCTTAATGGATTTTTGGTGAATATTTTTCTGACTTAAATATCTCCTACTTCTCCAGAGTGTTATAATTAGTAGGCTACCATCGCTATCTGAAACAGCACTCGGAAATCGGAGTGAGGAAATGTGTTTTCATTGATTTTTGGTGAATATTTTTGTCAACTTATGACTATTTTGGTGACATAAATGTCACCTACTTCTCCATAATGACACATATGATGTTAATGTGAGCTGTAGTATTTACTGGCCTACCAATGCCATCTACTACAGCAATTAGAATGAGATGTGTATATTGATTTTTGCTTCAGATTTTTGTCAATTTATGACTATGTTTGTCCTTCAAATGGCTCCTTCTCCAAAATGACAGGTATGACAATTTGAGATGTAGTAATTAGTGGGCCATTGACTACAGCAATTAGAATGAGAGATGGTGTTTTCATTTATTTTTGTTTAAGTTTTTTGTCAATTTATGACTATTTTAGTGACCAAAATATCACCCACTTCTCCGTAATGACAGACATGAGGTTCACTTTGACCTGTGGTGATTAGCAGGCTGCCATTGCCGTCTACAACAACAATCAGAATGAGAAAAGATGTTTTTATTGATTTTTGGTGAATATTACGGCCAATTTTTGACTGCGTTCATCATTAAAGATAAGATCAACTTTATTTGTCCCACACTGGGGAAATTTACAGTCTACAGCAGCCAAGTTGGGGGGGGGTTTCATTGCCCAAAATAAATGTTTCAGAAAAGAACTGTACACAGTTCTTATATATATACAATAATATAATAAAATGGCTCCTACTCCTCCAAAATGACAAAGATGACAATTTGAGCTGTACTAATTAGTGGGCTACCATTGCCATCAACGACAACAATCAAGTCAAGTCAAATACAACTTTATTGTCAAATCAGAATGAGAAAACGTGTCAATGATTTTTGGTGAATATTTGTCAATTTATGACAACTTTGGTGACATGAATGGCTCTGAGTTCTCCAAAGTGACACAAATGTTATTTTAATTTGTATTCATTAGTGGGCTACCACTGTTATCAATTACAGTAACTAGAATGAGTAATAGTGTTTTTATTGAGTTTTGTATATATTTTTGTTAATTTATAACTATGTTTGTTCGTTAAATGCCTCCTACCAAAATGACAGACATGATGGCAGATTGAACTGTAGTAATTTGTGTGCTACAGTTGCCATGTACTACAACAATCAGAATGCGGAAAATATATTGTAATTGAAATTTGTTCAATATTTTTGTCACTGCTATTTCTCCCTAGTGATAGATATCAGCACATTTTCAGCTGTATAAAGTAGTGGTCTACCATTTCCAGCTACTACTAAATTTAGAATGGAAATAAAAATCTTAAATTGATTTATGGTCATGGTCATTTGTTCCACATGTCACCCAAGAACATGCAATTTGTAGACCGTCCCTAAAACAGACTGGGAGCGAAGATCAAACATGAAACATCCGGAGAACTTTAACTCGCTCGGATTGAAAGTTTTCACAACGTCTGTTTTGGTCGTTTTACGTCTACTCAGTCACTACGACCACTGTACGCGTTGTCAATGTGGCACGCCATTTAATCAAATATGTTCTATATGTTGCAACGGTGGTCGAAAACGGGTGTCTTTTCAAACTCATGACTAATTTGAAATTAAACACCGATCGGGTATCACCTGCTTGTCCACTGACACTGCTCGAATGGCATTTGACCGGGAATGCCCGCCTTGTAGGGCCCCGGAGCGCTCTCCCCGACCAGCATCCGTAATCTCTGCGGGTTGCATCGGCACTATCCGCCAGCAGATGTTGTGATTCCATTCAAGAAAGGCAAGCGTTGTTTTCCCCGCTTGTGTCCCTTAACTGTAAAAGTAATCATTTCGTTGTTGGGTGTGAAAAGTGTCACTGTGGAGCAGCTTTCAAACGTCGCCCTTACCAACTTTAACGTCGCACTATGGCAAGTTCTGATCTGTTCGTGAGGAACGTGCCATGAGGAAGTCAAGTCCGTGCTATGTTTCTCCACTGTCTCAGAATAGTGTCACTTTACACTCACTTCCTTACTTTAGACTCCACCTACAGTGTCTGCGTATAGTGCATTCTGCCTACCAAACAAAGCTAGTTCAGACGAAACATAAATTTATGGAAAAGACATTCAAGGAGAATACTGTCTTTGTGAAAAATGTATTTGTGGAAAAAAATTCAACTGTCAAAGTGAAAAATGAAAACGGTGATAGAAAAAGGGGCTGACATGAAAAAATGAGATTTGTTGCAAGGTAATCTCTCTCTCGAGCTAGGTTACAAAAAAATGCCATTAACTCATTCACTGCCAGTGATTTTTCAGAAACTTCAAAAATAGAATATATACATATGTCACACTTCACAGCCATGACTGTGATCTGTGTATCGCTGGTGACTGTCAGTGTGTGTGCGTGATCACACACACACATTCATGAACAATATACAAATCACAGTCATGGCAATGAAGCGTGACTAGTTAGTGTACAGTACGTTTCTTTTAAATATGCAAATTTTTGAGAGAAAGTATTTAGCTAATGCATTCCTTTTTTCCACACAATTACGCTACAGTTACTTTTCTAACATCATCACTCATAGTTACTCTCATGCTTGGGGAATAATGGAATACATCTATGTATTCAGAATGCAAAAACATTATATACCATTCAGTTACAGAAAAAACACAATCACATTACAGAGACATTTAAACCCATAAAAGTTAAGAGGGCCCACCAAAGGGCCCTCTGTCATCTGTCACAACAAATCGCTGATGCACGTCATCAGCTGAGTACATGTGTGAACATTGTTGAGGTGTTATTTCTCTCTGTTAGTTGGATTTGAAAGAAACAAAGAATGTAGAATTTTGTTGGAGGTATTTCCTGCTCACTGTGTTTACAATCACCTTTAGTGTCCCTCACCCCCACCACTTTTAGGGCCCCCCCCCCTCCATAGGACATGTTTAACATCAAAAGTAAAACTGTTATCTCAAGTATCTGTGTTGCAGCTATTGAGGGACTTACTATGAGTACTATCGATCCCAGTCTCTTTCCTGAACATCTGTTCGCACACTTAAAACAACGTAGTAGTGTTAAATTGTATCTTCTTCCTCCTTGGTTGATTAACGCCCCCCCCAAGTGTCTTCTGTTGTCCCCCGCACCTTGGGTAAGTCCCTGGTTGCTGTTAAGCCCCCTGGGAAGACCTCTTATCTCAGGATGTATGCACAGCGGGGGTCTGGAACTTGCCATCACACCAAATGGTGGGTAGTGGTGGTCTGGTCTCACCTCACCACTCCCAACTTCCTCCAGCCACACCGGGTCAGATGACATGTTACTTTCTTTGTTTCGGGGATTTGCATGAGAGGCGTACCTCCCCGCCTCTCATTATCATATTGTCTCCATATAATCTCATGAATGTGTTTGTCTTACGCTTCCTGATTCAAATCTGGACCCCTCAGGAGCCCGAATCGATTCGTAAACTGCAGTAAATAAATTAAAACCCTTCAAAGGAACTGTTCATTGCCTCCAGCCTTTATTTGGATTACCAACATTCTCCTCGTCCGAAATTCAACGAACACGCGGGGGAGAATAGGCCGCGCGTCCCCCAACAACATGTTATACATCTTTTAAAAGCTGAGTTTCTGGAGATTTGAATGGTACCATCCATGTTACAATTGTCGAAATCGAACCGGAACTTGGGGAGACCTCAAGCTTTGATCCTGTAGTGTTTTCAAGTCCTAATCAACATTCTAAATCCATTCCAAGGCAGATTTTGTGAAAAGAAATTAGACGAACATAAGATTCACCTTTTTTTTTCTGTTTTCGAACATCCATAGTTCAGTGACAGGAGCACTTCTTACTGTATGGGAGCAATATTTATAATGATAACATTTTGAATATAGGCGGCCCGGTGGTCCAGTGGTTAGCGCGTCGACCTCACAGTGCAGAGGTCGTGGGTTCGATCCCGGCTCCGGCCTCCCTGTGCGGAGTTTGCGTGTTCTCCTGCGTGGGTTTTCTCCGGGTACTCCGGTTTCTTCCCACATTCCAAAAACATACACAGCAGGCTGATTGAACGCTCCAAATTGTCCCTAGGTGTGAGTGTGAGCGCGGATGGTTGTTCGTCTCTGTGTGCCCTGCGATTGGCTGGCAACCGGTTCAGGGTGTCCCCCGCCTACTGCCCGAAGACAGCGGAGGATAGGCTCCAGCACCCCCGCGACCCTTCCTGAAGCTGCTGAGGAAGCATGGCCTGTCACAGGACGTGCTACGTCAGTTCTACACGGCAGTCATCGAATCAATCCTGTGTTCTTCTATCACGGTTTGGTTTGGGGCCGCCACAAAAATGGACAAAATCCGACTTCAACGGACAGTTAGGGCGGCGGAAAAAATCATTGGCACCGCCCTACCCACACTTGAGGACTTGCACACTGCAAGAATCAAAACAAGGGTACGGAAAATCCTACTGGATTCACCGCACCCTGCCCACCACCTTTTCCAGCTACTCCCCTCAGGCAGGCGCGTCCGGTCCATGCGCACCAAATCCAGCAGACACTGACACAGCTTCTTCCCTCTAGCCATTAACTCCCTAAACAGTCACTGATTTATACTCCACTACACCAGACACTTTAAAGCGCTCAAGGACATCTACATAATTGCACACTTCTTGTAAACAAATACTGCTACTGGTCACTTTAAAATGGTTCAATGATTTTCTGCACCAACTGTTATAGTATTGTATTCTACCACTGATCATTTTAGCTCTGCTTAATACGTTGCACTTTGTCTCACAGTTGTCACTGGGTGGTACTACCGCACTACGGTTCACTACATTACGAAATGTCCTTTCATACTATTTGTCATGTCCTTGTTTATGATGATACTAATGCAGCGTGTTATACCGGAGTCAAATTCCTTGTGTGTTTGACATACAGTACTTGGTCAATAAAGATGATTCTGATTCTGATTCTGATTCTGATAAAGCGGTTCAGAAAATGGATGGATGGATGGATGAATTTTGAATATTTCAAAAAGAGACCAAAACTATGCTGATACTCCAAATGGTTAAAGAACAGCTACAAATTTACTTTGGGTGCACCTTTCCATAGGCGTTTTTGGCAAAGTTGCCCTCGGTTTAAGGGGTTAATAAAAATTGTGATTATTTTGCAGGATTACATTTTTAATACAATTTGGTATGATTGTGAGCGCGAATTGTTGTTCGTCTATGTGTGCCCTGCAATTGGCTGGTGATCGTATAGTTCAGGGTGTACCCCGCTTACTGTTTGGGACAGACTCCAGCATGCCTGTGACCCTAGTGAGGATAGACTGATTAGAAAATGGATAGCTGGATTGTGAGCTCTCAAAATCATCCGGACATGTGCATGCATGCGCATATATGAGACGGAGGCGAGAAGTGTGAAGCAATATTGTGGCGATCTTTGGGGAGGTTTGCCTGTGAGCGTGTGCTGGTGACACCAGTCTCACTACTGCAACAGTGAGCCCACATGCCTCCACAGCATAGCTTATTTGCCAGAACAGTTTGTTTGCTCTGAACATTGTTCAGTGTCTTTGCAGGGGAGCTAATAGCAGCGGGACAAGGAAATTGCATACCAAAACATTGGACTAGTACGCATGGGAAATAGGCAAAGATGAAAGAGGCGACTCGTAAGCTCACGTCTTTCTTTTGGGCTGTTGAATAAGTTTTAAGGTGTTGAATTACGTTAATAGTCAAATTTGTCTGATGTACTTGATCTCAATTTAAGTTTTAGTGTGATTTGAATTCATCATAATGTAGAATAAAATGTAAAATGATCTTGATTAAGACATAAGGAAAAAAGCAGGTTAATCATTCGCTCATTCACTCCCAAAGACATATTTATATGTCTTTTCACAACCGCAGATACAGTACTTATTTGTTTTCAATTTTTCCAAGACTTAGGGTAAAAAAAAAAAGGGGTCTAGAATTGGCTGGTACGGTTAAAGGTAGATGGTTCTACAAATAAGAACTGGGCTTCTGTTTATCTTAATACTTACATGTTACAGTATTTGCCTCTGCCTACCTGCCTCGGTTGAAGGAAAAAAAATGGCAAAGTCACTTGATGATTTGAAGCTAGAAAAGGCCACAGCCAAGAGACTCTTCTCCAGCCTTGCCAATGGCATAACGAGAACCTACATGGAGAAGTCTATGGAGGAGTGAAAGGAAAACCTCAGGGACCTTACACCGGAGAGCTCCAAAGTCATGTAGGCAAATGATGACGAGGAGATCGCTTACATGGCAGAGGCCAAAGTGGCTACAGCAGAGGAGTTGAGCGACCCACTGGAGGCTGACCGAGAAAAGACGGAGAGGGACTGAAAGCACAAGACGAAGGAAGTTACACTGCTAATTCAAGGAGCACTATGGCATAAATATGGAGACATAGAGCCTGTTGCTTGACAAGGCGCAGAAGTTGAGTGCAGGAATGTTGAGGCCTCCTCCACCCGGCGAGATGTACCTCTGGAGGCAAATGAGTTCATGCTGACTCACTTGGACAGGTTGGTGCTCAAAGTAAAAAAGCACACCAAAACTGGAATAACTGGGCTCCCTCTGCTGAGCAAAGAAGCTTCAATGGCCACCTAAGAGAGCTTGAAGCAAAAGGCCACCTTCACCAGAGCAGCAGGGGTAAAAACAGACACTGAAGAAAGGCCCCCTCACCAGGCAGTTGCAGCGATGAAGTTCAAAGCCACAGCTCTACCAAAGTTTGCTGGCAACCGACGAGGCTACTACAGATGAAGGCAAGGATGAGAGAATCAACTGGATCCAAAGAAGTGAAGAAATGTCAACTTCTTGATAGCCTCGCTGAGAAAGTGGCCGGAGATCTATACCTCTTAACATACAGCTCACCAGATGAGATCTTCAGAGTCCTGGAGAACCCGTTTGGCAACCAAACGACCATAGCTCTCTAGATAATTCAAGAGTTTCAAGCAACTCTGCCAAGAAAGTCATAGAGTTCATCCAAACTGTGGAAATGGTGCTTTATGATTGAAGTGAATTGAATAATGCAGATGTCATACAGAAACCAATAGTGACTAAGTGCATTGAGGGAATGCTGCCGGAGAGTTGAAAGAAAGACAGTGATTAAAATGATACCATGGATTTGATGTAGAGGTAAAATCGGGTCAAAAAAATCCAGCCCGACCCGGCCCGCTGGTATTTATGACCCAGCCCGAGCCCGACCAATTAATACAGGTAAGTATTGATGTGGCTTGACATTCTCTTCCCAAAACGATGCAATCAATTTGACGGAAGAATCTACCACACGTCATCATTAGTTCTACCAACAGTTAACATTAGCATTACTACACCTTGTGACGAATATTTTATCCTGTTATGGAATTTATTCCTTACTGTGATTTTATTCAGCCCCACTCTGTTGTTGGTTCTGTTCAAACACGAAAACAAAGAATGTAGAATGCTGTTGGAGGTATTTACTGCTCACTGTGATTACAATCACCTTTAGTGCCCCTCGACCCCCACCACTTTTAGGACCTCTCCAGAGGACATGTTTTTCTCAAGCATCGGTGTTGCTGATGTGGAGGAATTTCGCCTTACCCATGAGTACTATTGATACTAGCCTCTTTCCCGAACATCTGTTGACCACTTGAAGAATGCAGTGTTAAGGTTGCATCTTCATTTCCCTTAAGGGATTTACAGCCCCCAAGTGTTTTCTCTAGGCAAAGTTCATAAAGACCCTATTGTTTCCCAGGGACAGGTAATCATATCTCGGGATCTATGCACAGCAGGATGAGGTCTGGATTTTGCCCTTATGTCAAAGTTGAGCTGCTTTGACCTTTCTTTGTTTCTGATTTTTACATAAGGGGTAGGACAGCCCGTCCCTCATTAACATAATTAACATACTATGCCTACATAAACATGAGACGGTATTTCTTCGGGGTTTCCTGATGAAATCTGAGACTCTCAGGAGCCCGAATCGATTCGTGTTGCGTTGTGATAAACTGAGAAAAAGACGACGTGGTGTTGGGTCTTCTTCCACCTTATAGAGAAATAAAAGAACCTTTGTCCAAGGAGGGCAGTAAGGAATTAGTCAGCTCCCCTCCTCTATAATTCCGAAAGTTACCATGCTACATCCAGTAAATTATAGAATAAGCAATACTGTTTTATAAAATTTTTCATAGCGATTAGCCTATAGATCTAACAACACACTTGCCTCATAATCGTGCCCACCGTCGTATCTCGCTCTCGTGTTCTGTGCATACATCACAGGTGAGTTTAGTGATACACCCTTTGGACGATTCATCCGAAAAATCAGACGGGCAGTCCCATTTCTTAAATGTCGTAGACCTTTGTGAGTTTTTTTCGCCGCCATCTCAAACTTTCATCCGCGCGATTCCTCAATTTGCGGACTAAAATACCAACGCGCATGCGCACATAAAGTTATCTGTTCCGCCCCCCGCCCCACATACAGAAATTTCATCTGTGCTGTATGTTACACATACGTACAGCACATTTGACAATAAAGTTGTATTCATTCAAACTGAAAACAAAACAAAACGAAAGTAAATTAGAAGAAACACACTCACACACCACACCACAAGCACACATACAAACACAGTAAAATAGCGTTGATCACACAGGAGAGATTCGATCGCGTACAGTCAACTCGTGTGCGGTGACTTTTATGGGAAACGATTTTTCAGTACCGTCAAAATGACGCCACGGAAACGACACGCTACCGGTAACAATCGTAACCGTGAAATCCTCAGGCCTGCCTTAGTTTTTTTTTTTGTTTTGTTTGTTTTGACTGAGAAATTTCCTTGCATCCCAAAGACGCACATTATTTGGAACTATCCGTCCCGCCGGAAAATTATGCATCTAGGACGCGCGACGCAGAGGTAACGAGATGGCTGCCGTCCATCATTGTCGTCCCGGTGCGTCGTTTTATTTCGAATCACCCACGAAACTATTTGTTGGCGGTGATGTAGGAATCCCGTCTCCCGGACGCAGGCTTCGGACGTAGCAACGCGCGTTCCGAGGTTTCGGGCGTGGCCACATGCGTAATCGACACATGCCTCAAAGCGCGCTTCGCAGATTTTTTTCCGGTTTACTCGGCACACGCATCGGAGCCTCGGCACAGTTGGGCACATCACTACTGCTCCTCCCTCCTGCCTGCTTTTTGGGGTCCACCACCACCTCGCAACGTGACAGAATGACATGACCACCTGGACCCGCAGGTACAAAGGACTGGTCCCTATTCCACCATGTGCCTGGCGTAGCACGTCTGCGGCCGACACCCTCTACCCCTTCAGGCAGCGCGGGTGATGCGGCTGTCCCATGTTCCCCCTTCAGGCAGCGCTGGTGATGCGGTTGTCCTATGTTTCGTCTCGTCAAGCCGCGTCTACGGTGGGCCGAGCCCCGTCCGCATCCACGTTGAGCCTAGGCTCGTCACGTGTCTGTTCGAGCTGAGTCACATTCAAGTCGACGATGAGCCGTGCCACGCCCACGTCAGGCCGAGCCCAGCCAAAGGGTTGCTTGGCGAAGCGAAGGTCGCCGTCGCTTTTGTTCCTGTTCTCCGGCGAGGCGAAGGTCGCCGTCGCTTTTAGTTCCCATTCCTCGGCGAGGCAAGCCTTTTGGACAACTTTGGGACGTCTGGGATCCGTCCCTTGAGGGAGGGGTACTGTCATGTTTCGGTTTGTGACCAACAGGTGGCACTGTGGGGCTGTTCCCTGCAGCCTCACACTAAGGGTGTGGAAAAGAATCGATATTAATCGATGCATCGATGCGCACCTGCGCGATGCAAGTGCATCGGCTCATTCACTGGGTACGACGCTATTGACGGGTGAAATCGCGATTCATCACGATGCGTTGGTGGGTATAGGTAAAATCCGATGTAAGCGCCGTTTTACATCGGATTTTACATGTTAAACGTCACCCCGCTGCTTTTTCCTAGGCGCAATGAATGCACCATCATTATTTTCTGTTGAATATGGACGGAAGCCGTGAGTCACATTCAGTACAGTACACTACTAGCGAAACACTATGGAAGTTCGCGCAAGCAGCAGCGAGGAAACTACTATATTTAATGCACCCGCAACATTCAGATCTTATGTTTGGAAATACTACGGCTTCGAAAAGAAAGACGGAAAGCTTGATAAAACCTCCGTAATTTGCAAAGAATGTCACACTAAGAAGCCACACAACGGCAGACCCACTTAAAACGATGGCACCACATCACCGACAAGTTTCCCGCCCCCTTCCCGTCGGACACCGGAGAAACTCTTGGCAAACCAGGTCAGGATCAGAAAAAAAATCGCCTCTTATTTTGGGGTCCCCTTGCAGCTCACTGTGTTAGCGCAATGGCTATTGGAGCTCGCAAAATGAATTAAAAAAAACTGCTGGAGATCACAAACGACGGCGGCCTTAAAAGTACGTTCGAGACAACTGGATTAAAGTTATGGCTGAATACTCTGAGATCGCCACAATAGCAATGTTGCTATTTCCGACATCCTACCTGTGTGAGGTGGGGGGTTTCTGCAGCAACGGCGACTCAAACAAAATTACGAAGTAGACTGGACAAAAAGCACACACTTGAGGTGTCATTGTCTCCTATTACCCCGAGATGGGACCGCCTGGTTGCAGAAAATCAAACTCGGGCCTGTGGTGAGTCGTCATTTTCATGCACTTTGATTTTGCGTTCTATCGTATTTTGAAGGCATAAACATTACAATGGCGATCAGAGTGTTGCGGCCAGATTAGACGCTCCTTGTGTTTATTATTATATTTGGAAAACACCACAGTTTTCATGCAGCTCATACCATATTATTTTGTTGTATTAATCCGCCACAGTTTAAATGCCGGTCCCTGAAAATATTGTCCGACATAAACCGGTCCGTGCGGCAAAAAAGGTTGGGGACCCCTGCGCTACAATACACACAGCAGGTTTGAGCCTGTGACTGCCATATTGTTTAAATTTTATTTTCTGTCCAATGGAGATGGATATTTCATATAAGACACTCAGTGAGAGTAGTCTGTTTGTGTTTACACTACAGCAACAGCTGTGAGTCTCAGGTGCCAAATTGTTTACATTTTCTTTGCACAAAACCACTTGTGAAAGGGCTTAAATAAGTTGTTTTACACATTCTACTGTTTATAGGGAATAAAGTGGTATCCTTTTTGTAATGCCATACTGAATTCCATATTTTTTAAAACGTGTTTTCTTTGCTTTTTTGCATCATGTTTAATCGCACAATATCGCAACAAATTGCATTGTATCGTATCGGATCGCATTGATTTGAACTAAATGTGTATCGCATCGTATCACATCGTGAAGACGGTGAAACGTATTGCATCGTGTCGCCAGAAAATTCCACGTATCGTTTAAGTATCGCATCGCTGGTAGTGCATCGAGATGTGTATCGAATCGTCCTCAGTGCTGAGATTCACATCCCTACCGCACACCTGTTGGTCGTTAGGCAATTATGGCTTTCAAAGGACTCCCAGCCCGACCACTCATTGTCGGGTCAGTATTTGCTTGTTAGCTGCTGTCAGATTTGCTTGTCATGTTTTGTTTAGTGATAGTTTTTGCTTCAGTCATGGTTTTGTTTGATACTTTGGATTTGTTTTGGATTCAGTTTTCTCTGTGTTTTATTAAATACAATTCGTCAAGTTCACCCTGCTCCTCCCTCCTGCCTGCTTTTTGGGGTCCACCACCACCTCGCAATGTGACACTCAGGTCTCATCCGACTCTATTGCTTGGTCAAGCTACACAAAGTGGAAATTTCAAGGTGTTCGACAACACCACCTACCCCTTCAAAGGCTGCAAGATATCTAAACTCAAGTTAGTCACTTCTGGAAATCTTAGATCCAACTTGCATGTCCAGACCTGTTAGTCCGCAGCAAGTGGCATACTGCAGAAAGGAATGTTGCCTTTGGAGACAGATTGTCTCTGTGACCAAAATGCACCTCAGGGGGCAGTTCAAGTTGGCCAAGATCAGTGTGAACACGGATCTCAAAGGCATTGTCCGGGATGTCCGCGTGAAAGTCTCTCTGAGTGGGTGTGTTCAGGTGAGAACTCCAAAATCTGCGGCCCCTAAAACTGGATCTGAGCAGAAGGATCTCGAGGGTACTGTACTGCACTGGGAAGTTGCGCGCCTCATCATCCTCATCGCTGCAGAGGATCAAGTTGTTGCATGACGAAAAATTGAGTGGGAGGTGTTGTGCTTTGGATTTGTATTAAGGGTTATCAGACTCTTTTCAGCATTCTAAAACCATGGATATTAAACAGCCATATGACAGAAAAGACCAGAAAAATATTTAAAAATATATACTGTATCATATGGATTTTTTGGGGGGGGGGGTTTATTTTCACCATCGTTGGTACTGGAGTAATCAAAAAGCATTCAAAGTATTTGGGTCGGGAAACCTTCATAATAAGGCTCCCCGACCAGGTCAAGGCTGCGAAACAGCCCCCACCGCCACTGTTGAAGCACTGTGTCCCTGTTGATGGTGCCATTTATATGGAGGGATGAGCGGGCTTCCATGCACCTGGGATGCATTGTTTCGGTGGCAGCAAGGGGTTGGAGTGCAGCTCAACCAATCAAAAAAGTTTATTGGAGTCACCTGAATATATATATATATATATATATATATATGTATATGTATATGTGGTTCGTATGTATATTTGTGTACAAATACATATACATGCTTGAAAGCATTGTAGAGCACTTTGAATTGCATTTTTACCTGTGAAAAGTGCGACATAAATAAAGTTTGATTTGATTGATTGTTTCCCTTGATGTTGTTTGTTGCTTGGTCCTTTATTTGTTCACACAGGACTGGGTTTGTTTTTCTGTAGATAAGCTTGAGTCACTCAGTTACACGTCAGAACGTTAAGCCTTCTATGCCCTGTGCCGTCTACAGCCCTGCTCTCAGTTTTTTTTACGTTGCAACTTTGTATGTAAAGGGAAGACCAGAAGACTTTCTGTATATAAAACAGAGAGCTCAGCAAAAACAACAACCCAACAACTATGAATTTGACCTTACAGTTCCTTCAGCCATAGACTGATACACCCGCGCTGCAAGAAGGAGCGGCTCGCTCCTGCCAACTGCTGTCAGGCTGAGACAAAAAAAAAGGTTTTCTTATCTTATTAAATATTATTTTTTCCCCTTGCTATCACAATGTTGAGCAGCCTGGACTTGATTCAAACAATCAAAAACATTGAAAACAAAAATTCAAAATTTTTATTTTGACCTTATTTGAAACATGTTTCAATGAAGGTCAATATTTACATCGAGGCTCACCAATTTGATTTCATATTTTTATATCTGACTCAAGAAGTGCCTCACCAGTCATGAACCTCACTTTTTAAGATGATGTATTACAGCATACAAATATTGGATTATGGTTGCATGTATGCACATTGTTCTCTATCAACTGGATCTTTTGGATATCATCTTCATTATTTCAATAGACCACAACAATTTAGCTTCATAAAGAAAAGAACCTGCAAACATACAGTATTTCTGAATCTCAGACGGTCTCTCACTTCCCCTTGCTCTTCCTGTCTGTATTGTCTACAATGTATTTGTCTAGTCTACATAGACAAATACATAGACTCTACATAGACAAATACGCAGAGTACAGTTTTCTTCTATTGCTGCCTAAAACATGTTGCTATTGCATGTGTTACTGTAGCTGTGTGGATGCTTGCTGACTAGTTATGAGAGGACCCGCTTGCTGGCAATTGCTTTCTTAATCTTGGGACATACCGAAATGTGTGACCTGAAATTTGTGCTGACTGTCCTGGAAGTTGACAGGAGCTTCTATTATCTGGGGTTGTACAGTAAACAACATGACATCAAAGTAATCTGTGAGGACTTTATATAAGAACTCTATCATGAAATTCAGTAAAGGGAGTCTGCAGTTTAATTTTAAAAAAATGTCATTGATGTTAACTATCTGTTTGATCTGATTGTAGGATATCAAAAACCTCCTTGGAAAAATTGCCCCTCCTGATCCCATCCTACTGTATGCCACAAATTGTATTTTCAATTCAGTTCAAGTTAAGTTAAATTAATCAAGAACAGACAATCAAAGACTCTGACACTGTGACAGAACCATGTGTCAGTCATTGCACTCATTAGTTGTCTTATACAGCACACACACACACACACACACACACACACACATACACACCACACAACACACACGCACACAAAAAAACCAAAAAAAAGTGCGGTGTCACAGCACTACAAACTGAACTCAACTCAAATGTATTTATAGAGCACCTTAAAACAGCCATCGCATATATACGACAATAAAGCAATAAATCAGTAACAAAGATGGTAGAAAGCACCAAACAGTAAGACTAAGATCAAATCTGAGTCAAATGCAAAGAATACAAGTGAGTTTTGAGACGGGTTTTAAAGATGGGCAGCGAGGGGGCTTGCCAAATGTTCAGTGGGAGGTCATTCCAGAGAGAGGGAGCAGCAACGGAAAAGGCTCGATCCGCTCTGAGCCTCTGTTTAGTTCTTGGTACCTCTCATAATGTCTGGTCCGCAGACCTGAGGTCAGGGGCGGATGAGCTCAGAGAGGTAAGGTGGCGCGAGGACATTTAAAAATTTGAAAACAAATCATAGGATCTTGAAAAGAACTCTAAAATATATAGGGAGCCACTGAAGGGATGCCAGAGTAGGAGTTATGTGTTCCGTCTTACGAGTACCAGTCAAGAGGTGAGCAGCAGCATTCTGGACCAGCTGGAGACGCTTAATGGAGGATTGGCTGACTCCAAAGTAAAGTGCATTCAGGTAATCCAGCTGGGATGTGACGAAGGCATGAATTACTGTCTCAAGGTGCTCATGAGAAAGGAGAGGTTTTACTTTACCAGCTGCCTAAGATGAAAAAAGGCTGGATTTAACAACGGCATCAATTTGCCGGTCAAGTTTAAAATCACTGCCCAGTTTAAGACCCAAGTGTGAGACTATTGACTTAAGATAAGGAAACAGGGGGCCCAAGTCTACAGGATGGGATGTACATGGGCGACTGGGACCAAACACTATCACTTCTGTCTTCGTTTCATTGAAATTCAAGAAAATTTGTGCCATCCAGGTTTTGATTTCCTCCAGGCAGGATTAAAGTGGCCTGTCAGAGATTTTTCTCAGACGAAGTTAAAGAAATGACTCGGCACACCGGAAAATTGTCTTCAATATTGAGGGGAGCGGATCTCTGAGAGCGAACGACGGTTTAGTTGCTCCGCGATCAGACTCAGAGCCCCGCCCTCCGCGAGTTCGACCTTTTACTGTAACAAATGCAAAATACAAGAAAAACACTGCCCCCGATATTTGCATGCCACAGCCCCGGTCCGGCCCCTCAGTAGTGATTGCTTACCTGGGTTTAATCAATGAACCACCTTTCTGTCTGGTCAACATTGAATCAACATGTTGCAGACTTTGCGGACGGCCAATGTCGCCTGGGCGCGACGGGTGTTCTCAAATCGTCTTTTGTTGTTCAACCGCTGTTCCCGAATTATTGATTCCCCCTTTGTGACCGAGTCTAGCCCTCTCTCCTCTGATCGCTCACCTGCATTGACGTGCTAATTGTGTACTTCAACAGCCCTCCGGTCAGGTGGCCGGCGCCTTTGTCTTTGTGCATAGGCATTTGGGGGTGCTGGTTACGCACCCAAACGTTTAGATGTGCCCAAATTAAATGAAACTTTAAACATGATACAATTTTGCTCATAGATTGCTCTGTCATGGCCTTAATGAGAAAGCGTCTTTTTTGCTCAGTGGGACATAGATCTGACAGTCATCTGCAGAGCAGTGGAAGGAAATACCATGTTTCCTTAAGATGGAATCCAATTGGAGCAGGTACAGTGAGAACAACAGTGGCCCCAGAAGAGCCCTGTGGAATACCTCATGACAGTGAGGCAGTACGTGACTCAGAGCAGCTCAAGCTAACACAAAAGGTTCTGTGCGCTAAATAGGACCTAAACCACTTAAGAGTGCTACCGCCAATGCCCACCAAGTGCCGCAAACGAGTCAACAGAATACTGTGATCCAATGTATCAAATGCTGCAGTTAAATCCAATAAAACCAGACACACATAGTCTCCAGTCTCATTTGCCAGGAGGATGTCATTAGAAACACAACAAAGCTGTTATGTGTGTAGTGAAGGTTCTGCTTACACGCGTGCTTCTTCCAATCAGAATTCTCACAGCGGCCAAATCGATTTCTGATTAATGTGGCGAAAAAGTGAAGACTTTTGCACTTTGAATGGCATTTTCTGTCATCAGGGACTTCGCCAGAGAATGCCATGACATTAAACGAGCCTTCAATCAGGGGTTTTGTGGAAAGAGAAGGTCCTTGGCATTTGACTCAGCATTACTCAGATATGTTCTTGGTTTTTGCTGTTCGGTGCTTTCTACTGTTTTTGCTACTGATTTGTTGCTTTACTGTTGTATATGTTAGTTGCTCCATGTACAGCACTTTGTATGCAGCGATGGCTGTTTGAAAGTGCTCTATAAATACAGTTGAGTTGAGTTCGCTAATGCTATGAAATAAATCAAGAAAAAATTGAACTCTTAACACCAGACACAAACAAAGAACTCAAATGTGGGTTGGCCGAACGGAAAAGACGAATAGAATCAACATTTCCAGGCAGGGGAAGACCAATGTACTCTTCGCTGTCCGTCACATTAGTTCAGGTAAATACATTATACATAATCAAGGCATTCATGGATTATGTACGAACATGTTACAGCTGCAGTCAACTAGCATCCAGGTTAGCGTCCAGTCTCAAAACGGAAATAGCCGTGATATGAAGTAAATGCCAATCTATGTTGTATTAATATTTTTAATTATTTTGGATCCTGGACTGGTTGCCAACCAATTGCAGGGAACAGTCTGAATCCAATTTTTGGCCTTTTAATCATTAAAAAAAAAATCATTTTAGGAGCCTTCACTATTTATTTATTTTTATTTTTTTTACAGATGTGTTTGTTTAAATCTTGTCATTGTTCTTTCTTTTAGTAATTTTGGTGAGCTACTTTTGTTTTCTGTTTT
The DNA here is from genome assembly GCA_018466805.1 of Hippocampus abdominalis. Taxonomy (NCBI): domain Eukaryota; kingdom Metazoa; phylum Chordata; class Actinopteri; order Syngnathiformes; family Syngnathidae; genus Hippocampus; species Hippocampus abdominalis. The sequence goes on from CM031696.1 coordinate 164,117, forward strand.
ACTTCTGAATGTCATTCACTATTCTGTTTGGAAATGCTCTTAGGTGTTGTGTCCCTGTTGGTGTGAAGCACATTGAGATACCTTGTGTATGAAATGTGCTACCCCAATAAGGCATTGCCTTGCCTTAAAAAAGCTGCGTCACACACCTGCTATCTGTTTAGTCAGCAGGAGCAGTACAGGGGTGGCTCCTAAATCTTGATCAAATTGTCCCCTTACCCTTGTATGTCATCGAAAGCTGAGCGCACATCACTGGAGTTTAAAACAAAACAAAACAAAAAAAAAAATCAGCAGACATATGTTGTGTGGATGGGAAGATTTTATTTTCTTCTTTCTTCATGCAGTGGCGTTTGTTGCATTTTTTTACACTGGTTTCAAGCAATATCAACATTTTGAGTGTATGGTCACACGTTTTGGGGGGCTCAGTGGTAGAGTCATCGTCTCCAAACCCAGAGGTTGGGGTTTTAATCCCCGGCCATTGCACCCATGTTGAAGTTTCCTTGAGCAAAAAACTGAACCCCGAATCGCTCCTGATGCTGCATCTTCAGTTTGAGGCAATATTAACCACATTTTTTGGGTTAACTGTGTATAATTGTACAGCCACCCCATTGATTCAATTAAGATTAATTACAAATTGAACAATCAATTGACCAGTCTTGCAAATCAGAAAACAGCTACTTTTGATTAATCCCATATCTTCTGTTTTTATAGACAATTGTGATCTCATTCATTGGTATAGGAGGCAATTTCATTAAACGAAACATGCAATTGCAGTTGCTTGAACAGTTATTTCCTGTGCTATCATTGTGCTTGGATTTTAGTACAAAGCAGACCAACAAAATATGGAATGTTTTGACCTGCACATGTATTCATTGGAAATGAACACCTTTGTTATATTTGCTTCTTTGCTGCCATTTGTGATATCTGAGGAAAGAGAAACAGAAAAAACTCTTAGTGGCATTCAAACACATTGTTACGAGAAATTGGGCCTCATGCCTTTCACTCTGTTTGCTACCTGATTGTCAATAGACTGAAACTGCCAATTCCAGCGTGTGTTGTAGAGGAAAGGGCGCAGGTCAAAGCGGTTATCATCAGGACTATAGCTCTCAGCATGGTAGGATGGAGTCACGGTTGTCATCTTATGGCGGTTCATTGAGTACATCCTGAAGAAGTGCTTAACCTTCTGTGCAACCTTAAAAATGAGGTAACATGCAGTCATTCCTAAATGCACAAAATTCATTATCAGTTAATGAACTCCTTTGATAGTGGTGTCCATTTATATATGCTAAATTATACACGATATGTGCTGCATTTAACATGAAGGCCGCTATTTTGAATTTAATTGAAAAGTCGGCTTTGCCTTGAAATACAAAAGGCGATTCCGACATTCCGATTCTCCGGCCTCCCTGTGTGGAGTTTGCATGACCTCCCCGTGCCTGCATGGGTTTTCTCCCGGTACTATGGTTTCCTCCCAAATTCCAAAAAACATGCATGGCAAGTTAGTGGAACACTCTTAATTGTCCTGAGGTGTGAGTGTGAGCATGCATGGTTGTTTGTCTATGTGTGCCCTGGGATTGGCTGGCAGCCAGTTCAGTGTGCACCCCGCCTAGGGACCGAAGACAGCTGGGACAGGCTCCACTGCACCCGCGACCCTCTTGAGGACAAAAAGATAAGAAAATGGATGGATGGATGGATGGATGTACTGCACGCCATCTCTCCTGTGCCTATATCTGTCATGCACCCAATGCCAGAGTCCAATGACTGCCGATATTTGCATGTGCTCTTCAGGCAATGATCTTCAGAAATCTAATTGGAACAGCATCTTATAAAAGCATCCAGCACCATCAACGTGCCCAATGCATAGTCACGATTCATCACTGAACATCACTATCAGCCAGTCATCCGCAGTTCATGATGGCTTATCGTGAGCCGACTTTTGTGCTGTTTTTTTCTGTTTAGGTTTTTGAGGATAACTTTCTTTTGGCTTTTCTGTCTGTACTGGTTGTGCTTGTTTAAGAGCTGTGCCTGTCTTTCAAAAAATTCAATTGTATGGAATTGATTCTTCAAGGGATCATATATTGAAACATCAAATAGAATATACGTGTAATATGAGTGTGCGTGAGATCACTAACCTCTGTGGGTGACAGCACATCCTTCCACATGTGAATGAGTTTACAGAACATGCTGAAAGGTCCACATTTAGAAATCTTCCTCAGTCGTCCAATTACTGACAACTCTGAATAGGTCATCCCCATGTCAGCCTGTAATGACATGAAAGAATATTACCAGACTTAGTCAGCTGTTCATCAAACCCTTGCTCTCACTTACAAGCAGGTAGTAATTATACAAACCCCAATGCCAATGAAGTTGTGGTTTGTGGAAAACTTAACTAAAAACAGGTTGGAAATGATTTATCTTCTATCTTCAATTAAATATACAACAAACACAAGATATTTAATGTTCAAGCTGATGGAAACACACACACACGCACACACACACACATATATATATATATATACATATATATATATATACATATATATATATATACACATATATATACCTAATACAGGAATCCCTCGTTTATCGCGGGGGTTACGTTCCAAAAAGAATCAGTGATAAGTGAAATCTGTGAAGTAGGATTTACAAAAAACAAAAGCAAAAAAATGTGAGAGGGACGAAATTTTAAATGTGCTGCAGCACATTCGACAATAAAGTTGTACTTGGTACATGATAGTCAGCTTTATTTTTTACAGTTATTATACAATACTGAACTATGTAGACAATGCAGAGGCGATTGCTCTAAGGCTGCAAGGGAAGCTCAGCTTCCCCTAAAATGTCAAAAGGTAAGTGATCAAATATATATGTGTACTTACAATTGTGTGGACATGTCATTGACTAAATATGCGCTACAATACGCTCAACTTTTGTTCCGAATCAGCTTTTTATTACTAGTTACGACGGGACTCTCTTGCCATTCATTCCCGCAGCTTCACTGTTCTTTAAACTGTGTGGACGCTGAGCGTGTACAGCGTGGACGGTGGGCGTCGAGAGAGTTCAGGGTAGGTTGTCCCAATGCATTGAAATTAGACAAGTAATTGGATAATTGCTAGTTTTGTCCCGCCCATTGTACGCTCAGCGTCTCTGGGAGTCTATGGACAGTGGGCGTTTATAGGCAGCGAGGAAGCTCCGCTTTTCTGCATGATGATTGGATGATCGGTCTGAGGCTGAATCCTTTTTGTTTGACAGCGAAATGCGCCAATCACCGATCAACCTTCTCATTTTTATGAAAAGGAACGGAGAGTAAAATTCACATATAAATAAACGGACATAGTTTATGATGTAGGCCAAAATTGAGCTTCCCCTCCTTGACAGACCAGCATCCGCCACTGATAAAATGAAACCAAAGACCAAAAATTTGCAAAGGTAAATTTGGCAAACTGTACAGAGACGAGGTGCGGAGACTGTTCACGTCAGTCAGTGCCTTAGCCAATCAGGATGCAGAACAATTCACTGTTTAAAAGCATTAAAAAAACTGCACTAAAAAAATCCGCGAAACAGTGAAGCCGCGGAAAGTGAACCACATAAGAGCGAGGGATCACTGTATATCTATATACAGTCAAACCTCGGTTTTCGGACGTCTCGGTTCTCGTACAATTCGGTTTTCGAACTAAAATTTTGAGTTTTTTATGCCTCGGATGCCGAACAAATTTCGGTTCTCGAACTAACTGAGCGCACTTGAATGAGTCACTTCACTCCTCTCGGCTTCGCTTCCTCGTGTGAAAGCGAAGCCGAGAGGAGGTAGCAAAGCCGAGAGGAGTGAAGTGACGCTCCCTCATGTCGCCGCGCTCCCTTGAGTTTCGTCGCAACACAGGAAGCGACCATTGTGAGCAGACGTTTTTGTATTGTTCAATAGATTTTTTTTAAAAAGCAGACGTGTTTGGTGAAACGCTTCCGAGTCTAGCGTCCATTGTGAGCAGACGAGTTTGTATTGTTCAATAAAAGAAAGCAGACGTGTTTGGTGAGACGCTTCTGTTAGGCCGAGTGAAATCCCCCTCTTTTCATAATGGTTTGCCCTAGCAGCAAGGGGGAAGGAGGAAGGGTGCGTGCGTTTGTTTACATTTTTCAATGCAGCGGCACATAATGAACACTCTGGTGTCCGGTGTCTCATTATTAAGCAATAATCGTACAGAAACAGCTTGTGAGCAGACGAGTTTGTATTGTTCGATTAAGAATTTATTTTTAAAAAGCAGACGTGTTTGGTGAGAACTACGTAATATTGGACTGTTATTTTTGCATCATGTATCAGCCCCTAATCATGGCACCAAAGAAAGCAAGTGGAAGTGGTGAACCTGGTGAAGAAAAGAGGAAAATAGTGCGCAAAACTATAGAATTTAAGAAAGATTTAATCGCAAAATATGAGTCAGGTCTGCGTGTGTCTGTGTTGGCGAAAGAGTTCGGGATGCCGAAATGCCCCGCCTACTGCCTGCTGACAGCTGGGAGAGGCGCACGCCCCACGACAGATAGAGAGAGAGAGATGTTCCTTCAATTTTTATGTTACTATGTTAATGTTAAAATTGGTAATCTCCCATTACATTTGTACAGTTTATGGTGTGAAATTGGAAAAAAAAAGTGGTTTAAAAAAGTTGTTTTCTTGACTTGGAACGGATTAAAACATGTTACATTGATTTCAATGGGAAACATGGTTTCGGTTTCCAAACAGTCTTCTGGAACGGATTAAGTACGAAAACCGAGGTTTGACTGTATTAGAGCTGTCAAACGATTAAAGTACTTAATCGTTATTAAAAACGCAACTGCCCTAATTAACTCATAATGAATCGTGATTACTCACACATTTTTTATTGTTTCTAAATTTCCTTTTATATTTTTTTGTCCTATTTTTTCCCGTTTTAATGCTCTCATCAACATGGAATCATGGATCAGTTTTCTATGTGCAAGATGCAAATATTTACTGAAACAGCAATTTCAATTTTCAATTTGACATGAACATTTTTCACTTGGAGTTTATTCACAGATAATCTCTCACACAATATTACTGTCCATCAACAAAAGTAAAAAAAATATTTTGTCACACAAAAGCTCCTTTAACAGCTCTTTTTAGGGAATCAGAAACTAACCCAATTGAGGGGAAGCTCAATTTTGGCCTACATCATAAAATGTGTCCGTTTATTTATATGTGAATTCTACTCCCGGTTCCTTTTCCAAAAAAATGAAAAGGATGCCTTCACCATAACATCAGCGGCTCATTTCGCTGTCAATCAAAAAGGATTCAGCCTAAGCGAGATCATCTAATCATCATGAAGAAAAGCTGAGCTTCTGCACGCCCACTGTCCATAGACCCCCAGAGATGCTGAGCGCCCAATGGGCGGGACAAAACCAGCATTCATCCAATGACTTGTCTCGTTTGAATGCATTGGGAAAACCAAACGTGAACCCTCCAGACGCCCAGCGTCTGCGCGGTCAACGCTCAGCGTCCACACAGTTTAAAGCACAGTGAAGCTGTGGGAATGAATGAGAAGAGATTCCCTTCGTAACCAGTAATAAGAAGCTGATTCGGAACAAAGGTTGAGCACGTTGTCGCGCATATTTAGTCAATGACATGTCCACACAATTGTATGTACACACATATATTTGATCACTTACTTTTTGTCATTTTAGGGGAAACTGAGCTTCCCTTGCAGTCTTAGAGCAATTGCCTCTTATATATATATATATACCGGGCCGCCCTATATATATATATATATATATATATATATATATATATATACATCGGCGGCCCGGTAGTCCAGTGGTTAGCACGTCGGCTTCACAGTGCAGAGGTACCGGGTTCGATCCCAGCTCCGGCCTCCCTGTGTGGAGTTTGCATGTTCTCCCCGGGCTTGCGTGGGTTTTCTCCGGGTGCTCCGGTTTCCTCCCACATTCCAAAAACATGCATGGCAGGCTCGTTGGGCACTCTAAATTGTCCCTAGGTATGAGTGTGAGCGTGGATGGTTGTTCGTCTCTGTGTGCCCTGCGATTGGCTGGCAACCAATTCATGGTGTCCCCCGCCTACTGCCCGAAGACTGCTGGGATAGGCTCCAGCACCCCCAGCGACCCTAGTGAGGATGAAGCGGTTCGGAAAATGGATGGATGGATATATATATATATATATATATATATATATATAAATAAATAGATTACACACACACACGCATACACACACACTAGCATAGTTGTCAAATTCAAGGCCCGAGGGCCAGATCTGGCCCGTTGCATCATTTTATGTGGCCCGCGAAAGCAAATCAAGCATTTCAAGTTCCTTGATGCTTGCTAAACTCTGGACCAAAATTTCAAATTGTCGAATGTAATCCACAGTAACAGTCATTATTCTTGACTTCTGATTTTAAAACTAGTTATCCATCAATTCGTTGTGCGCTGTGTATGTAATATGTGGAGGTGATGAAACATTTACAGTCAAACCTCGGTTTTCGTACTTAATCCGTTCCAGAAGACTGTTCGGAAACCGAATTGTTCGGAAACCGAAACCATGTTTCTCATTGGAATCAATGTAAAATGTTTTAATCCGTTCCAAGTCAAGAAAACAACTTTTTTTAAACCACTTATTTTTTTACAATTTCACACCATAAACTGTACAAATGTAATCGGAGAGAAGGTAATATGTAAAATACTGTACAAACAAACTGCAATATACTTTATTTTCACCAATTTTAACATTAACATAGTAACATAACAATTGAAGGAACATCTCTCTATCTGTCGTGGGGCATGTGCCGATTCCAGCTGTCAGCAGGCAGTAGGCGGGGCATTTCGGCATCCCGAACTCCTTCACCAACACAGACACACGCACACCTGACTCATATTTCGTGATTAAATCTTTCTTAAATTCTATAGTTTTGCGCACTATTTTCCTCTTTTCTTCACCAGGTTCACCACTTCCACTTGCTTTCTATGGTGCCATGATTAGGGGCTGATACATGATGCAAAAATAACAGTCCAATATCACGTAGCTCTGACCAAACACGTCTGCTTTTGAAAAAAAATAAATCTTAATTGAACAATACAAACTCGTCTGCTCACAATAGACGCTACACGAGGAAGCCGTTTCTGTATGATTATTGCATAATAATGAGACACCGGACACCAGAGTGTTCCTTATGTGCCGCTGATGCAGCGGCAATGCAGAGGTAAACAAACGCACGCACTTCCCCCGTGCTGCTAGGGCAAACCATTCTGAAAAGAGGGGGATTTCACTCCTCAGAAGCGTCTCACCAAACACGTCTGCTTTTTTTTATTGAACAATACAAACTCGTCTGCTCACAATCGACGCTACACTAGGAAGCGTTTCACCAAACATGTCTGTTTTTTTAAAAACATCTATTGAACAATACAAAAACGTCTGCTCACAATGGTCGCTTCCTGTGGAGCGCCGCTTCCCTAGGGAGCGCCGCGACCCGAGGGAGCACGGCTACGCGAGCAGGTTCTTTACGCGAGGGAGCGTCAAGCGTCGCTACACGAGGTAGCGAAGCCGAGAGGAGTGAAGTGACACATTCAAGTGCGCTCAGTTAGTTCGAGAACCGAAATTTGTTCGTCATCCGAGGCATAAAAAACTCGAAATTTTAGTCCGAAAACCGAATTGTACGAGAACGAGACGTTCGAAAACCGAGGTTTGACTGTATATGGTTTTCCAAAATTCATTACGGCCCTCCAAGGGAAACCGTAACTACAATGTGGCCCGCGACAAAAATGAGTTTGACACCCTTGCTCTAGAGTACATATACCCTAGAGTAGGGGTGTCAAATAAACGGCCCGCAGGATCATTTAAAAGTGAAAAGATGTATAAAAGACACGGAATGAATATTTTAATAAGATGCAATTCATGGAGTATCCGCAGGGGGGACACACTGTTTTGATCAGAGTAAAAGACAAAATTGTTTTGATCAGAGAAGACAACAGCAGCCTCAGTCTGTCACTGAGACAGACCCAACACAGCAGACACTGTGAAGGACATGTGAATACTTTATTCTTTACACATTTAATAGCACTCTCCTTAGTTTGTAAGGTGTAGGCAGGCATTACATTCAGATTTATATGCACGTGTAATGGTTTAAAAATTCCTTTCTTTATAAATCCCGTTTAATCTTAAAGTGCATTACTATATTTTTCGATGCCAATTACTTGTTCAGGTTTTGTGCCTTTGTACAATCGGTGTGATCAGTTGCAATGCATATATGTGAATGATAAAAGTGAATTGCACATTTGTCCAAGGAAATCTAAGGAGCTTCATGAAATGTTTGTAAAAGATCTGTTTATTAAATTTCAACATTTTCATTATGTTCTTGTGCTTCTTTAGACCAAAACAACGGGAAGACATTATTTTGGTTATTTATAGCAGAGTATGGTATAATTTTAATGGTCCCGCCCACTTTACATCTACCGAGGCCGTATGTGGCCCACAATGTGAAATGAGTTTGACACCCCTGCTCTAGAGAGTATATATAGACACTGGGCATCTCGAGAGTTCGGAGCCCGTTGTCCCAATGCATTGAAACGAGACGAGTCATTGGATAAATGCTGATTTTGTCCCGCCCACCGGGCGCTCAGCGTCTCTGGGAGTTTATTGACAGTGGGCGTTTATGGGCAGGCCCGGACGCTCAGCTTCTCTGCATGATGATTGGATGATCTGTCTTTTGGATTGACAGCGAAATGCTGGCAGGGAAAGCCTACATGGAACGCCATAACCAGGTGGCTGGCATAGTCTACCGTAACATCTGTGCGGAGTATGGACTGGAAACCCCAAGGTCAAAATGGGAAATACCTCCGAAGGTGGTGGAGAATGACTGAGCGAAGATCCTGTGGGACTTCCAGATCCAGACTGACAAGATGGTAATGGCGAACCAACCAGATAGCGTGATCATAGATAAAGGGCAGAGGAAAGACGTTGTAGTGGATGTAGCGGTCCCAAGTGATGGAAACATCAGAAAGAAGGAACACGAGAAACTCGAGAAATACCAAGGGCTCAGAGAGGAGCTGGAAAGAGCCTGGAAGGTAAAGGTGACAGTCGTGCCTGTGGTAATCGGAGCACTTGGGGCAGTGACCCCCAAACTAGATGAGTGGTTGCAGCAGATCTTGGGAACAACATCGGACATCTCAGTCCAGAAAAGCGCAGTGCTGGGAACCGCAAGGATACTGCGCAGAACCCTCAAGCTTTCTGGCCTCTGGTAGAGGACCCGAGCTGAATGGGGGATGGACACCACCCGAGAGGTGAGACGAGGATATATATATATATATATATATATATATATATATATATATATATATATATATATATATATATATATATATATATATATATATATCCATCCATCCATCCATTTTCCGAACCGCTTGATCCTCACTAGGGTCGCGGGGGGTGCTGGAGCCTATCCCAGCCGTCTTCGGGCAGTAGGCGGGGGACACCCTGAATCAGTTGCCAGCCAATCGCAGGGCACACAGAGACGAACAACCATCCACACCCACACTCACACCTAGGGACAATTTAGAGTGTTCAATCAGCCTGCCATGCATGTTTTTGGAATGTGGGAGGAAACCGGAGTACCCGGAGAAAACCCACGCAGGCCCGGGGAGAACATGCAAACTCCACACAGGGAGGCCGGAGCTGGAATCGAACCCGGTACCTCAGCACTGTGAAGCCGACGTGCTAACCACTGGACTACCGGGCCGCCCATATATATATATATATATGAACGCGAATCGTTGTTCGTCTTTGTGTGCCCTGCGATTGGCTGGCAACCGGTTCAGGGTGTCCCTCGCCTACTGCCGGAAAACAGATGGGATAGGCTCCAGCACCCCCCGTGAACCCTGTGGGGATGAAGCGGATCTGAAAACGGATTTTTGTTTTTGTTTTTTTGTCCCATACGGTTATTGTGTCCATCTGTGCAGGTTTTCGGGATCCCTTGTTTTTCATGTTACCCAATCAGCTCCGTCTATCACTTTGTGTCTTGTCCATGTGTTCCTTGTCTCGTCAGTTTGTTTGTATTTATTTCCTTGTTTTCTTTCAGTCTTTGTTCGTTGTCTTTATCATGTATAACTGTTGTTTGTTTGCTGTCAAGCTGGTTTCCTTGTGTTTGTAGTTACTTTGATTCTTGTTATTTTGAATTTATCTTGATTCACCCTGGACCTCGTTTGTCTAGTGATCCTTTAAATTGTATATCAGACTGTGATTTTGATATTCCCACTTGCAGTTCCCTCACAACTTACAGTAGGTTGGGAACCAGGTGGTGCCCCTTGGAAGGCGGGGGAGGGGTGTGTGTGATTGGTCGTTCCTTAATGCACGCATTGCTATGCAGTTCCTGTTGTCCTTTTATGCTTTCAGCTTTTTATGTGAACTTTATTCTGTCATTTAGGATCATTATGTAAGCTGGAGTTACTCATTGATATGGTGTCGGTATGTCAAGCATACCCCCAGTTAGAGTGCCATATTTCTCCCATATCTTCTGCATTAAGGACTGCTCTCCGTAGTCACTTGGTCTTTTCATAGATAAGGACTTTTACTTTTCAACTTCCATGTCATATTTGCTTCTGGGTCCCAATTCAGCTTCTCACGTGACACAGAGAACTTAGCACCTAGGATCATTGGGACATGCAAACCCCTCTATCACAATAAGGTGATGGCTCAGGGAGGGGTGTATGTTAGTCGAAGCACAAATAATAGGCAAAGGCCATCAGCTAAAAAGGTTTCGAGCATTGAGAGGAAGAAAGACAAGTTTTATTATTGAGAACAGTTTTTAATTTCATACCTCATCTGTCTGTGACACCTGTCCGTCAGTCAGAGGCTCTAATTCAGCTGTGGGTGGGGCAGCCAGGATGCTGTAATAAGATTAAATGACTGAGAAACTGAAATCCTAATACTGTAAATTAAAAACTGAAAAAAGTAAATACAATTTCAAGACATGAGTATACATTTTTTATGACGTACTATCACGACAGTCACACGTTGACTACTGAGCGAACTAAATTTCCAGCAGCATTGATTGGACAAGCAATATAATGTGATCATCTGCAGCCAGTGATGGCCAAGCGGGCGTGTCATAACTAATTGACATGTTGAGTCGGTTGTGTCTTAACCTCCATGGCAGAGGCTCCGTCGAACCCGAGACCGATTCATCGAACCCCTAGGGTTCGATCGAACCCAGGTTAAGAATCACTGTTTTAGATGTTTCCCTTCCCCAATACACTTGATCAGGATTGTTATCATGAGTTGTCCATCCATCCATCCATTTTCTGAACCGCTTTATCCTCACTAGGGTCGCGGGGGGGTGCCGGAGCCTATCCCAGCCGTCTTCGGGCAGTAGGCGGGGGACACCCTGAATTGGTTGCCAACCAATCGCAGGGCACACAGAGACGAACAACCATCCACGCTCACACTCACACCTAGGGACAATTTAGAGTGCACAATCAGCCTGCCATGCATGTTTTTGACATGGCATGGGAGGAAACCGGAGCACCCGGAGAAAACCCACGCAGGCCCGGGGAGAACATGCAAACTCCACACAGGGAGGCCGGAGCTGGATTTGAACCCGGTACCTCAGCACTGTGAAGCCGACGTGCTAACCACTGGACTACCGGGCCGCCCATGAGTTGTCCATCCCTTCTCCAATTAAATTACCTTGTCAGGCATGAGATGTTGTGAAACATTAACGCTAGATGTTTTAAATCCTTTTTTTAACCCTCATGCAGTATTTTTAAGCGGCTGCATGAAGGGTTTTACATCCCAAAAATGTCCCTCTTCCAATGTGCAACAACTTTTTTCACTTTTAATTTTTTTTTCACTTTCAACCCCTCAAAATGTTCAGTGGGAATTGGCCAAGACATAGATATACATCCTATGCAAAATTTCAGCTTTGTGGAGTTATTTTTCACTGTTTTGTCTGTGGTGTCCATTTGTCCAACAGTCCAAAATCGTCCAAAGTGTCCGAAATGTCCAATTTTGGGATTATTACTGCATGGGGGTTAATCATGTATTCATCATACATATTGTTACATCCCATAACAAGGAAGAGTAAAGGAACAAAATAATTTGTTTTTCATTGTTGTTTCTGATTTATCTTCTCCCATCTAAATTGTTGAAAAGAATCCTGTTCTTAAAGTAGGGAAGTTCTGAATTTTATGATGTCTTTGCATGTGAGTTGTTAGTCTCATTTTTTGGAATATGATAAATTTTACCTTAAATGACTGCTATATGTTCACTGAACACCAAAATATGTTTTTTTCAAATATTCAGTGCTTTAATCCTAATTTTGGATTAGGGCCAAATTTGACCCTTTGGGATTTAAGGGTTTGAGTAGCAGAATTTATAGGGGTCAAATTTGCCCCCGTGGGTTCTCCAGGGTTAAGAACAGGTGTGCCTCGTAGTGTTGTCCTGTCTGGAGGCACTACAAATAGTCAGAGTACCAGTTTTAGCTCATTTGAACATAATTACCACGAGTGGGATGGATTTAGTTTGTGTAAATTAGTCAACTCAGTTGACTATCACATTCAGTAAATCAGAAAACCTCACCTTTTCAGAGCTGTGAGCTGGAATTGGTTCACACAGAACTGTAGGAAGCCCTTCAGGTCATTTTTGCTAATACCTCCAATTGGATTAATATCAGCACTGGAGCAGTCATACTTTGTAAAATAACCTGTCAGACTGAGAAGAGAATTAGTCAGGGCCAGTAAAGATAGCTCAGAAACTCACCCGCATATAAAATATTTTGGGTGATAACATACAGTATGAGCAATACCAGGCACTGGTTTGGCATACTACTTTTTCACCAAAATTTTGCCACGGCACGAATTTCAGATTGGAAAAAATTTCACGGCACACCAAAATGATTTACAAATAGTGGATACACAGGCTAATTATGTACCTTCTGTCATTTAGTGGAAGAGCATTTATAGCTCTGCCTGTTAATATATGTGGTAGGAATTTAAAAAAATATTTCAGCAGAAAACATTTTTTAGTCCTAATAAATCCCAATGGATAATTTTGGGTGGCACACCTGATTATCTCTCATGGCACACTAATGTACAAAGGCACACTGGTTGGGAATCATGGGGCGAGTGTAAAGCCTCTAGCACATATTGAAAGGTGTACTGTAGGTACTTTGTAACATATACAATATTTGGTAATAATAATAAGTTTTTTTCTGCATTTACTGAGAAGGACTGAGCAGTGATTAAGCGCAGATTTCGACCTTATGTCAGGACCTTGGTCAAGCCATCTGATCGGTCATTAACCTAACGTTGCTTCATTAAAATTATGATTATTAATTTGATTGAGGAGGAAACATGAGTACCTGGGAAAAACCAAGCAGGTGTGAGAGAACATGCAAACACAAAAAGGCATAGCATTGGAGTCATTAGCACTGTTCCCTCTAAGCATGGTTTGTGAGCAAATGCGCACTGCCCCCTGCGTGTCTGCGCACAAAATGTCTGAGCTGTGCACAAAGTAAAAATCCAACCAGTATTGAAAATAAAATAAATGCATAATTTATTCTGTATTATGCAACATGTGATTGGCTGTTCCAGGTTGTTATTTGACACGATTCAAATGCATTACATCATGACGTTGTCTACTCCAGGGGTCCCCAACCGCCGGGCCGCGGACCGGTACCGGTCCGCAGGGCATTTGGTACCGGGCCGCACAGGAAGAACTTGCCTTAATTCCGTTTTATGTATTTCGGAATACGAAAGATGTTATATTTTGAAAAATTACCGGATTCTCCGTTACATCCGTCTGTGTCACGCTTGACTCACGTCAAGCCACGCTTCTCCGTATTACGCAAAAAACAAAACGCTGAAGCTCGCAAAATGAGTAAAAAAAACTGCTGGAGATCGCAAATGACGCCGGCCTTAAAAGTACGTTCGAGACAACTGGATTAAAGTTATGGCTGAATACTCTGAGATCGCCACAATAGCACTGTTGCTATTTCCGACATCCTACCAGTGTGAGGCGGGGGTTTTCTGCAGCAACGGCAACTAAAACAAAAATACAAAGTAGACTGGACATAAACCACACACGTGAGGTGTCCTTGTCTCCTATTACCCTGAGATGGGACCGTCTGGTTGCAGAAAATCAAGCTCGGTGCTGTGGTGAGTCGTCATTTACATGCACTTTGAATTTGCGTTGCATCGTATTTTGAAGGCATTAAACATAACCATAGCGATCAGAGTGTTGTGGCCAGATTAGACGCTCCTTGTGTTCATTATTATATTTCAAAAACACCGCAGTTTTCATGCAGCTCATACCATATTATTTTGTTGTATTAATCCACCACACCTGAAAATATTGTCTGACATAAACCGGTCCGTGGGGCAAAAAAGGTTGGGGACCCCTGGTGTACTCTGCAAAACGTGTTGTGAAGCTAAAGTAGCAGGCGAGTTTTCGGAGGGAAAAGTGTGGAGCGAATGGAAACTGGACTACGTCAGGCGTCACATTCAGCACAAAAGTAATTTGAATGCAGTAAAAATTGTACAACGATGCAAGATGGGAATGGAGATCGGTACGTTATTGGCAGAGAGCGCCAAAGACCGAGAGAAGAGGAACAAGCTGTCCCTCGTAAACAAATCCAAAATCCTCATCGACAATGTTGTACTAGCCATCAAAATGAATGAATCAATGCTGTCGGTACAACATATTCACGACCACATGGCAAAGTATGTGAGTATACCACAGTTGGCGAAGTAAAAACTATGCTTTTGAATTTGTGGATTCAATCTGCAATAATACAGAATGAGACGATGTGCAGTGTTAAAGATGCACCTTGGCACACCCTTATAGTAGATGAGAGCACAGGCATAACGGTGCACAAAATGCTCGTCTTGTACATTAAATACAGAGAGAAAAATGGTTTCAATCATAAAACTGTGTTTGGTGGAATATTCCAGCTGCTCAGGATATCGTGCAGGCATTAACTCAGTTTTACATAAAGTGGACATACAGAGAACGGTTATGCTAACCTCCGATGGTACTTCAGTAAGGACACTGTCACATTGCAGTTCATGCTTTGCCATAATTTATACAAACCATTGTTAAAACAGCTATGTTAATATGCTACACTTTTGGTTACATGAATTTTGAGTTTTTCACTGAAAGTGTACAAACACACTTCATAAAGAAGTAATTTGATAGAAACTATTGCCATCATTTTATTGTTTTAATTAAAACATGCAACTTGAATGTATTTGATGCACATGATACTGCGTGACCACAATTTGCATGGCGCATGTTGCTCACAGTGGTCCATGGTGTTTGTGTGTTTGCTCAGACACAAAAAAAAAAAATTAAGAGGGAACATTGGTCATTAGTACTGTTGGCTCGCAGCAAGAAGTTCCTTGGTTTGATTCAAGCTTGGGACTATTCTTAACACCAGACATTTGGGTCTTTCTGAGTGGAGTTTGCATGTCTCCACGTGCATATGTGAGTTTTTCTTGGGTGCTGTGGTTTCTTCTTCAACTAAAAAGATTTACGGTTAATTTCCAGCCAGCTTTATGGCACAGGGTATTGACACAAGATCTGTGACTGCAGAGTAGCTCAAAGTGGGAATAAGGTGAAGACTATGGGTTCATAACAGGGGACTCAGAAAATTTGCAACATGAAAGCGGTGCGGCCCAAAGATATCTTTTCATGGAGGCCAAAAAACCTGGTGCACTCCTGTTCTCGCTCAACTCAGTTGTTCTGAATTCCACCTCAGGAATGGATTTAAAGCACACAGAAAAAAAAAATCAGAGACGACACAGAATTCTGCAGCATAATCAGTCATTACCTCTCATCTACATTGGCTGAGCCAAGCACCAGTAAGCCACCTGGTTTTCCTCGACTCCACAGACTCAGTTGGGCGAACAAGTAAGCCAGGACCATCCTTACTCTCGCCTATGAGCACATTAGATGTACACAAACATTTTGTGTACAGAATAAAAACAACTGAGTCACAAAAAATCATATCTGCTGAATGAACACTTAATGCAGCGTGAGTGACTGACAAACCTGGACATTCTGCAGCGCCAAGTTTTCCCTGTGGCTTCCTCCATTGGCGCGGAATTTAGGCCACCTCCCAGTCACCAGTGAAAAGATGCCCAGGATGCCTTTTACCGCCATGTCTATATTAATGTTCATGTGTGTGCTGAAAAAGCAAAGAATTCAAAAACAGTTAATTTCCTAAATATAACAGTCATCCTCCTCTTGTTCCTCCTCCTCATCATTCTCTTCCGCTTATCCGGAGTTGGGTCGTGGGGCCAGCAGGTAAAGCAGAGAAGCCCAGACTTTCTTCTCTGGCCACTTCATCCAGCCCCTCCTGTGACAACCCAAGATATTCTTAGGCCAGCCGGGAGACACAGTCTCTCCATTGTGTCCCCTGTCGTGCTTGGGGCCTCCTCCCAGTGTGGCATGCCCAGAACACCTGACCAGGGAGGAGTTCATTTGGCATCCTAGCAAGATGCCTGAGGCACCTCAGCTGGCTCCCCTCAATGCGGAGGAGCATCGACTCAACCCGGAGCCCCTCCCAGCAGTTTTGCTTGATTTGAGAAGCAGGTTTCTAAGTTTGTGGAACTCAAGCAAGAGTTTTGAATCCATCCATTCATTTTCTGATCCGCTTATCCTCACAGGACATACAGCTGCTGTGGTTTACGGCCCAATTTTCAACCCGTCAAAATGACGGACGGCCTGGAATTTTGCCCACCCACTCTTAAAAAAAAATCCGTCGATGGGAAATTGTCGGTTAATGTAACCTCTTCAGAAACAGAAATATAAGAGATGAAGATGTTTATACAGTCTTGTTTAACTTAGATTTCGTTACAAAAGACATGCTTTGTTATCAGAAATCACCCCTCCTCCTCCCAAGTCCTCACAAATAAAATATGAAATCTCGGGTTTGCTTCTGGCTCAGGCCTGCATATCAAGTTAAGTGATCGGGCTCGGGCTGGGTCAGGGTTAAATACCAGCGTACCGTGTCGGGGCTGGATTTTTTTGGCCCGATCTTACCTCTAGATTAAATCCATGGTATCATTTTAATCAGTCTGTCATGACATTTATTTTCCACATGATACAATAGTACAAATAAAGCCTCATGATGCTTCGGCCCAGGAACGAACCAGTTGGATGGAAAGCCTCATTGCTTCATGAGGCTTCATTTTCCCATCACTACCTACCCCAGTTGTCCTCGGGCAGTAGGTGGGAGACACCCTGAACTAGTTGCCAGCCAATCGCAAGGCACACATCGACAAACAACCATCGGCCCTCACACTCACACCTAGGGACAATTTCAAGTGTTCCATTAATCTGTCACACATGTTTGTGGAATGTGGGAGGAAACTGGAGTATGCCGATAGAACCCACACAGGCACAGGGAGAACATGCAAACTCCACACAGGGAGGCCGAAGCTGGAATTGAACCCTGCACCTCTGCACTGTGAGGCCGACGCGCTAACCAGTCTACGACTAGGCCGCAGCAAGAGTTTTATCAAATGATAAAATTATGACAATATAATGAATAAAAAATAGATTTCTTTTAAGTGTTCTCCACTTAGTAAATAAAGATGTATTGTACTGTAACAAAGCATCAACAGTTTTTATTTCTTAAATCGACATTGTCTATAACATTACTTTATTTTCTTGTTGAAAAGCAAAGCTAGTTTGATTAAAACAGCTGTGCTACGTCATCAGCCGGTATGGCAGCCTCGGTTACACGCTCCCTAGTATTATCCCTGTTTTTGTCATTTTCGTTTTTGGCGACCCTACGCGGCTTACTTACACGAGGGAAAAGTTGCTTAGCATTGGGGAGTCTACGCTCGGACTTTTTTCACTAGCACACGAAAATCCACAAGGTTTTTCGGAGCTAATCGCGAGCGGAGCGGCCGCGCTGTACACAGCATGGAACCGCCGGCGGAGGAGGGGGAAGCGAGCCGGCGTGCTAGTCAAGCTACGACAGCGTGGATTTCGGACCCCGCTCCCATCGATCCATCTTGCTAATCTATGCCAAACAAGATGGATAAACTTCTTCTCCTCACAAAGACCAACAAAACCTTTGCACGTTCTGCTGCACTCTGCTTCACTGAAACCTGGCTCAGTGACCGCCACCCGGATTCCGCGCTACATCTACCCGGCTTCCGCCTACTTCGAGCCGACCGCGACACGGAGCTATCAGGGAAATCGAAAGGTGGTGGGATTTGCTTCTATATCAACGAAGAATGGTGCACTGATGTCACGAAGCTCGACGCACACTGCAGCCCGGACCTGGAGTCGCTGTCTTTAAACTGCAAGCCATTCTACTCGCCACGTGAGTTCACCTCCTTTTTACTAGTCGGTGTTTACATTGCGCCACAAGCTAACGCTAACACGGCGATACAAACGCTAGCTGACCAAGTAAACAAACTCGAACTAAAATATCCACAGTCACCCCTGATCATTTTGGGCGATTTTAATAGAGCACATCTTAACCGTGAACTTCCCAGATATAAGCAGCACATTGACTGTTTCACCAGAGAAGGCAACATTCTTGACCACTGCTATACAACAATCAACAATTCATACCGATCGATCGCCCGTGCAGCATTGGGTCTTTCTGACCACAATTTAATACACTTAATACCTACATACAGACAGAAACTCAAATGTGTTAAACCGGTTGTTAAGACTGTGAAAAAATGGACAGATGAAGCAAAGCTAGCTCTACAAGAATGCTTATACTGTACTGATTGGGGCGTCTTTGAAACTTCAACGGGCACACTGGATGAATACACAGACACTGTAACATCATACATCAGTTTCTGTGAGGACATGTGTGTACCAACGAAGTCCTTCCGCTCCTTCAACAATAACAAGCCATGGTTCACTCCTAAACTCAGGCAACTCGGGAAAGAAAAAGAAGCCGCATTTAGAAGTGGAGATCGGGCACTGTACAAACAAGCCCGAAACCAATTGACAAAGGAAATTAATATCGCTAAGAGAAGCTATGCAGAGAGGCTGAAAAACCAGTTCTCTGCTAACGACTCTGCATCTGTGTGGAATGGCCTGAAAGCAATCACAAACTATAGAATGCCATCCCCCCAAACAGTGAACAATAAGGGTCTTGCTGATGAACTAAACATGTTTTTCTGCCGATTTGAAAAGGACACTGCCATTTCGCACATACACCCACCGCTACCAGAAACTACTCTATCTACCCCCCCACCCTCATTTTCTCCCCTACAGATCCACGAACAGGACATGAGACGGCTCTTCAAGCAGCAGAAGATCAAGAAAGCTGCGGGGCCCGACAAAGTGTCCCCCTCCTGCCTGAAAGTCTGCGCTGACCAGCTGGCTCCGGTCTTCACACAAATCTTCAACAGATCACTGGAGCTGTGTGAGGTCCCATCCTGCTTCAAACAGTCTACCATCATCCCAGTTCCCAAGAAATCGGCAACATCGGAACTGAACGACTATAGGCCTGTCGCTCTGACGTCTGTGGTCATGAAGTCCTTTGAACGCCTTGTGCTGAACCACCTAAAGAACGTCACCGGACCCCTGCTGGACCCTCTTCAGTTTGCCTACCGGGCAAACAGGTCTGTGGAGGACGCAGTCAACATAGGTCTGCACTACATCCTCGAGCACCTCGACAGCACAGGGACCTACGCAAGGATCCTGTTCGTGGACTTCAGCTCTGCGTTCAACACCATCATCCCGGAACTCCTCACCCCCAAACTTCTCCAGCTCGGTGTGTCCCCTACGATCTGCCAGTGGATCCTCAGCTTCCTGACGGGACGGACACAACAGGTGAGACTGGGAGGAACAACATCATCAACCCGCACCACTAGCACTGGAGCCCCACAGGGATGCGTCCTCTCTCCACTGCTCTTCTCCCTCTACACAAACGATTGCACCTCAACAAGCCCGGCTGTCAAACTCATAAAGTTCGCAGACGACACCACGGTCATCGGTCTCATCAAAGACGGCGACGAGTCTGCGTACCGACAACAAGTGGAGCAGCTGGAGCTCTGGTGCAACCGACACAACCTAAGGCTGAACACGCTCAAGACTGTAGAGATGATCGTGGACTTCAGGAAACATCCTTCGCCACGGCTGCCCCTCACACTATCCAACTGCCCTGTGTCAACCGTCGAGACCTTCAAGTTCCTGGGAATCACAGTCTCCCAGGACATGAAGTGGGAGGTCAACATCAACTCCATCCTGAAAAGGGCCCAGCAGAGGATGTACTTCCTGAGGCTGCTGAGGAAGCATGGCCTGCCACAGGACGTGCTACGTCAGTTCTACACGGCAGTCATCGAATCAATCCTGTGTTCTTCTATCACGGTTTGGTTTGGGGCCGCCACAAAAATGGACAGAATCCGACTTCAACAGACAGTTAGGGCGGCGGAAAAAATCATTGGCACCGCCCTACCCACACTTGAGGACTTGCACACTGCAAGAATCAAAACAAGGGCACGGAAAATCCTACTGGATCCACCGCACCCTGCCCACCACCTTTTCCAGCTACTCCCCTCAGGCAGGCGCTTCTGATCCATGCGCACCAAATCCAGCAGAAACTTACACAGCTTCTTCCCTCTAGACATGAACTCCCTAAACAGTCACTGATTTATACTCCACCGCACCAGACACTTTAAAGCGCTCAAGGACATCTGCATAATTGCACACTTCTTGTAAACAAATACTGCTACTGGTCACTATAAAATGGTTCAATGATTTTCTGCACCAACTGTTATAGTATTGTATTCTACCACTGATCATTTTAGCTCTGCTTAATACTTTGCACTTTGTCTCACAGTTGTCACTGGGTGGTACTACCGCACTATGGTTCACTACATTACGAAATGTCTTTTCATACTATTTGTCATGTCCTTGTTTACGATGATACTAAGGCAGCGTGTCAAATTCCTTGTGTGTTCTACATACTTGGCCAATAAAGATGATTCTGATTCTGATGTCATTTTAAAAAATAAAATTGATTACAATTTATTTAAATCAATTTTTATACATTTTTAAAAAATTAATTAATCTAAGTTGTCCTTTATTTATTTACTCTACATAGAGCTACAAAAAATAAAGATTGGCAATGAGAAAAACATGAAAAAATTGCCCTGCTTTGTGCAGCTGATCCATGTGGAAAGATCATTTCTCTCATTTATCGCACAAGACTGCAGGTCCCGACATACCAACCTGTGCACAGCCTGGATTGATTACAAGAAAGCCTATGACTCGATGCCATATACATGGATCACTGAATGCTTGGCGTTGTATAAGGTGAACAGGACTCGAAGAGCCTTCGTTGCGAATTCGATGAGGATGTGGAAAACCACACTTGAAGCCAATGGCAAGCCCCTTACCCAAGTCTCCATCAAATGTGGCACATACCAAGGTGATGCACTCTCCCCACTGCTGTTCTGCATAGGACTGAACCCCCTAAGCCAAGTAATCGCCAAGACAGGCTATGGATACCGCCTCAGAAATGGAGCTACGATCAGTCACCACCTCTACATGGACGACATAAAGCTGTATGCTAAGAGCAAAAGGGACATAGACTCCCTGATCCACACAACCAGGATCTACAGCAGTGACATCGGGATGTCATTCAGGCTTGAGAAATGTAGTCGGATGGTGACTAAGAGAGGCAAGGTAGTCCGCACTGAAGGGGTCTCACTCCCTGAAGGAACAATAGCAGACATTGAGGACAGCTACAAGTACCTCGGTATACCACAAGCCAATGGCAACCTCGAACTGGCAACAAGGAAAGCGGCTATGGCCAAATACCTCCAGCGGATGAGGCAAGTCCTAAGAATCCAGCTCAATGGCAAGAATAAGACAGCTATGCCCTGCCAGTGATCAGATACCCTGCAGGAATAATAAGGTGGCCAAAGGAAGAGATTCAGACCACGGACGTTAAGACCCGAAAGCTCCTAACCATGCATGGAGGGTTCTATCCCAAATCCAGCACCCTGAGACTGTACGCAAGCTGAAAGGAAGGAGGCCGGGGACTAGTAAGTGTGAGAGCCACTGTCCAGGATGAAACATCCAAGCTCCATGAATACACCAAGGAGAAGGCTCCAACGGATGACGTAATCAGAGAATGTCTTCGACAATGGGGAACAGAGGATGAGGTGCTGGAAGAGGGACCATCATGGGAGGATAAACCCCTACACATGATGTACCACCGGACCATAACTGAAGTGGCTGATCTCAAAAAGTCCTATCAGTGGCTAGATAGGGCTGGCCTGAAGGACAGCACATTCTGGCTGCTCAGGAGCAGGCCCTGAGCACCAGAGCCATTGAGGCACAGATATACCACACCAGACAAGACCCAAGGTGTAGGTTGTGCAAAGAGGCACCTGAGACGATCCAACACATAACTGCAGGGTGTAAGATGCTGGCAGGGAAAGCCTACATGGAACGCCATAACCAGGTGGCTGGCATAGTCTACCGTAACATCTGTGCGGAGTATGGACTGGAAACCCCAAGGTCAAAATGGGAAACACCTCCGAAGGTGGTGGAGAATGACCGAGCGAAGATCCTGTGGGACTTCCAGATCCAGACTGACAAGATGGTAGTGGTGAACCAACCAGATATCGTGATCATAGATAAAGGGCAGAGGAAAGCCGTTGTAGTGGAGGTAGCCGTCCCATGTGATGGAAACATCAGAAAGAAGAAACACGAGAAACTTGAGAAATACCAAGGGCTCAGAGAGAGCATGGAAGGTAAAGGTGACAGTCGTGCCAGTGGTGATCGGAACACTCGGGGCAGTGACCCCCAAACTAGATGAGTGGTTGCAACCGATCCCGGGAACAACATTGGACATCTCAGTCCAGAGGGTGAGACGAGGATTATTTATTTATATATATATATATATATATATGCGGCCCGGTAGTCCAGTGGTTAGCACGTCGGCTTCACAGTGCTGAGGTACCGGGTTCAAATCCAGCTCCGGCCATCCATCCATTTTCCGAACCGCTTTTATCCTCACGAGGGTGGCGGGGGGTGCTGGAGCCTATCCCAGCTGTCTTCGGGCAGTATGCGGGGGACACCCTGAATTGGTTGCCAGCCAATCGCAGGGCACACAGAGACAAACAACCATGCACGCCCACATTCACACCTAGGGACAATTTAGAGTGTTCAATCAGCCTGCCATGCATGTTTTTTTTTGGAATGTGGGAGGAAACCGGAGTACCCGGAGAAAACCTACGCAGGAACGGGGAGAACATGCAAACTCCACACAGGGAGGCCGGAGCTGGAATTGAACCCGGTACTCTGCACTGTGAAGTCGACATGCTAACCACTGGACTACCGGGCCGTATGTATGTATATATATATATATATATATATATATATATATATATATATATATTTTTTTTTTTTTTTTGTGGGTGTATTGTAGCCTATCTCAGCAGACTTTGGCCAGCCAATTCAGATTTTGCTCATTTTATGAATGAAATGAACATTAACATGGTGGCGCGCGAGGACGCAGCGGCCGGATCTCTCTCCCTCGTTGTGGATTTAGTTTGTTTCTGATTATGTTTGTGTGGTCTTGTGTGAATGTGATCAAGTGTGTGAATGGCTTGTACACATATACCAGTGCAGAGTTGAAAAACATTAGACTTGCGAGTGAAATAGCGATAAATGCGGACTTCAGATACGTGGGATATACCCTCAGCGATCACCAGACCACCGGGCGGCGCAGGGAGCGGAGACAATAGCGGGGATGCAGGGCGGGCCTGCTAGCCAGGCTACGGAAGCAGCCGCTCAGACCAGCGCTGCCAAGCATCTTCCTGACGAATGCCAGATCCATCGACAACAAAATTGCCAATATGTTGCTGTCAGACAATCGGGACTGTAGCGTGTCTGTAATCACGGAGACATGGCTACATTCGCTCATACCGGATGAGGCAATTCAGCTATTGCGTCGAACCACGCACTGCTTCGATAGAAACGACAGCTCCGGAAAGAAGCGAGGAGGAGGCCTTCGCGTCTTTGTTCATCAAGGCTGGTGTACAAACGGTAGAGTAATAAATACTTATTGTTCGCCCGGTCAAGAGATGATGACGGTAATCTCTCAGCCATTCTATCTACCGAGAGAGCTAACTGTATTGCTAATTACAGCTGTGTATATACCACCCACTGCTAACGTAAACACAGCTCTTTCCAAACTTCACGACACAATATCGGGACAGCAGATACAATACCCTGAGGGTGCCATTATAATATCAGGCTTGTTTAAAAACTGTTTTCCCAAAGTTTGCACAGTATATAAAGGGCCCCCCTCCAGGGGCAGTAACACACTGGACAGGATCTATTCCAACCTAAAGAGTGCATACAGGACAATACCCCTTCCTTATCTGGGGATGTCCGATCACATCTCACTATTCAGTGTGCCAGCGTATAGACCCATCAGAATAAGAACTAAACCAGTCAGGAAAGCTGTCAAAACCTGGCTAGTAGATGCACTCAGCCAGCTGCAGGACTCTTTTGAAAATACAAACTGGACTATTTTTGATCACTTGGGCCGGGGGTCGGCAACACGCGGCTCCAGAGCCGCATGCGGCTCTTTAGCGACATCTAGTGGCTCCCTGGAGCTTTATAAAAAAAAAATTGAAAATGGAAAAAGATTTTGATAGTAGGCCAATATAGCTCAAACAGATATAGATACATGTTGCAGCTCCGAAAAAGGAGAGATGTGGTGTTGATTTTTTAAAACGTACACTGTTCTGCCCACAGTAAAAGTTTCGGGCCATTTCATTAATAATAATTGTGTTTAGAATATTCATTTAGGGTTGACATGTTTCATCAGACGAGTTGTTACAGAAAGCCTGACCATGGTCGTTGCAACTGGTCCTCCTGAGTTATATTCCTGTTGTTTCACCTTCGAAAGCAATGGCTGTAAGTCTGCTCGTGTTTAGAATTATTGAGAAATGTGTTTCGGAGATCGTTTTCCCTCAATTGTTGTCATTGAAACTCGCTAGCTCATGCTGCAAACCACGTAGCGACGATGCTAAGTCAGTGCTAACAACCTAATTAGCATGTGAAGGTACAGTCCTGCGAAAACGCATTGTTTATCGTTGTTTGTCACTCTTTGAGCTGCATTTATGTCTTTTGTTTAACACCAGACGATTTGTGTTGTATTTATGTACAAGATGTTGATGCATGTTTTAAATCTGTTCATTTCAGTTTCACTCTATATTTCATTGAGCTGATGTCACAGTTGTTCACTGTACGCCGTCAAGAAGACCGTAATAAAAGAGCAAGAAGCTCAGTTTCCTGGCTCGGGAATAAATAAGTTTGGCTTGCTGTTGACCTGCGTGAACATACTATCTAACACGTAGCGATAACAGTACACTTTATTTATGCTTTTAACAGTCTCGACAAACACAGACATGTCTGCGTCCGACTCCATGCCTTCTCTCTTCTCGTTCAAAGACAGCCTCCGAAAAACGGAAATTAATGATCACTTCACTGACGCTAAGAAAAGCAAAAATAATGCACCAAAACAAAAAAATCAAGCGAGGAAATAAATTCCAAGGGGGCGTTTGTGAACACACCACAAAGGAATGAATAACATAAACAAACAAAACATAACAAATTCTTCATTCTTGCTTGGCTCTCGACGAAGGCGAACACTTTTGCTTTCTGCTCCTGCCCCCCCGCACCCCCACCCTTCCCTGCTCGCCACTCAGTCCATGTGCTGTCTTTGTCTAAACTTTTCCTAGCCTCCCGTATTTTCATCCTAAAAACAAACATGGAATTGGTTGGCTGGTCTCTCGATGCCATCGACAAATTTTCTCGACGAGAAGAGCAGGCAGCGGGGAGCCTA
Organism: Hippocampus abdominalis; assembly: GCA_018466805.1. NCBI lineage: Eukaryota > Metazoa > Chordata > Actinopteri > Syngnathiformes > Syngnathidae > Hippocampus > Hippocampus abdominalis. The sequence continues at coordinate 189,964 of CM031696.1, forward strand.
CTTGCCCCTCGGGGACATTTGCTGCTGGGTGCACCCTAGATCACTGGAGGAGGTGGAGAATGGTGTGCCTGTCAACACTGTCCATTGAGGATGTGGAAGACATCTACATTATCGGCCTTCTGATAAAAGGTATGCTGCTGTTTGGCGTTAGCAGTTTCCTGATCTATCGAAAAATTCAACCGACGGAAGCGGCTCTATTGGAAGAGGCTGCCGGTCTAAGGATGGCAAAGTGCGGATGTCCAACACTCAGACTCAGACTGTGCTCAGCCGCAAACTGATGCGGCTTTGAGCGGCGCTGGATGATGGACGACAACTTGGTGAAACTGGAATTCGTGCTCAAATATTGAAAGAAATCGTGGATTTGGCTGATCGACGCCATTTGGAGACTCAAGCCACAAACTCTCAAGGCTGTCTCCAACTGATAAGCAGCCTGCCCAAATCATCTGCTATCTCGACCTTATCAAAGTACGCATGGAAGCTAGTGCCCTACCATCACCCCTTCCTTCTCGGCCACAGACTGATAAGCCAGGACTGTCTCCATGAGCAGACCTTGACGTAGCAGCTGTGGTTTGACACGCAAACACAAACAGACTATTCACATTCGCACACACTCCCTTGTATCACCGCCTTCATTGTTTACGTCTTGTGACCTGTTGTAATTGTCTTATGCTTTTTTGCTGGAGTTTTTTGCCGAACTCAAACTCAAATTGAGGATAGTTGGAGCTTGTTTTTTTTTCTCCCCCTCTCCCTCCCTTGTGGTTTCTTCTGACTTCCAGGCTGAGTGAACGCTGGCGCGTTTGGCTGCCGTGTTTGGCTGCCGCGTTTGGCTGCCGCGTTTGGCTGCCGCTGCTCAACCCGTTTGGTGTTTTGTTGTTTTGTTTCTGATTGTAAAGTGTCCTTGCGTGTCTTGAAAGGCGCTTATAAATAAAATGTATTATTATTATTATTAAATTACAAGGGCAGTCCACCAGAGGTAAGCGTAGATGCCTCGCTGGCGGAGAAATTAAACATCTTCTTCACCCGCTTTGGCGTCGAGAGATCTCACTCTGCCCCGCTTGCTACACATCAATCCAGTACACAGTCGCTACAGCTGAAGGAGCATGAGGTGAGAGCAGTCCTGAAAGCTGTGAACCCGCATAAAGCCACAGGACCGGACGGAGTACAGGGGAAAGTGCTGAAGGCCTGTGCGGACCAACTGACAGGGATCCTAACACAGATCTTCAACTCCTCCCTGGCACAGGCCACCGTCCCATCATGCCTGAAAGCAGCCACCATCATACATGTCCCCAAAAAACATACCATCAGCAGCCTGAATGATTACAGACCAGTGGCACTGACTTCAGTGGTCATGAAATGTCTTGAGAGGCTAGTTCATCGCCACTTAAAATCACGCCTCCCACAGAACTTTGACCAGCATCAGTTTGCCTACAGACAAAATAGATCAACAGCTGATGCCATCTCCACTTTTGTTCACGCTGCCGCGAGCCATGGAGAGACGCAACGAAGCGATGTCAGGGTGCTTTTTGTGGATTTTAGTTCAGCATTAAATACTATCCTGACCGACATTCTCATCACAAAGTTGAATGATCTGGACTACCCATCCCCCACCTGCAAATGGATCAGAAGCTTTCTGACAGATCAACCACAGACTGTGAGGGTGGGGCCCCACACATCCTTTACACTGACACTCAGCACGGGCTCACCCCAGGGCTGTGTGCTGAGCCCCTTCCTGTTTACGCTGTACACACATGACTACCCCCATGTATGACTCAAATGTCATCGTGAAATTCGCCTATGACCCGACATTGGTGGGTCTCATTTCTGATGCCGATGAGACGGCGTACAGGGAGGAGGTACAGAGACTCGTAGGCTGGTGCTCATCAAAAAAATTGCTACTGAACACCAGCAAAACAAAGGAGATGGTGATGGACTGGAGGAGGAAGAGAGCAGACCCCTCCCCACTATCGATAGGCGGTGTCTGTGTGAAGGTCTCAATGTTCAAGTTCCTGGGTGTGCATGGAGCGAATGACCTCAAATGGCACACCAACACAGTGCTTTGGTCGGGAAAGCGCAACAGAGGCTGCACTTCTTAAGATTGCAGACCGGGTTATGTTATTAATGTGGGAGCGGAAAGACAGTGAGTTATCGAGGATGACACCCAGGCTCTTAACCTGAAGGGAGGTGGACACAGTGGAGCTATCAATTGTGAGGAAGAAACTGTTGGGGGTGTGAGTGATGCCTATGGTGGAAAGTCTATTAAGGAGGGAGATTGTGTCAAAAGCTGCACTCAGGTCGAGGAGGATGAGAATGGAGATTAAACCGGCATCCGCTGCCATAAGAAGGTCGTTGGTGATTTTTAAGAGGTCCGATTCTGTGCTGTGACGGGGAAGGAAACCAGACTGGAATTGTTCGTAGAGACTGTTATCAGTGAGGTGGGAGTTAAGTTCAGAGGCATCAATTTTTTCAAGAATTTTGGAGATGAAAGAAAGGTGAGAAATTGGGCGTAGGATATTATAATAATAATAATAATACCTTTTATTTATAAGCGCCTTTCAAGACACCCAAGGACACTTTACAATCAGGAACAAAAACAATAAAACACAATTGAAATCATTGGGATCTGAACCAGGTTTTTGTCAGGATTGGAGTGACAGCTGCAGTTTTGAAGGGCACAGGAACAATTCCAGTCGACATTGAAGAATGAAGAATGACTGAGATGAAGGGAAGCAGAGAGGGTAAGCAGGATTCGACCAAGACTGTGGGGAGGGGATCTACCTGACAGGAAGAAGTCTTGAATTTGATCATAAAGTCTGAGATTATTGAGGGATGGGGGAGTTCAAAAGAGGATAACAGTTGACAAGGGGTGGGGAGGTCAGAGGAGGGGTACAGAGGAGCCCAGGTGCTGGTGGATTTTATTGACTTTTTCACAGAAAAATAGGAGCAGAGCGTTGCAGCTGTCAGAGGAATAAATGTGGGCAATCTCCCAACAATATTGTCGTGAAATTGCTCCCGGTAGGGGCTCCCAAGGCGGGCCGGTCTCCAGGGTAGGTTCCACACAGACAAAGACCCCAGCGTGCCGGTACGCTGTGAGGTGGCAGTCCCACCAACTGGCTATACTGCGAAAGGCCAACAACCGACCCAGGAGAAAATTCTTGTTTCGAAACTGACCAGAGAGAAGACCAACACAGTAACGGTCCTCAGCCTTCCCCCGACCAACGAGTATTGACATTCATCGTAGGATCCATGTCGCCCCATTGAATGTCCAGACACTCCTTCAATCTGGAGCTGCCACCCTGCTGTCCCGAGAGCTCTGCTGTTATAATGTCACCCTGGCAGGGCCCTGTGAAGTGCGATGGTGAGGCAATGGCAAAATAACAGCAGGCAACTATTGTTACAACTGGAGTGCCCCAGAGAGTCGGACCAGCCTTCATGGCGTGGCTCATTTCAAGCTTAAGCTCCGAGCCAACTAGCACAAGATTCTGCCTCGCCTCAACTCCTCCTGACTCAGTGACCCCAACAACGCCACAGACTTCAGTTATCCTGTCCTTCTGGAAATGCAAGGGTGACAGGCTTGTCTGTGAAAACCACAGAGGGATAACCGTGTTCTCCATCCCTGGCAAGGGCTTATCCAGGATCTGGCTTCGTGGTGCTCTTCCAGCGATCAGAAGCCGCCGCCGTCCGCCAACCGGCTTTATGCCCAATCGCTCCACAATCGACCGCATCTATGTCATCCGTCTGCTAATAGAAAAGACCCGTGATTTCCGTAAAGACTGCCGTCTGTACACCGGATTCATCGATCTGAAGGCCACCTTTGTCACCGTATCCCACTCCTCACTGTGGAACATCCTCCAAGGCCTCAGAGCGCCACTCAAGATCATCGCTCAAGCTGCACTACAGCAACACAGAGAGTTGTGTAAATATTAACGGCATTTACTCAAACTGGTTTACCATCTCAAGTGGCGTTCGCCAGGGCTGTGTGGCTGCTTCTGACTTCTTTAACTGCATAATCGACCATCTGATGTCCAGGGTCTGTGAGCGCATCCCCGGAATGACCTTTGGCAACTACCACCTGGCTGACCTGGAGTACGCCAATGACACCATCCTGCTCAGCACAACCCACAGCCAGCTGAGAGATGCTCTGAGCATTTACAGTAAGGAGGCAGCACAGCTCGGCCTCCAAGTGAGTTGCACTAAAACCTAATTCATATATATCGGTGATGGACTTGATCCACCCCCCATTCGGATTGGTTGTGACATTGTCGAGCCTGTCAACAACTTTGTGTATCTGGGGTCCATGGTGGCAGATAACGGGGACCTAAACCAGAGATTATTTGCAGACGAGCCCTGGCAGCATCCGCTCTGCAGTCTCTTTGGAAACTGCTCTTGTGGCACCAGACCATCTCACGCAAGACGAAGTTACAGATCTACAACTCTGCCATACATTCCATCCTGTTTTATGGCTCAGAAACATGGCCCCTGAACGACACTCTCGCCGCAAGAATCGATAGCTTTGATAGCAGAGCTCTCAGAACCCTCAAGAATATGAGGTGGCCCCAGCGAGATACCAATGAAGTGCTTACAGCTCACACGCGCCAACCTCAAGCATCTTCCTTGGTCGCACAACGCCGCACCTGCTGGTTCAGCCATGTTGTTCATCTGCCCCTAGACCATCCTAAATGAGCCATCCTCCACTTGGTCCCAAAGGCTGCAAGCTGCAGACGACCACGAGGAAAGCTTCGCACCCGATGGCTTGACATCATTGAGGCTCCAACAACACGGAGTTGCCCCGGAGGACGCAGCGCGCCTGGCACAAGTTTGCCAGCTTTGGAAAAGTCTGGTGCATATGGTCAGCTCAATGCCACGACCCTCGCTGGAGTACTTGTTAGTTACACTCTTGAAAGGCAGCATTGACAAAGGATTTCTGTAAATTTACCAGGTGTTCTGCCTCTTTGGATAGCAAGTCACACACTGGTTTTCTGCCAGGCTTCACGGAAATGCTGTAAATTACAGGACACAAAAGACCATTGTTTTTGTATACCTCCCAATCTGGCTGGCCAACTCTTTGGCACGGTTGCAAGTGTCCGCTGATGAGTTTTCACTGCCCATGTAGCAAGTAGTAAAGATAAGACGACAGAGCTCCCTTGGTTGCTGAGGAAAGTAGGTTTCATTCCCAACTAATCTGCGAACATCTTGCAGCACCTGGTTATCTAAGAGAATGGAGAGATCAAAGGAGAGCATTGCTTTATTCCATGTCAAACTACACTATCTGCTAATGTAAACCAATACATAAATTGCTTATCAATGAATTATGAAGTAACACTGGCCATAAAATCTACTCACCGCCGTTTTCTATGGCCTTGCAGACTTGCACACACATAGAGTAGACAATGCAGGCAACAGAGGAGCTATCAACACCTCCACTCAAAGGCAATAGAAAGCCTGCCTAAGAGGTACAGTAAAATCATCACATGTAAGTCAAATTAGTTGCTGACAGGCAACATCAAAAAGTAAGATGCCATTTTACGCAATGTGACGTGTCAACTTAAGCTTTCAAACTCACCTGTCCACTCCTCCTTAGGTAGTCCCACAGCCAGCAGGCTGGCCCAAGGCTGAAACCCCCCGCCCCCACAGGAACCAACAGAGAAGTGTTTACCTGAACAGCTGCACATACCACATGCAAGTACAAAAAATACCGTGTACCTAATTTCTTCCTCTGGTGTATGCAAGTTCCATGTTATTGGTTGGTAGATGGGGAGGCAGATATCATCATTATCGGATAAAGAAAAGTCTACTTTGATCCTATAACATTGTTTGGATTCACAACCCTGGTCAAGAAAAGTACAAAGAAGAACAATATTACATACGTGAAAGTATTGTTTGTCTGACTCGAAATGTGTCATATTTGTCCCGTAATGTTATGTTAAGCACATGTACGCTGATTCTTTGCTTAAACCCATGCGCCTCATTTGCAGACCGCTTCCACTGAATTGTGCAGTTTTTCAATGATGAGGTTGCTAAAGCTGGGGCTTTTGTTTCAAACACCACAAATCTTGCTTTCCCATGTATTGCGCAGCTGCTCTACCTACCGAGCCACAGCGGACTAGTTGAAAATGTGAAATTATGTGTATTGAATGCACTGAGGTCCTTACTCATGAAAAACAGTCGGAGGTGGGATTCCAACCCCAAACCCCTGGGTAAATAGGCAAGCAATTCAACCAAGTGAGCTAAAGCTCAGATAATGAAGTGTACAAAATAGTGAAAATTGGGAAGGAGGACCAGAGTTCAGATTGTGCGTTGATTACCGCCATAGCCCAAGAACTAGCCTAGCAAGACTTAAAATGAATGTTATCTTCAGACTTTCAAGAAAAAAAGTGGCTGGTTGCTGGTCGAAGCTGAAACTACAATAGTGGAAAAATGGACCACACAATCTGGGTTCCCCACCATAACGAGGAGGGTGGGGTAGGTTGGGTTCTACCTCAGGTGGTCACACCCAACGGTGACAGTGTGGGTATCCGAGGGGAGTGTCCCTCGGGTGCCGAGCTGCTTGAAGCGGGTGAACAACTCCTCAACCCGGGCGGCTAGCGAGGTAACTGCGTCGCAGAGCTCTGCGAGCGCAGTCTCCTGTGGTCCCACCAGTTATCCTTGGCTGGCCAACGCTTTAACCATCATATCCAGATCTATGGGATCCATGATCGAATTATTCTATAACGTTCTGGAATTATCCGGATAATGCTGGATCCCACAAATGTAGACAAGGATAAGATTGCGGTGCAAAAAGGTTTATTAACAAAAGGAAAATCTATAGTGTTCAATGAACCTACCAACCATGCTTTTGAAATGTGGGAGGAAACCTTAGTACCCAGAGAAAACACACATGTACGGGGAGAGCATGCAAAATACATATAGGAAGATAGGAGCCTGGATTTGATAACTGGACTGCTGTACTGTGAGGCGGAGGCGCTAACCGGTTTACTACCGTGCCGCCATTAACCAACATATGTTACACATTACATTCATGCCTATGGTGAATGTATTTGACGTTGTGACCCCAAATTTAATCTTGAAAATATACAGCTATCAAAGTTACTCACCATCTGCAGCTGACATGACTCTCCTCTATAGCAGTGCACATCCTCAAGATCCAAAGTGGCTGATATCACCTCCTAAAGCACAAACGATGAAAAGTACATTTGACATGAATGGCAGGACAGGGAGCGATCCCATCATTTCCAATCTGCAAGTAGGCGTGGCTTTATTTTTGTCTAAATTGGTGCTTCTCAGTTATTTTCGGATACAACCCCTCATTGGAAGAAGAAAATATTTCACACCCACCCAACCGAGCACGTGACTATAAGTACAATAATTTATCTATGGAATTGTTACAATTAAACTTCTGCATAACATTGCATCAGAGAAAAAAGAAATACAGATAAAATTACAAAGAAACCCTTTATTAACATTTTTTACAGTACTGTACCGTATTTTCCGCACTACAAGGCGCACCGAAAAGTCTTCAAATTTCTTAAAAGCTCACGGCGCGCCTTAAAATCCGGTGTGCCTTGTGTATGGTCATTACAGTAAAATGTCGACCCCCAAGATGGCTCCTTCCTGGAGACATGCTTACAATGTTATAACTTGCTGTTGGTTCAGTGAACTGTGTCGCTGATTTATTAAATAAGTTTTTGTTGCAGCTCCGAAAAAAGGAGAGCTGTGATGTTTTTTTTTTTAAACGCACACTTTATTAATGGTTTTCACAGTCTCAACAAATACAGGTACGTCTTTGTCCGTCTCCGTGCCTTCTCCCGTTCGACTCGAGAGGCGTTCATGACCGCCTCGGGAAAACGTAAATGAACGATTCCTTCAATGAAACTACGACAATTGAAAATAATGCATCAAAACAGAAAATCAAACAAGGAAATCACAAAATAAATTCTGTAGCCCCACTACAGAATTTATTTTGTGATTTCCTCGTTTGTAAATACAGTACACAACAAAGGAATAAATAAAGAAAGACTTCTGAGACGGTCCAGTCTTCTCCATTTTACTGATCGTTCTGTTGCAGCTACGCTCAAGGAAATGCCAAAATAAATTCTGTCAGGGGACTATAGAATTTATTTTGTGATTTTCTGTTTTGATGCATTACTGTATTTTCAATTTTTGTAGTTTCATTGAAGTACTCGTTAATTTGCGTTTTTTGGAGGCGGTCATGAACCCCTCTCGAGTCTAACGAAAGAAGAGAAGGCAAAGAGATGGACAAAGACGTACCTTTAGCTCCATCTAGTGGATGCATTGTAGAATGCGCCTTATAGTCCAGTGCGTGAAAAAAGATTAGTCAACAAGCCATTCATTGGAGGTGCGGCTCATAATCCAGTGCACCTTTTAGAGCGGAAAATACGGTAGTCATCACCTTTCTTTTCATCGCTGTAATATATGTGTCTCGAAAGAATTTGTTCATTGGACTTCTTATCTCCTACTCGGAGGAAACACACACACACACACACACACACACACACACACACACACACACACACACACACACACACACACACACACACACCACTTTGAGCTCAGATTCCCTCTGCACTCTCTGACTGTAGGGCAACTTTTACTCCGGTGCAGCACCGGGGCTACATCCGTTGAGCGTTTACATCGGTGTAGCCCCTGAAAACATCTTAAACTGGAGAAAATTCAACCCTGCTCAAGGAGGTGGTTAAAAAATTTACTCCGGAGTAAATGCTCGTTTGCTGCGCAGCACCGATATAAAATTGGACGTGTGAACGCTGCGGGGGTAGACTCGCTACGACGCGTGAGAAGAGTTGATTACATATGGGTACAGAGCACGAAAGCAATGCATTCAGTGCTCTGTTGTATTTCAGTCATCTTTCCTTGCTCTCTCTCATCCTCATAGGGTGTCTGATAGACTGCAGCACTGATTTGTCTGGAGAAGTATAAACCATGGTTTTTCGATATGTCACAAACAAGGCGGAGAATAGGGAGTGCATTTTATGCATGTGCATGTTTTATTTCCGTATTATTACTATCATATTGGACGGCCGCAGAAACTGCCGTGTGAACGCAAGTGGGGCTGCACCGGGGTTACCGCGCGTCTCTTTAGTCAGCAGCTTTTTACGTGTGAACGCTCCACAAAATTTACACCGGTGTAAGATATATCGGAACAAAATACATCGGTGCAGCACCGATGCAAATGTGTGCCGTGTGAACACCCCTAATAAGAGCACCACTGCCAGCTCCTGGTAGTAGATGTGCAATGGTAATTTAATCCATCCATTTTCTGACCCTCTCATCCTGAATAGGGTGAAGTATGGCAAAAACATCTATGACTGTTATATCCATTCCCAAGGCGTATTTGGAACTTGTAATTTGTGAGTGTTGGAGTTATTTGACACAGTGGATTTATTTAGTGTTAAACCAACTCTGCGGATAATTAATCAAACTTAGCTCCACCCAATTGATTAGAATACGACTACTACTACTACTAATACCAATAATAAATGCCCAATAATGTAATACTTAGTAAAAACTATAGGTAAAAAATGTTATTACAATGTCAGTCAGAATTAGCATGACATTATTTGTGAAATTATTGCATTAATGGGTGCTATACTCCATAAGACTCAAAGCTTCTTCTGTTGGTTAGTTAATTGAAGACAATATGATCCATAGTGAACGTGACCATGATGTGTAGCGTTGAGATCAGACCCCACCAAAATAAATGGGATAATTTCCAGACTTACCACCTCAGTTAAGGAAAACTGTGCTCCATGTGCCACTACGTCCCCGTTGATGACCACCATGGCACAGCCATCATAATACAGTCGATCTCCATCACATCCTCTCTGATTTGCATACAGGTAAATACCTCCACTCTGTAAGTGCAGCAAAAATACACAGACCGTAATAGAATGACAATCATAAGACTGATGCATATTTAACAATACTAGATTGATTTTCAAATACTCAACTGTATTTATAGAGCACTTTCAAACAGCCATCGCTGCATACAAAGTGCTGTACATGGAGCAACTAAGATATACAACAGTAAAGGAACAAATCAGTCACAAAGACGGTAGAAAGCACCGAACAGCAAAAACCAAGAACAAATCTGTGTCATGCTGAGTCAAATGCCAAAGACTACAAGTGAGTCTTGAGGCCGGTTTTAAAGATGGGCAGCGAGGAGGCTTGCCGAATGTTCAGTGGGAGGTCATTCCAGAGAGAGGGGCCAGCAACAGAAAAGGCTCGATCCTGTACAGTTCTGCTTTTATTTCCAGGTATGTACATCTGGATGAGAAACAGCCTAAGCTACAGAATGTTTTGTAAGGAAACAACATTTTTAGGGGAGCAATTCTATTGAAACACCCCAAATAAATCATAAGAGCTGAAATGAGCCTGTTTTGAGAGGAGGTCTTGTCTCATGCAAATAAGCAACTGCTCATCTAGCCCCCTCTCCAGCAGAGTGAGCTCACGCTGGGAATTTTAAACGTCCAATTACCTTTTGAGGCCATTTAACCCCATTTGTGGTTTAGGTCCATAAAAAGTCATCAGGTTTTTTAAAATTCGTTTTTCCTTTGTTATGCTTTTTTAACCCTCTATTTCCATTTGGCCTAATTGTTGCAGTTGTATGTTAAACTCTGCTGTTTTACTGCAATCTGTGTTTAACCTGAAATAGGTTTAAGGTTTCTTTTCAGATAATGGTCTTTTTTTTTTTATTCAAGAGAAAAACAGTGATCTAAATAAATAAAAGAATATTGTCTGGAAAAAAAGAAACCGTCAGCTCTGGTCACGAGCCGTGCGTCGTGACCGAAAGAACAAGATCGGATACAAGCGGCTAAAATAAGTCATCCGAGACGGCACTACATGAATGAATGAATCCAACTGAAAATTTGTCAGAGAAGTCTGAAGTATGAGAGACTGTTAAATTCAGGAATAGCTCTCATTCACACGATTGAAACGCTTTCACACACATTGCAGAAACACTCTCATACGAACTAGTGAAATTTTTGCTGCTCAAAAACACAACTGAAATGCACTCATACACGTTACCGAAACACTCTCACATGCATATGACGTCAGAAAAACTCATTCCCTTCATATTTCAACATAAAACATGTGGCTGCCCCAAAGCCATGAAATAGCCAAACTCAAGCCACAGCATAACTTGGTGATGAACTGTGTCGTATATAAACATAATAACAAGCCATATAGTTGTCATATACTTGTTGATTATTGTCTGACAAAAACGATTTTGCCCATTGAGTGATTGCAAATTTCCCCAGTGCGGGACAAATAAAGGTTTTCTTATTCTTATTATTATTCTTATTATGAATGTGGAGGAAATGACAATTTGAAGGGCCAATAGGAAGCCGTGTGCTCGTAAGGAGCCAGGTGATGTTAGAGAATGGACACGCTATACACTGGCTTCAACCTTCAACAAAGGTGAGGAAGGAGACGGTGCTCCGATTGGAAACGTTCTGATTTTCTGCTTCATGATGCCGAATAAGTAGGCCTTTGGGCTAAAGAGCAAATGAGCCTTTGTTTACTCACAGAAGCAAAACAGAGTTTCACCGCCGTCGCTTCGCAATACCACATTTCCGAACCACAATTTACATTTTTTTTGTGCCCGGTGTACCTAATTAGGTGGCTACCAAATTTACTGTATTTTCCGCACTATAAGAAGCACCTAAAAGCATTCAATTTTCTCAAAAACCACAGAGCACCTTCCCAGTCAGCAAAGGCATCTGTGCCGGCTTCATTCGGCATGAAGCCGGCACAGCTGGCCTTGTGTCGGCACTGGCATAATGCATGTGGGCCGAACACGGCCCAGGCGTGGCAAAGGAGGCACTGGCTTGACTCTGGCAAACCAGCTGTGGGCCAGTTGTGGAGTGTATTTGGGCCAGAAATCAATTTACGACTCCGGCCCATATACGGCCAGCCAGTATTGAGCCACCCTTAAATGCAGTTTCAGATTTTTTTTTCTACACACAGCCTTGTTTTACAATTGCACACCTATGCGGAATTCCATTCATCACACACACACACACACACACACACACACACACACACACACACACACACACACACACACACACACACACGCACACACACACGCGAGCGTGCACGCACACACATTTGCACACGCACGTACTCATTCTTGTGCACGCTCGCTAGTGCGCACACACAAATTAAACGTGGTCAAGTAAGATTATGTTGAAGTCGACTGGAGTCAGCAAAAGAAAGTACAAGTACAAGTTTTGAATTTTCGTGTTTTTTGTTTTTTTTCCCTCGTACGTACTTTAATATTGTATTGCTCCACTCCGATCCAGTAGATGGTGATGCGCAGATATGACTTCTTTATGGTGGCATAGGGAAATATTAAAAATAGATTGTGCTACAATTGAAGGGTTTTTTACATGTATTTTTTTCTAAAATTGTCACCTGCTGTATCTGAATAGAGACTGAAGCGCGCAAATTTTGAAAATAAACTGCTCAGGTACGTCACAGGCAGGCTGGGCGTGAACCTGCTGCGTCACAGTTTCCGTGTGTATGTGAGTTTAGTGAAAATGTAGGTGATTGAACAGTCAGAGGTGCTGCCAAAAAAGAACCCTTTCTGCAATAAAATACAATGAAATTAATTTTGATTCAGTTTTTTGCGATACAAACCGGATACTTCACACTTGACCATAAAGTTAATTTAAAACTTATGACCTCAATTCAAAAACACAATCTGACGTTGAAATGAAATGTTTTGTATTTGTAAGACTGAATATGAAAATACACAGAATTTAATTTTCAGTGAGGATCAAATACAGTTTCAAAGAAAAAAGTCTATCCTTTCACATTCAGGTTGTACAATTCAGATTCAGTTGTTCAATATGATTCAAAGTAAAATATACAAATCCATCCATGATCTGAGCCACTTAACTTCAATTCATGTAATTCAAATTCAGTATAAACTATTTTAAAATTATTCACGTTTAGTTTTTGGTGGCAAATATTCCGCACCACAGTGTCACACCTAGTTTAAGAAATTTCAAGGATTATTTTTACTGACCATTCATTGGTCATTTGTTTTCCTAACACACTGTCCATCCTTGTTTTCTTACAGTTCTTACAGCCGCTGTGAGACCTAACAGCCTAACATCTTGGGCCTCAGACCAGGAAATTGATGTCACAATCAAAAGATGGCTACATCTGGCTCCTGATCGGGATGGTGACAGGAAGGAGAGCATGAGAAGAAAAGAGGTCATGAAGAGCGCAACAATTTGATGGATAGAAAAATGCCGTTCAAAAGTAAGCTCCATCCCAATTTGGACTTTGTGTTCACTGTTAAATAAAAGTGCATTTTTCCAGTCTATGTGGAGTTATATGTGAGGTTCACAAATTATGACAATAAACATATTTTTATAACAATCGTTTTTGACTTTTTTTTTAAAAATGTGGGTCAAATATGGCTCATGAAAAATGTGGCTTAGTTAAGGTTGAATTAAGGCTGATATCAGGAACCTGTTCTGGCCTGGAGTAGGGCCAGATATGGTTATACAATGCGGCTCAGATCTGGGCCTAATGCGGCCCACATCATGGATGCCAGACATGGGCCACTGCAGGACCGTCATTCATTGAGGTATGTGGGCCGAGTGTCATGCCGTGTCTGCCCCAGAGCTGGGCCAGACCAATTTTGCTGACTGGGTTATAATCCAATGCACCTTATATGGATCAATATTCTGATTTATTGGCCATGGTATTTTTGTCACAGCAACAGCGGCTGTGAAAGCTCTATATAAATATCAGTGGATTCTATAGTACAGTATTCCCTTAGGGTAGCTCCATACAGGGGATGCATAACGTAACCCCAGCTACTATTGTGGCTTCTACTCTATGCGCCTTATAATACGGTGCACCCTACATACGACAAGTTTTAAAATAGGCCATTCATTGAAGGTACGCCTTGAATTGAATTGAATTGAATACAACTTTATTGTCAAATGTGCTGTACGTATGTGTAACATACAGCACAGATGAAATTTCTTCCCCCTCAACATAAAACAAGAGGAGCCGCTGCGGGTGTCCGCGCCGCCATCAAAAGAAAAGTTGACCAAAATAAATGACAAAATAATACAAGACAACACATGAAACACAGACAATTGTGCAATCTTAACCACTTTCCTGCATACACTTTGTTGTTTGAAGCCGTAATAGATGAAAGAGGAGCGAATCAAAGTGTCCTTTTCAGTGGATCAAAGACGTCATGCGGCAATGTGCACACGTCTGCTACAAGCTAAGCTGTAGCAACAAGAAGCTGTAGCATCCATTCACGAAAAAGAGAGCCTTATACTCCAAAGCGCCTTATAGTGCGGAAAATATGGTATACTGCACTGTACGTGCAGTATATATTTATTTTGACACACACACTAAAAGATTTAAGAGTTTAATGCACACGGTCTCCTGACAAAAGGCATGTTTTATTAGACTTATACAATAAAATTGTGCTCAGTGACTGTCCGGAGAGAAATGGCATTCATTGATGGAAATAGCAATTGAAACTGCATCTGCTTATCTTGAATCGCATAAATGCACTGTACATTGAATAAAGGTGAAATGTTGATCAATGGTTTCATTTGTCACGTGAAACCCAAATGTTTTTAGTTGATCTACCTTGGCTGTAGCTGACTTGATCAAGTTGCGTCTTTGGTCTGCTTTGCGGAGCTCATGGTGGCTTGCAGAGGAATTTGTAAAGATTTCGACACCATCAAGACCCATCTGACTATGAGGGCTAAATAAAAGAGTAATTAATCAACAAATATTTGGGTTATTGCTGCTTTGAAATTACAGACTACTGGAAAAAAGGATCTGTTAATTTACCTAGAGGGGTGCCATAACTCTTCACACATCTCTGTACCAATACAGGTATCCCTGGTGGAGAGCACGCAGTCTCCAAATGGGACTGTATCCTGATGAGCACAAATGCAGTTTCGTACTGTATTAAAAGCACAAAATCATACGCTATACAGGTGATAATTGATTTACCTGCCCTGTGACCTGCTGGATCATTCTTGGCAGAAAGTACTCCTCTACAGTCCTGTAATATATGAAATATAGTGTAAAAGATGCAATGAATGGTTAATTGTGTTACACTGGTGCTATGTCCTGTAGGTCCTCCACAGGTACACAGGTCTGCTCCCACGGTCCAAAATCCCATACGTTAGCCAAGGGCTAGTAGCCATAAAAGGCCTGGGTGTAAAATCTGTCTTGAGCCAGCCTCCCACCATTTGATAACGGATGGAAGTCAAGAGGATATGTTTGTAAAGTTTACATTGAAACATTCTTGGAACCATGAAGGTGAAGCACTGGCGGTTTTAGACAATTTTTACCTGGTGTGGTAACGGGGTGGCAGGAGGTTCAGTGGTGAGGGCGGAGGTTATAATCCCTGCCCCTCTGCACATGCACACACACATTTCTAATTAATGCTTCATATTCTGTATTCCCTGGCAGGTTTTATGCATGTCAATGCGACCACTGACAATGCATTGTGGGAAATCTGAAGAGGTCAAAGCATTCCATAGAAAATGGGTCACGATGCAATTCTTAACATTAGCATTCGCATCGTCACCACTCAGGGGAGATTCAATCTGAGCCTGTACTGAACATCTCTCTCGCTCGCTCTGTCTCGCTCTCTCTCTCTCTCTCAATCTGTATACAGTCAAACCTCGGTTTTCGTACTTAATCCGTTCCAGAAGACTGTTCGGAAAACGAATTGTTCGGAAACCGAAACCATGTTTCCCATTGGAATCAATGTAAAATGTTTTAATCCGTTTCAAGTCAAGAAAACAACTTTTTTAAACCACTTTTTTTTACAGTTTCACACCATAAACTGTACAAATGTAATAGGAGAGCAGGTAATATGTAAAATACTGTACAAACAAACTGTAATATACTTTATTTTCACCAATTTTAACATTAACATTGTAACATAAAAATTGAAGGAACGTCTCTCTATCTCTCTCTATCTGTCGTGGGGCGTGCGCCTATCCCAGCTGTCATCAGGCAGTAGGCGGGGCATTTCGGCATCCCGAACTACTTCGCCAACACAGACACACGCACACCTGACTCATATTTCGCGATTAAATCTTTCTTAAATGCTATAGTTTTGCGCACTATTTTCCTCTTTTCTTCACCAGGTTCACCACTTCCACTTGCTTTCTTTGGTGCCATGATTAGGGGTTGATACACCATGCAAAAATAAATATTACGTAGTTTTCACCAACACGTCTGCTTTTTAAAAAAAAATTCTTAATCGAACAATACAAACTCGTCTGCTCACAAGCTGTTTCTGTATGATCATTGCATAATATTGAGACACCGGACACCAGAGTGTTCGTTATGTGCCGCTGCATTGAAAAATGCCGGCCGTAAACAACCCCCCCCCCCCCGTGCTGCTAGGGTAAACCATTATGAAGAGAGGGGGATTTCACTCAACCTAACAGAAGCGTCTCACCAAACATTTTATTGAACAATTCAAACTCGTCTGCTCGCAAAGGACGCTACACTAGGAAGCGTTTCACCAAACACGTCTGTTTTTAAAAAAAATCTATTGAACAATACAAAAACGTCTCACAATGGTCGCTTCCTGTGTAGCGCCGCTACACAAGGGAGCGCGGCTACACGAGGGAGCGCGGCTACACGAGGTAGCGTCATTTCACTCCTCTCGACTTCGCTACCTCCTCTCGGCTTCGCTTCCTCGTGTAGCGTCGCTACACGATCTAGCGTCGCTACACGAGGGAGCGAAGCCGAGAGGAGTGAAGTGACGCATTCAAGTGCGCTTAGTTCGAGAACCGAAATTTGTTCGTCATCCGAGGCATGAAAAACTCGACATTTTAGTTCGCAAACCGAATTGTACGAGAACCGAGACGTCCGAAAACCGAGGTTTGAATATATATATATATATATATATATACACACACACAGTCAAACCTCGGTTTTCGACTATAATCCGTTCCAGAAGGCTGTTCAAAAACCGATTTGTTTGAAAACCGAAACCACGCTCTTTTGAAAAAAAAAAAAATCTTTACTGAACACGTCTGTTCACAATGGAACGCTACACAGGGAAGCGTCACTTCCTCGTCTACCTGAGAAAGCGTCACTTCCTCGTGTAAGGAAGGCGAGAGGAGTCAAGTGGTGCATTCAAGTGCGCTCAGTTTGTTGGAGGACCGAAATTCGGTCGTCATCCGAGGCATAAAAAACTCAAAAGTTTTGATCGAAAACCGATTTGGTCGAGAACAGAGACGTTCGAAAACCGAGGTTTGACTGTGTATGTATATATATATGTATATATATATATATATATTACATACACACACACATCTAAGGCAATAGCCTTTTTTGTTGGGGTTAGATAGTACAGAGAATTCAATCTCGTTGTACAGCTTATTAAATCAGGAATTTGCACATTTATTTTGAAAAATGATAGGCATTGTGGAGCAAAAGCACAATTCTGAAGGGGCTATTTCTCATATAAGGTCAACTAGCAATGGCGCTTTTTGCTTTCTGAGCAGGAGGCAGCTTTTGTGGCCCTTAATTCCTCCAGGCACTACCAAGTTTGCAGGTAAGCATGTGCTACCCTTGACCGATTGGGTTTCTTAGATGAAAACATCAATCCATCCATCCATTTTCTTATCTGATTTATCCTCACAAGGGTCGCGGGGGGGTGCTGTAGCCTATCCCAGCCATCTTCGGGCAGTAGGCGGTGGGGTGACCCTGAACCGGTTGACAGTCAATCGCAAGGCACACAGAGACGAACAACCACCCGCGCTCACACTCACACCTAGGGACAATGTGGAGTGTACAATCAGGCTGTCATGCATGTTTTTGGAATGTGGGAGGAAACACAGTGCAACAGATTCACATCACTTCAGCCTTGATAGCTTGACGTTTACCAACCGAAACTTTGTCCAGGGTGAGAACCAACGCATCTCTCTGTAGCTGCCATGGTTGGCCATCAGCATCTTTGGCCGAATCAGTAGGATTTGTCTAACAGGAAAGAGACTAAATCAGTTAGTTCATTAGTCTAGTCCAGGGGTCGGCAACCCAAAATGTTGAAAGAGCCATATTGGACCAAAATAAACAAAAAACAAAGATGTCTGGAGCCGCAACAAATAAAAAGCCTTATTATGAAGGCAGCACATGATGTATGTATCTATATGAGCTATATTAGCCTGCTATCTACATAACTAAGTTTTGGCTACAAATACACAACGGGCATTCATGATTCAAAGTTTGTCCTTGCCGTTAATCCTGGAGAGGAGGGGTACCCAAACTTTTTTTGACGGAAGATCTAGTTTTCGAACAACCAATCTCCCGCAATCGACCCATTACCGCACACACGCGCATACGCACACACACACATGCCGTCATGAGCGACAGCCATAACGGCCGCTGAGATGAACGAGGCACGGGACGCACTTTCGCAGCGTGCTAACTATCGTAGCTCACGTGTACCGTTTCAAAATGCTTCTCTTGGCCGCCGAGATTCCCATTCTTAGCAAGTACCCTCTGTGAATTGTACATGAAAGGCAGCTGTTTTTTTTTTTACAACAGCCCCCTGATTGACATCCCGCCCTGCTAATTGAAACGAGTGTCACAGGCTATGAAGCAAATATTCGTTGACGAAATGTTGACATTTAATATTTATTCGACACATTTTTAAATCGTAAAACGTTAATGTTTGTGTCATGTTTGTCCTCTGACAGCTGAAAATAATTCAAATTATTTCGTCTTCTGCTGCAGCTAGTCGTATACATTACCTGCGATTTCTTCGACATATGTGGTGATTCTACTCGCTGATAGACTCGCGGTATTAAAGGTGTCTCTTTGGGAGACACCTCCTGCGCGACAGCATCCATGCATTTCTTGACAAACTTTCCATCAGTAAAAGTTTACCGCTGCTTGCTATCAGTTGAGCAACCAGAAAGCTAGCCCGAACAGATGGCTGTTTCAGCTGAGCTTGGCGTACAAATGTATTTTGCTGCGCTAACATTCCTTTTTTTACCTTTGACAGTTTGCCTGCTCGCATTTGGCCATCGTACTTGTCTTTAAGACAGGAATCATAGTGTCTCCGCAGATTGTATTCTTTGAATATCGCCACCGCCTCTTGACAAATGAGACAGACAGCCTTTTCTTTGCATTTAACAAATATATATATATATATATATATATATATATATATATATATATATATATACAGGTATATATGATCGTTTCTCCACTTTGGGTGAAATACCCTGCATTCTGAATCTTTTTTTTTTACCTCTACCTACCTTTTCGCCATGATTTATCTTTGAGAAGGGCGGGTTCAGGATTTTTTTCTGGGGTTGCCAGATAACGGCACAGACCGCAGAAGGATGGAAACATGTCACATTATATGTTTATGAAATAGTTACTAGCTAATAGTTAATAATGAAAAAAGGAACACTTTATTGCAAAAGCCCAACTCTATGATCAAATACAAATTCACATAGATGAAAAATAAATCAAAATACTCTCGTTTTGTTCAGGGGGGCCGGACCAAATGTGGAGGCGGGCCGGATCCGGCCCGCGGACCGTAGTTTAGCGACCACTGCCTTAGACAAATGTGCAATTTACTTTTATCATTCACATATATGTATTGCAACTTATCCCACTGATTGTACAAAGGCACTAAACTTTAACAAGTAATTGGTATTGAAAAATACAGTAATGCACTTTAAGATGAAATGAGATTTATAAAGAAAGGAATTTTTCAACCATTTACACATGTGCATATAAAATCTACATTTAATCCCTGCCTACAGATTACAAACTAAGGAGAGTGCTATTAAACGTGTAAAGAATTAAGTATTCACATGTCCTTACGTCTGCTGTGTTGGGTCTGTCTCAGTGACAGATGAAGGGGCTGTGTTCTTCTTCTCTGGTCATAACAATGTTGTCTTCTACTCTGATCTAACCAGTGTGCCCGCGGGCCGTAGGTTTGACAACTTTGGTTTCAAGGAAGGCTGGCCACGCCCCCTTTTGCCATACACTGTATCTTAACATTTGGCGGACCATAGCTCCCAAACCCAGGCTCCAATTGCCTAAAACTTGGGCAATTGAAGGAAAAGGCAAATCACAAACATGGGAATAGTCTACCCATCTCACTTTTGTTATGAATACTGGATAACAATATACCAAAAATAACCACTTTCTATTCAATGATCCCATTCAGACCAATATTAAAGGGGCTCCAAAAACAAAACAAACAAACCAAAAAAATCCAGTCTATCTACCCTTCAGAAAAATAAATCTGAGGGGGACAGGACCCAGCCAACTTTATATTATCTTATAAATATTATTTATCAAACCAATTACAGTATCTCATCAAATGGATACACCGTAATATAAAACATAAGTAATCTTGAGCTTTGCTAATGGTAGCTTTTTTTCTGCATTTAAATCCACTTGCCTCTGCCGTGCCTACACCGTTTTTGAATGTACAACCCAATTTAAAATAAAGACGTATTAAACATGACTTTTTAATGTTTTTATTTACGTTCAACACAATGTCCCAACGTCAATGGAATTGCATTTGGGGTTTGAAAATAACACGATCTGTAAATGCACCTGTCACTACGCTGAACACGTTTCAAAACTTACCTGTTGAGAAAAATCACCCGGCAGTTGTAGCGTACATTGCGATGCATGATGGGCCTGAGGGAATAGAACACTCAGATCAATATAACACAACCAGGAATGGAATTTGAAGATGAAACAAACGTCTTACCTTTCATTTAAGGTTTGAGTTTTTCAAAAGATTATTTGTATTTTTTTGTTTATTTTGTTGGAACTGTCATTATGATCTATCAGTATCCATCCATCCATCCATCCATTTTCCGAACCGCTTCATCCTCACTAGGGTCGCGGGGGGTAACGGAGCCTATCCCAGCTGTCTTCGGGCAGTTGAATTGGTTTTGCTCACACTCATACCTATTTAGAGTTGCCATGCATGTTTTTGGAATTATTCCACACAGGGAGGCCGGAGCTGGGATCGAACCCGGTACCTCTGCACTGTGAAGCCGACGTGCTAACCACTGGACTATGATCTATCAGTATTACATGAAAAATATGAACTGGATGAAAAAAAAAATTGCAATATTAAGCCATCTCTGACTCCATGAATTGCTTCTAATTTAATTTAGAAGAAACAGCCACGCTTGACGAAAACAACCAATCAGAAACAGTCGCATGACTTATGAGGCAACAGGCATGAGTTGTGCACCCACAGGCATCTTGTTTTGTTACACCAGAGAAGAAGCTCATTGGTAATCGAGTGTTGCCATAACCATCATATTTCTCATGTACTACTATCATGTCATAACAACAGTCCCAATATTACAACAATTATCCATACATATTTTTACATTACACTGCATTTTAATTAATTATTGTGGACTCCAGTAAAAACATATATTGGAATTAATGAGAGTATTTAACCTTAATCTAGCAGACAGAGAGCTCTCACCTTTCACAGACCATTTTGCCTTTTATGATTTGGATTGCAAGGCGTCAAATTACAAGATGTGCAAGTTTAATGCTTTAATGCTTAAAGAAAAAAAAAACAGCAAACCCTACACAGAATGCCAACTCTGACTTCAAATGGGGAATAATATTAAAAGGGAACATATCAATGTAACTACAAGTCTGGTATGGTGTCAGGTTTATTGCAACCCAGAACACTTAACCAACAGAAAAGGAAGGAAAACAAGAGACTTGGATTCAGCTCGTGATGAGGCGAACGAACAGGTGCAATCTCCAGCCCATTCTGAAGTAAACTATGTCACTGAAAAACTACCTTCTGTGGTTCTTCGATTTAAAATAGAAAGCAGAGAGGTGGTATTCAATGGAAATTGTGCATTGTGCACACTCCGAGTGGGAGGAAAACTAAAAACAAACAGGATGCCACTAAAAAGGGAAGTCCTGTAAAACACATAAGAGATCTAGAATCGACTCAGAAGAAAATAATCTCAAATCTGTGTCAGGCACTGAAAAACAGAAATATATGAATAAAGGCTAGATCGGAAAATGTAAAATTAAATTAAATAAAATTAAAAAAAACAACCACCACAACCTATAATACAAATTGTCCAATGCAAAGTACATATTATTCGACCTCATGGTCAGGCGAAGGAAATGTGTCTGCAAAAACTATATTTCTACTTTTTCAACCAATTTAACAACTGAAAAAGACACAGCGGTGTTCGAGGTACCAGCGCCTATGGACGCCGACACTGATTTTTAGGCATGTCCAACCAATGTCTTTTGAGAGTCAATGTTGGTGACTTTTAAAAAATGCAAAGACTCTTCAAGGAATTTCAAATGAAATCTTTGCTACAATGTCCTATGTGAAAGCGCGTCAACAAAAGTCTGAAAAAAAATCACAAAGTAATAAATCAGTGTTAAGAAAAAAGCCTGAAAAACAAGCAGATAGCGAGAAACTAATGTTTCAGCAAAATAGTGGGAAGATGTTGACCCACTTTGTTTTTCATACAAGGCAAACATGACTGAATTTATTGAATTCAGCATTTTGTTCATACTTACATTCCCACGTCACAAATAATGTCTTGGGTAATGGGAGACTCCAGAAGCTTCTTGAGAACTTCAAAACAGTGTAGCAATGTATCCGATTCATGAAAGTGGTCCGCACAACCATACCCGCTATAAAAATGAGGAATTACAAGAGAGGTGTCAGTTGATATGAAAAGGCATACATTTTTAATAAAGATCTCCATTTTGGCTGAAATATTTCAAGAACATCACACATTGACAATTTGACATAGGAATGTACAGTAATTAGAGCTGTGTGATATGACGGAAGTAATTTGAGCTGAGCAATATGACAGACAGACAGACAGACAGACAGACAGACAGACAGACAGACAGACAGACAGACGGACGGACAGACAACTAGCTAGTTTATCTAGCTCGATCGCTAGATAAACAAAGAGATATAGGCCCTCGTCTAACACAATCTAAAATCTACATGACACTTATTTCTTTATCTTTTATCTACACACTCACTGCAGTTGGGTAATGGCACGGCCTGAAAAACGAGATGACAAATGTGTTTCTGAAAAAGTTTCTTAGTACTTTCAGTGGTCAAATGAGGGCATATTTAAACGTGACATGAAGCATCAAGTTGATCAAAAAAATGGTTGACGGAAATTATTTTGCACACCATCCCCAAAGAATGTCCAGGCCACCTAAGTGTCTACTGTACCCTATCAAAAGCACTTATGACGTTATCAGTCTATTGGTGCTCTTTCTTGCTGGAAAGTTGACACTGCAATTAGTGAAATTTTCCATGTAGGAGCATGTCTCATCAGGTGTTGCCACAATTACACGGAGCATCTGGCCAGGATGGCCCATTTTTCACTTGCACATCATCCATCCATCCATCCATTTTCCGAACCGCTTTATCCTCACTAGGGTCGCGGGGGGTGCTGGAGCCTATCCCAGCTGTCTCCGGGCAGTAGGCGGGGGACACCCTGAATTGGTTGCCAGCCAATGGCACACAGAGACGAACAACCATCCACGCTCACACCTAGGGACAATTTAGAGTGGAGCCTGCCATGCATGTTTTTGGAATGTGAGAACATGCAAACTCCACACAGGGAGGCCGGAGCTGGGATCGAACCCGGTACCTCTGCACTGTGAAGCCGACTTGCACACTCATTCTATTTTTTAATCACGAAAATGATATTAGCCTGCGTTTTCAATTTTATCTATTTGTTTTGGAGAAATCAGAAAACAAGCTACTCTTATCATGCCGCTTTCTCGTCAGCAATATAGCCACGCGCCCTCCCACTTCACATGACTTGGTGAAAGTCTCCAGAGGAGATGGGCATACTTTGTTTGGTATATACAAAATCATTGTAGATATATTGGTAATATTGTCAAAACCGGAGGAATTATTCGGCCCCAAAATGTATGTGGACATCGCTACTTATGCCAACTTCAACCTCTGAAAATATAGAGATTAGCTTCTCTTAGGCTGATTTATCAGAGAATGAGGAAATGAGCAGCATACATGCAGTTTTGCTCATGTGGTATTTGTTTTCTTAGATATGACACGAAGCTACGCAAACGCAATGCATTCAGAGAGGCTTTTCAGAATGTAATTGTTCGTAGGTCATTTGTATTTAAGAATTCAATCTAAAACCTTGACTTACTTTGTCCGCCTATCCTAGAATGACACTCGGCTGCAGGGCTGGCCCCCTGGCTAGAGCAGTGTTTTTCAACCCGTATGGCTGTGCGGTCTTTCGCCCAGAAACTAATCATGTAGTACCCTCCCATACTGCTAGGGAGCAGCAACAGCTAGCCAATTGCCTTGTGTTTCGATGAGAGACAAGCCAATTTGTGACGCATGAATGCAGGACGACAGTGAAACAATAAATATGAAAGATGATAAAATACTGTTTTCTTTGTGTTAATTTGATTCCAATTCAAGCTGTTATAACGTCATTCTTCAATGTTAAAAACGGTTATAGTAACAATATAACACGTTAATTGTTCAAATAAGCACGGGGGGTGGGTCACATTTTCAGATAGTGGTGTGCCACGAGATTTTTTTCAATGAAAGTAGTGTGCCTTGGCTCAAAAAAGTTTGAAAAACACTGGGCTAGAGCCACAGGCTACGGATTATTCAAAGTCCATCCCGCATCCATTTTTCTTCACTGCATATCCTCACTTGGGTCGCGCCAACATTGAAATTTTGACAAGCCAACCTCCGGTGGTTGTCTTACAGATACCAGATGCGTTCCCCCTGCTACAGCTGCATGAATGATGGGTGTCCGGGACACAGACCGGCGGTGGGTGTTGAGCTCCCCCGGGGGGCTGCATGTGGAGCGAGTGTTCGCGATGCGGAGCTCCTCCACTGGCCAGTAAGAAAACAGTTTAGTCTCACTAACCTTGCACTATTGGCGACCAAACATTGCTTGCCAGACTGGAACAGTGGCCGGCAACTTGCGCGAGAAAGCATCTTGTCATGAATTATGGAGTAATGGCAGGCCTACCGAGCAGTGGCGGATGCTGGTCTGTCAAAGAGGGGAAGCTCAATTTTGGCCGACATCATAAAACGTGTCCGTTTATTTATGCGTGAATTGTACTCTCCGTTCCTTTTCAAGAAAATGATCTGTGACCCTGTCATACCAACAAGGCGTCTTTTCCAGGGACTTAATTAGTGTCCTACAACTATAGGAACTACAATAAAACCCACCAGAAATAAAAGATTAATTTGTCGCTAGTTAATTACAACAAAGAGTGTCACTAAGATGATTAGGAGAAGTCTCCAGCTCAACTCAGAACAGAATGCGAATTGAAAAATTGCTCACACGGATGCCTACACTAAAAGCTAAAAGGTCGGTGATTGGCCCCTTTTCGATGTCAATCAAACTGGCATACAGGCTCAGACAGATCATCCAATCTGATGCAGAAAAGCCTGGCGTCCGGTACCCGCCCACTGCCATCCAATCCCAGAGACGCCGAGCGTCCGTGGGCGGGACAAAACCAGCTTGTATCCAATGAATCGTCTCCATTCAACGCATTGGGACAACCTACCCTGAACTATGGAGACGCTCGGCATCCGGGCAGTAGATGCCCTGCGGACGCTCGGCGTCCACCATTTAAAGCACAGCGAAGCTGCAGGAATGAATGAGAAGGGAGTTGCGTCGAAACCAGTAAGAAGAAGCTGATTCGGAACAAAAGTTGAGCACGTTGTCGCTTTTAGGGGAAGCCGAGCTTCCCTTGCAGTCCGAGATCAATCGCCACTGCTACCTAGGTATTGGTAGCTAACTCATTTAGCAATGAGCTACCATGCACACTCATCCAAAAGCAACGAAAGCTTTGAATTCATTTTCATGAATGTTTGTGATGTTTATTTTACAGGGCATCAAACCAAACACCAGCAAAATGAAAGTGGCTAACGTAGAGGTGGGCAAACTACGGCCCGCGGGCCGGATCCGGCCCATTGGTCTTTTTACTCCGGCCCGCCGAAGGTTGGTACACAATTAAGGTTCAATGTGAATGATTGCATTCATTTCATTTTGGACTTGTAATGACAGGCATTTCAACGCCAGGTGGCGCATTGACTTGAAGTTGCACAGCACAAGGGGGAAGGGGTGAGACCGAGGGAAAGAGATCTTATCGACCACCTATGGACATCTGTATCGCTCTACTTCTACTGGTCTGATCACAACCCATCTGCAGTAATGCACTGGCTAAAATAGGTGGTCAACAACACTGTTCTCATTAAAAAAATATATATTAATACAGTACTTTCATGCTTTTGTTCTGTTGATGTTTGAGATGCACTCTTTTTTTTTTTTAATGTACCATAGCTCGTGCTGACCCGTCAATGCGGCCCCTGAGCCAAAAAGTTTGTCCACCCCTGGGCGAACTGGTGATTGGCTTCTGTGTATGTATGTGAAAATCGTTTCCGACATTGTCCATGTGATCACGGCGCTTGGGTTTGATTTGTGTTCCTTTCAGAAAAATGCGCTTTGGCTTGTTAAAAAGGGTGTCTATTTTTAGTTCTGGTGTACAATGGAATCTCCTCTGTCGCCTTGTTTTCAACTACACCTCATGCAGTATTTCTAATGTTTATCACAACCAAATCCGTGATGAGTCAATGAATATCTGGCCATTTGATATCGGGCCACTTTGAAACAGGGTTCCCACTCTTCCACTTGCTTTTTATTTATGGACCTTTTAATGACTTTTGAGGAGCAATTTAGTCATTTTTAAGGACTTTTCTCCATTCAGCGGGGGATTTACGGTGGATTTAATGCCCGGTCAGCAATACACGGGCTGAACAGAAAGCCACATATCACTGAGCTGGTGTTCAAATCATTGCTGCCAAAGGAAGGGCACATCTTTATTTTTAAGGGCAATCACTTAACCCTTTATTTGACATGCTGTATGTCAAATTTTTTCGAAAAAACACAACACTAAGAACAGAGCTAATGGTCATATGGGTCACCTGGAGAGGGTTTAGAAAAATCTGGTTTCACTAACAGTAGTACTGATTGCCCATTTTAGCTGTATCAAGTATACCTGAACAGCTGAAATGCATGTCAGAAGTCGAAATCCCAAATGGTCCAACCCTATTATTTTCCCTCATATCACCTTCAATGATCAGACATGTTTTATAATGACAAATATGAAACTGATATGACAATTAGGGAATAGCAGACAATGACTTAGTTTACTCCTCAATCTCTTTTGCAAGTTCTTGGCGATTCATTTTCTTCTGTTTTGCTGTGTGCCTCACTGCATTTGATTTGACCAGGATGCTATGACAAGTTTTACCTCTCACAGAGATGCTCTTCTTCCACACTCGGCAGTAGGCCGACGTATAATCGCCAGCAATTCAAACACGGAACTCCGGCTTCTCCAGCCACCCCACTTGAAAATAGCATTGTCCCGGAATATTTGTAGTGACGCCACTCGAGCGAAGCGACGCCTCAGCAGTCGAAAGTCCGCTGCTCTCTGCTGCTCACCCAAGCAACCGACATCACAAATCAAATACGCTTTGATCTACGACAACAAAAAGCTAGCCTAGCTAAGCTTAGCTGACGCACACACAGCAGAGAGCAGCGGACTATCGACTGCTGAGGCGCGCTTCGCTCGAGTGGCGGCGCTACATATTTGTCTGTCACTTGTTGAGATCAATAAATTCGATGAATAGATTTTTCCAGAAAATACGGTAATTGTTTGCCAAGCTGACAACCAAACCATCCATTCACTGCCCCAGGATGGCGTCAATCTATTGTTGTTTCCCGGAATGACCCAAAGTGATCACGTGATCATTGTCGGAACTAATCGGAGACGGCGGGAAAAGCAGAGCGGGTATTAGGTCCTGCATTTTCCGACAAAACTATGAATTGGAAGGGTGGGGAAAATGACACACAAATGAAATGAACACCGCAGGTTAATTTTTATGGACTTTAAAAGATTTCCCTGAAAATTATGGACAATTAAGTACATAAGTTTACAACTTCTTTTTTTATTGATTTTTATTAACTTTAGGGGCCCTAGGTACGAACCCTGTGAAATGTCTTCCTCCAACTCTGTAATTACATAAGGATCAGAACGTTGCTTTACATCTGGTGATATGAGTTTATTACAGTAGTTTTAGCAATCCTTTCCGGTTCGTCTGCTTGTGTCGGTGTTTTCAAACTCCGCCATTCTGCACTAACAATGCGCATGCATTCCAATAATGTAACCTTTATTTACAAACTTGGAAAGGGCTTGATTGCACAAATACATTTCCAACTACAGCTTCGAGCAGCTCTAACAGGGACTCACAGCCCTGGCCTGATCTGTGTGTAAAGTTTTCATGCACCCATATCATGGTTTTATTGATGAATTTCCACGACAACAGCATTTTGCAAAAATTCACAAACTTTGTGTTGCAAAATCACTAAGGCCTAAACATTTTTGACAAGATATAAACATGTGAGGCAAGTTTCAGCAGCTTTTATAGTCATGGCAATGACGAATGTTGAAGTATATGTAAAATGGCTGACTTCCTGTTAGCTTTAGCACAAATTTTCGATCTAGTGAAACATACAACCGAGACTGCTTTGTTAAAAATGGCATTTCCGACACTCAATATTAGCATTGCTTTCTTGGTGAACCGCAAGCTGCCATAGCAACAGCGTTCCACGAAAAGTCACAAAGTTCATGTTTTAACATCTTTTCTGAGCAAATATGAGGTAGATTTGGCTAACCTGGGAAGAGAAAAAAACATCAAACAATCAAGTTTGGAATTTCAGGACTAAGGATAAAATTTTTTCAACAAAAAGAGGAGGGGCATTATTAAGCATTTCCTCATTTGTTGAAAATGAAATGTTAAATACAAATTTTAATGGACGATACCCGAAATACAGTATTTCGAAAACTCTAATTAAAAAAAAAATAAAAATAAATCCGCTGTTGTCCTAGGTCTTAAGGTGGTACAGCCGAAGTTGGAAGTAAATCGAATGAAAGTGTGCTCAAGTATGATCCCTTTAAATGAGCAAAAAGTGGCCCTCCAAGGTTTCATAGTTCTCTTCCTGTTCATTTTAGATTATCGTTGCAATGGACTTTTTTTTTCAAACGTGCCTGCCAATTTTCGTAGGCGCAGGTCCAACATATCGAGATACTTTTTTACCTTGCCACTCTAGGTGGCGTTGCGGAGCAATTTTGTTTTCATCGTTTATGACAACTTTAAAATATCAAATGTAATTGGGTTTGTATTTATTTATTTGCAGTTTTAATGCATTCCTTGAAAACTGACTTCCCTACTGGCTATTTTGAACCACATTTATTTTGCCAATGGATATTTGCATTTGATCTCATTTTATTAATATTTTATTCATTTTACTCTGTTTAATGTACAAAAGTATACACAATTATCAGGATATATAATTTTGTACAGTGTATTGAGATAAAATGTTCTAATTGCACAGCACAATTACATGACATGAAATTAAGGCCATTTAAAAAACAAGAATCACACCAAATTTCCAGCTCTGGGCCCAGTCTGTATTTGGCTCCATTTTCTTTAGCAATCTCAATACCTGTAGGAAGACAAAGAACAAAGAGCAACAAATGACTAGATAGACACATAAAGACAACGATAAAGACTTCAAATTTTCAATTCCAGTTTTGCTCTGTTTTATGTTAACTACATATTCAATGTAATCTTGATTCAGTGACTTTTTGAAATTGCACCAGATTTAGTTTTTTTTTTTTGGGGGGGGGGGGGGGGTTTGGGGGGGGGGATACCTTTATGTGACATCAAAGGGCATTATGTCACAGGAAAACTATTGGGGTGTTCACACGGCACACATGTATTTTGTTGCGATATATCTTACACAAAACCCCTTATGATGAACGATAAAAATGGAACCCAGTTTCCCTTGCCCGGACGTGGGTCACCAGGGCCCCCCTCTGGAGCCAGGCCTGGGGGTGGGGCTCTTTGGCGAGCGCCTGGTGGCCGGCCTGCACCGGTGGGGCCCGGCCGGGCTCAGCCCGAAGAGGCAACGTGGGTCCCCCTTCTCATGGGCTCACCACCCATGGGAGGGGCCAACGGGGTCCGAGTGCAGTGTGAGCTGGGCGGTGGCCAAAGGCAGGGACCCTGGCGGTCCGATCTTCGGCTGCAGAAGCTAGCTCTAGGGACATGGAATGTCACCTCTCTTGCAGGGAAGGAGCCCGAGCTGGTGTGCGAGGTAAAAAAGTTCCGACTGGATATAGTCGGATTTACCTCCACACACAGCCTGGGTTCTGGTACCAGTTCCCTCGAGAGGGGTTGGACTCTATTCCACTCTGGAGTTGACCACGGTGAGAGGTGCAGAGCAGGTGTGGGCATACTCATTGCCCCCCGGCTCAATGCCTGAACATTGAGGTTCACACCGGTAGACGAGAGGGTTGCCTCCCTCCACCTTCGGGTGGGGGGACGGGTCCTGACTGTTGTGCATATGCACCCAACAACAGTTCACAGCGTACCCACCCTTTTTGGAGTCCTTGGAGGGTGTGCTGGAGAGTACTGCTGCTGGGGACTCCCTTGTTCTGCTGGAGGACTTCAATTCTCACGTGGGCTTCTCCTCCACATCGAGAGGAGCCAGATGAGGTGGCTTGGGCATCTGATTCGGATGCCTCCTGAACGCCTCCCTGGTGAGGTGTTCCGGGCATGTCCCGAGGACGACCCAGGACATGCTGGAGGGACTATGTCACCCAGCTGGCCTGGGAACGCCTCGGGATCCCCCGGGGAGAGCTGGAAGAAGTAGCTAGGGAGAGGGAAGTCCGGACTTCCCTGCTAAAGCTGCTGCCCCCGCGACCCGGCCCCGGATAAGCGGTAGAAGATGGATGGATGGATGGATAGATGGATGGATGGATATCTTACACCGGAGCAGCCCCACTTGCGGTCACACGGCAGTTTCTGAAGTGGTGCAAAACGATGGAAAACAAAGAGCTGTCGTGTTGGTTCTTGTTAAAACATACACAACTAAAGCAACTACTGTACAGGCAAGTCCTTCTTCTTCTCGGTCTCCGTGCCTTCTGCTCGAGAGGCGTATATCAACGATGACTTCAATGACACTCAGAAAAGCAAACATCATGCGCCAAACAGAAAATTAAGAGAGGAAATCACAAAATAAATTATATGGGGGGGTTGTGAACACACAACAGAGGAACAAACTACAAACTACATATATAAATATATATATATATATATATATATATATATATATATATATATATATATATATATATATATATATATATAAGGCGGCCCGGTAGTCCAGTGGTTAGCACGTCGGCTTCACAGTGCAGAGGTACCGGGTTCGATCCCAGCTCCGGCCTCCCTGTGTGGAGTTTGCATGTTTGCGTGGGTTTTCTCCGGGTGCTCCGGTTTCCTCCCACATTCCAAAAACATGCATGGCAGGCTCGTTGGGCACTCTAAATTGTCCCTAGGTGTGAGTGTGGGCGTGGATGGTTGTTCGTCTCTGTGTGCCCTGCGATTGGCTGGCAACCAATTCAGGGTGTCCCCCGCCTACTGCCCGAAGACTGCTGGGATAGGCTCCAGCACCCCCCGCGACCCTAGTGAGGATGAAGCGGTTCGGAAAATGGATGGATGGATATATATATATATATATATATAATAATAAATGCTCTTGCGATGTGAACGCCTAGTCTCATTCGTCTGGGTCGTCACTGTGCGTAGAGCCGATCAGCTTCACCAGGGCCCATATATGTATATATCTTTACTTTCTTTTCTTTAATTCTCTTGCACTTCATGGCGCGTAGAGCATAGCAACCAGGCCTCTCCATCTAGATCTGTTCTGGGCAAGGTGTTGACTTTGTTCCAGGGTAACATTGCAGGCCCCAAGGTCCAGGGCTATTACATCCAGCCATCGAGTGCGGGGGGCACCTCTGGGTCGTCTCCAGCCGGCTTGCTGGGGGTTGAAGGCCAAAATGGTGCTGGTTGGGTGTTCCTGGGGCAGGCGGATGACATGGCTATACCATCGCACTCCCCGCATTGCTGCGAGACGGGAGGCTGGTGGCTGTTTGGTTTTGTCTCTTAGAGCCTGATTTGTGATGTGCTCGGTCCACGAGATACCTTCAATCCTCCTGAGGGCCCTGGAGTCAAAGCCATCAAGCCTGGCCGCGAGAGTGTTATTCAGTGGCCAGGTTTCGGAGCCGTACAGGAGGACGGAGATGACTGAGGCATTGTAGACTCTGAGCTTGGTTGCCCGGGATATGTGCCGGTGGCGCCACAGTGGTCTCCACAAGGACTGCATGACATATGACATTGGCTGCAAGGGCGCGGCGACAGTCGATCTCTATTTTGAGATCTCCGTTGTTGGTCACTGTCGAGCCGAGATATTTGATATATATATATTAATATATACAGTCAAACCTCGGTTTTCGTACTTAATCCGTTCCAGAAGACTGTTCGGAAACCGAATTGTTCGGAAACCGAAATCATGTTTCGCATTGAAATCAATGTAAAATGTTTTCATCCGTTCCAAGTCAAGAAAACAACTTTTTTAAACCACTTTTTTTTTACAATTTCACACCATAAAATGTACAAATGTAATGGGAGATGACCAATTTTAACATTAACATAGTAACAAAAATTGAAGGAACATCTCTCTATCTGTCGTGGGGCATGCGCCTCTCCCAGCTGTCAGCAGGCAGTAGGCGGGGCATTTCGGCATCCCGAACTCCTTCGCCAACACAGACACATGCACACCTGACTCATATTTTGCGATCAAATCTTTCTTAAATTCTATAGTTTTGCACCCTATTTTCCTCTTTTCTTCACCAGGTTCACCACTTCCACTTGCTTTCTTTGGTGCCATGATTAGGGGCTGATACACGATGCAAAAATAACACTCCAATATTACGTAGTTCTCACCAAACACTTAAAACAAAAAATTCTTAATCGAACAATACAAACTTGTGTGCTCACAAGCTGTTTCTGTACGATTATTGCATAATAATGAGACACCGGACACCAGAGTGTTCATTATGTGCCGCTGCATTGAAAAATGCCGGCCGTTAACAAACGCACGCCCCCCCCCCCTCCCCCGTGCTGCCAGGGCAAACCATTATAAAAAGAGGAGGATTTCACTCGCGCTAACAGAAGCGTCTCACCAAACACGTATGCTTTTTTTTATTGAACAATACAAAAACGTCTGCTCACAATGGTCGCTTCCTGTGTAGCGACGCGACACGAGGGAGCGCGGCGACAGGAGGGAGCGTCACTTCACTCCTCTCAGCTTTGCTACCTCCTCGCGAAGCTACACGAGGTAGCGTTGCTACACGAGCTAGCGAAGCCGAGAGGAGTGAAGTGACGTATTCAAGTGCGCTCAGTTAGTTCGAGAACCGAAATTAGTTCGTCATCCGAGGCATAAAAAACTCGAAATTTTAGTTCGAAAACCGAATTGTACGAGAACCGAGACGTCCGAAAACCGAGGTTTGACACACACACACACACACACACACACACACACACACACACACACACACACACACACACACATACACATACACAGAGTACACAGTAATAATTCAGTACACTTAAAAGAACTGTCGTGCCCATCATTTCCAAACTGGCCCCAAGGCTTGAATTGTTATGTGTGATTCGAACCAACCTTTCCTACATGTATTTCCGGGTCATCCCGCTCGGACACCGAAGGATATAACAGAGAGGAAATGTCGTTCGCAAAAATTAATATTATTAAATTAATCAACAAATGACCGATAAATAAAATACGAAGAGACCCAACGTGCACATTGGATAGGAATGTGTACTACAAACACGTAAACATTTACTGTTTAAAACAAAAACAACAGTTCACGGAGACATGACCCCAAAAAATACTTCATGTATTAGTTCGGCACCGTGATTTTTTATTCAGATGTTGTTTTGTTGTCTTTTGATTGCTGTTTGAGATGATAACGATCGTGATCAAGGAACAACAACAGCCAAGACATTGGTCATATAAAACTCAAAACGTGAGTGACTTACTTTTCAATATTCTCTCAAAGTTGCCGTCAAACTCCAACGCCCACTGATCCAACGAACACGTTGCAAGAGTGACTTTCCTTCCCATTCTTTTGGTAAGGTAATTATGCAACGCTACTACCCTACAACTGAATAATTACCTCATATGTTTCAATGGAATTAGACATCTGTTTCTTTAGGCCTGTCACCACACGAAGGGCAAAATTCCACGTCTTTTCGAGCAACATAGGTATAAAAAATAAATACCGCCTTGTGCGCTGAGTTGTACGTCATAGGCGTTGCCATTTTGAATGTGGAAAATGGAGCAGCCCCGGGGGGTTCCTTAATTCATTTACTATGGAGCCCTTCAGGTGCCAGGCAGTGGCGGCTGCTGTCACAACCAAAGAGCGGAAGCTCATTCTTTCCCAACCTACATCATAAATATGTTTAATTTTACGTAAATTCTGCCCTCCATTCCTTGTCAAGAAAGTGATCCAGTCAACAGCAGCCTTCATAGTACGTCTTTGCTCACAATTTCCCATAGTTTAATAATCAGTACCCACGGGGAGCCAAGACACTGGGGTCTGAAGTCTGTATTCTGCTCATATTTAGTCTGTACTCTGCTCATATTTAGTTATGCTGTATAACTTTCACATGCCCGCAGTGTAGCTTTGCGTCCTTGTAACAATCATCACCTAGGATTGGAATACTCCCTACTGAAGACGCACAAACTTTGGAATCCGTCAAACTGAGAATCAGTTTAGGAGAAACGAAAGTTATGATATCACACTTTGTGCCCCGGTACCGCCCTTCTGATGGTATAAAAATGATGTGAGTCTTTTCCTGCTTCGCACTCGTGACACGCAGCCATTGTCTGTAATTCGCGGGTGCCCGGAATATTCCGTTATTAAAAGCTTCGAAGGAACTGTTCATCGACTCCAGCCTTTATTTGGATACCAACATTCTCCTTGTCCGAAATTCAAATAACACGCGGGGAAAGAAGGCCACTCTTCCCCCAACAGGTCAAACCAGCTTCCACTCGCAAAATTGAAGTCAAGTGAGACGCCACTGTGATTGTGAATACTGTGCATTACGGTAATCTGCCGTCAGCGAGCGGTGTTGGTCACCTTCAAAATAAAAGCGTCACAACTCATGTATTCACGTCCGTTGTTTGGATTTTTTTTTTTTAAAGTACAGTATCAAAATATAAAATAAGTAATTCCTTGGCTGTCGGGCAACGATAAGTTGTAATGGGGACTTGATACCTAACAGTGGTAAAATGTAAGTAACTGTTCGTACCATTATGCTGACCAATTATTTTGCAGATAAGCAAAGTTGCCTGATCATGCACTAGACTGCATTCTGTGTAGCTGCTCAAAATGCTGATGGTGCCGCACGGCCTGGCCTTAACGGTTAAGGCACGGGGAGAACATGCAAACACCACACAGGAAGGCCAGAGCTGGAATCGAACCCGATACCTCTGCACTGTCCATTAAATTGTGATTCAGAGTGGAGACAAACTCTGACGGTGAGATAACCCGAATTATTTTCAAATGTGAACTTCAAAAGAGATTATTAGTTGACAAAGTTACATTTATTGATGCTTTGAGCAGATTTGATCATAACAGTCGCCAACCGTGAATGAATGTGTCATTGTCCTGGGAAAGTTGGCTGGAGTCTCTGGCAATGTGAGTTTATATTGGGCTGGGACTTTGCGTGCACATTTTCAAAGGGCAGAGAAGCGTAGTGCTCAGCAGCAAAAGAAGGTGTCAGCAGCAGCTCTTCCGAGGCATTACCTGCAGATGAAGCACAAACAGTTTTTTTTTAGTTTTTTTTTTTTTACAATGCACAGACAGGATATGTCAGACCAACACTTTGCCAATGATCTCGCACCAAAGACCATTTTCAGTTTTATAGCTATGCACTGTTATGAACTCATAGTTGATGTTCTTCCATACTCTCAACCCTAATAATGGATTTCTGAGCGGGCAGGCTTCAAGGCAGTATGTAGCTCAACCTATCATTGTTCTTGCACCCCTTTAGGAAAGTCAGTATTGATTTGGTCAAGTGTTGGTGCACACTGGAATATAAATTATTGGAAATGACGTGCATAAAACAATGAAAGTGGGCTGATGCTGTTTAAAGACTCAATCTGAACCCCTCTTTTTATTATTTTGATAAAGGCCATTCTCAAATCGGGATTATTTTAAAGATGGACAGAGAGGAAGGCTTGCCTAACGTTTAAGGGTAGCTCATCCCAAAGAAAGGGACAGGCAACAGAAAAACGTGGACCCCCTCTGAGCCTCTATTTAGACATCATCCCATTTCTTCCTCTGAACTCGAAATCTTTTTTACTCCCCTCCCCCTAACTCTTCTTCGGGGAGGCAACCACAAACACATAAGGGGTGCTATTGGGATTTCCTGCAACGGTCAATCCAAGCTGTGGTTTTAAGTTGCCTTTAAATGCTCGCTATAGAGGGGTTTGGCCTTTTCTGCATCTCCCACAATACATTGACTGCAGATATATTGAAAGATTCACCCCACTAACAGTGTCATTTGCCATTCATCATGCCTTGGCTGTAATTGTCATTGTTGGTTGTAATCATTTTCTTTAGACTCCCGAAAATCATTCCAAACCAAGTATTTGATGCCCACCCAATAGAAAAGAAATCGATCACCAGGAGCTCACTGTTGCTATGGCTGAA
Source organism: Hippocampus abdominalis (assembly GCA_018466805.1). Classification (NCBI taxonomy): domain Eukaryota; kingdom Metazoa; phylum Chordata; class Actinopteri; order Syngnathiformes; family Syngnathidae; genus Hippocampus; species Hippocampus abdominalis. The sequence continues at coordinate 226,744 of CM031696.1, forward strand.
AGTCACAAAGTAATGCAGGGTTTAAACATTGCTTTAAAACATGATTTTATTCTTTGGCTTTGGACTCAGCATGAGACTCTACAGGTTTTATTGTATTTACTGTTTATTTTTTGTTAATAATTGGTTTTAACTGTCTTTGTTTTTATATTAGGCTTTTACTTTAAATACAGCGCTTTGTATCCAGCTGTAATTATCTCTAAAGTGCTCTATAAATAAAGTGGTGTTGAGTTGCTATCCTGTCCTGTGCCTCAAATAAACAATAAACAACAAAAAAAGTTGTTGGAACCAGTGCTACTAGGTGAAAAATATTTTAACACTCTAATACACATTGTGTTGTGACTCAACAAAATTAGAGGACTTGATTTATGACTTGGTTAACCCAAGTGACGACTTGACTCACCTTGAAATTTTGAGGAGATTAGATTTGGCTCAACAGTAACTTGGGACTTGCTTGCAATTTATGAAGCTTAAGACTCAACTATGACACATCAATGACTTACTTAGGGGATATAGAGCAAAAATAACATTAACTGTTCAAAATCAAATTATAACTAAAACTCTCACATGCCAGAAAACCTTCACGCAGACAAAAACCTCGCTCACACGCCACACTTGGGTGGGTTGTCATCGAGTACTCCACTCACAGTCCAAAAATATAGAGGTTAACTGGAGACCGAACGTGAGTTTTGTCTCTATGTTTCAGTCCTGTAATTGGCTGGCAATTTGGCTGAACTATGACACGGTATTGACAATGTGTGTAGCCTACCGGAGTCCATGCTGAGCTGGGTTCCAGTAATGTGGTGCCAGTAAGCTGATCTGGGCAGTATGGCAGTCGGGGTAGATGGGTAGGAGTTTGATTCTGAACCTCGAAACATCAACTGGAGATAAAACAGACAACATTGTAAAATAAAATGTGCATTCATTCACAAACCATTCGCAAAAATTACTGTGTGACATTTAACACTAAAAAGGGCTTCTTCATGTTTAAATGAAAACATTGATATATTTTTTTTCAGAAACGGTGGGATAGGAAGAATTTAAGTTCTGAAATTTAACCCATAAATGGTGCAATCTGTTAGTCTCATTGATGGTAACATTAAAACTAGCTGAAAATGTGCGGAAAAAGCTAAACAGAACAATCAAACTTGTTTCTTCCTCGGTCCTTTAGAGACAGAATTTTCACTCGATATTGTCCACGCAAATCTAACCCGAAATGCTTTTACTTTATTAAATTAACCTTTCTTCTTCAAGAGATATTTGTCTCAACTCTGCGTGCAAAACATTGCTGTTCTTGTTGTGTTGCAACCCACATTATGCAATTCCTGCAGATCTGCAAATTTTATATCTTACTTGCCTTCACTTTTTGCCAATTTATAACTCTATTGTATATTTTATATGTTCAATAAATAAACAAACAAACAGTTCTGTTGGCTCCCCATCCATGACCAATATTTTTGACCATTGAGTACTCTTTTACAAGTACGCTTTTTTTTTTTTTTTTTTTTAATGGGGAAACAAATGGTTGTTGTCTGAAATAGCTGTTGTCCATCATGGAATTATACATACACTGTGGCTTCAGCCATTGGTAGCTTTCTAAAGCCTAAATTGGGGCATAAAAAGAGTCATCGTCATAGCAAGGGATCTCACTCTGTTTTTTCTCTCCACATCCAGCAGAACCTTCTTGTGCTGCTCAGCAATTGCCAGTGTGGATGAGTGAACCCTTTGATATATCTGCTCTCCTTCTCTGGTCTGGAACGTGTAGAGACCTTCACCGCTGTCACACAGCCTATTGAAAAAAAGAAGAACATGATATAGAAATATATGGAAGAAATTGGTTAGCCAATTGATAGGTTGATTATTTTTAGATATCATACATTTGCTTATTATTAATATTATTAATGTTATATCGATATTTATTGATTGATTGATTATGCTCGCAAAGAAGAACGCTTATGCCTGCAATGATAATTTGATTATGCTTGCAAAGAAGAAAGCTTATGCCTGCAATCATTAATTGACTATGCCTGCAATGAAGAACGCGTATGCTTTTAATAAAGAAATAATGCTTCTTAATCATTATATATTAACCATTATATACTCACATTCATAATCAAGAATGCTTAGTGTACTGTGTGGCAGTCTAGGGACGCAACCACCTTTTCGAGGACGTGGTTGGAAGAGATAAGTGTTAAGACTAAACAGGAGCAAGGTTGGACAGTGGATGGAGCCATCAACACCAGCTGCATCGTGATGTTTTTGTAACAATTGCACACAGGTACATAATTTACACTCACATACACACACATAGTCAAACAAGTTCAGTGTGTCTTCAACAGCCCCCACCCTTTAGATTGGACACACCTATGTAGCAGATTTCCCAATAAATGAGGGGGTGAAGGAGGAGATCATTAGGGGTGACGTGCAGAGAACTGAAACCTAACGCTTCTCCTCGTTCCCTCCTGGTACCAGAATTGAGTCTCCTGTCTCCTCCTTTTGTTTTATGTCTAGATGTCAAATTGATAAACCTTACATTTTTGGGGGCTCGTCCGGGATCGCAATATACCCGACGCCTCCAGACGCTGAGTCGACGGCCAGGAGAAGACCGTGACCACGGCTGAAACACCCTTTCCGGGACTGGGTTTCGGCTCCTCGTCTGGGGGCTGAGGGTTGACGCGAATCCAGAGCAGAAAGGACTACTCTTGGTAAGTAGGGCGGCGGTGTCCTGTACGTACTTAAACTCCGCATTAACACTCTTTCAAGCGTTGAATGAGTGTTTGCGCGCCAGGTTTTTAAAGATGGAGGTCGGGGTGGTTTTAAAACCTGTTTTTAATTGAAACCCTCTCAGGACAGGTGTTGCAGATTGGCAATAACATATACAATATATACAATATACCTGTTATGAGAATTTAATTTGAGCCTGAGAGGGGTTTATTAAGAGGGAACTCTTTTAAAGCGTTTGAATGAGTGTTTGCGCGCCGGCTAAAGACAGAGTGGTCTTTAAAGCCGTTTAAAGCCCTGAGCCATACTAGTCCCTATCAGGCAGATAGACAGAGTCAAGTCTTTAAAACTGTTGAGGGCGGCGGTGCCCTGTGCGTACTTAAACTCCGCGTGTAAATAGAGCGTGTATATAGAACGGTACCTCGGTTGAATGTGATCAAATAAAATGCGCTTAATGAGTGACTGTGTAACTGTGTGAGTGGAGGTTTGCTACCTCATTCGAACAGGACATTTTGTGTGGCAACTGTCTGAGGAAGCAGATGCAAGAATTTCCCGCCACTTTGGTATACTTTGGTACACTTTGGTGGTAGAAGGTTGGAAATTACCTCAGTCGGAGAAATTGTCACCCTGTTCAAGGGAAAAGTCAGTAGTAGTTACCCTAGGTAAACCGCTGACTGTCAAATTTGCAAAATGGGGATACTAAATAGTAAGACCATGGATAAAAAGAATCCTAAAATGAAGTTAACATGTACAGATTGGAAATTCGTAGATAGCCAATGTCCTTCAAAGATAAAACATCTAAATTTGTGGATAAAAAAATATAATTTCGCTGGCCAGCTGAACATCCATCCATCCATCCATTTTCCGAACCGCTTCATCCTCACTAGGGTCGCGGGGGTGCTGGAGCCTATCCCAGCAGTCTTCGGGCAGTTGGCGGGGGACACCCTGAATTGTTTGCCAGCCAATCGCAGGGCAGGCCAGCTGAACACACAAACATTAGTGCACCTGCAGGACAATATTAGAACTATGTGCGAAGATGACAGAGATAAAATGGATATGGATGGGTTCGAAGACATTGAGTTCTGGATGTTCTTGGCTGAAAAGAGGCAGAAAGTGGAAGAGGAAAAGGGAATAGAGAAAGTTGAAAAAAGGGATGTGTCAGTGAGATGGAATTTAACCATGACAAGAGCGAAAGAAACGTTATGTTTCACAGAAGGGAGGATGATGAATTGGGACCGGTAGGTTTACAGGCAGGAGTAAAACAGAAGGTAGAGAGAGAAAATGAGCTTGAGTTGACATCCACGAATCCTGTTACACCATCATTGTATTCATCCCTTCCAACTTCGACATCTCCTCTTCCACCATCCCCTCCACCCTCGTTTCGAGGGGGTCATCCAATGACCTCTAGGGGAAGGGGAGATTTGGGAGTGGAATTTACTCTCACATACACACGCACAGTTAACAATCGGCGCCGAAATAGGGGCAGAGGAATGTCAAGAAAGAGACGTGTGACTGATCCAGGGGAGATTATTTGTTGGTGTTGTGGGGCGAAAGGCCACATTTCCCGTGACTGTCCCAAGAGTAAATTTGTAAGTGCATGACGAGACATTCCTGCTTCTCAGCAAGAGATAGCAACTTTCCTTGTTGGCTTCGTGATGAAAGGAAGTCTTATTTTGAAGGAACACGGAAAGGGGTAGCGGCTTGTTTGACGTTAAATTGATGGTGTATATCGATATTTGGATGAGGTGAAGTGTTCTAGCAGGTGACAAAATTAAAAGTTTGGAGATGCTTGGCCTGGTTGAGTGTGGTAGCAAGGTGAATAGTTTATTTTGTCTGTAGAGTTGTGTCTGCGAATTTGTGTTTAATTAGTCTTTGCATGTGTGTAGATAAGCGCGACTCTTGCCTCATGGAGTCTTGTTTGTTTTATTTTCTGGCTTTTGCGGTGTAGGGGGTTTGTACGGCATCTATTGTAATTACAGGGAGACTTACTTCCGCCAGTTAAGCTTCATTATTTCAACCAGCGCTGCATGAAGTACAGTCAAACCTCGGTTTTCGTACTTAATCCGTTCCAGAAGACTGTTCGGAAACCGAAACATTTTTCCCATTGAAATCAATGTAAAATGTTTTAATCCGTTTCAAGTCAAGAAAACAACTTTTTTTAAAACACTATTTTTTACAATTTCACAGCATAAACTGTACAAATATAATGGGAGATTACCAATTTTAACATTAACATAGTAACATAAAAATTGAAGGAACATCTCTCTCTCTATCTGTCGTGGGGCGTGCGCCTCTCCCAGCTGTCAGCAGGCAGTAGGCGGGGCATTTCGGCATACCGAGCTCCTTCGCCAACACAGACACACGCACACCTGACTCATATTTTGCGATTAAATCTTTCTTAAATTCTATAGTTTTGCGCCCTATTTTCCTCTTTTCTTCACCAGGTTCACCACTTCCACTTGCTTTCTTTGGTGCCATGATTAGGGGCTGATACACGATGCAAAAATAACAGTCCAATATTACGTAGTTCTCACCAAACACGTCTGCTTTTTTAAAAAAACATTCTTAATCGAACAATACAAACTCGTCTGCTCACAAGCTGTTTCTGTATGATTATTGCATAATAATGAGACACCGGACACCAGAGTGTTCATTATGTGCCGCTGCATTGACAAATGCCGGCCGTTTAACAAACGCACCCCCCCCCGCTAGCGAAGCCGAGAGGAGTGAAGTGACGCATTCAAGTGCGCTCAGTTAGTTCGAGAACCGAAATTAGTTCGTCATCCGAGGCATAAAAAACTCAAAATTTTAGTTCGAAAACCGAATTGCACGAGAACCGAGACGTCCGAAAACCGAGGTTTGACTGTATGTGTAAATCAGATGTTCAGAAAATGGTTGAGTATGGGTGCAGTGACGTAGAGAGTTTTGGATACTTATAGTGGGTGAAAGGCAAGTGAAAATATTGATGGTGAGACGTAAGTTGAAAATGTAAGTTGAGTATGCTGAGAATAAAAAAAGGAGCAGGCAGGTGAGGTTTGACACAATGATGCTACGAAAGAGGAGGTCATCATGTGTTTAGGTAGAAAAGGGCCAGAAGGTTACGAGATGCTTAGAAAGTTGTTTGTAAGTCATAGACACAATTTTTGTTTGTGTTAAGTGGTCGACAGTGGACGTATGTGGGATGTTGTTAACTTTCTGGGAGGAGGTAGAATGTGTAGGTATACAGTAAAGGCCTTGATTTGGATGATTTGTGACTGTTACATGTCTGTGGGTTTTAATTATCTAATTATTTGTTTTATAACTGCTTCAGTTACGCTGCTATTTGCCAGAATATTCCGATTATATTACATTGTTTTATAGATTACGTTCACAAGATGCACATTTCTCTTGAAACATGAGAAGAGCCATCGCGGCTCCTGATGTGGGAGAAATGATGGTCTTGTGTCATGAAATTATGTAAATACAGTTACAACTTTGCTATCAATGGGTTGTGTTGTGCCTTCCCTCATTATGAAATTTAATGACTAGAGTTGAAACTATGAACTACCAATCATATCGTTGAACATACAAATTCATGTTGGGTTGAGTCATGAAAAAATTTAAGATTTTAAGCCATGTCTCATTTGTGCATACATGGGCTGGATTTCTAATTTCGTTCATCACAAGGGCAAAATCTTCCAGCTTTAATCAATGTTTATGTTTCAAGGTCACGTGTGGAGAATTTGAAATTGGCTTCGTTAACTTAGGATGTCTGCACGTTTTAGGGTCAGCAGTGGCATTTTTGAAAATCACACACCCTAGGTGGTGTTTACCAAAGACAGCTGCGCAGATAAGACAAATGGATGAATGAGCTGCTGCACACTAACAAGAAGTTTTTGTAATGTAGGCATTTATTTTGCATGGCTATGTTGTAATGGCGATCCCATTTAACACTGGAAAAATGCACAGTACTTAACCCTGCTACTTTATTACCGCTTCCTGATGGGTGTTTGTTTGTTTGTTGGTTTGTTGGTTTGTTTGTTGGGCATATAGACAGATAATAGTGATTTGAGAGGTTGTAGGAGGAAGTACAACAAACTTGTCTTGTACTACCTTTCGTTCTTTGTGTGTTTTAATTTTTTAGATATTAATATTGCAATAACATACATGGCAAGCTGATTGAACACTCTAAATTGTCCCTAGGTGTGAGCATGGGCTTGGATGATTGCACATGTCTGTGTGTGTGTCCTGTGATTGGCTGGCAAGCAGTTCAGGGTGTCCCCTGCCTACTGCCCGAAGATGGCAGTAGGCCAGCACACCCCGCGAACCTTGTGAGGTTAAAAAGCGGATCGGAAAATGAATTATTGAATGAATTAATTAATATTGTAATGGGTCATTTATTTTGTATATCTCAGTTTGACAGGTGAAGGAAGAAATCTGGATATTAACAAACGCATTTCCCCTTATGCGTGCTATATTTAAGGATGTTTGTACGACTTTCGGTTTTTACACATGCTATTTGAGCACAGGCGGCCCGGTAGTCCAGTGGTTAGCACGTCGGCTTCACAGTGCAGAGGTACCGGGTTCGAATCCAGCTCCGGCCTCCCTGTGTGGAGTTTGCATGTTCTCCCCGGGCCTGCGTGGGTTTTCTCCGGGTGCTCCGGTTTCCTCCCACGTTCCAAAAAAAAACATGCATGGCAGGCTGATTGTGCACTCTAGATTGTCCCTAGGTGTGAGTGTGAGCGTGGATGGTTGTTCGTCTTTGTGTGCCCTGCGATTGGCTGGCAACCAATTCAGGGTGTCCCCCGCCTACTGCCCGAAGACAGCTGGGATGGGCTCCAGCACCCCCCGCGACCCTAGTGAGGATTAAGCGGTTCAGAAAATGGATGGATGGATGGGCTATTTGAGCACACACGCTAGCATATTTATACATCACTTTTCTCTCTTACTCAAATTTGATGCTCCATTATATTACGACATCTCATTAATTTATTGACTTAAATCTGATTTATATAGTTATTTTGCGGTTTGCTTTTGAACCTGTTTTTGAACACAACAAGTGGGTCGCACATTTTCTGGTCAACATGGTGGCCAACTTGATTGTTAGGAATGGCTGAAGAGTAACAAAAAAAAAATTCTGTCTATCTATACTATTATTTATACTATCTATACTAATATCTATATAATATTTCAACAACGAAGGGTGTGAGGGAAAAGTAGATGTCCTTGTTTTATGTTATGTGTTGTGTTTATTGTTTTACTTTATGTTAACTGCTTTGATAAAGCTGTGGCTGTTGTGAAAGCGCTATATAAATTAGGATGTATTGTGTTGTATGTGCTAAATTGATAAATCAGTATAACGAATGCTGTTCGTTATTGCATCAAATTGTGGTATTTAAGTGTGCGGCACACAGTAGTAGCATAGCGGTCACTGCTCTTGGCTGAGGCCAATCGAGCGTGTGCGGTGTGTGGAGAACGGTGCTGTTCAACCATGCCCTGAGGGCCCTGCACACTAAACCGGATCATTCCGGCGTGACCATGCCATTGTCATCAGAGTTATGGAGTAAGACCTTTGTCACGTAAAATACTGGTGTATTATGTCTTAATCTTTCAAATTATTTTTTCTCAGCTATCTCGACATTGTTGTTGCTGCGGTCCCTGTATCAAAAGCTCTGCTTATCCAATTTATTACGTCGACTATGGCGGCCACGACGTCTAAAGTGAATGGAATGTACCCTCTGCTGTTAATATATGCAAAGATGTGGATGTAGCAAAATGAAAATGCAAGAGGCTTGAATGTCACATAATATTTACTCTCATTTTGTACTTGACCAAAGGAATAGAGTGATCAAGAATAGAGCCTTCAACATGCAAGGATGATAGTTTTCAGTAGTGAAGTTTTATTAGTTGTAAAGATACTATGTTCGGCGGCCCGGTGACCCAGTGGTTAGCGTGTTAACCTCACAGTGCAGAGGTATCGGGTTCACGACCCTTGTGAGGATAATCTGAGGCTTCCGTCCCTGGGATGGAACGGTCCGTTCGTCCAGGCCATCCTCTGTCCTGGGGACAGAGGATGGGGAACGCAGGTTTTTTAAAAAGGATGGACGAAGCAAGGATGGAAGTGGGTTTTCGTCCATCCCCATAATTGTCCCTAACTGGGTCAAGTACTGACAGATGACCATTTCAGAAACCACTGACAGAAACACAGCCAGCCTGTCTGGCCAATCAGTCTGGTGACCGACAGTGGTTGTGTTTGCAGCTAAATGATATCTTGACACTTAAACAGTTGTAAACAGTTCGATCCCGCCGGATAAGAAAGTGTGTGTGTGTGGGTTTATTCAGCTGCATCTGCTTATTGATTGATGCGTGTGCCATACTACGTATGTTTTCGACGCCGACACAAGGCGGCCAAAAATTCATTTCAATGTACTCAGGCGAAATGGGCTCAGGACAAAAATTGCCTTGAAGTGCTTCAAACGCACCACTGGTCACCCCACCACACGTACTGCACAGGGAATGTTCCGGCGGAGGACAGGGTAGCGTGGGTGCACTTATTTATTGAATACAACATCCCACTCCCAAGCTCTGAAGTGGTGGAGAGGGTTTTTTTTTCCAACAGCTGGCGACTTCCTCCGGCCAAAGTGGACCGCCCTGGCCAGTGCCAGCTTTGACAAGCTGGTCTTCCTCAAGGGGAACATGTCTCTACTGGGGTACCCCAACACCAAGGACGAGGATGAAGACAGATGGGGTTCATTTTATGAATAAGGACTGAGGAACCATGACAGTGTTCAGGTCGTGCGCAGGTCGTGGACGAAGGATGGACCCGGAAAATAGAGCAAAGTGCCCATCTTTGATAGTAGTGATTTCAATATCAGTCAAAATAGTCGTGATTGTTTTTTTTCCAGGCCTAACACACATCAGAACTGCTCAAATAAACAATATCTTATGACTTTATTGTAAGAGTTTACAAAATAGCAGCAAATATTCAAAGAAGCAGCCCCGATTGTATGTTTCACCATGATCAACAATCAGTTATTGGTGGTTATTTTTAATTTTCTTTCAAAATTGGCCCCATTTTTAGAAGTTATATCTTAAAAAACTCCTCCACAAATGACCCACAAAGGCGCAAGCACCCCATTATTGCAAAATCTGCCAGCACAAAGTCGAGCAAAATACCAAATGAAAGAAAATTCCACCAATTGCGCGCAGTGAGACTGCATTTTCCGCGAGTCTTGTGATCAGCACAAAAATAAGAGCCCACTAGCTCTAAAGATGAAATGAATACACAAAAGGCATAACAGTTGCTGAAAATTGAACAATTTTAGTGTATGAGAGCATTCCTAATAAAATGTGTTCCCTAAACTGGTCATGTGTGAGGTAAACAACACAAAGATCTTTTTGTTTAAGAGAATCTTTTTGATGTAATTTCTGAAAAGTGAGTCATCATGAAACACATTCTTCACCCGACTTTGTAAACATTCAATGAAATACTCTATGCCAGGGGTCGGGAACCTATGGCTCTCAAACCATACATGGCTATTTTGATAATTGTATCTGGCTCGCAGATGAAACAAAATATTTTCGCTTGTTTAATGCATCCATCGATCGATCATTTCCTGTTCGAGCTGCAGTTGGCTCCAGGAGCAATTTTGATTGGATGATACTGGCCTATGTTGCCGTTGCTGTGGAAACAGGTAAACGCTCCCTTTTGAATCAGCCCGCTCGGTCATTAGCTCAAAGCTAATCCTTCGACATATAAGATGGCTAAAAAAAAAAAAAGATGACGAGTATCGTACACTTCAGGACGAATGGACAGAAGGATTTGCCTTTGTGGAGAAAACAGGTTCTGTGGTGTGTCTAATTTGCTATGACAAAATACCATTGATGAAACGGTTAGAATGCAAAGCGGCACTCTGACACGCCGCATGCTACGTTCTCATCAAAATACTCTGCGAGAGACAACAGAAAGGAAGCATGTAAGCTACTGAGCAGGGTGCAAGCTAGCCAGCAGCAACTTCACGTATGGACCCGGCAAGCTGACTTTCATTCCGATAGTTTTGCTGGATTTTTAGCAAGCGTGAGGAATGGAAAACCATTGAAATTAACGGTGAGTATTATCACAAAATTATTTTAAAGAATACATTCAGAGGCTTATTATACAGATATTTTGTTGAAATCACATTTAAAAGTATATATATATATATATATATATACTTTTAAATGTGTATATATATATATATATATTTTTATATATAGATAGTTTTCTCCATTTTTCCCATTATATATATAATGGGGAAAATGGAGAAAACTATCTATATATCTATATATATATATATATATATATATATATATATATATATATATATATATAGATATATAGATAGTATATATATATATATATATATATATATATATAAAAATATATATATAAGGGGAAAAATGGGAAACACCTCTGAAGGTGGTGGAGAATGACCGAGCGAAGATCCTGTGGGACTTCCGGATACAGACTGACAAGATGGTAACGGCGAACCAACCAGATATCGTGATCATAGATAAAGGGCAGAGGAAAGCCATTGTAGTGGATGTAGTTGTCCCAAGTGATGGAAACATCAGAAAGAAGGAACACGAGAAACTCGAAAAATACCAAGGGCTCAGAGAGGAGGTGGAGAGAGCCTGCAAGGTAAAGGTGACGGTCGTGCCTGTGGTGGTCGGAGCACTCGAGGCAGTGACCCCCAAACTAGATGAGTGGTTGCAACAGATCCCGGGAACATCGGACATCTCAGTCCAGAAAAGCGCAGTGTTGGGAACAGCAAGGATACTGCGCAGAACCCTCAAGCTTCCTGGCCTCTGGTAGAGGACCCGAGCTGAATGTGGGACGAACACCACCCAAGGGGTGAGACAAGGATTATTGTATTTTATTATTTTTATTATTACGTAGATAGATATAGATTGATACATAGAAATATATATATATATATATTGTACTCCAATTACCGCCCACATTCTAAAAAACATGCATCGCAGCTTAAGAGAACACTCTAAATTGTGTGAATTTGAGATGGTTGTTCGTCCCTGCAATTGGCTGGCAACCAGTTCAGGGAGTACCCCGCCTGCCTCCTGCCCGATGACAGCTGGGATAGGCTCCAGCACTAAACAACCAGATGCGTACATGTAACAGGGGCAAACACACATACAAGCTTCAAACCTCCTTTTCGGCATGATTTACATTAGATTGCCATCAATTCAACAAAATGCCATTTTCATTATATTGAATTGGTGCTACTTCTGGTACCTGACTTCATGTTAACAACTGAACGATCACCGAATGGTAACGTGGATACAGGGAAAACACTAACTAAATATTTGGGTGGAAGAAACAATGGACAATTTGAACAATGTGCTTATAGACACGTAATAAAGAATGACACAACTTCATGGTCATCAACACACACTGTCAACCAAACTGCGCTAGACCCAAACTCCTTACTGTGGTGCATACTACGCCTCCAGTGCTTGAGCCACATGTGACACGGTGAATTGTTAATACGTCTAAACTCCCTTTTCACACAGGAATGTTATCCACAGTATGTGAATTTGGAAACCATAGTATAGGTTATCATACTAGGATATCGTGGCCTTTTGTACTATGACAAAATAAAATAATAGTTCCATTAAAATAGAAAATAATTTTTGAGACTCAAGGCTGAAGGGTGGGGGTGCGGGGCACAAGCAACTTGGTGGGCAGGCACGCCCCCCTGTGCCTGGCCCTTGGTGACGGGTCTGACTGCAGGAGACTGCATGCATCGAGTCTTACCTTCCTGTCTCGAAGGTGAAGTGAGTGGCATCACGTCCATAGCGTCGCAAGGAGCAGAGTGGCCAGGTGAACAGTTTGGTACAGGGCTTGCGAATATCCCAGAGGTAAATGTTCTCTTGGGTAATCTGCATCATGCACTCTCCATAGATGTCCAAGTTGGAGCAAGGTAGGAAGAATACATTAAAACGCTCTGGGGAAAAGCCAAGCAATGACATGAGCAGTGTAAGTGGTAGAGGAGGAATTGATTTATTGATCTAACTTACTTCTAGAATTTCAAGCTTTTCTAGTATGTTGTAGATATTGGTTACCGTAATTTCTTGAGATTAACATGCACCCATATATGAATGCCGCCCAACCCAAACCACCCTTCAAAAAACGTTTTTTTTCTTTGTACTCATATATGAAACGCCCCATTGATTTTCTGGTATCCACACACAAATCTATTTTATCCGCATTGTAATTTTGTAGATTATGATGTCTATTTGTGTGAGTTCACGTGCAATATTTTGGGGTGTAAAGACAAGCTCTCTTATCTTGCTAAGAGTTTGTAAACACTTGAGCCTTCGCCAGTTCTGTCACTGCTTCCTGGCGTGACTGTCTCTCACATGATCACACATGAGGGCAAAAAAACAAATAACAGAAGAATTTCACTTCCTGTGGGACTCCTCATGTGAACATGGGGTCTCAGGAAACCAAAGAACAGCAAAATGTCACAGACACTTTCCAAGGAACAACATCAAATGGCAACATGCCACAAAAGACTTGCTTTGGAAAATACTTCTTGTTATCTGGGGAACCCTCTTATTCAAATCATAATATCATGCACATTATCCCTCAAAAAACGGTAAAAAATATGTGCAAACAATAAACCGTACATCACAAAGGAAGTTATTGAATGCATAAGGAAGAAAACAGCCCATAGGCTTGGTGATACCGCGGGGCTGAGGTTGGCCCAGAAAGATCTCAACCGGCAATTAAGAGCAGCACGGTCAAAACACAAAGAACGGGCAGAGCAAGCCCTGTCCAATTCAAGCACAAAGAGGTTGTGGGACTCAATCCGCACCATGACAAACATGGGCACGAGGAAGATGCCCCTTCGGCCCATGATGAGACAGCGAGGGCAAGGGAACTAAATAATTTCTATATGCGCTTTGAAGTTGACACTTCCAAAGAGTGTAATAAATTGTTATGCAATCTGCATTATGATTCTAATAACAGGGTGTTAATCGACTCAACGAGTGTTACCATCCATCCATCTTCTACCGCTTATCCGGGGGCAGCAGCTTTAGCAGGGAAGCCCAGACTTCCCTCTCCCTAGCTACTTCTTCCAGCTCTCCCCGGGGGATCCCGAGGCGTTCCCAGGCCAGCTGGGTGACATAGTCTCTCCAGCGTGTCCTGGGTCGTCCTCGGGGTCTCCTCCCGGTGGGACATGCCCGGAACCCCTCACCAGGGAGGCGTTCAGGAGGCATCCGAATCAGATGCCCAAGCCACCTCATCTGGCTCCTCTCGATGTGGAGGAGAAGCGGGTCGACTCTGAGCCCCTCCCGGATGACCGAGCTTCTCACCTTATCTCTAAGGGAGAGCCCGGACACCCTGCGGAGAAAACTCATTTCGGCCGCTTGTATCCGGGATCTCGTTCTTTCGGTCACGACCCATAGCTCGTGACCATAGATGAGGGTTGGAACGTAGATCGACCGGTAAATTGAGAGCTTCGCCCTTTGGCTCAGCTCCTTCTTTACCACGACAGACCGATGCAACGTCCGCATCACAGCAGACGCTGCACCGATCCGCCTGTCGATCTCTCGCTCCCTCCTGCCCTCATTCGTGAACAAGACCCCAAGATACTTAAACTCCTCCACTTGGGGCAAGATCTCCTCCCCGACCCGGAGTGGGCACTCCACCCTTTTCCGACTGAGGACCATGGTTTCAGATTTGGAGGTGCTACTTTTCATCCCAACCGCTTCACACTCGGCTGCGAAACGCTCCAGTGAGAGTTGGAGAGCCCTGCTTGAAGGAGCCAACAGTACCACATCATCTGCAAAAAGCAGAGATGCAATACTGAGGCTACCAAAACAGACCCCCTCAACGCTTCGGCTGCGCCTAGAAATTCTGTCCATAAAGGTAATGAACAGAATCGGCGACAAAGGGCAGCCTTGGCGGAGTCCAACCCTCACTGGTAACGATTCCGACTTATTGCCGGCAATGCGAACCAAACTCTGACCTCGGCAGTATAGGGACCGAACAGCCCGTATCAGGGGGCTCGGTACCCCATACTCCCTAAGCACCCCCCACAGAACTCCCCGAGGGACACGGTCAAACGCCTTCTCCAAGTCCACAAAACACATGTAGACCGGTTGGGCGAATTCCCACATACCCTCGAGGACCCTGCTAAGGGTGTAGAGCTGGTCCACTGTTCCACGGCCGGGACGAAAACCACACTGCTCCTCCTCAATCTGAGGCTCGACTTCCTGACGGACCCTCCTCTCCCGCACCCCTGAATAGACCTTACCAGGGAGGCTGAGGAGTGTGATCCCTCTGTAGTTGGAACACACCCTCCGGTCCCCCTTTTTAAAAAGAGGGACCACCCCGGTCTGCCAATCCAGAGGCACTCTCCCCGCTGACCACGCGATGTTGCAGAGGCGTGTCAACCAGGACAGCCCCACAACATCCAGAGCCTTGAGGAACTCCGGGCGGATCTCATCCACCCCTGGGGCCTTGCCACCGAGGAGCTTTTTAACCACATCGGTGACTTCGACCACAGAGATAGGAGAGCCCACCTCAGAGTCCCCAGACTCTGCTTCCTCCAAGGAAGGCGTGCTGGTGGAGTTGAGGAGGTCTTCGAAGTACTCCGCCCACCGGCTCACAACGTCCCGAGTCGAGGTCAACAGTGCCCCATCCCCACTGTACACAGTGTTAGTGGGACACTGTTTCCCCCTCCTGAGACGTCGGATGGTGGACCAGAATTTCCTCGAAGCCGTCCGGAAGTCGGCTTCCATGGCCTCACCAAACTCTTCCCATGCCCGAGTTTTTGCTTCGACGACTACCGAAGCTGCATTCCGCTTGGCCAGTCGATACCTGTCAGCTGCCTCTGGTGTCCCACAGGCCATAAAGGCCCGATAGGACTCCTTCTTCAGCTTGACGGCATCCCTTACTGCTGGTGTCCACCAGCGAGTACGGGGGTTGCCGCCACGACAGGCACCAACCACGTTACGGCCACAACTCAGATTGGCCGCCTCAACAATAGAGGCACGGAACATGGTCCATTCGGACTCAATGTCCCCCGCCTCCCCCAGGACATGGGAAAAGCTCTGTCGGAGGTGGGAGTTGAAACTCCTTCTGACAGGGGATTCCGCCAGACGCTCCCAACAAACCCTCACAATACGTTTGGGTCTGCCAGGTCGGACCGGCATCTTCCCCCACCATCGGAGTCGACTCACCACCAGGTGGTGATCAGTTGACAGCTCCGCCCCTCTCTTCGCCCGAGTGTCCAAGACATGCGGCCGCAAATCCGATGATACAACCACAAAGTCAATCATCGAACTGCGGCCAAGGGTGTCCTGGTGCCAAGTGCACATATGGACACCCTTATGTTTGAACAAGGTGTTCGTTATGGACAATCCGTGACGAGCACAGAAGTCCAATAATGAAACACCACTCGAGTTCAGATCAGGGGGGCCGTTCCTCCCAATCACGCCCCTCCAGGTCTCACTGTCGTTGCCCACGTGTGCATTGAAGTCCCCCAGCAGAACAAGGGAGTCCCCAGCAGGAGTACTCTCCAGCACACCCTCCAAGGACTCCAAAAAGGGTGGGTACGCTGAACTGCTGTTGGGTGCGTACGCACAAACAACAGTCAGGGCCCGTCCCCCCACTTGAAGGCGGAGGGAGGCAACCCTCTCGTCTACCGGTGTGAACCCCAATGTACAGGCACCAAGCCGGGGGGCAATGAGTATGCCCACACCTGCTCTGCGCCTCTCCCCGTGGGCAACCCCAGAGTGGAAGAGAGTCCAACCCCTCTCGAGAGAGCTGGTACCAGAACCCAGGCTGTGTGTGGAGGTAAGTCCGACTATATCCAGTCGGAACTTTTCTACCTCGCACACCAGCTCGGGTTCCTTCCCTGTAAGAGAGGTGACATTCCATGTCCCTAGAGCTAGCTTCTGCAGCCGAGGATCGGACCGCCAGGGTCCCCGCCTTTGGCTGCTGCCCAGCTCACATTGCACCCGACCCCTTTGGCCCCTCCCATGGGTGGTGAGCTCATGAGAAGGGGGACCCACGTTGCCTCTTCGGGCTGAGCCTGGCCGGGCCCCATGGGAGCAGGCCCGGCCACCAGGCGCTCGCCAACCGGCCCCACCCCCAGGCCTGGCTCCAGAGGGGGGCCCCGGTGACCCACGTCCGGGCAAGGGAAACTGGGTTCCAATTAATTTTGTCATCATAAGGGGTTTGGTGAGCCGTGCTTTGTCTGGTCCCTCACCGAGTGTTACCCGGGTTTTTAAATCACTGCGTGTAAACAAGGCCACGGGACCAGACAACATGTTATTAAACACTTTTGCTGAGGAACTAACACCGTCCTGGCATCCTCTCTTCCAGCTGTCCATAGAAACAGAAGTGCCACAGCTCTGGAAGAAATCAATTATAATTCCGGTCCCTAAAAAACCCTGCCCACAGTTTGACAACGACTATAGACCAGTGGCCCTAACCTCCAATGTAATGAAAGGGTTGGAGAAGATCATTGTAGAGAAACTACAGAGGGAGGTGGAAGCCTCGATAGATCAATATCAATTTGCCTACACTAAAAATCTTAGTACCAGTGATGCCGCGTTGACTACCCTGCACTTTCTTTTGAGGCATCTTGAGAGTTCTTTCTTTCTCGAGTCACTACGCATCATCAGATGGTTCCAGTCCATTGTTGGATGCATTGTCTGGCATTCGGGGTGAGATCAGCTAGGTCCTCTTGGGTGCAGGGTGTCGGGAGGAGTGGGCAGACAAGAAGATGTTGCATGGTCTGATCCTCTCCACACAGACAAGAGATGTCGCCAGTCTCATTAAACCCCCACTTCATCAGATTTGTTTTGCATCGGCCGACGGCAGTTCTCAGGCGGTTACGGCAAGACCAAAGTGGCCATGCTTCACTGGCACCAGATGGAAGAGATTCGCATGGCCTGGTAAAAGACACTGTCTGTGGGGCTTGGGTAAGATGTTCTGTCCACAGAGCGACACGCTGCTTTTCCGGTTTGCTGTCCAGAGCCTCTACAGAGTGCAGGAAGCTATGCCTTGATTTTAACCTTTTGGTTGTTGGCTCATGATTGTAGAGTTGGTGGCGGGTGTCAGTTTCTTGTCTCAGCTTTTCTTTCTGGGATGCAACTGTCCTCCGGATGCTTGGTGGAGCAATCCCACTCAGTAGGTATAGGTCATCAACCTTTGTGGGCTTCAGGCAGCCAGTGACAGCACGGCATGCAGAGTTTAGCACTGTATCAACCCTGGTGGCATGGGCTGATCTGCACCAAACCGGTGATGCGTACTCTGCTGCAGAAAAGCATAAAGCCAACGCTGTTGTGCGTACTATCTTGGCATCGGCACCCCACTTTGTGTTGGTAAGCTTCCTGAGAATGCTGTTCCTTGATGCCACTTTAGCTTTGGTCTTTATGATGTGTTCCTTGTAGGTGAGGGACCTGTCAAGTGTCACCCCTAGATAGACTGGATATGAGGTGTGCTGCAGCTTCTTCCCGTACCAACTAATCTGTAGCTTGCGATCGGCTTCCCTGTTTTTTAGATGAAACGCACAAATTTGTGTTTTGTCCGGGTTTGCCCTTAGGTGGTTGATGGAAAAGTAAGGGATGAGCAGGTCCAATGCATTCGAAAGGGAGACTTCAACTGCTTCAAAGGTATTCTTCTGGGAGGCAATACACAAATCATCCGCATAGAGGAAACGTCTTGTGTCTGCTTGGGTAGGTTGATCATTCGTGTAGATGTTGAACAACAGGGGGGCGAGCACACTACCTTGAGGGAGTCCATTCTTCTGTGTCCTCCATCTACTCCGACTACCATTGAGGTCTACAAAGAATCTGCGACTTGATAGCATATTGCAGATCAGCTGGGTAAGCCTGACGTCTGACGTCATCTCATACAGTTTCCTGGTTAGTATGCGGTGGTTGACTGTGTCATACGCTGCAGATAGATCAACGAATGCAGTACCTGTGATTTTATTCTTCTCAAAACCATCCTCGATGAACTTGGTTAGATTCAGCAATTGGCCTGTGCATGACTTCCCAGGTCTGAAGCCTGCTTGCTCTGGAATAAGGAAGTCATCAACGATGGGAGCTATGCGATTCATGAGGAGCCGTTCAAGCAGCTTGTACATGTGGCAGAGCAACGATATTGGTCTGTAGCTCTTTGGGATGGAAGGATTTTTTCCAGGTTTCAGTAGGGCAATGACTCTTGATTTTCTCCACATCTTTGGGATCTTGTTGGAGGTGACACAGTCATTCATCAGACTGAGAAGCCATCTGCGTGTGCCTGATCCAAAGTGCTTGATTTGCTCCACAAGGATATCATCAAAACCCGCAGCTTTGTTGTTCTTCATGGACTTCATTGCAGATTCTAGTTCGTCCATGGTGAAAGGTCTTGTGAGACCTGGAGAGTCATCTGAGAGCGCATCAGACACTTGAGGAAGTTTGGCCCTTTGAGTACGTTGTTGAGGATTACCGACTATTCAGCAGGAGTTGGTGGGCAACCTGGTCAGCGGTGACTTGCGGCCTTGGTTGTGACTTGGTGTTGTCGTTTCCCAGGATACGAATAGTCCTCCAGGCTTTCCTACTACTATGGGTCATATCGGTTGATTCAATTAGCTCTTGCCACTTCTTCCGTCTTTCTTCTGTGATGGAATTTGCTAGTGTTTCGCCAAGCTCGATGGTGTCAACACTAAAGGGGTCATTATCAAAATGCGAGATGTATTCATCATATAACACCTTGGAGTCGTCTGTCAGGCCTTGGATGTAATTCGTACGGCAACCACGCGGGATGTTGCAACGTGAGGACAACTTGACTGATTCTATAAAGGCATCATAGTTACTTGGAGTGGCTGGAAGATCCACAATGGCAGAGTCCAGGTCTTCGGCAAAGCCTTCCCAGTTGGCCTTCTTCAGATTGAAACGTCGCCTAAAAGGGACAGTGCGAGGAGAAATGACTGCATTGATCTTGAGACCTATTGGACGATGTTGGGTGTGTGGAATTGGGTCCAGGACAATCTTCTCGCACTGATTGGCAATGACATCTGATGCAAAAATCAGATCTGGATTGTACCCCCTTCTCCATCTGGAGCTGTTGAAAGAAGGAGGGAGCTTAGCATCGTGGATGAGAGACAGTTGATTGGATTCTGCCCAGTTCTCAACCAGCTCACCATCTTTGTTACTTTGAGCAGAACCCCAGTTGACACTGTGACTGTTAAAATATCCCATAACCACATTGATGCGATGATCGGTGGGATCAGGGGGAATGTCAAAAATAATGGAGGGTGGTTTATATAATGAAGTGACAGAGATTCCCTCTGTGCAGATGGTAATGACTTCAATGTCGTCTTTGTCAGAAATTGATACCTTGTCTGCATGCAAACCTCTGCGGAGAAAAACTACACTCCCATACTGGTCATGCGGCCTCTCAGCGATGAGGGCCATACCAGAGATGTGAGGACGGACGCGTGAAGGTCCACGATGTGTCTCTTGGAGGCAGAGGATGTCGCAGTTAGTCTTGAAACATAAGTCCGCCAGGAGATCTTGTTTGGCGCCAGTAAGTCCTTCGATGTTCGATGATATCACACACAAGGCCGGTCCGGGCAAGGACCCATGCTTACGACCTTGCGCACCACCGAAAGATCTGAGGTCTTGTTGCGTCATATTAACAATGAATAGAAAAACTTGTTGATTGCGTAGTGGGGGCCATTGAAGGAGCGTTCACGTCGCGGTCCCTGTCAGGTGCTTTTGCACCTGCGAATCCTTCAACTACACTACGCAATCAACATCACATCTTGAGAGTAAGGGGGCATATGCCAGACTGCTATTTGTGGACCTCAGCTCAGCCTTTAATTCAATCTGTCTAGACATATTGCTGAAGAAACTGGTTCGATTGAATGTCAATCCATTTCTTATTAGGTGGTACCACTCCTTCTTATCAAAAAGGCCACAGCGTGTGAGATTTAACACTGTGCTGTCAGATGAGGTCATGAGCAACACAGGGGCTCCACAGGACTGCGTGAGCTCACCTTTCCTGTTCACCCTATTTACAGACGACTGTGTTAGCTCTCAACCAAATCAGTATGTTGCAAAATTCTCAGATGATACAGCTATCCTCAGTCTTCTCACGAGGGACTCTGGCATTAGTAGCCACTGTGATGGGATTGACAATTTTGTTGACCGGTGTCACCATCTATGCATAAATGTGGAAAAAACTGAGGAAATGGTGTTTGACCCTAAATCAATTGGAGACCACAGCCCCATCTTTATAAATGGTGCAAACATCAGGCAGGTCTCCTCTTACAAATACTTGGGGATTTATATAGATTGCGGGCTTAACTGTCAGACACATGTATCAAAGGTCTGTTCGAAGATCCATCAGCGCCTTCATTTTTTGCGACGTCTCAGGATTTTTGGAGTTGGCAGAAGCATTCTGTTAATCTTCTATAGAGCAACCATCAAATCAGTCCTGCGCTTCGGAATAACCAGTTGGTTTGGGAACCTAACTGTCAAATCGAAGGCTCAGATAACCAGCCTGGTTAAGACAGCAGGGAAGGTAATAGGACAGCCCCCGCCCCCTGCTCCCCAGGACACATATGTACAGTCCGTTACTCAACAGGCAAACATTTTAAACAATCCTTCTCATGTGCTACACTCCCAATTTGAGCTCCTAAACTCAGGAAAGAGGTATAGGACTCTTCTCTGCAAATTAAACCGGTATAAAAACTCATTCATTCCACAGGCGATCATTTTAATCAATAAACAATTAGAGAGAGGCAGACAGACAAGCGGAAGGACATGAGTGTGGTGGGGGTGAGGGGGTGCATATGACGGTAATGTAGTGTCCAATGTGTATAGAGTGTATACTGTCTTGTCTTGTATGTAACTGTCCTAATCATTTTGTGTTGTGTATGTGTAGGTTTTTTACTCAATGTATGTAGCAGCACAGAGGGACTGTCCTCCAAGACAAGTTTCTCCTATGGGAGACCTAATAAAAAGTCAAATCAAATCAAAATCAGTGTAAAGCACTTTGAGTACCAAAGGTAAAAAAGTGCTATATAAGTGACAGCCCATTTACCATTTAAAACTCCTGTCTTCTGATGTATATCACTATGTCAGTCTGGATCTGGGAAGTCCCACAGGAGCACCTGAGTCCTTGTCTAGTGTGGTATAGACTGGCATCCATTGATCCTATCTTTAGGGGCTGTTTTTTGTTCTGCCATGATTCGTCACTGTATTTCAGCCTTGACTTTTTCAACCACTGCTGTGTTTTCTTGATGTCAGCTACTTTAATTTGTTTGTGGTACATGCCAGGCACTGCTTGTCTTTCCGTGACAGTGCATCTGGCCCCTTCTCCTTACTGAGGCATTCACTAAGGAGGTCATCCCTGGCGCCATCTTCATGATGTATTCTGAGAGGCTTGTTGTTTCCTCCTGGATAATGGCCATGATACTCCCTAGTTCACGGGCCATCTCTTTCTGCTTTGTGTACAGCCTCAGATTGCTGGACTTGAGGTGGAACCCTCTGTGTATTTTAGGGAGCTTTCTGGTCTTGATATTGATTGCTTGCAACTCTTCCAGTGGCCAGAGTATTATGCCAGCAACCTTTGTGATTACTGGCAGGGTATCAGGGGGGCTCTGGATAGAGATAGTATGGGGGCTCTGGATAGAGGAAGTATCTTTGGTGTGTGCAGCTGTGCTCCTCCAGGAGTAGACGGGCATCACCGGTCCTCATCCATCTCATAAAGCTCTCACGTGCTGGCTCCAAGTGCCACACCCCGGCACACCGTCTCAACTGGTGGGCTAAATCACGTTAGGGGCGGATGAGCTGCATCTCCAGCCAGCGGCCAGGGCGGAAGGATTTCCAGCGAATTCAAGTTCGCTGGACTCAATTCGGCCAAGTGTCCGGGGCCAGGGCGAACACTCAGTTACGGGTGACCTCGGACGTGGCTTATGACCTGGAGAGGGATAAGCTACTGCCCAAGACTCGCCATGATGAAGTTGCCCAGGTCATCAAGGACCAGGCCAGCCGCTGTATCCAGAGCAGAGGCGACAAATATGCTACTGGTGCTGCAAAAACAAAGATACATGCCCAAGAGAACATTATCATTGGCACATGGAACACCAGAACGCTGTGCCAAACTGGGAAACTTGAAGAACTCACCCATGAGATGAGCAGATACTTCTAGAACCTTCTGGGCCTCTGTGAAACACGGTGGAGAGGCATAGGCCAAACAACTATAATGGAAGGCAACAAGCTGTACTACAGTGGAAAACAAGACAAACACGAAGAAGGCGTTGGCTTCCTTGTTCACAAAGACATCGTGAACACGGTTTTGGGTTGCCGCCAGTTTCCAGCAGCCTGAATACTGTCCGGCTGAAAGCATCCCCCTTTAATATCACGGTTATTCAAGCCTACGCACCAACTACGGACGATAGTGATGAAGATATTGAAGACTTCTATGATCAGCTACAAGAAGTCATTGACGAGACACCCAAAAGGGACATCGTAGTGGTACAAGGGGACAGGAATGCCAAAATTAGAGAGTATGCACACATAAACTGTATGGGCACATGCGGACCCTCATGCAACCAGCTGACGAATGACAGAGGTCTCCGAGTTTGTGGCTGTCATGTTTCGGTTTGTGACCAACAGGTGGCATTGTAGGGCTCCCCTTGCAGCTGCACACCTGTTGGTCGTTATGTAATTAACTGTTTAAAAGGACTCCCAGCACTAGAGGTAAGATCGGGCCGCCCAAGCCCGACCCAACCCGACCCGAAAATCGGGTCGGGTCGGGCCCTAAAATGTCAATCATTGCTTCGGGTTCGGGTCGGGTCGGGCTTCTCTCTCGCTGACTTTTTTTTTTCATAGTCTCTCTGCTTCTCTCTCTTAGAGTGCCGCGCTAGATTATTAAGGACGTACTGCTGTTGTGGTTTACGGCCCTATTTTCAACCCCTCAAAATGTCGGACGGCCTTAAATTTTCACCGTCCACTCTTAAAAAAAAAAGCCGTCAATGATGGAAAATTGTCGGTTAATGTAATCTCTTCAGAAACAGAAATATAAAAGATGTAAATGTTTATACAGTCTTCTTTAACTTAGATTTCGTTACAAAAGACAGTCTTTGTTATCAGAAATCACCCCTCCTCCTCCCGAGTCCTCACAAATAAAATATGAAATCTCGGGTTCTCTTCGGGCTCGGGCCTGCGAATCAAGTTAAGTGATCGGGCTCGTGTCGGGTCGGGTTTAAATACCCTCGGGCCCGGTTGGGTCGGGCTCGATTTTTTAGGACCGATCTTAGCTCTACCCAGCACTATCACTCACTGTCGGGTCATTGTTTGTTTGTTTGTTCCTGTCATGTTTGTTTCAGTCATGTTTCGGTCACTGTTATGTTTCAGCTTCAGTCATGATTTTTGTTTGATACTTTGGACTTGTTTTAGATTTAGTTTTTTTTTAATTGTATCAATACAATTCGTCAAGTACAACCTGCTCCTCCATCCTGCATGCTTTTTGGGGTCCACCACCACCACGCAACGTGACAGTGGCTGTCAATAAACTGATCATAGCAAACACACTTGGTAAGCACTAAATTTCCAGAAGGTGGACCTGGCGCTGCCAATATCATAGCCAGATTGACTACACTCTGGTCCCCAAACGCTTTCGAGCTGGAGTGAACATCGCTCGCACCTGTACTTTCCCTGATGCTGATATTGGAAGCGACCACGATCTGGTGATGATGACATTCAAAGTGTGCTTGAAAAATATCAACAAGCCCAAGTTCAGAAGGCTGCTGTTCAACCTAGGGAAACTGAAGGACCCAACAGTAAAAGAGGAGTTCCAGGCAATGATTGGAGGAAAGTTCGCACCACTGATGATCCATAATGAGAACGACCTTGACCTGGAAGCAACTGTGGAGACATTCAACACAATAGTAATTGAAACTGCAAGTGAAATCTTAGGAAAACACCAGCGCCCCAAAAAGCCCGGGGTCACAACAGAGATCCTGACATTGTGTGACAAAAGAAGAGGACTGAAGAAGAAGAGGAAAGACCCAGAGGGAACCAAGAAATACAGGGAAGCAAACAACAGAGTCAAGAGAGAGATGAAAAAAGCAAAGGAGTATTGGATTGAATAGCAATGCACGGAAATAGAGGATGGCCTAGGAAAAACAACCCCAAGAAGGCCTACCAGGTGATAAAAGACCTTACCACTGAGAAGCAAGGAAGAGGATCCAGGACAAAGCAGGAAAATACCTCACTGAAGACAAAGAGATTTTAGACAGATGGACAGAATACTGTTTTGAACTTTATAACCACCAGCTCAACGGAGACCCAACCGTACTGAATTGCCCTGTGCCAACAACAGAAGAGGACTCACAATCCATCCTTAGAGAGTCCATCCTTAAAGAAGAAGTCGAGGCAGCAGTAAAACCACTGAAAAAAGGCAAATCAGCAGGTAGTGACAACATACCTGCAGAAATAGTGCAGGCAGGAAGAGAGGCAATCTTCACCGCTCTTACCACCATTTACAACAACTGGAACATGGGGACATGGCCATCCTCTTGGACACACAACCATCATCCTGCCATGAAAGGGAATCTTCAGCAATGTAACTACCGCACCATCATCTTGAATAGCTATCCAAGCAAAGTTATGCTGAAGATGCTGTTGAACAGACTGAAACCCGAAGCTGTGACCATCATCGCAGAAGAACAGGCTGGTTTCAGAGCGGAGAGAAGTACCAAAGAGCAGATCTTCAACCTGAGAATAATCTGCGAGAAATATCTTCAGCACCAGCAACACCTCTCCCACGTATTCGTCGATTTAAAAAATGCCTTTGACAGGCTTTGGCATGCCACCTTGTGGTCCACCATGCGGAAGTATAAAATCAACGCCAACCGTGTTAGAGTGGTTGATCAGCTGTACAACAAGGCCACAAGTGCTGTCCTCCTGAACAGCAGCAGAGACGACTGGATCCACACTGCTGCTGTTGTTGTTGTTGTTGTTGAGTCACTCGACACACTTGAGGATGATCCTCAGTAGCGCTAGACTCACGTGTGGGAGGCTCCATAACTCTCCGAAGGAGAATCCTAATTGTCGGTGGTAGCGGGCAGACTGGAGTGCGAGGCACCAAAGACAGAGGTGCTCAGCCGATTCTCCCTCTTCACCGCAGAGACGGCACCGATCATCCTCGCTCTTCCCCGTCAAATGTTGCCATCTTCGAAGGGAGGGGTGTTGGCCGGACCAGAATCGGATAAGTCGACGAGGTCTTTCTTTGATAATTGGGACTCTTCCTCCGGATTGGGGCAAGAGGAATTGAGGGAGATGAGACGAGGGTGGGTAGATGGTGGGGGTTTGCAGCTCCTGCGGATGATCACTAGGTGTTTTTGAGAATCTAGCGGTGTAGTTGATTGGGGAAGGGAGGAGTAGAGTTTGGCCTGCTCATCTGCTAGGTCATTGCAATGGCCTGGGACCCATATTATTTGGATCCTTTTGGTTGGGGGAAGGCTTTCAAGGTTGGAGTTGATGGCCTTTACAAGCACCAATACTCCATTTCTCACAATGCAATGGTGGCCAAGCAGTTGGCCGCTTTATTTCAATATTTATTAGTGCAGCAGTCGTTCGCATAACAGTGATGTTAGCTTTCAGATACCCATCAAAAATGTCAAAACGAAAGGTGGACACTGAGAACCGGGGGTTTCAAACAAGGTGGGAGTCGGAGTACATGTTAATGGACATAGCTGGAAAACCTGTGTGTCTTCTGTGGCGGTATTGAAAGAGTACAATCTGAGACGACATCATGAAACGAAACACGCAGACAAAAACAAGAATATGGTTATGGAACAAAGGCTACAAAAGGTTGAGGAATTAAAACAAAACCTCAAATCTCAACAGGCTTTGTTCAAAAAAGCCAAATCACAAAGCCAGGCTGCTGTCAAGGCCAGTTATATTGTGGCAGAAGCGATCGCTAAATTAGCCTGGCCATTTACGGAGGGGGATTTCATTAAAAACTGTATGCTTAAAGTTTGTGACCAAGTTTGCCAGCAACTCTTTTTAAACGTGAGCATTAGTAGAAACACCATTGCTGAGCGAGTAGAGCAGTTGCCCATCAATCTAAAAGAGCAGCTTGTGAAAAGGGGAAAAGATTTAATCGCATACTCCTTGGCTGTGGATGAGAGCACTGACATTTCTGACATTGCCCAGCAGTCAATCTTCATCCGCGGAGAACATATAATTGTGATGATGACAATTTTCTTTTCCTTTTTTTATATCTTACTTGCCTTCATTTTTTGCCAATTATTACTGTATTGTATATTTTGTATGTTCAATAAACAATAAACAAACTCCAGCCTGAGCATGACAGAAGAGTTTTTGGCTTTACGTCCTATGCATGGCACAACTACGGGGCATGATTTATTTGAGGAGGTGTCAAGATGTATACATGAGATGGAGCTGCCTTGGAAAAACTCATGAATTTGACAACTGATGGAGCACCTGCGATGTGTGGACACAAGAGTGGTGGCTAGGATACGGGAGAAGATGCAGAAGGCAAACACCACATGTGAGTTGACAGCTCACCATTGCATCATACACCAGGAATCGTTGGGTGGTAACGCCTTGAAAATGGAACATACAATGAACACTATCACGCGCCCTGTTAACTTTATTAGAGCCCGTGGTTTAAATCACCGCCAGTTCAAGGCATTTCTGACAGAGTTAGAAACTGACCATGGTGATTTGCCCTATCACACTGAGGTGCGATGGCTAAGAGAAAGGTGCTGCAAAGATGTTTCGAGCTTTGTGAGATTTGTCTGTTCTTGGACAGCAAGGGGAAAGACACAACACAGTTGTACAGTTTGCTGATAAAATTAGTATGCTCGCCGCTGACTTCTGATGCCGATTTGCTGACTTCGAAGCACAAAAAAGCAGGTTTGAACTGCTCAGTATTTGCTGTTGACGTGGAAAGCTGATCACCAAACCTCCAAATGGAGTTGATAGACCTCCAATCCAATGATGCACTGAGGGCAAAACATGCTGCAGTGGGTGCTGTGGAGTCTGCCTGTTTCCTCCCCAACACAATGGCCCAGCTGCACATCCATGCTGCTCAAACGTTGTCGATGTTTGGCAGCACATACCTGTGTGAACAACTATTTTCTTTGATGAAGCTGAACAAAACATCACACAGAAGTCGACTTACTGCTGAACACATTCACTCAATTTTGAGGATTTCCTTAGCCCAGAGCCTGACCCCAAATATTGGTGAACTTGTAGTAAAGATGAGACACCACCAAGTATCAGCATCGGCCTCAAAGAAGTGAATATTACTGTGCAATCGCATCATTCTACTGCACTAAGTTGCAGTGACAGACTTGAACTAGAGTGTAATATTCAATTTGCAATGCACATGCGCACCGGCGCACCATTTATATGCACCTATGATGATAACCCTAAAGTAAATTTAAATCCAAAGTACATTTTAAATGTTGGATTACAAGCATTTTAAGTCTAAACAAGCCAGATGTTTCATGTGCATCAACTGAAAAACCAAAAGGTGCGGTAACAGAGCATGAGTATAGTGTATTTTTTTTTTCAAATGCTGCTGTAATAACTAGTTCTTTGTGTGCCATTAGTAACCTCATTACCTTTCATGTCATGACGGTAATAAATCGAGAAATACTGCTCAAAGAATGTACCTGAATTTAATACAAACATTTAATTCTATTTTGAACTAAACATCATTGATTCTGGCACAAATTGTTAGTTAAAACAATGTTCTTGAAAATGTGTGTTAATGTATATTGCATAATTACAGACCTGTGTGTTCACATTGCATCCCAGCTGCAAGGAGATCTGGTTCTCCCATGCTGATGTCATTGACCTGTGCTCCCAGACACTCAATTGACAGTGTCCTAAACCACTCTTCTGCATCCAGTTCTATCGAAAAATGACAAAAACCCAAACAGGAATTTCTTAGAATATACTCAACTGAGCTGTATTTATAGAGCACTTTTAAACAACCACCTTTATACAAAGTGCTGTACATGGAGCAAAAATAATTCATATTTTAACAAACAATAAAACAATAAATTAATAAAAACCACAAAGAGAGTAAAAACCACAAAAACATCCATCCATCTATACATCCATTTTCTTATCCGCTTTATCCTCACGAGTTTCACTGGCATGCTTGAGCCGATCCAAGTTGTCTTCGAGCAGTAGGCAGGGTACACCCTGAACTTGGATTGGATTGCTTTATTGTCATTACACGTGCGTGCAACGAAATTACACTTAACAGGCACGCTCTGCACAAGAAACATGAAAAAACAATGACGAACATGGGATACAGTGCAAAGGTTCTGTCGGTACTCGCTATGTAAAGTGCCCCGAGATCTTAGTTCAGGAAAGGAAAACACTAGGGAGGGAGAGGTAAAAGAAAACATGCTCGAACTATCCTCTCTTCTAAGGAGAACTAGGGTCTAGGAGAAAGAAATACCTAAGCACAGAAACAAGCATATGACAGTTACAACAAGTCACAAGACATAACATGTAATGAGGGTATGGGTGGAAGGGGGGGGCGTGACACGGCCTGTCCGACCAGCTGCTCAGCCAATCGACGAGCGCTTCGCAGATCAGATTCACGTCACGGGGGAAAAACAGAAACAATGAAGGCGGTGATTTCAAGGGTGTGTATTCGCGTGTGATTGTCTGGTTGTGTGTGCGTATCAGGCCGCAGATGCTTCGTCAAGGTCTGCTCATAGAGACAGTCCTGGCTTATCAGTCCATGGCCGAGAAGGAGGGGATGATGGTAAGGCACTAGCTTCCATGCATACATTCTTCCAGGGGAGATAGCAGATGTTTTGGGAACGGCTGCCAACAATTCCAGACAGCCTTTGAGTCCGTGGTCTGTGTCTCTTCAATGGCGCCGATCAGCCAAATCCGCAATTTCTTTTGTGAGTGCGCGGATCCCAACTTCTCCAAGTTGTTCCCCATCTTGCAAACGCTCCAAAACCGCATCAATTTTGCGGTTGAGCACAGTCTGAGTCTGAGTGTTGGACATCCGCAAAAATCTATCCTTGAAGACCGGCAGCCTCTTCACTTCCAATAAAGACGCTCCCGTCGGTTGAATTTTACGATAGATCAGGAAAATGCTAACACCAAACAACAGCATACCTGCTATCAGAAGGCCGATTATGTAGATGTCTTCCTCATCCTCAACGGAGAGTATTGACAGGCACACCATTCTCCACTTCTTCCAGGGATCTAGGGTGTACCCAGCAGCAAATATCCCCGAGGGGCAAGTAGGCTCCCCACAGCCTGCTCTTCTTGTCGAGAAAATTTTGTTAATGGCATCGAGAGACCAGCCAACTAATACCATGGTTTGTTTTAGGATGAATATACGGCAGGAGGCTAGTAAAAGTCATACAAGGACAGCACAAAGTCTGAGTGGCGAGCAGGGGAGGGTGAGGGAAAGGGCAGGAGCAGAGCAGAAGAGCGTCCGCCTTCGTTGAGAGCCAAGCGGAAATGAGCTTGGCTCTCGACTTTGTGAACTGTTTGCCAGACAATCGCAGGGCACACATGAGTCGCGGATATAGCAGTAGCCGAGGGCGCTCCACCTCGCAGGGTGACTTGTCTGGCATCTGCTGGTATCACTGCACGTGGGGCGACTTGGCAGAAAAATGTCACGAACCGTGCTTACAGGCGGGAAACGGACCCGCCAGGAAGTGAGCACGGCACTCAACTTTCCTGGCGTCTCTGCTGCGAGCCGCATCCTTCACATCCTCGATCGGACTTCTGAGTGACGCTTTATGGTCGATTCCTCCGCGGATGTGTCGTTCCTCCCTCCCCCGCAGAGCACCATCACCCTACCAGCGGCTCCTTCCTCCAAGCAGCCAACCGCACCACTATCAAGACGTACGGCTTTCTCAAACTTTATCTGTGCCTGCGCTGTTGTTTCCCCTTCGTTTTCACCATCGCAGATGTCCCCCCCCGTCCCATCATTGGTACCGATTTCCTGCATGAATTTGACTTGTCGGTCAGTGTTCGCAGGAAGATGCTGGTCGACGACAAGACCGGCCTTACAGTGCGTGGAACCACCTCCGACGATTTTCTCCAGCAGCGACTGTCCCAGCTCCCTGCCCCGTCTTCGTCTCACTACCCGACCCTGTTGCGGCATTTCCCTAACCTGACGAACCCCGTGCGGATGAACGCACCAGTGCCTCACGATGTCGTTTATCACATTGAGATGACCGGTACCACCACGTTCCAGTGTTTTAGACGACTGTCCCCCGTGAAGCAACGGATCGCTGAAGCCGAATTTGATCACATGCTTTGGCTCGGTATCATCCGTACTTCGAGCGGCAAATGGGCCTCCCCGCTACACGGTCCCCAAAGCGAATGCAGGTGATTGGCGTCCATGCGGAGACTACCCTCAACTCCGTCACGATCCCCAACCGATATCCCATCCCACACATCCACGACTGCGTGTCCTTCCTTCAAAGGAAGTCGTCCTTTTCTACCATCGATCCGTTGAGGGCCTATCACCAAATACCAGTCGCTCTGGGAGACGTTCCCAAAACATCCGTCAGCACCCCCTTTGGCTCGTTCGAGTTTCACTGAATGCCTTTCGGCCTCCGCAATATGTCACAGACTTTCCAGCATTTCATCGACTCTGTCTTGCACGGTCTTGACTTCTGCTGTGCCTACATTGACGACATTCTCATCGCCGGCAACAATGAAGAAGAGCACCTGCAGCACCTGGAAACTGTGTTTCGCCACCTCGACGAGTACGGACTTGTCAATGTAGACAAATGCGTCTTTGGCCAGCCTGAGGTTAAGTTCCTCGGTTACCTCATTGACAGCGTTGGTGTTCGACCGAATCGCAAGAAACTCCGGAGATTTTTGGGTATGGTCAATTTTTATCACCACTTTCTTCCTGGATGTGCTGAGATGGCTTTGCCGCTGGTTCCACTGACCGGAGGCAAGAAAAACAGCCCGATTGATCTCTCCCTTGAGCAACTGGCGGCTTTCCAACGGCTCAAGGACCTCATTGCCAATGCGACGCTCCTGGCCACCTGAGCCCCGACAACCAGTTGTCTCTGATGGTTGACGCTTCCAAGTTTGCTGTTGGTGCGGTCCTCCACGACGGCCACGACGGTAACTTCCGCCCGATCGCCTTCTTCTCGAAGAGCCTCCAGCCTGCTGAACAACGCTACAGCACATTCGGTTGCGAGCTGCTTGCTGTCTACGTCAGTGTGAAGCACTTCCGCCACTTCATCGAGGGCGTTCACATCATCGTCTTCACTGACCACAAGCCAATGCTCTCTGCTATTCCATCAGCCTCTACAAACTACCTGGAGCGGGAGATCCGGCAGCTCGAATACCTCTCCCAATTCGATTTGGAGTTCCGAGACGTCAAGGATGCCAACAATGAGGTTGCTGATGCTCTCTCTCGAATTGAGATCAACGCAATCCAGTTCCCCGACCATCTCAATTTTGATGTGATGACAGAGGCTCAGGCGCGTGAGGGTCTGGCTAAGTCGGGGGTTGGCAACACGCGGCAACACGCATGCGGCTCTGTAGCACTGCCTAGTGGTTCCCTGGAGCTTATTAAAATGTTTGAAAATGGAAAAAGATGGGGGAGTGAAAATATATTTTTTGTTTGAAAATGGTTTCTGTCAGAGGACAAACATTCTTAACAATATCCTATGCTGTAAAAATATGTCAAATACATTTTACATTTCAACATTTCTGTCAATGTTGTGGCAGATTTGCCTGCGACACACGTTTCTATTAGCAGCATGCCAGGCAGGTAGCTGTTGTAAGAAGAAACGGCGTTTCATGTCCAATTCATCGAGGGAACTGGTAAAGCATGGCAATCTGAAGGACCGAGAGAAGCATTTTAAAACAGTACACGTCAGCTACAAAAGTCAACATGATGCACAAGTGCGTCCCGTGCCTTGTTCATCGTAGCCGCCAATATGGCTGTTGCTCATTATGGCATGCGTGTGTAAGTGCGTGCGCATGCGTGCGTATGCGGTCACGGGTCGATCTGTGTCGAGGCTGGTTGATCGAAAAAGGTTGGGCCCCCCTGCTCTACAAGATACATTGCAGGGGAAAAAAACTTTGAATCGGGAAGGCTCATTGTGTATTTGTAGCCAAGTGTGTCATTTTGATAGTAGGCTAATATAGCTTTTAATTTGTTGCGGCTACAGACACATTTGTTTTTCTTTTTTTTTTTGGTCCAATATGGCTCTTTCAACATTTTGGGTTGCCGACCCCTGGGCGAACTGATCCAGAGATCCCGATGTTATCTCCGTGCCCGTCCCCAACTCTGACCGAACCCTCCTCCGTGTCCAGACCGATGGTGTCGCCCGACCGTTGGTCCCTGACGAAGCTTGTTTACGGCGCGAAGCTGAGACTACCTGGTGAGTTTTTCAACGCGACCGAGCCGACAACAGGTGCCATCAACAACATGCCTCACCGTTTACGTCACTTCGTGCAAAGCCAGCAGCCCAAGTCGCCACGAAAATCCAACCTATCGGCACAGGATGATCCCGACCTTCGGACCTGCACTCACATCTTCCTCCCTTGTGATCGAGTGCGGAAGTCTCTCAAACCGCCTTATGACGGTCCCTTCTCCATCATTGCCCGTGGGGACAAAACTGTCAAACTCAGAATAAACGGCGTGACTCAAGCTGGCAGTCGTAGAGTAGCAGTCTCTTCGCTCACGAACATCGACTTTCGCCGGCAACATGGGTCCATCCTCTCCCGCTGTTCAGTCCGCAATTCTCTCATCAGTAGCAGCCATTCCATTTCTGGTTCCATCAATCTCAACCGCTGCCCTTCCCGTTACCATTTTGACCATGGACATCATCCACAGCTGTTCGCCCAGCACTCCGCCACTGAAATCGTGTCTGGTGTCTTCTTTGAGCCAAACCACCCGCAGCGCCCGACGAGTCTGCTTCCCCAATCGCTTCACCTCCTATCGACAATTCTGACCGTTCCGTCATTCCAAGGACTTCCTTTGTCGCCTACGCTGACTTCGGATCCAGTAGTGTGGCCCTGCAGTGACGCCCCTCGAGTGAAGCGCGCCTCAGCAGTCAATAATCCTGTGCGCACGCGTACGTCTTTGGTCTCAACCAATCAGCGCCGACGCAACTGATCGGACCAAGAAGCCGGGAACAACAGGACAACCATTTTTTAGCCTAGCCTACGCGACGCAAGAGGTATTACGGATACGTTGTTCTAGTAATCTCTGTGCTTTACCTTTTTGCCCAAATATATATATATATATATTTTTACGACAATAACTGTCTTGGCCTCTGCGTCCTTTTCTTGTTCCACGGGGGTTTAGCAACTCAGTTCAAAGAGAGACGTGCCACCAGCACAAAACCCATAAAACTATAACTATAATCATATTGAGTCAAAAGCCAAAGAATAAAAATGAGTTTGAAGATGAATTTTACAGATGGGCGGCAAGGGGGCTTGCCTTATGTTCACTGGGAGAGGGACTGGCAATGGAAAATGCTCAATATCATCAAAGCCTCAGTTCTGGGCACCTCTCATTGTGTTTGGTCCACAGATGTGAGTCACAGGTGCGTAGGAGCAGAGTAGCTCAGACAGGTTAGGTAGGGCAAGGCCATTTAAGGGTTTAAAGAATCTTAAAAAAGAACTCTAAAATTGATCGGGAAGAAGTGAAGGGATGCCCGAGTAGGAGTTATGTGTTCCCTCTTACAAGTACCAGTCAAGTGGTGTTGAGAAAGGAGAGGCTTTCATTTAGACGGCTGACTCAATTGAAAGTAGCTGGATTTAACAACAGCACCAATTTGCCTGTCACGTTGAGAGGTGGTGGTGGACCCCAAAAAGCAGGCAGGAAAGAGGAGCAAGGTGAACTTGATGAAACTTGATGAACTGTATTTAACAGAACCCATAGAAAACTGAATCCAAAACCAACAAAGTGCTAACAACCAAAACAAATCCAAAGTATCAAACAAAACCATGACTGACGCAAAAACTATCACTAAATGAAACATGACTGGAACAAACATGACAAACAAACCTGACAGCTGCTAACAAGCAAACAATGACCCGACCATGAGTGGTCCGGCTGGGAGTCCTTTTAACCACACACTAATGAAACAATGACCAAAAGGTGTGCCACTCCAAGGGGAACCCTACAGTGCCACCTGTTGGTCACAAACAGAACCACCCTAACATTGCCAGTCTAATATAAAATCACTGTCCAGTTTAAGACCCAAATTCATGACCACTGGCTTTAGGTCAGGAGCCAGTGGGCCCACGTCAGCAGGATAATAATAATAATAATAATAATAATACATTTTATTTGTGGGCGCCTTTCTAAGCACTCAAGGACACCTTACAACAAGCAGTTAAAAACACAAATACAATGTTAAAAACAACATCAAATAAAATAAGATAAAATAAAACAAAATAGAGATAATGGATTCATGGTCAGAGTGAATAAGCTTGTCTAAACAGATGTGTTTTGAGGCTGGATTTGAAATGTGTTAATGAGTATATGTTACGAAGGTCAGCGGGTAGTGTGTTCCAGAGCTGGGGAGCAGAGCGACTGAAGGCTCTGCTCCCCATAGTGACGAGGCAGGTGGGAGGGGGGCAGTGATGAGGAGAGAGGAGGAAGAAGGAAGAGAGCGGACAGGTGTGGCAATGTGGATGAAGTCAGATAGGTATGGATGGGCAAGGCTGAGGATAGCTTTGAAAGTAAGGAGCATGACTTTATATTGACTGCAGTGTATAGTGGGGAGCCAGTGTTGGAGGACAGGTGTAATATGGTTTATAGATGGTGTGAGTGTGATAATGCGAGCGGCTGAATTTTGGACCAGCTAAAGCTTATGGAGGGTTTATTTGAGGGAGACCGAGCAGGAGGGAGTTACAGTAATCAAGTCAGGAGGTGACGAGGGTGTGAACGAGTATAGCAGTGGAGTGAGGGGTGAGAGAAGAGCAGAGCCGGTGGCTGTTTCTTCGATGAAAATATGCAGAACGAGTGATGTGGTTGATATGTGAGGTGAAGGAGAGGGTGCTATCGAGGATGACACCCAGACTCTTGACCTGAGCGAGGGAGAGTTGGAGGAGCTGTCAAAGGAAATGGAGAAATTGTTTATTTTGTTTAGAGTGGATTTGGTGCCAATGAGGAGGAGTTCAGTTTTATTGCTGTTCAGTTTGAGGAAGTTTGAGGTAAACCATGATTTGAATTCCTGCAGGCAGTTGGTTAGGGAGGATGGTGGAAGTGTGGTGTTAGGCGTGGAAGAGATGCAGAGCTGGGTGTCATCTGCGTAGCAGTGAAAGTGAATGTGATGTTTCCTGAAGATATTACCAAGGGGGAAAAGATAGATTAGAAACAGCAAGCGGCCAAGGACAGAACCCTGAGGGACACCTGAAGTGAGGGGAAAGGGGTGGGATCTAAAACATTTGAACTGGATAAACTGGGTGCGATCAGAAAGATAGTGGAACCAGGAGAGGGGGGTGCTGGTGATACCAATGGAGGAGAGTCTGTCGAGGAGGATGGAGTGAGAGATGGTGTCAAAGGCTGCACTGAGGTCAAGCAGGAGGTGGATGGCGAGTGAACCGGAGTCAGCAGAGAGAAGAAGGTCATTGGATATCTTGAGGAGGGTGGTTTCAGTACTACGGAGGGAACGGAAGCCAGATTTAAATTGTTCGTAGAGGTTATTGGAGGAAAGATAGGTGGAAGTTGAGCAGCCACTGTTTTTTCTAGAAGTTTGGAAATGAAGGGGCGGTCCAAATTCATTTTAATTGAAATATTTTTGTATGAGATGGCAGTTTACCTGTTTATCCTCCAAGGTCTGTCGTGGGATTTTTTTTCTCCTAATGTGAAATATGTGCCTGGGGTCAATACAGGTAAGCAAATGCTGGATTAGATGGATCATAGCAGCGAGAGAAAATGGTGCATCGACAGTCCTTCTGTGAGATGGATTTGACCAATTTGTGCCAGTGTAGGAAAATTTGACCTTTAAAGACTTGGACAATTCTCACCTACTTTTTTTTGTTTGATAAGATATTTTCACCACAATATGTTAACTGTACTTGATTCATCTTTCTTTTTATCTCACCAAAGAATTTGGTGTGCAGTGCATCTCAGAAAATTGCCAACTGGGCAAACATTTTATAACATATCCGCAAGATTCAAAATGGGACATCAATGAACAAAAATATTTCCCTGGTACTTATTAGTACCCTTTTTATGAACTGGAGAACACATTTTTTTTACATTGACCATGTTTTAATCTGAAGCATCAGAACTAGCATTTCTTCAGTCATTACCTGATTCACAAGTGAAAGTGCGTGAGCTGTCATCACTAAGCACAATGGCCACTGCTTGTCGCTTCGTATCCCGAGGCAGCCGTGTGACAGTCTTGACATTTGTCATTTCTGTCACCTGGGTAACAAAATAAAGATAACAAAATGGATTGGGCGAGGGTAAAAAACAGTGATAAGCGAGAAAAATGTAAATAATGGTGTTCATGAGATTTTTCTCTGTCTCGTTTTGTGTTGTATGTATTTTTTTCCATTTGTCTAGTTTTTCACGTCTTTAGTTTATATTTTTAGGAGTGGTTCACAGTTTTTCATTTTGGGTATAAGCACTGCCAAGCGATCATGAATATGACTTAATTCAATCACGGGCCTGAAATCAAGGTTTCACTTTTGGTTTCTTGTCCTGTAGAAGGTGATGGTGTGACTATTGTAGGATATTTTTGGTCACAATATCGTTAAGTCCGCTGCCAGACTGAAAGGCGGTGTACACTGTAAACACCAATTTCACTTTTGCTGAAAAATCTAAGTACAATGCATGTACCATATTTTCTCCTCTAGAAAGCACACCTAAATTCAATGTTCTCAAAAGCCGACAGTGCGCCTGATAAGCTGATGCGCCTTATATATGGTGCTCTTCATATTCCCCATTGAGTTGTTTCCCTGCTAAAATTCCTATGCCATCTGGTGGTGATTATTACTGGGAAACAAACTAATTTGTGAGCTCTGTGCAGCCATTATGAAACAAAGATAATACAAAAAGCATAGTTAACTACTGACTAAACGAAGGAGACAGGCAAGACCTCTCAGGATATTTAGCCATTAGGAGATATAAAGTCATGAAAAGCCGGACCAACAGACACAGAAACACTTTCTATCCCTGGGCAGTCAGGCTGTTGAATCGAAATTCTTAAATCGTGTGCATGTGAATGTGTAGACCTATGGGAGTGCAATTCTATTATATACCTCAAGATATCACAGACTGTATCTTCAATTAGGTCCAAAATAGTCTACATACTGTTATGTTAATGCTTGATTCATATAAGTTTGTAAGACAACTTTGACTGTATTTTAATTAGTGCCGAATATTGTACATATCCTCATGTCAATGCCTGATTCATACAAATTCATATATTTTGCTCGAACAATCTACTTTAACCCTTCCTTGAACAGTGTATAGTCACAATTTTTAAAAAATCCATTTCATAACGTTGAATCTTAATTTTTAAATGTGTGTATGTGATTGTGTGTAGGTCTAGGGGAGTGCAAAGTATTTATATACTTTTTTATACTTCACGATACACTTGGGGGGGAGGCTCCTGCAAAGTGTGCAATGACAATAAAGTATTCATTCATTCATTTATTCATCTTTTGCCCAGCATTTTAGCTCAGTGGTCAGGGTACTTCCCTTCCTAGTTGTTTACACTGTGGCATTGTAGGTTCAAACCCTGAGTGGACAGTGAGTGAAAAGAGCCTGGAGGGCTTGTGAGACCCGATTGCGTCTTTTTCCCAAAACTTCTCGCTCTCACTCTCGCTTACTCGCTCTCTCTCAGTCTTCTTTGTCACTGCATGTCATGCACATGCAAACGTAATCACACCTTTGGACAGGACCTGATGTGGGCAGACTTCTCATCAGGATATTTCTCCAGTCGACGAGGCCCTTTACTGGATGGCTTCTTGAAAACTAACCAGCACCGGCGATAAATCTGTAACATGCAAAAAAAAAAAAAAAGCCATACTTTCATGTTACCCAATCGTTGGAGAAAGTTAAATACATTTACTAGTTGTGATTGTTTTTTGTGTAATATAATTTCCCATGTTTCGAATTCAAAAGCTGTTTTGTAACATAAACTGGGGCCTATTTCAAAACAAATAAATAAAAAACTAACAATTAAAATTGTTACCTTTAAATGAAAGAACTGAAGGCTGTTAAATCATTTTCTGCTAAATAACAAACATGCACTATAGCATCAATAAAGGGCCCTTACAGCCCTGTTCA
This sequence comes from Hippocampus abdominalis, assembly GCA_018466805.1. Classification (NCBI taxonomy): domain Eukaryota; kingdom Metazoa; phylum Chordata; class Actinopteri; order Syngnathiformes; family Syngnathidae; genus Hippocampus; species Hippocampus abdominalis. The sequence continues at coordinate 265,778 of CM031696.1, forward strand.
CATTGTGATAGCAAACGGGACACTCGCACATTGGGGTACTGGAATTTTTGGCACAAGATACCTCTAAACATATGATTTTTGTATTCTGCCAGACCTGATGTGTGTGCAAAGTAAACTGGTCCTTGAGATTTGATTTGATGCACTTAAACTTTTGGTGTTTTATTTAAAAGATGTAGAAATGTAAATTCATTAAATGTGTCCCTTTCAGAAGTGTTTCTTTGTTTGCTCATGCCAGTTTCTTTCCAAACTCTGCTCATGCACAGATAATTCATGCACCAATGTAGCTGCAGATCTTGTGTATGAGGCAGAGGGTGGTGTTAGGTTTGAAACCGAACCGAATAATGTTTTAGGATCCCAGAAGTACAGGCTCAAAGTGCAATAACAGAAATATTAATTGACAGAAAAATGCACCGACAATGTACAAAGAGAAATAGCTGCTCACAAGGATCCAGAAAAAACAAGGCGTAAACAAAAGCACTTGTAAAAGGCAAGGTAGCTTAACACAGAGAATACAAATGAAAAGACAAGAAATTAATTTATACAAAAATCAAGAACAATGTCCAAAAGAAAAAATAATACCATTATTTACAAAACGAAGAAGAAAGAAAGCAAAATGACGAGAGATGCTACCTTTAACACTGAAGCTCCGACGCACCCTTCAAACTCGATAGCCGACTTATAGTGAAGCTTGCTTCAGTTGACGTTACTGATTACGTTTGAACCACTTCACTGCATCATTCCAAAGCAGCTGACTTCTTTGGGTTGACAGGCGAAGCTTTGAAACTTTTCCGCGAAACTCAATGCACACAAATAAACTAACCATTTGCGCTCACACTTACACCTAGGGACAATTTGGAGTGTTCAATCAGCCTGCCATGCATATTTTTGGAATGTGGGAGGAAACCACAGTACCCGGAGAAAATCCATGCAGGCACGGGGATAATATGCAAACTCCACACAGGAAGGCCGCAGCTGGTATCGAACCCGGCACCTCTGCACTGTGAAGTTAACTTAAATAACTTAAATAACCAAATACAGAAAAATGTGTCGCCTGTGTGTGTGTGTGTGTGTGTGTGTGTGTGTGTGTGTGTGTGTGTGCGTGCGTGCGTGCGTGCATGCGTGTGTGTGTGTGTGAGATGTTTTTATTTACATTTTTTTCTTTATTTTGCTGCGTGTTGGCTAGTGCGGTGCCTCTGTGCGACATGGAAATTACGTTCTCAATACCAAATAGCTGTCATCGTCGAGGGATGGACTGGGTCCACATGATTCAGTTTGAAATTCTGACGGAAAGACTGATATACATTCCGTCAGTATAATGGAATGGCTACCTACGTCAAAATATTTTTAGCAGGTGCGCTACAAGCATATTGACTTTGAAATCATAATACAGGAAAGAGTGTAAATGGAGAACTAAATTCCAAATTAATTTTGATCTGTACAAACAATGTGTTTAACAATTAACAAAGAATTAGAAAACAACACTTCAGAAATCATTCTCAAAAACCTCACCAATATGAGCACTCTATTATCTGTGGATGATAAACTCACTTTACTGAAATACAGTCAATGAATACGTCTGCTATTTTAGTGAAGAATTAAAATTCATCAGGTCAAATAGCACAAATCAGAAAAATCACAAAATTATCCAACAAATAGTAAATGGGCTGTCACTTTCATGGCATTTTTCTACCTGTACGTAGTTTCCTCAATTACTTATTGATGGCGCAGCTCCAGAAGTAACCGGTGGTTCAGTATCTTCCTCAAGGACACTTCGACAAGGTCACACTGATTGAACCCACAACTCCGGGGATCCAGCAAACCACTGTCAGAGCCATTATCCACTAATGGAGAAAAGTGGGAACTTCGGCAAATTTTCTGGCTCTCCCTTAGAGATAAGTTGAGAAGCTCGGTCATCCGGGAGGGGCTCAGATTCGAGCCGCTTCTCCTCCACATCGAGAGGAGCCAGATGAGGTGGCTCGGGCATCTGATTAGGATGCCTCCTGAACGCCTCCCTGGTGAGGTGTTCCAGGCATGTCCCACCGGGAGGAGACCCAGAGGACGACCCAGGACACGCTGGAGAGACTATGTCACCCAGCTGGCCTGGGAACGCCTCGGGATCCCCTGGGAAGAGCTGGAAGAAGTGGCTGGGGAGAGGGAAGTCTGGGCTTCCCTGCTAAAGCTGCTGCCCCCGTGACCCGACCTCGGATAAGCGGTAGAAGATGGATGGATGGATGGATGGCAAATATTCTCAGGAGTCGTCGATCAGCTAAAATTACTCGACCGGTGCGACAACGACTCATCCAGGAGGTCACAAAAGAACCTAGAACAACACCCAAAGAACACTGGCCTCAGTTCAGGTCAGTGTTCACGACTCTACCATAAGAAACACACTGGAAAAAATGGCATCTATGGGAGAGTTGTACTAAAAGAACACATTTGCCCCAAAAAAAACCCATCTTGATAATCCTCAAGACTTTTGGAAAAATATTCCGTGGACTGATGAGTCAAACATTTAACTTTTTAAAAGATGTCCGACCCGTTACATCTGGAATAAAATTGGCACAGCATTTGATAAAAATCATATTATGCCCATAGTGAACGATGGTAGTGGCAGTGTGATGGGCTGTAGCTACTTTGCTTCCTCAGGACCAAAACAACTTGCTAATTTTCCCAAGGTGTGATTGTGAGTATGAACAGTTGTTTGTCTATGTGTGCCGTGCGATTGGCTGACAACCAGTTCAGGGTGTACCCTGACTGCTGCCCAAAGACAGCTGGGATACGCTCCAGCACTCCCACGACCCTCGTGAGGATAAAGCAGTTCAGATATTGGATGGATAATAATAATAATAATAATAATAATAATAATAATAATAACTACAGCTGTGAGCAGTTATAACGGGCCCTCGCAGCCCTGGCAATGTTAGGGTACTGAAACACTGGGACATTGGTGTTGGAATTGTTGTTTTTAACCCCCATGCAGTAATTATCCCAAAATTGGACATTTCGGACACTTTGGACGATTTTGGACTGTTGGACAAATGGACACCACAGACAAAACAGTGAAAAATTACTCCACGAAGCTGAAATTTTGCATAGGATGTATATCTATGTGTTGGCCAATTCCCACTGAACATTTTGAGGGGTTGAAAGTGAAAAAAAATTAAAAGTGAAAAAAGTTGTTGCACATTGGAAGAGGGACATTTTTGGGACGTAATACCCTTCATGCAGCCGCTTAAAAATACCGCATGAGGGTTATGGAAGTACATCAGATTAAAAGCTATTTTGCTAAAATAAGACTTCTAAAAAAGGCCAAAAAATAGGCAACATTTGAAAGGAAATTAAAAATCACCAACTTAATTTTCAGTTTTAAGTCGGGCTCTAAGATATTCTTTTTAAGCATTGGACTGTAAGATGTAGCTCCATCCTTTTGTAGATGGTGAAATGTTCACAAGGAAGCTGTGAGAGCTCCGTTGAAGGCTGGAGTGACAACCGAAACTGTCAGCGAGGTAAGAGCCCCAACCCCAGTGTGGGACAAATAAAGGTTTTCTTACCTTATTTTATCTTATATTGTTAACTTTAAAATGACTGTTTACATAACTAAGAAATTGCAAGTAGAGATTTACTTTACTTACCCCAAGCTTGCCACTGCGTATGCGTACATAGCCTTGCTTGACAATGTCGGTGAAATTTGAGGCCATGCCTGGAGATCATCTAGATGTTTACCTCACCCTCTGAAGTGAATATGCTGGACATTCAAGTCGTCCTTGAGTCTCAGTCCTCTAAAAAATAAAGCTACTGCGCTTCCTCCATGCTTTCTCCTGTTCTCAACTTCTGTGGTGTTTCTATTATAATTTTGAGATCACAGTTGCCATCCTTTGGCTTTCCATTGTATTCTCCTTGGTCCGTGCTGTTTTCATTCACTCTCCACCAGAGAAGTCTTCGGTGAGCTTCCACATTGCCACTACAAACAAATGGAGAAAGACAGATACAGCAAGATCGATATAGAGAGAGAGAGAGAGTGAGAGAGAGAGACAGAGAGAGTGAGAGGGAGAGAGAGAGAGAGAGAGAGAGAGAGAGAGAGAGAGAGAGAGAGAGAGCACATGAATGGATACATTGACATTAATTATTGAAGCGGGAGAACCATAACATTATCATTTATTATTCATCCATGTTATTGTGTGTTTGTGTTTGTGCTTGTGCATGTGCATATCTCTTAGTGCAGCTCACTTGTGTTTAGAGAATTGTAGCTCGTAATCAAAACATCAAAAAAGAAGAATTTATAAATTCAGATTGTGTGTCACCTGCATAACAATGACATGTAACACAGTTTTGGTGATCAGCAGAGGGGGATTTTCCTCACAGTCATAAGGTTTTTTTGGACGTTGTGTGTGTTTGTGTCCGTTTTCTCTGGGTACACTTTCCAAAAACATGCAAGGTTAATTAAAGGCTGGATGGCAGAATTTTTGCATTTGCAATTTTATTTGAAATTGTCTGTGTGTCTTTACAGCACTTGTCTTTTTTATTTACTTGCACAAGTAGGCTGCCTAATCAAGATGGAAAAAAAAGAGCAAATATTCAATGCCGCCGGAGTCTACTTAGTTTTAAGTGCTTCAGCGGGACAAGAGCAGACGTAAAGCCAAAACTTAAAAGTGAGAGGCAGACATGCTAAACTACTGAAGCATGGAACTACCAATGTGGAGTAAAAATATGTTGTATTTGCGAGCACATTTGAACATACTGGCAAATACGTTCGAACTTTGACTTATATCGAAGAAAGTAGTCAATGTAATGTGGCAGAAGTGTCGTCCGTGTGCCCTGTGGATTTATCGGGTCGTTTGATGACCTAGTAAACGCCTGGGAGTCAGACCCAGTCAGTTTTAACTTCAATACATTGGCGTTTCACATGCTGGAAATGTCTACATTATTTTAGAGCAGGGGTAGGCAAGTCCGGTCCTAGAGAGCGGCAGTCCTGCTTGTTTTCGAAGTTCCCTCTTCTGACACACATGATTCAAATGATCAGAATCGTTTGGAGGCTTGCTGATGACCTGATCATTTGGATCAGGTGTGTTGCAGCAGGGAGAGACGGAAAACAAGCAGGACTGCGGCTCTCTAGGACCGGACTTGCCTACCTCTGTTTTAGAGCATCATATTTTGCTTTTTACATGATCTTTTTTACAAAAAAAAAAATTTGTATAACCCTCAAGCTGGGGGTTATACACATAACCCTCAAGCTGGGGGTTATACACATGTTTTTTTTTATTGTGCGAAGTGATCGCTGATCGTATGGCGCTTCTTATTGGTCAAGACTGATATCGCCATCTTAACGACATCTCTGATTGGCTAGTCTGAGCAGATCATGTAAAAAAAGATTTCATATAGATTTTAAACTACAAAACAAGTAAGATGGCGGCCTTTTACAAAATGCTATTGAATGACAAGGAATAACGAGAGAACGGTTGCTATATGAAGGTACAGTATCTGGTAACAAAATTATTATTTACCAGTATTTTTACCAGCAAGACCAATGTCATCCAAAAAAGCTTGAATAACGGAAGAAAACAGTGTTTAAAATTTTCCAATGTGTTAAGAATTATGAAGGTTATGACATTTTATAGACTTGAAAAAGTGGGCATCAATAACCCCTTTTTTTTCAATCCAAAACAATAAAATAGCCCGTGACTGAGTGTCTGTGCGGAGCTGTGAGCAGCTGTTTAGGGACAAGAGCAAAGAGAAGCAGTTTTAAGGAATGACTACACTGCCATAAAAGCAATCTTTGCAGTGATCCCTGTTTGCAACAGACCTCTGGTTTATCCCAGTAGATGGCTCTGCTGCGTCCCCCCCCACCCCCATTCACGCTGAGGCAACAAAAAAATTAGCATCAAAGGTTTTGACCAAAGATCTACTTTTCAAGCAGCTGACCTTCTGCGGTTGACCCGCATGCATAAACGCAAGCACACACACAAACTTGCCCATATGCACGCACACACGCATGCCACGATGAGCAACAGCCATAACGAACCCAATTATAGATGAAACAGACAAATAAACTCCATACAAGACAAGACTGAGTTTGTGAAAAGGAAATCACTGCCCACCTTAATGGGTGACCTGACACGGAGGCAGGGATGCACTACTTTTGCAGCGTGTTGAATACAGAAAAATTACAATCATATCTTGGGTGGACCGTTGTAAAATACTTCCCCTGGCGCTACAGATTCCCATTCTTTGACAATGCCATTGGTGAATTGCAGATCAAACAAACAATGAATGAGAATAAACAAACAAAAAAATCGGTGAATCTCAACAGCTCTAATCACTAGCTGCAATTGCAGACTGCTGACCGCTAACATCTTCCTGTGACAAGGTCACGCACCACCATAGTTTCAAGGTGACTTATGTTTTTATATTATTTTATTTTGTTCCTCTCCCTTTTTGCGAAAGTTAAATGAAAAGGATGCTAAGAGTCCTGGGGGTGGGGCCGGTTGGCGAGCGCCTGGTGGCCGGGCCTGCTCCCATGGGGCCCGGCCGGGCTCAGCCCGAAGAGGCAACGTGGGTCCCCCTTCTCATGAGCTCACCACCCATGGGAGGGGCCAAAGGGGTCGGGTGCAATGTGAGCTGGGCAGCAGCCAAAGGCGGGGACCCTGGCGGTCCGATCCTCGGCTGCAGAAGCTAGCTCTAGGGACATGGAATGTCACCTCTCTTACAGGGAAGGAACCCGAGCTGGTGTGCGAGGTAGAAAAGTTCCGACTGGATATAGTCGGACTTACCTCCACACACAGCCTGGGTTCTGGTACCAGCTCTCTCGAGAGGGGTTGGACTCTCTTCCACTCTGGAGTTGCCCACGGGGAGAGGCGCAGAGCAGGTGTGGGCATACTCATTGCCCCCCGGCTCAGTGCCTGTGCATTGGGGTTCACACCGGTAGACGAGAGGGTTGCCTCCCTCCGCCTTCAAGTGGGGGGACGGGTCCTGACTGTTGTTTGTGCGTACGCACCCAACAGCAGTTCAGCGTACCCACCCTTTTTGGAGTCCTTGGAGGGTGTGCTGGAGAGTACTCCTGCTGGGGACTCCCTTGTTCTGCTGGGGGACTTCAATGCACACGTGGGCAACGACAGTGAGACCTGGAGGGGCGTGATTGGGAGGAACGGCCCCCCTGATCTGAACTCGAGTGGTGTTTCGTTATTGGACTTCTGTGCTCGTCACGGATTGTCCATAACGAACACCTTGTTCAAACATAAGGGTGTCCATATGTGCACTTGGCACCAGGACACCCTTGGCCGCAGTTCGATGATTGACTTTGTGGTTGTATCATCGGATTTGCGGCCGCATGTCTTGGACACTCGGGCGAAGAGAGGGGCGGAGCTGTCAACTGATCACCACCTGGTGGTGAGTCGACTCCGATGGTGGGGGAAGATGCCGGTCCGACCTGGCAGACCCAAACGTATTGTGAGGGTTTGTTGGGAGCGTCTGGCGGAATCCCCTGTCAGAAGGAGTTTCAACTCCCACCTCCGACAGAGCTTTTCCCATGTCCTGGGGGAGGCGGGGGACATTGAGTCCGAATGGACCATGTTCCGTGCCTCTATTGTTGAGGCGGCCAATCTGAGTTGTGGCCGTAAGGTGGTTGGTGCCTGTCGTGGCGGCAACCCCCGTACTCGCTGGTGGACACCAGCAGTAAGGGATGCCGTCAAGCTGAAGAAGGAGTCCTATCGGGCCTTTATGGCCTGTGGGACACCAGAGGCAGCTGACAGGTATCGACTGGCCAAGCGGAATGCAGCTTCGGTGGTCGTCGAAGCAAAAACTCGGGCATGGGAAGAGTTCGGTGAGGCCATGGAAGCCGACTTCCGGACGGCTTCGAGGAAATTCTGGTCCACCATCCGACGTCTCAGGAGGGGGAAGCAGTGCACCACTAACACTGTGTACAGTGGGGATGGGGCACTGTTGACCTCGACTCGGGACGTTGTGAGCCGGTGGGCGGAGTACTTCGAAGACCTCCTCAACTCCACCAGCACGCCTTCCTTGGAGGAAGCAGAGTCTGGGGACTCTGAGGTGGGCTCTCCTATCTCTGTGGTTGAAGTCACCGATGTGGTTAAAAAGCTCCTCGGTGGCAAGGCCCCAGGGGTGGATGAGATCCGCCCGGAGTTCCTCAAGGCTCTGGATGTTGTGGGGCTGTCCTGGTTGACACGCCTCTGCAACATCGCATGGTCAGCGGGGAGAGTGCCTCTGGATTGGCAGACTGGGGTGGTGGTCCCTCTTTTTAAAAAGGGGGACCGGAGGGTGTGTTCCAACTACAGAGGAATCACACTCCTCAGCCTCCCTGGTAAGGTCTATTCAGGGGTGCTGGAGAGGAGGGTCCGTCAGGAAGTCGAGCCTCAGATTGAGGAGGAGCAGTGTGGTTTTCGTCCCGGCCGTGGAACAGTGGACCAGCTCTACACCCTTAGCAGGGTCCTCGAGGGTATGTGGGAATTCGCCCAACCGGTCTACATGTGTTTTGTGGACTTGGAGAAGGCGTTTGACCGTGTCCCTCGGGGAGTTCTGTGGGGGGTGCTTCGGGAGTATGGGGTACCGAGCCCATTGATACGGGCTGTTCGGTCCCTATACTGCCGAGGTCAGAGTTTGGTTCGCATTGCCGGCAATAAGTCGGAATCGTTTCCAGTGAGGGTTGGACTCCGCCAAGGCTGCCCTTTGTCGCCGATTCTGTTCATTACCTTTATGGACAGAATTTCTAGGCGCAGCCGAAGCGTTGAGGGGGTCTGTTTTGGTAGCCTCAGTATTGCATCTCTGCTTTTTGCAGATGATGTGGTACTGTTGGCTCCTTCAAACAGGGCTCTCCAACTCTCACTGGAGCGTTTCGCAGCCGAGTGTGAAGCGGTTGGGATGAAAATTAGCACCTCCAAATCTGAAACCATGGTCCTCAGTCGGAAAAGGGTGGAGTGCCCACTCCGGGTCGGGGAGGAGATCTTGCCCCAAGTGGAGGAGTTCAAGTATCTTGGGGTCTTGTTCACGAATGAGGGCAGGAGGGAGCGAGAGATCGACAGGCGGATCGGTGCAGCGTCTGCTGTGATGCGGACGTTGCATCGGTCTGTCGTGGTAAAGAAGGAGCTGAGCCAAAGGGCGAAGCTCTCAATTTACCGGTCGATCTACGTTCCAACCCTCATCTATGGTCACGAGCTATGGGTCGTGACCGAAAGAACGAGATCCCGGATACAAGCGGCCGAAATGAGTTTTCTCCGCAGGGTGTCCGGGCTCTCCCTTAGAGATAAGGTGAGAAGCTCGGTCATCCGGGAGGGGCTCAGAGTCGACCCGCTTCTCCTCCACATCGAGAGGAGCCAGATGAGGTGGCTTGGGCATCTGATTCGGATGCCTCCTGAACGCCTCCCTGGTGAGGTGTTCCGGGCATGTCCCACCGGGAGGAGACCCCGAGGACGACCCAGGACACGCTGGAGAGACTATGTCACCCAGCTGGCCTGGGAACGCCTCGGTATCCCCCGGGGAGAGCTGGAAGAAGTAGCTAGGGAGAGGGAAGTCTGGGCTTCCCTGCTAAAGCTGCTGCCCCCGCGACCCGGCCCCGGATAAGCGGTAGAAGATGGATGGATGGATGCTAAGAGTGCAATGTAAACTAACACAAAAATACACAATATTAATACCATGCACACAAATGCATCTTGCATTCATTTTTATTTTTTTCCATTTCCCCTTAGACAAAGCATGTCTAGTAACTGGGTCAAGTACCAATGGACCTCTCAGTCCATCACTGACACATGCCCCGCCTGTCTAGGTAGGTAGGTAGATAGATAGATAGATAGATAGATAGATAGATAGATAGATAGATAGATAGATAGATAGATAGATAGATAGATAGATAAATTTATATTAACATTTATAGGCATTCTGAAGACCAGTAGGTAGGGAGTGAGCCCAGCCTTGTTTTATGGTTTGGAGATAGCAATAACCAAAAGGTAGGTGAGAGAGCTGGAGGTGTCAAAATCTACGATGCTCAGATTCTCTCTCAGAATGACAAGAATTGATAGGATCAAGAAAGAGCTCAATGGAAACAGTACAGGCTGGAAGGTTTGGTTAGAAAAACAAACAAAAGAGGCCAGATTGAGATAGTGTAGATACACAGAGGAAGGAAAATGCCCTTTCGGTACAAAGATGCGCAAAATAGAGAGTAGTAGGCAAAGGTGGTAAGCTAAGCGAAAGATCAAAGAAGAGATTTCTGAATGTCTTCAGGGAAGACTTTGAGATCTGTGGAATTAGAGGAGAAGATGCAGAGGATGAGGATGATTCCCAGCATCAATTTAAGGCAAAAGGAAGAAAAGAAGATCAGTGGAAAAGTGATACTTGGAAACATTAGAACCAAAAGATATCACTGGACACATAGCAGTTGCAAGTTGTTCTTACATGCTGTAGGTCTTACTGGCCTCATGAGAAGAAGATGAAATAATACATGCAGGGAGAGAAAATTAAGTTGGGAGGTTGGCACCAGGTTTTGTACACACACACACACACACACACACACACACAGGAAAAATAAACCCATACAGACTCTCAAAGCAATATACTGTCATGCTTAGTCAACAGTTGTGAACATCATCTCTACTGCCATCATGGGATCAATCAACATACCATCATCCACTGTTAATAGCTTGCATGGGGGTGTGTGCTGTGTGTTTGCTTTTATCTCCAGGAACTCCGATGTGAGATATCATTCTCTCTCTCTCTCTCTCTCTCTCTCTCTCTCTCTCTCTCTCTCTCTCTCTCTCTCTCTCTCTCTCTCTCAGCAGCAGCAGTTCCACCAGTAATTAATATTTTTTGTTTTTGTTTTTTTGCTTTGTTTTGGGGAGGGTTGTTACCCCAATTTTCCCAAGATCTTCATGTAAAATGCATAATGGGGGTGTATCAGCTTTTTTGGGAGAATGGGGCAGGGGGGTAAAGAAAGCAAGCTTGTTATTTTTGCCACCCAATATATTTCACTGGGTGTCAATTATATGTCAATTTTCATTATTTTTGGGCTAGCCTGGTCTCTATCCACTGTGGATAGCAGTGGTCCGCTGCATATATTCGCTTCTTTCTTGTTGTCCTTTATGTTTATGTTAAAGGTGCCCTTGCATCATAATCAATGTCCCACTTTTTTATGCATAACTTATGTCAAAATGAGTGTAATAATACAAACAATAATGCATCAGATTTATGCACAAGTTGCTATTCTCTCATGAGGAACTGAACGGTAACATTCAAAACAGGCGTTTGCTCCTTGAATCGACCAATAAATGTCCTGGTTCAATTAGAGCTGGTGTTTAAATAGTCGTCCTCATCTTGCTGTTCACATTTTGTCATCATGAGACCCAGATGACACCTAACAATGGATGAACAGTACCTTGCCTTAGTGATGCTTCAAACAGGATCAGACAGGAAGTGGCCACTGAGCTTAGAGTGTCACAGTGTGTCATCAGCAGGTTGCAATAGAGATACAGAGAGACTGGAAGCGTCACAGAAAGATGTAGAAGTGTACGTCCTTTGGCCACATGCCATGCTGATGATCGCTATATTGTGAACAATGACCTGAGAAACCGGATGATGGATGCCACTCAACTGCTGGCACATTCAAGGGAGGTGAGAGGCCCCCAATTGTCACGTCAGACCATTTGAAAAAGTTTACATCAGCGTGGTCTGCGTGGTATATGACCTGAAAAGGGTACCTGACCACGCCACCAGGCACGAGCATCTTGCGCGGCCCAGGGAGCATTTACACTGGCCGAGGTGGGTCTCAGTGCTGTTCTCTGATGAGAGGCGATTCACGTAACGCAGAAATGATGGCTGCCAACAATGTTGGAGAGATCAAGGACAGCGCTATGCATCAGCCACTCTTGTCACCAGACAAACTTTTGGGGGTGGTGGTGTTACAGTGTGGGCAGGTGTGTCTACAAAACTGTCCTATGCTTTGGAACAAGCCCATACTACCTGAATAACATTAATCCAGTGATTGTGCCCCTACATGAATAACATGGGCCTAATTTCATCTTAATGGATGACAATGCTCCGGCTGCTCAAGGTCACATCATTAGGGAACAGCTGTTGGAGAATGGTGTACCTCAAATGGAATGGCCTGCACTTTCTCCAGACCTGAATCCGATTGAAAACCTGTGGGTTCAACTGAGTCGCCGTGTAGACGGTTGAAACTCTGCACTCCAGAACCTCAATGACGTGGGGGCTGCCCTTCAAGAAGAGTGGGATGCCATAGCTCAGCAGACAATACGTTGACTTGTGAAAAGCATAGATGTCAATAATTGATGCTCAAGGGCTTATGATGAGTCAGTGACATTTGTTGTTGTTGTTGTGACCACTGTTGTTAACTTTTGCTTCAATGAATTGCTTGAGATGAGGAAATCACCAGTGCATCCTTCGACTAAAATCTCCTTTCATGATATCACTGTACCGTGAACTTTTTATATTTTCCATAAAATTTACTTGAAAGCCAAATATGGCTAACTTTTTGTGAGTAGTGTCTATGTATGTATGTATGTATGTATAAAATCTCTGTCCTCACAATTATTCCATGTAAATATACTAAACAATCTTTGGAAAGAAATATATTTTGAAAAATGCAACCAAAGCATTCAGAGGTGCTTAAGAATTTAAAATGTACTGGTTTTGTTTACAAATGAGAAAAACTAAAACAATCAAATGAAATCATGAAGCTATGAAATTTGTTTTCATCATCTGAATTAATTAATTAATTGCAAGTTTTAAAATATTGGTTGCATGCTCTAAACAAGTATTGTTTTTTTAAAAAAAAATTTGGTTGCAAAGTCTGGAATTCAGAATATTCTGGCTGTTCGACATGTACAATGTTCGTGTTTTGTGTTGCAAAATTGTATAGTCCATCTTTGACACTTCTCTGCCTTTCACATGACAACACCTTTGACTAGGTTCTGAGCGTCTTGTTTCAGTGCTGTTGATATGACTGCTTTGTGTGTAGACCGTATGACCTCAATATTTTCCTGAGTTGTTGTTCCTGTGGCTGCCTTAACTTGCTGGCCCTTTAACTCTTATAATAATAATAATACATTTTATTTATAAGCGCCTTTCAAGACACCCAAGGACACTTAACAATCAGGAACAAAAACAATAAAGCACAATGCGGGTTGACCTTATCAGCTTGGCTTTCTGTTCCAATGTGCCTGTTTTCACTACTGTTTGAGGTGCTTTAAGCCTGTCTTCAGATGAACGTTGCGCTTTGCATATTTGTACACCTTAATTCTGGCCCTTACAACTGGACAAAGGTGTAGAAAAAAGAAATCATTTTTGTATATATTCAATACAGTTTCATCCATAAATGTCCCAAACAAACAAACTTTCAAACGTATTTTCATCTGTCCACATGCTCGCGTTGTGTAGGAAGATGCTGCATTCATTTTATTTCCTTAGGAGATAAACAACAAAAATTACGTTTATTACTTAACATGATGTTTTAGCAAAGCTTTCAGACATTAACTAGAGTGGGAGTTTGAGAATAAAATTTGTGTGAGTGTTGAACGCCACTGAGACGCAACGAGGTGTTTACAGCCGGGAAAAGCCACACAAAAAAACAAAACAAAACAAAACTTGACTTTACTTTTGTACCATGTGACACAATCAGGAATAACCATGGCAAGACCGACCTCTACTGGTAAACAAGGAACATACACTAGAGCTTTTTTGTTCCTATCTTTTTTTACTCATAATTGAGAGAGAACAGAAAAAAACTGAAGGTTTAACTCCAATATATCTTTGGCCATCTGATTGTGACTTTTTTTGTTCAAGGACCTAGAACAAAAAGTTTGGAAAACATTAAAAGCACTGAGAGGACTACACAATTATGACGTTTTTATGGCTATTTATGTCCATGTAAAGCCATCTCTCATCGACACCATACACGTGAGCTGTTTCCAACAGCTGCTAGCTCCATTAATGAGGCTTACCAGTTTCATGTCTGGGTTATCTATTTGGTATTCTTAGTAGTACAGTTTCTAGAGCGTTTTTATAAATGTCCTCAATCATATCTTAGTTTCAGTATGTGTGTCATGGCCTGAGAAAGAGCTTGTTCAAACATCTATGCCCATGTTTTTCAGAAATTGTTTCAACATTGCATATCGCTTATCAATTTTTTTGAGATTCAGATTCAGAAAACTTTATTTATCCCCGTGGGGGAATTAGAGTTGTGCGAAAGCGGCTTATTATAGAGACAGTCAGAGCAAAGGAAAAACATAGGATGAGAGTAGGGCTGTAGGCTTCGGCAGATTCCCGCATGACCAGCGACAAACTTTTATTGTCCTGAAACTGAAGTGCCAAACCTTCCAAATGAAGGTGCACAACAATTTCACCTCCCATATTTCATATTTCTTCTCATCTCCATCAAACAGGAGCCACAACCAGCGAGTGCTGTGTCTCACGCCGGCTCCTCCGCTCATGGTGCTCGCAACATGCTATCCTCATCGACTTACCAGTGGAAACACGATACTGCACAACTGAGTTTCCTCGGGCCCATAACCTGTTGGCAGAGTGAACATTTCAGTTGTTGCACCAAACATGAAGAACAAAGGCAATTGGTGGCAAATGACAAACCAAGGAGACGCTCCACTGCTTGTTCAGTCACTCACTGCAATCCACAGCATCTGTGTGCAGGAGGACATTTATTGGCCACGCCCGCACAGGTACACATCAAACCACAAATCAAGATTACATCACAAAATGATGGTTTCTCCATGAAACACATGAAGGAAATAAATAAACAATAAAAGAGAGCATTGTTCAACATGTGCATTGCCACAAACCTCTTGTTGCAACATCAAAAAGACCTAAACACTCTTCCAAGCAAATATGAGGTATTTTTGTTATCCCAGTAGGAGAAAAACACCTAAAAATAAAACATATATTACCTTCAGCAGGTAGCTACCACTATGACGAAAATAGGTTTGCAAATGTCTAGGCCAAGACTCATCAAATGTGCCCATTTTTAAAAATAAAATATGATCTTGTGGGTCAAGTTACAGCAGCTTTTGAAGTCAAGAGGATGATTTAAAGTAAATTCAAATGGTGGTCTTCCTGTTATGTATGGCTCCTAGATACCTTTCTGTAGGTCTTGGGCTGTTACATATACCACCAAAAATTCTAAGGGTGCTCGTGAGCCTTTTTCTTTTTTTGTTTAATTCCACGATACCCTAATAAAACATTCATGGGTTAGCCAAGCCTGATATCTATGCATTCTTCATGAGGTTTTGTGCATGTCTAGACCCTAAGAATCAGCATTGTTTTATTGGCGTACTGCACAATGCCACAACAAAAGCAATTTGCGAAAAATTACAAAGTTCGCATGACAACATTATGAAGGCCTAAACGCTGTTCAAAGCCAATATGGTGTTAATCTGGTCGTCCTGCTCGGAGAAAAACATCAAATAATAGAACATGTGTTTCCTTTAGCCAGGAGGTGGTGGTACCACTATGATATAAAGTAACTTCGTAGATGTCTTCAGGCCAGGACTATCACCAAATGTGATCAATCTTGAGAAGATATGACCATGTGGGTCGGGTCACAGCAAATTTTGTAGTCAAGACAATGCTCCAGTCATGCATGGATCGCTGTTCCTTTCCTGCACAGAAATCTCTCCATGAGGAATTTGAGTGCACTACAAATGCACGAGAAGAGGCTCTTTGCTTGGCAGCAGATGAGGGTTGTGTTCATGGCCACAACAGCATAAACGGTGCATTTTTAAATGTGCTGGCTTACGTGCGTCTGCAAAATTTCAAACACCTACTCTAACATGCAAAACGCCGTACATGCAATGGTCACAAAAATAGAGCTCAACAGTTCTGTCCGATATTTTTCTGTCTTTCCACATATTATTGCATTTATTTGAAAACATATTTAATGTATTTACAAATAGAAAACAGAAAAATGTTGACTAAACACTGAAAAAGAGTAGCCGTTCAAATAGATGACTTTTTATTGTATGTGCCGTTAATAAAAATAAAATGGGAAAAAAAGAAAATAAATTATAGGCACATAATTTCACTTAGTAGTAAAAAACAAACAAACAACCAAACAAACAAAAAAACGACAGGGAATACAATCAACAATGTAGGTGAATCATTGTTTGGTAACACACAAAGAAACAAGTAATAAGAGTAGTATAAATTGTCTGAGTCAACAACATGATCTTATTGGCATTCATTAAAAAATAATATATAAAAATTGGAATGCCATGAAATGACCCTAATTACCATTGTTACCGATATGATTTAGTTTAGCAAAGCCACCTATATATATTCATAGTACAATGAACAATGTCTTAACGTTTTTTTACATCTGTATGTTTGTGTAAACACATTTGCATTATCTTTATGAATATATTGTCTTTCAGTGTTTGACGCATTCACAGCACATGTATTGCAAACCTCCAGACATGAATTTATTTTTTTTGTCCAACCAACCAGCGCAACACAGGAGAATACCATAATTTTGGGACTAGGAGCAGCTACTTTTTTTCCCCACGCCTTAAAGTTCATTTGTGGATGAATTCATGCCGCCAATAGATTTAACCGTCGTCTCGTCACGTCTGACCAATGACATTACGGAGTATGCTACAGTGGACCAATAAAACTATCTGAGTCTGTGTTCATACTGAATATTCATGTCAGTCATTGGCATAATTCAGTGCAAGACCTGTATGATGATATCTTTGGCCAAAAAATTTTAAAGTCAGCCAAAGAGTGTTAAAAACGCCCTGCATGCGAGACACAACATTGGTGCTAGCCGTGAGATTTGTGCCCTGGGATTTGTAAGTATTTTCCCGTCCGGCCAAAAACATTTACTAACTCGAAACTCGTACTATTCTGGAGCAAATCTGCTGGCCCCGTTTATTCATATCAACTCTCGTGAACTTCGAAAGGCTTAGACGACAGTGTGGTGAAGAGGACTGCACAAGCTCTTTAACGAATTTCAACGATGGAACTAGCCTTGTTCAGCATTGTTTGGAAAAAAAACCTGACTGGTGTTTATGCTCATTAAAAGTTTCAAAAAAGAACATCCTCTTTACCTCTCTTTGCAAGTACAGTATCCCATGTTATAACATGGAGACACGTGGCTAATAAACGGAATACAGTATATGTAAATATTTGTTTTTGTGACTGACTTTAGCTGCTGCGGCTTTTAATCAGGTATGTAGTCTGTAAATATGGTACACTCCACGTGATTTGCAAATCCAATAAACCTGTGCTTTCAAGAGGCTTTTTTTTTTATTACAATTGAGCTGATGCCTGAATACTGGTGTTGGTTTGGAGATGGCTTTTTTTTAAATACTGCATACTCCCTGCCTTCATATGAAAGGGTTTCTTTATCCATCTATGATTCGAAAAATCTTTGGTCAACATTTGTATTATACAACAGAACTGTCAAGAAGGACTTATACATATCAAACAAAATAAATTACTGGTCAAGTAACAACACAATAGATCTTTGATTTTTTTAAAAATCTATTGTCAAAATTAACCACATGAAAAATTAACCACATGAAAGCTAAATGTTTGATTATTACATAATGCTCATATATGTACTAAATATGTGACTAATTGAACACAAAAACACCAGGATATCTTTACGTACATACACACACACACACACACACACACACACACACAAACACACGCACACACAAACATGACAGTCGACTGGTTAGCACATCTGCCTCACAGTGCAGAGGTGCAGGGTTCGATTCCACACTTTCCTATGTGGTGTTTGCATGTTCTCCCGTGCGTGCCATTTCTTACTACAAATTTATGTGTCTTGAAATTTGGACCATTTTAAGTGCACAAGATTTTCACTGGCACATGTATTGTGCAGTTGTTCTTTATACACAGACGATTGTACTTTCATCGTTTTCCTTTCCCCTAAACATTTGACGAGGTGGACTACACTTAAAAGTTCAAATTGGTGAGCCTCACAGTTGCTCTAAAAATGAACCACGTAAGGATGAGCAGACAGAATGAAATCTGCCACAATCACTATCCCTGGTCCAGAGATGCATCTGTGGTAACCAGGTTTTTGTGGAGGTTTGGGTTCTGGCTATGCCTGTTTCTGCTGCGTACTGAAGAAAATGTCATGTAACACCCAGGAACTTTACATTTGTGAAGCAATTTGAGATGCACAGTCTTGTAGTGGGCCCTGAATGTCCCTTTGTTGCAGTAGACCTTTTGGCACAAATGGCAGGTTATTGGTGACTCACTTTCTCCTCCCTGAAGTCCATTCTGTGCCTCACCACCATAAATCGAGATCTCGCTTCCCCCATGCAGCAATATCCCTCCTTGAGGCCTCTCTATACCTACATCACAGCTCTCACCACTGTCCTCCATATGGAGTGCCATGACATCCTCCTCTGCCCCATCTCCTTCCTCATGGTCAACTCCATCTGAGTCCCACCAGGTTCGACCACTGCTGGTACAGTGATTTGGAGCACAGGAAGAAGTGCTTAAATCCAGTACGATCCCATCCTCACCGCTTTCCCCTCTTAATCTCGGAATGCCATCTTTGTGAGATGTTTCATTGTGTTCTAAAGGTAAAGAATTTTTTTTGATGGCGTACACCAAACCCATGTAATTGTGTCCTCTGAAGATCACAGAGTTCTGGCAGGTTGTGTCTTGATGAGACAGAGCTTTGTCTGACAGATCCTGGTCGTGCTTCCTGGCAACAGAGTCTCTCACTTGGCAGTGAGTCGAGGGAGTGTAGAGGAGTTTTGTTTTGTTTTCATGGACTTTGGTCATCAGCTTGTGGTGAAGGTTGAGATTTCCACTATATCTGCAGAAAAAAAAATACCATCATCTATTAATCATTTTTGCAAAACTTTAATCCAATGCCTAATGCAGGCATGTCCAGCTCTGGGCCTGGAGGGCCACTGTCCTGCCTGTTTTCCAGCTCTCTGGGCTGCAACACAACTGATTCAGATGATCAGATCATCATTCAGCTCTTTTTTTTTTCACTTGCAAGGAGCTTTTACATGGTGATGGAGGCTTGGAGTTTTTAAACATTGATCACAAACAGCTAAAGTCATAGTAATGAGTTACAGATTTTTAATGATTTATTTTGGGGGGAGGAGGGGGGAATTGCTTCAGGCGTGTTATTTGAAAATGTATATTTGATTGTGTGTATTTTTTGCATGTGACACAGCATTGGTCAACTGAACACTCACCTGGTTTGCACCGGCTACAACTTGGATTCTGTCCTGACCACAGTATTCTGATTAAATTGCTTTTATGATATTTATTCAAAGCAGATTGCAAAAACACACGCTCCTTCAAAGTAGCCAGTTCGATAAGCCGCGCCAAAGCGATTCCAACGAGGATGTTGGTGCGGAGGGCTGGAGAGGCGCGGGAAAAAGACTTCGGCGCACACCCGCGCGACGTGCCAGAACCAAAGCGACGATACTCGCTTGGCTCCGCCAAAGCTTCACCAAGCCAGGAGGGTCAGGAGCGACGCGGGTTGCAAATAAAAGACAAAAAACTTCGCCGCACACCCGAGCGATGGTCTGGGACTGAACCGATGCTGCCCGCTTATCCCCGCCAGAGCTGCGCCATGCCAGGCAGGCGGGTAAAGGCGTGGGTTACAAGCAAAGGGGAGATGATCTCGCGGTCACCTGCGTGAAGGGCCGTTGCCACCCACGGCTGCGCCCGCACAAATGCGGCTCCGATGAGGAGGAGGGTGTGGACTGCCGGCAGGGGCGCGGGTGTCAAGCTAAGGTCAGAAATACCTCGACGGAGACCTGCGCAGACTGAACTGATGCCGCGTGCTTCATCGCACTGGACCTGCTTACAGCAGAAAAAAGTCGGTGCACCCCCGCGTGACGTGACGGGACCGAAGCAATGCTCCTCGCTGCACCTTTGCATGAGGGTCAGGATGGGCGCAAGCAAAAGGCAGAAGACTTCGGCGCACACATGGTGCGGGATGGAACCGATGCCACCCGCTTGGCCCCTCCAGAGCGGCGCCGCGCAGTTGGCAAGCAAAGAGATGGAACATCTTACGCCCACTCACGCAAAGTGTCGGACAGAGCCGTTTTTGCACACGGCCCCGCCTTAGCTGTGCCGCTGCCGTGCCAAGGCGATTACAACGAGGATGTTGGTGCGGGGGGATGGTAGGGCACGAGTGTCAAGCAAAGGGTAGAAGACTTCGGCGCACACGGATGTGCCAAGACGGAAGCCATGCTGCCCGTTTGCTCCTTCAAGCCAGTAGGGCCAGGAGAGACGCGGATTGCAAGTACAGTAAAGGGCAGAAAACTTTAGCGCACACCCGAGCGACGGTCCGGGACTGAAACGATGCTGCCCGCTTGGCCCCGCCGGAGCTGCACTGCTCCTGGTGGGTGGGGAAAGGCGCGGGATACAAGCTAAAGGGAGAATCATCTCGCGTCCCCCCGCGTGAAGGGCCGGACCGAGGCGTTCGATCATTGTTTAAATGTGATCAGTTCACAATTGTATAAATATCAAGTTATCACACTGCACCACTTCTTTCCATAATTCCTGATTCTAAGCCCCAGTCTTCATCTACTTTCTGTGACATATTCAAGCTTGTCTTCATCTTACCGGTCTCTGCTCCTGGGTGAGGGAAATGTTGCACTGCAGCCATTCACTGTGCAGATGTGCAGCTCCTTCACATGCACATTTTGGTAGTGCATCTTGACTCCGTCGTGGTTCTTAAAAGTCTTTCCACAGATCTCGCAATGGGGAAACTGGTAAGCAGAGGGGTCAAAGTCTGACAAACTTGAATTGTCATGACAATCTACACAGGACTCAGAGGGTTCTTTCTTGTGCTCTGAAAGTTGAAGTGCATTCCCATTTGTCAGTGTGTGTTCACACCACTTCATCTTGGAAACTTGATCATGTTCATTGACGCCTGGTTCCTGACTGGCCAATTGGTTGTCATAAAGGCTCTTGATCAACTTGTTTTTTAAAGGAGAGGATGAACTCATGGTGGTTGCAGTTTCCCCTTGCTGTATGTTTTCATTTTTGTGCTCATCCTTGAACATCCCTGTGGTTTGGTCCAACAAACACTTGCTACATTTCCTTTCTTGATCCTCATCAAAATACTCTATTTTCTCTTCGTGCTCAATCCCACCTCCCAGGTAAATAATGTTCCCTTCTGCTCTATGACACCCACATAATTCTTTGTTTCCATTCAGTAAAGGATGGTTCTGCTCAAAGTTACTCCCCTTATCAATCTTCTCATCTTGCTCCAACATCTCCTTTTCTATCTTTATCGGCATACTTGATTTTCGAGGCTTTTTTTTGGGTATGGGGTCAGCATTACAGATGTTAGGAACATTGGTAGGTTTTACAGACACCGAAGATGACAGTGGGGGCAGTGAGGGTATAGTTTCTGGGGTGTTGGCAAGTTCTGCCGGTGTAACAAGGCTGCGGTAGAAAGGCAGGACTGGCTGCACTGTCTTTCCATTTGGGAAAAGAATGCCACTCTGTCCTCTGCTGGGGAAAGAGCTGATGTTATTCTTTGGGCCATCATCCACTCGGTTCACCAAGTAGCTGGAAACTGATTGGTGACTTTCTGCCAAGGAGATTGGAATAGATGTGACATATTCAGACATTTTCTCTCGAAGATAGCATTCTTCAGGAGGTAAGTTGTCTCGCATGTCTTTGTCTCGATTGTTGCGATTCATGGGCATGTGAAGTCGTGGGTTAGGATTGGCACTATGGCGGTTGCGACTACGCAGTGAACTGAATACCATGTTGCATCCTTCAATTGTACATTTGTGCTTGATCTTAAGATGAACTGCATTGTAATGGATTTTCAGTGTGCCTTTGTCATAGAACGTCTTCTCACAGGCACTGCAAAACACACGGCCCTTCTTCAGGGATCCTCCACCCCCACTTCCTTTTGAAATCCCCAATCCAATGTTTCCATCACACATTCTACCAAAAGGTAACATTTGAATCGCATCCGAGGTTGAACAGTGTTTCGGGGGTCCATCAGAGTAGTTGGCGCGGGTTGAAAAATCTTCCACTTCAACCTTTGTTGAGGAAAGACATTCCACCGGTTGGTCTGCGACAGAGCAGGAAGCTATATGGCTGCTGTCTGCTGAATATGGAAGGTGGAGGGGCTTCCCAGTGACTGTATTGTCCTGTTCTTGATCCCCTTGCTTCTGACTCTGATGCTCTACTGACCCTTGGCATGTCTTATGGTAATGTTGGTGAAGCTGCTGGCATGCACCTGCTGGGGAGCCAAGAAATGGAGCTGGAATAGAATTTAACAGATGGAAAGGCAGCATGAAGGCCATGCTTTTCATGAAAGTCTCAAAGTGGTGCATGTTGTGATCTTTCAACTTCTCTGCTTTGATTGTAGACAAGTTGGCAGGAGGGCATGGGGTATTTCGTTCAATGAAAGTGTGAATATCTGCGATGGTGCAACTGCTGGGAACTAGTACTGCTTGTCCTTCCTTGTCTTCTCTTGTCATGAGCTCCACGATGGATTTGGTCTCACCAAAGCGCAGAAACTGCTGCAGGGTGGCAATCTCCTCCTCAAATGTCATGATGGCCCAACGATCCAGTACTTTTCCTGCTACATCCTACAGACAAAACAGGGGAAATGCGATAACAAATTAGGACAAGGAAAAAGCATGTATGAATTGATATCACAGAATGAAAGTAAGAGATCCGCCTTACTTTCATTCTCCGCCTGACTTTCATTCTCATGAAGAAAGCTATTTCAACATGAGCTACTCATTCATATTTATAGTTCAGGGTGGATGACAAACTATGTCCTAGAGTCTAGGACCTAGATGGGACTTCAGAATAAAATACAGTGTTGGCACAACCACAAACCTTGAGAAACTTCATTATATTGCTGTGCAATCATTTAAAATATCAAGAGATACCCACTCTGTGTTGATTTCTGATTCTTGGATAGCTACTTGAGTACTGAGTCACTGGTAAATTCCTTTAATTTCATTATGTCTTCATCAGTGTGTGAATGTGCAAATATTACTCTCAGCTTTAGCCCTTTCACTGAAACAATATACTGTATAGGTTTTGCTTTGATGAATCCAGTGACAATTTTCCAGTTTACCCCCAGCGAGTCCCAGGGACTCGCTGATCAGAAAAGTATGAGTCCCATTATGCATTTAGAGAGTCCCAAATTTCGAATTCTGAAATGGTCTACTTATTCAATTGCATATGATAACACAAACAACAACATATACATACAATTATAAACAAATGCTGCAAAAAAATTAATAATTCAGGCATACAAGATTTGCTGAGAAATAGGTTCTTATTTCATCCCATGGTTCAGTCTTTGAGTTCATGAATTCTCCTCTCTTTGCACTGCTTCCAATGATGCAAGGCTTTCTCAAAGTCAACTTATTATCGCAAAAAAATATCCAACTTTAGCTGCTTCCTCTGTGATATCTCCACAATAAACTTTTGCAACACTTGTTTGCAACACTTGTTTTAATGTTACACAACTTGGCAATTGTCTGCTTTCCGCAAGCTGAAGGCTGATCTCGCCAATCTCGTCCCGCGAGAGCGGAACTCTCGTCATGCGAGATTGCTTAATGTGAGATCAAAACAACAATGGCGGCGAATGTCAAACTGTGATCGTTGCAGGATTTCGGAAATTCACGGGAACCGTTTTTCGGTTCCGTCGGCTTACCCAATGGGAAACCATTTTGACTAATATTCATAATTAAGAATTCTGATACTCAAAAGTACTGTCAAACCTCGGTTTTTTTGGTCGAAAACCGAATTGGTCGAGAACCGAGACATTCGAAAACCGAGGTTTGACTGTATAATGTTTCAAGAGTAAATGTTTGAAAACTATGCATTAACAATTAACATTACAGTACATCAGCAGCTGTATACTCCAGGTTTATTCAAAAAAATAAATGGATCAAAATATGGTGTACTCATATGGTATCGTGAATACAGCATACCACAAAATCAGAGTATTTTTTCCAGTCTCACACTGCAAAGATTAATTTACTGGAAATCATTAATACAAGTAAGTATTGATGTGGCTTGACATCCTCTTCCCAAGACGATGCATGTTTGATCTACTATCAATTTGACGAAATAATCTACCACACGTCATCATTCGTTCTACAAACAGTTAACATTAGCATTACGACACCTTGTGGCGAATGCTTCATTCATAAAGTTACCATGGTACAACCAGTAAATTATAGAATAACCAATACTGTTTCAAAATATTTTTCATAGTGATTAGCCTATAGAGCTAATGACCAACTTGCCTCGTAATCGTACCTCCCGTTGTATCTCGCTCTCGTGTTCTGTGCATACATCACAGGTGAGTTTAGTGATACGCCCTTCGGACGATTCATACGAAAAATCAGACTGGCATTCCCATTTCTTAAATGTCCTAATTAGTAGACCTTTGTGTGTTTTTTTCGCGACCATCTCAAACATTCATCCGCGATTCCTCAGTTTGCGGACTAAAATAGCAACCTGCATGCGCACATAAAGTTAGCTGTTCCGCCCCCGCCAGCACTGAAAAAGTAAATTAGAAGAAACTCACTCACACGCCACACCACAAACACACATACAGGCACAGTGAAATCGTGTTGATCACATGGGAGAGATTTGATCGCGTACAGTCAACTCGTGTGCGGTGACTTTTATGGGAAACAATTTTTCGGTACCTTCAAAATGACGCCACAGAAACAACACGCTACCGGTAACGACCGTTACCATGAAATCCTCAGGCCTGCCATAGTTTTTTTTTTTTTTGACTGAGAAATTTCCTTGCGTCCCAAAAACGCACATTATTTGGAACTGTGCGTCCCGCGGGAAAATTATGCGTCTAGGAAGCGGGACGCAGCGGTAACGAGATGGCTGTGAATCAGTTTACAATTCCCTCGAATAATAATTCTTTAAAATGCAGTTATTCTGTATTCTAAGCAAACAGTTCCCTCGAATAATAATTCTTGAAAATACAGGTATTCTGTATTCTAAGTAAACAGTTGTGCTAGTAAAAGTATGCCTGTGAGTAAGTCTGTGTATTAATTCCAGTAGAACTAATAATATCAGCATTCGACACGCATGAAAACACACCCTTGCAGTAACAGATTTAAAATGCTGAGAAGGTCAATGATGCAGAGGTCGGGTGTTCGATTCCGGCCCTGGTCTTCCTGTGTGCAGTTTGCATGTTCTCTTTGTGCCTGCATGGGTTTTCTCCGGGTACTCCGGTTTCCTTTCACATTCCAAAAACGTATGGTTGATTCATTGATCACTCTACATTGTCCATAGGTGTGACTGTGTGTGTGTGTGTGTGTGTGTGTGTGTGTGTGTGTGCGTGTGTGTGTGTGTGTGTGTATGTGAGAATGATTGTTTGTCTATTTGTGCCCGGCGATTGGCAGAGAACCAGCCGACCGCCCGAAGAAGTTTCAATTGTGGAGGCTGACAAATCCGTAAAAAAGTAATATGTGAAGACGTGACATGATCAGATGTCACCTAACTTATCCACTTTCTGTATAATCGTATCGCGAAATATCCTAGTACAGTATAGTTAAATATAACTGCTTATGTGTGTGTGTGTGTGTGTGTGTGTGTGTGTGTGTGTGTGTGTGTGTGTGTGTGTGTGTCACAGTGATTTTCTGGTCCCTGCCTCCGTCCGCCACCTGGGCACCCTTCCATCATTCTCCCTTGTCCATATTCATAAAATAAGTGTCCCAATTTATCCTCATCCTTTTAAAGCACTTCCATCCTTACATTCATGCATGCCACCGTGGGAGTGAAGCTAACGGCAGAGGTTTCATACTACATAAACATTAAAGTTCATGAGCTGTGTTCAGCCCCCTGCTTCTTGTTCTCCTCAAAACGTCCCTTGTCGCTGGGGTACCCCAATATGGACATGTTCCCCTTGAAGAAGACCAGCTTGTCAAAGGTGGCATTGGCCAATGCGGTCCTCTTTGGCTAGAGGATGTTGCCGGCTGTCGAAAAAACCCCCTCCCTGCAGCAGTGGAGCTAAGGGACTGGGATGTTGGATTTAATAAATAAGTCCACCCACACCTCTCAGTGCTGGGAGGAGTGGTTGGGTGACTAGTGGTGTGTTTGAGGTGTCCCAAGGCAATCTTATCCCATTTCACCCTAGTAAACTGAAATTAACTTTTGGCCACCTTGCGTCAGCATTGAAAACATATAGAACATCACACACAACCGGTTCAGGGTGTCCCCTGCCTACTGCCCGAAGACAGCTTGGCCAAATTTAAAAAAAAAAAGAGCTTGAACATAGTAGTTGCCGCCCTGCCATCAAGAATGAAGAAGCTCCTCAGTGAAGCACAAGCCCAACTATTTTCTTTCTTTTTTCCAAATAGTTCTAGAGATACCACTACAAAGTGAGTCCTAAAACTTAATGATTCAGACACTGCACTCTCTTTTTTTCATCTTAAAATGCTTAGCGCTGTAGGGGGTACAGTACTTGGATGAAATAAAATTTCACAGCAGGTACATGATTGAAAAAAGGTTGAGAACCACCGGTGCAGTGTACAGCACATAATACGTCACAGGAATTATGGGAACTGGTCAAAAATGTCCAATATGGGTATGTCATTACTATATTTTGAGACTCAAGCACAAGCTTTTTTTTCAGGGCCTCGGATGTCATTCATATTTGCACTATTAATGTTTACACACACTCGCTAATACAATGAAGGATAATGAATTTTCCGTGGTGTGTCGCTTTAAAAACTACAATCTCCTTTCATTTGTGGTACTATGAAAAGAAAAAAAGTTGTGGTTAAAGTTAAGGTTAAAGCATAAAAACATGTTCACATATGTACGAGTCGCCCCAGCCCACTTGCTCGTATTTACCTGGAGTACATATCCACGTATGTAGTCTTGTAGTGTCCAGTCAAGTGCATTAAGGATCTTGATAACCTCTTCCTGTTTGAGAACTGAAAGAAGGCGGTCCAAGAGAATCTTCAGGCGTATGGGAATAGCTTGGGTCCCATAGAGCATCAGGCTGCAGATGTCAAACACCACATTGGAATGCACGATCTCCACCTGGCCGTTCTGATACATGTGGTGCAACTTCAGTTTACTAAGAGCTAGAACAAATACACAAAATTTTTAATCACATTCCCTGGATGACACATTTACAGAACAGTACCACAGAACAGTGTGTTGGTTTTCAATAAACATTTCAATATCATAATAGGACAAGTACGATTGTAATGCAGGTT
The DNA here is from genome assembly GCA_018466805.1 of Hippocampus abdominalis. Taxonomy (NCBI): domain Eukaryota; kingdom Metazoa; phylum Chordata; class Actinopteri; order Syngnathiformes; family Syngnathidae; genus Hippocampus; species Hippocampus abdominalis. The sequence goes on from CM031696.1 coordinate 293,005, forward strand.
TGAAACACACTTCTTACATTTTCTATCCGTTTTGGCCAACTTGTCTTGTGGAATAACCCAAGTCATAAATGCAAAAATGTGTAAAAAATATATTTGTACAGCCAAAATATATATTTCTAGCATATTGTGTATATGAATTTGATATAACTGTGCCCCAAAATGATTTGCCACAGGGGCATTAGTAATGTGCATATGATTTAACATATTTTAGCCTACATTATTTGGTATTAGGTAAATTAATGTCATCATGGAAAGGGTAAAACATTTTTATAACGTCCAAATTCAAACAATGTCCAATGGGACGTCAACTTACAAACGTCCCTTTTTACATACAATTCAATTTATGCACAGTTTTCTTGGAAAATTACCCTATTTACGTACTGATTTTGATACTGTATATGAATGATCTTGGCATGGACGAGTGAATGAATCTATGTATATCTTTGTACACATTGTCACATATGCAAATATGTAGTTGTGCTTTGCAGTGGTGAAGTGACATCTTTTGCAGCAGAACGTTTTACGTCAGTAGAGTTTAGGTGTCAAGCTGAGGTTTATGCCACCTGTTCCTGTCACAACCAATAAAGAGCGTTCACAAATATACTTGACTTGGATCATTCTACATGGTGTCAGAAGTGGGAGTACTTGCCGAGAAGACAATTCAGCATGGCGACATTTAATCCGCTGACATGATTTTGTTTGATAAGCCAAATTAATGGCCGGACTGGAGGCATAGTTTTGAATGGTTCAGGCTCACAACAAGGCTGGACAAGAATGACAGCAAAGTCCAGGTGCGCTGCCTAATATACTGTGTGCCATTGGCAATGAGTTGATTCATGTTTGCCGAAGAGGGCCACGGAGATGATTTCAGCGTTGTGGTGAAAAAGTTAGTGGCGGCCCGGTAGTCCAGTGGTTAGCACATCGACTTCACAGTGCAGAGGTTTCCAGCTCCGGCCTCCCTGTGTGGAGTTTGCATGTTCTACCCGGGCCTGCATGGGTTTTCTTCGGGTACTCCGGTTTCCTCCCACATTCCAAAAACTTGCATGGCAGGCTGATTGAACACTCTGAATTGTCCCTAGGTGTGAGTGTGGGCGCGGATGGTTGTTCGTCTCTGTGTGCCCTGCGATTGACTGGCAACCGATTCAGGATGTCCCCTGCCTACTGCCCAAAGACAGCTGGGATAGGTTCCAGCACCCCCCGCAACCCTAGTGAGGATAAAGCGGTTCGGAAAATGAATGAATTAAATATATATAATGAAAGAGTTAAAGGGCATGTTTCCACCAGCGTATCCAGACGTCTCACAGAAGACAAAACACAGTATGCGCAAATTGAGAGGGAATGCCTGGCCAGTTTATGAGCGTGATGAATACCTCTGTAGCTTGGGTCAGTTTTGGTTTGAGACCGACCACAAGCCATTGGTACTACTTGTCAACAGCTGAAGCCTAGACAATATTCCCGTGGGATGTCAGCGACTATTGATGAGACTCCTGAGGTACAATACAAAAGCAGAATATGTACCTCGGAAGACACTGCGGCAGACACCCTGCCTCATAACCCTCAAGCGCATCTAATGGGCAGAGCGGACATACATGAAGATGTGGCCTGCTACGTAGCCACAGTGTTGCATCACGTCTCTGCCTCCCCAGCTGCATCAGAATGGCAAGAGCCACTGACAGTGAACTGCAACAAAGTTCCGCTACACATAAGAGACTTTGCAAAATTGTATGTCAGAGGCAAATAAGAGCAGAGTTCTTGCAAAAGATACATGGTGGAAATCAGGGGCAAACAAAGTGCAGAGACAGGGCCAAAGGAGCAGTATGGTGGCCTGGACACTCTGTGGGACTCAAGACCATTGTGGAGTCATGCCAGAAGTGTTTGGAGATTAGGCGAGGCTAATACAAGGAATCCGTTATCCCCCCCAGTGCTGCCCAATCATCCATGGAAACAGATTGGTCTTGATCTCTGTGAACATCTCCTGGTTTTGGACTACTATTCACGATTCCTGGATATACTGCACCTGAACTGAACACAACCTTTGCTAGATTTTGCGTCTCCGACGAGGTGGTGAGTAACAATGAAACTCAATTTTCTAGCGTCAGCAATCTTTTTGTTGCATTTCAAAATGCAAAGTAGGCCTTTCCCACATCGCTTGCTGTAGCCCAAGAAAGTATGGAGGAGTCAAGGGATTGTTTGAGAGAACAGTCAGTAATGAAAGCCAAGTAAGGCCGGCAGAGAGGCGAAATAAAGGATTAAAATAACCAAGAAGGCATCTTTATTGAATGTACGGCATTACACTCTTTACTGCAGTAGGAGCAGAAGATGGCCAGCTTTTCCTTGTAATCTGCCGGACGGTGCTGCAGCACGGTCGTCTTTGCCTGGATGGATAGATGACGCCGTTTCATAAAACATAAGCACCAAGCACCATCGATTAGTTGATCTTGAATTCTCTCATGGCTGCTCGATTCTCATAGACCTCCGCATAACTGAAAGCTTGCAGTTTAAACTGTGCTTCGTCAGCGTCTCTTCGTCGGCGCCATTTACGAGACGTTATTTTGCGCAATGCACATACCGCCACCTACTGGGCACGTGCCTATGGTGTCCTCTTTTACGCCCACCCTTCCCACTTTAACGTCCATATGGTGTCCTCAGTTACGTTTGTCTTTCCTCTATTTAAGCAACGCGTCGGCACAACATCAGTCTGTCAAGCGGAACCCTAATCGAAGTCACGCAACAGCAGTCACTGATTTTGGAGCTCGGTGCATACACAAGGCGACTTGCCTTATTAGGTGCTCTGACTATTTTGGAGAAAATATAAGACTTTTATGTGTGTCTCAAGGGCATGAAAATACAGTAATTGCATTTCCAGTCATTTCAAATGGAAACATTACCACGATTCATGAACATGAACAAGTGGACTCACAAAATCAATGACGTTTTGAAACTTGACGTTCCACTGTAATTAAAATGTACTTCAACTAACTGCAGGGCCCACAACTCAAGAAAAAGATGCATTTTCTGAATATCCCCTTAATTTGACTGAAAACAGACATCCCACATCTCCCACCCCTGAAATGTTTAACCGTTTGTGGGATGAAATACTCAAAAACAGTGAGAAATGGCCTGTCTTCCTATTTCAGAGCTGCACAACAATAAAGTCAATATATAAGTATGAATATACCTTGTACTAGAGAAAACATTTCCACTCTTACCATGTGCTACCCAGCCATGCTTGCAGCTTTCACACTGTCGACGTTTCAGCTTCCCAGGCGTAAAGTTGTCACAGGTGCAATTCAATAAAGTGCAACAGATAGCCTACCAAAAAAGGAAAAAAAAGGTATGAATGTCAAGATTAAGATGATTTGTCATGTGCATAGTAAAAAAAAAAGGGGTAAACACTGAGCAATTATCCACTTTTTTGTTTTTTAGCCGTAGCTTGCCTTCACATTCCGCGGGACTAGGATCAGGTGAATAAAACACTTTGCTCATCTCTCAGTGATATCATCTCATCATTGCACAGTAAAAAGAATTGACAATGTCCATCCATCCATTTCCTAATTCATTTATCCTCACGAAGGTCGTGGGCGTGCTGGAGCCTATCCCAGCTCTCTCCGGGCAGTAGGTGGGCTACACCCTAAACTGGTTGCCTGATAATGGCAGAACACACATAAACAAAACAACCATTCATGCTCACAATCACGCCGAAGGACAATTTAGAGTGTTCTATGCATGTTTTTGGAATGTGGGAGGAAAACAGATTTACCAGAGAAAACAACGGGGAGAACATGCAAACTGCACACAGGAAGCACATAATCAAACCCTGGACCTCTGTACTGCGAGACAGAGGTGCTCACTAATCTTCACAGTGCTTCCCGATTAAATTAATATGGTAGATAAAGTCTCTCTCACTCCGTCTTTTCAACGTGAACAATTACAGCAACAACACACACAGTAAAAAAAGGAAGTGACAATACTCTTAGAGAGTTGAAACTTTCATTGATTCAGATATTTGGTCCTGAGTAAAATTTTATCTATCCCCAAAATCGATGCTCCATGTACAGCACTTTGTATGCAGCGATGGCTGAAAGTGCTCTATAAATACAGTGGAGTTGAGTTGAGTTGAGATGTTCAGAGTTACATCTGCTCACTAACCATAATTCGGAATAAACAAGTGAGGATACGCGGTATGGATCGTTAAATTTAAATGAATGTGTAAAGAAACCCTGTTTTTATACACCTGTTTAAAGAATTATATCATGCAACTTAAAAGGTATTGACTCCACATTTGGTTTTAAATGGAATTCTAATGTGCAATAATATTTCTTTTTGTTTTTGTTTTTGTTTTTTTGTTTTTTTTTACATTTAATTCAGGAATGGGCCACATGCAGCCCCCGACTACACTCAAAAGTCGGCCTTTGATTTATCCCCCTCTACCCCCACAAAATTAATCTTTTTACTTTAAAAAAAAACCAAATTCTTCAAAAAATAAAGATAAACCCGCAATATACCGCATTGGCCTGAATATAAGACGGTGTTTTTTGCATTGAAATAAGACTGAAAAAGTGGGGGTCGTTTTATATTCGGGGTCTAGACATGATACCCATTCACGACGCGAGACGTGGCACCAGATATCAATGAAGTGAATGCTGAACTTGACTCCCCGGGCCAAAGTGAACCTCTGCCACGAAGAATAAAAATAAAAATAGCGGTAGCACGAAGAAGAAAAATAAAAAATAGCGGTAAGAAGGAAAAGAGAAGAAAATAATAGAAGAGATAAGAGAAAATGGAGAAACGTAGCGACAATCTAGAGAAAAGTGGGTCGAAGATCGGCCAGGTTAACCGGCCGCTGAGGAGAAGTTATGATGTAATTTACAATTCAAAAACCAGAAGCCATTCATTTACGAATGTGATTGCACTTTAGGCTTGAATTAGGCAAAATAACATGCTTTTTCTCTCAAATATATTGTTATAATCATTTGTTTCAGATGTACTGTAATTATTTTCTGTATAAAAATTAATTTGGTGTTCAAAAAGTCTTTTTTCAAACTTGAGTCTTATAATCAGGGCCTTCTTATATTCGGGCCAATACGGTACATTTTCCACCAAGAAAAGGTGAGATATTGGGTAAGGTTCAGGGGTCACTCCTTAAGACCTTCTATAACTCGGTGGTAGCTTCAGCCATCTATTATGGCATTGTCTGCTCGTCAGGCAGCATCTCGGCTTTTGCAAAAGTAGGCTAAATTTACTTAAAAGAAAAACAAATAATAGCAATTTTCGATCATTCGCTCGAATCAAATATTTTCAACACATAATTTGATTGAAATTCAATCAAATAAAGTACAAAAATATATTAACCAAAAACAACACTTTCTTCAAGGGGAAGTAACATGCAGTCAAAACAAACATTAAACTTGAATTTTTAAACTTGAACTGAGTAAAAACTCTTAATATGTGATTGCACAGTAATATTCACTTCTTTGAGGCTGATGCTGGTACTTGCTCATCTTTTCTGCAAGTTCATCAATATTTGGGGTCAGGCTCTGAGCTGAGGAAATCCTCAAAATTGAGTAAGTCGACTTCTGTGTGATGTTTTGTTCAGCTTCATCAAAGACAATAGTTGTTCACACAGATATGTGCTGCCAAACATCGACAACGTTTGAGCAGCCTGGATGCATAGCTGGGCCATTGTGTCGGGGAGGAAACAGGCAAACCTTGTTCTTTTCTTGCACATTTATTCACAACTGAAGGGTATCCTCCACAGTAGTTTTCGAAAGATGGTCAGAGGTTGTCGCGCCAGCCATTACCCTGTCCACACCGAAGAATCTAAAAGTTGATTCACAACTCTAGAGGGTGGGCTTGTGATGTGTTGTCATAGACCCCCTTCCTTCTGTGCTTTTATTTTGGAGAGTCCACTTCCGGTGACCTTCTGTCTCTCTTTCCTTTAATTATCAGGCTGGGCCGGAAGGTGCTCTCACACCTGCAGCTGATCAGCAATCACCTCCTGCATATACGCAATACGAGCTCTGCTGATCTGCAAGCGAGTGCCATATGATTCATGCATTGTGAGTGGTATCTAGGCCATTTGTAGTGCATACACACTTGCCATTTTTGTACTTTTGTGCATGCTCATTTGTTCTTGTTTGTCTTTTTCCAGTGCCTGCCTCCCTGCCCAGCCTGACTTGGGGGTTTCCTCCATGACCACTTGACCCTGCGGCCATCCTTCCCCATTCTCCTTCACTTTTGGATCCTCTGCCGCCATTACCTTTGCTGCAACAGAGCGTTAACAGAGCTGACATCAAGGGGAAGTAAAGGCCGAATTACATTTGGATCTTGCACCAAATCCATGACTAACAGGGAGGGCACCTCTCCTTACAGCACACAGTCAAAGCCAAGAGGGCCCCGCTCCTACGATAACATCCCCAAACACCCACGAACAAAGCATCAAAACAGACAAAGGGAATGCAAGTACTACTAAAACTTGGGGTGCCACTTTTGTAATGCATTTGTGATTGGAAAAGTGGTGCCAGTAGGTGCGAAGTCTGAAATCTCATCAAGCAAATTTCTGGAGTCAACCCAAACAAAATTTAAATAAATACCATTCCCAGGCTCTGGAAAGGGCATCAGACATGGTTTTGTATTTTCCTTTTTCTGTATTCCTCATTAAATGTGAACTCCTGGAGTAACCAGCAAATGAGTCTTTTACTCGGCTAGGGAGTTTTGAACACCCACAGAAGTGAGGCATGATCTGTTAGACCTGTAAAAAGCTGACCCTCCAGATATGTCCACCACTTCTCAATGGTCCACACCACAGCCCAGCACTCTTCGTGGTAGCATAATTCTTCTCAGCTGGTTGGAGATTGCAGCTAGTCAATGGGAGGACTTCTTTGTTGCCCTGTTTCGTCTTTTGAACAAGCCCAGCTTCCAGGCCGAACTCATTAGCGTCAGTGTAGACCACAAATGGTGCTTGCAAGTCAGGTTGACCAAGAACCAGAGTTTTCACCAGGTGTTGCTCGAAGGTACAGTATCAAATGCTTCTTGGCATGTCGGTGACCGATGGAATCATTCCCTTTTTCTTGAGGACAGTGAGTGGCTCAACAGTCTGAGAAAAACCTGGAACAGATGAATGAGACTACTCAACGATGCCGAAACATCTCAGGTTGGTGAGCACAGGGAAGCTTGGTTCAGCCTCAATCTTTTCAAGGTGCACCTGAATACCCGAGTCAAGACAACCTGGCCCAGGAATTTTAGGAAGGTTCTGAACAAGTTTCTTTTCTTCTATTTCACAGAAAGGCCTGCACTTCTCATCTTATCCAGAACAGCTTGAACATCAGCTAAGTGTTGCTCCTAGGATGATGAGATGGCGATACATTCCAAATAACAGAAATAGATGATGCCTTTTAATTCTTTCCATCAGTCGCAAGAAGGTGGCTGGGGCATTTTTCAGTCCAAATGGTGTTACCTGAAATTGGAACCAACTCTGTGGACAAATGAAGGCGGAGATTTCCTGTGCTTCGGGCTCCATTTCCACTTACTAGTCACCACTGTTTAAATCCAGAGATGAAAAAGAACTAGCTTCTGTTAATATCTTCTGGATGGTGGGAATAGGGTATGTTGAATGTTGAATGTTGAATGTTGAATCGCTTTATTGTCAATACACGTTTCCGTGCAACGAGACATCACTTAACAGGCACCCTCTGCACAAGAATATGAAAACAACGACGGACATGGGATACAGTGCAAAGGGCCTGTCGGTACTCGCTATGTAAAGCGCCCTGAGATCTTAGTTTAGAAAGGATACCACTAGGGAGGGAGAGGTAAAAAAAACACGCCCAAACTATCCTCATTCTGAGGATAATTAGAGTCTAGGAGAACAAAATACCTAAGCACATGCAAGCATAGGACAGTTACAACAGGTCACGAGACATAACATGTAATGAGGGGATGGATAGAAAGGGGGGGCGCAACGCGGCCCGTCCGACCAGCTGCTCAGTCCGAAACGAGCGCTCTGCAGAGCGAGGTCATATCACGGGGGAAAAAAAGGAACAATAAAGGCGGTGATTCCAAGGGTGTGTGTGCGTGGTCGGGTCACAGCTGCTTCGTCAAGGTCTGCTCATGGAGACAGTCCTGGCTTATCAGTCCATGGCCGAGAAGGAGGGGGGTGGTGGTGGGGCACTAGCTTCCATGCGTACTTCCATCAAGGGGAGATGTCCAGATAGCAGATGTTTTGGGCAGGCTGCTTATCCGTTGAAGACAGCCTTGAGAGTTTGTGGCTTGAGTCTCCAAATGGCGTTGATCAGCCAAATCCACTATTTCAATATAAAGCATGGATTCCAGGTTTCTCCAAGTTGTTGACCATCTTGACGCTCCAAAACCACATCAATTCTGCGGTTGAGCACAGTCTGAGTCTGAGTGTTGGACATTCGCACTGAGCCATCCAAAATGACCGGCAGCTTCTTCACTTCCAATAGAGCCGCTCCCGTCGGTTGAATTTTTCGATAGAACAGGAAACTGCTAACACCAAACAGCAGCATACCTGTTATCAGAAGGCCGATAATGTAGGTATCTTCCACATCCTCAAAGGACAGATTTGACAGGCACACCATTCTCCTCTTCCAGGGATCTAGGGTGTACCCAGCAGCAAAGGTCCCCGAGGGGCAAGTAGGCTCCCCACTGCCTACACTTCTCGTCGAGAAAGTTTTGACAATGGCATCAAGAGACCAGCCAACCAATTCCATGGTTTGTTTTTCGGATGAAAATACGACAGGAGGCTAGGAGAGTCAGACAGAGACTGCATGTAGACAGAGAGGCGAGCAAGGGGAGGAGGAGGGAGGGGGGGGGGGGCAGGAGCTGAGCAAAAAAGCGACCGCCTTCATCGAGAGCGAAGCAAAGCAAGAGGTATGCATCAGGAATGGTATTTGCATTTGCTTTCCTTTAATTGAGACAAAATCTTGGCTTCCCAACTTTTCATGGAATCAAGACCACAGATGAAGTCCATACAGAGCAGGAGGCTCAACGATGTTGTCTTGTAGCATTTCTTTAATTAGTTCCTTCATTACCTTTAGTTTCGGAGGTGTGACTCCAAAGGTTTTCTGTTGTATTGCATTGGATTGTTGAGATATATTTGGTGCTGGCATTTTCTTCCAGCATCGTATTTAAATAAGTCATCGTTATTTTCCAGATGCGAATCATGCACCGCCTTTTCCCGTAAGTCGTATCAGTAGGGCTACTTGTTGTGTATAACAGTACAGTGGCCAATGGCGCTACTGCAAAAAAGAAAGCAAGAAAGGTGCCACGGTCTGTCCTGCCAGGTAGAGAGGGCCCTGCACCAAAAAGAAAACTCACTGTGTCATTGTCCTTGAACCAGCAGACTACCTGGCACATCCAGCTGCATTCCCATCCAGAACACCAAGTCAAAATGCAAAAAGCCAGCACTCACTCCCAAAGTCTCTGCTGTCCTGCAACCAATGTTCATCCAATTAAGGGGGCCCTCAGCAGTCTAGATGCTGTTCCATACCTGCTCATTCAACTACGTAAATGATGATCCTGTGTCCACGACAGCCTTCTCGTCCATTTCCTCACAGTCAGAGTGACACTGAGCCAGCTCTTTTAACATCAGACACAACAGGAGAATCATGTGGAGATGACACGTCACCAGCATTTCCAGCTATGACAGTGGGTTGGAGTCATTGCCTTTGAACCACACAACCGTCATCCTCCTTCGGTGGAGCCTGAACAGTCTCCAAATATCCATTTACCCCAAAATCAAATCAATACTTTTCGAAAAATTTCCATCCATCACCTTGCAGACGATCAAGGGAGCGGACAGTGGGAGACAAGAAGTTCTGAATGACCTTAACAATTTCTGTATTACATGTCAATTACCAATTGAGGTTAGCTAAAAAGTGATTCCTCATAAATGTGAACAGTTTTTTTTAAATGATTAGAAAAAATGTTTTCACACAGTGTGCCAGAACTCCTTCTTGTTCGTTTCCTGCGCTTTCATCAGCAATTGGAACTGATCCTCCACAGTAGTGATCATCTGGTGGTCAGCCGTTGCTGTTTCAGCCATTCTGATGTCCACACAGAAAAACCTGCCAGTCGATTCACAACTCCAGATGGTGAACCGACATCAAGGGGAACTAATGGTGGAGTTAAAATTGGATCTTGCACGAAATCAATGTCTACAGGGACAGTGCCATCCATCCATCCATCCATTTTCTACCGCTTATCCGAGGTCGGGTCGCGGGGGCAGCAGCTTTAGCAGGGAAGCCCAGACTTCCCTCTCCCCAGCTACTTCTTCCAGCTCTTCCCGGGGGATCCCGAGGCGTTCCCAGGCCAGCTGGGTGACATAGTCTCTCCAGCGTGTCCTGGGTCGTCCTCGGGGTCTCCTCCCGGTGGGACATGCCCGGAACACCTCACTAGGGAGGCGTTCAGGAGGCATCCTAATCAGATGCCCGAGCCACCTCATCTGGCTCCTCTCGATGTGGAGGAGAAGCGGCTCTACTCTGAGCCCCTCCCGGATGACCGAGCTTCTCACCTTATCTCTAAGGGAGAGCCCAGACACCCTGCGGAGAAAACTTATTTCGGCCGCTTGTATTCGGGATCTCGTTCTTTCGGTCACGACCCATAGCTCGTGACCATAGATGAGGGTTGGAACTTAGATCGACCGGTAAATTGAGAGCTTCGCCTTTTGGCTCAGCTCCTTCTTTACCACGACGGACCGACACAACGTCTGCATCACAGCAGACGCTGCACCGATCCGCCTGTCGATCTCTCGCTCCCTCCTTCCCTCACTCGTGAACAAGACCCCAAGATACTTAAACTCCTCCACTTGGGGCAAGATCTCCTCCCCGACCCGGAGAGGGCACTCCACCCTTTTCCGACTGAGGACCATGATTTCAGATTTGGAGGTGCTGATTTTCATCCCAACCGCTTCACACTCGGCTGCGAAACGCTCCAGCGAGAGTTGGAGAGCCCTGCTTGAAGGAGCCAACAGTACCACATCATCTGCAAAAAGCAGAGATGCAATACTGAGGCCACCAAAACGGACCCCCTCAACGCCTCGGCTGCGCCTAGAAATTCTGTCCATAAAGGTTATGAACAGAATCGGCGACAAAGGGCAGCCTTGGCGGAGTCCAACCCTCACTGGAAACGATTCTGACTTATTGCCGGCAATGCGAACCAAACTCTGACATCGGCAGTATAGGGACCGAACAGCCCGTATCAGGGGGCTCGGTACCCCATACTCCCGAAGCCCCCCCACAGAACCCCCCGAGGGACACGGTCAAACGCCTTCTCCAAGTCCACAAAACACATGTAGACTGGTTGGGCGAGTTCCCACGTACCCTCGAGGACCCTGCTAAGGGTGTAGAGCTGGTCCACAGTTCCACGGCCGGGACGAAAACCACACTGCTCCTCCTCAATCTGAGACTCGACCTCCTGACGGACCCTCCTCTCCAGCACCCCTGAATAGACCTTACCAGGGAGGCTGAGGAGTGTGATTCCTCTGTAGTTGGAACACACCTTCCGGTCCCCCTTTTTAAAAAGAGGGACCACCACCCCGGTATGCCAATCCGGAGGCACTCTCTCCGCTGACCACGCGATGTTGCAGAGGCGTGTCAACCAGGACAGCCCCACAACATCCAGAGCCTTGAGGAACTCCGGGCGGATCTCATCCACCCCTGGGGCCTTGCCACCGAGGAGCTTTTTAACCACATCGGTGACTTCGACCACAGAGATAGGAGAGCCCACCTCAGAGTCCCCAGACTCTGCTTCCTCAAAGGAAGGCGTGCTGGTGGAGTTGAGGAGGTCTTCGAAGTATTCCGCCCACCGGCTCACAACGTCCCGAGTCGAGGTCAACAGCGCCCCATCCCCACTGTACACAGTGTTAGTGGTGCACTGTTTCCCCCTCCTGAGACGTCGGATGGTGGACCAGAATTTCCTCGAAGCCGTCCGGAAGTCAGCTTCCATGCCCTCACCGAACTCTTCCCACGCCCGAGTTTTTGCCTCAACGACCATCGAAGCTGCATTCCGCTTGGCCAGTCGATACCCGTCAGCTGCCTTTGGGGTCCCACAGGTCATAAAGGCCCGATAGGACTCCTTCTTCAGCTTGACGGCTTCCCTTACTGCTGGTGTCCACCAGCGAGTACGAGGGTTGCCGCCACGACAGGCACCAACCACCTTACGGCCACAACTCAGATTGGCCGCCTCAACAATAGAGGCACAACACAACAACAGAGTCCACTCTGACTCAATGTCCCCCGCCTCCCCCGGGACATGGGAAAAGCTCTGTCGGAGGTGGGAGTTGAAAATCCTTCTGACAGGGGATTCCGCCAGACGCTCCCAACAAACCCTCACAATACGTTTGGGTCTGCCAGGTCGGACCGGCATCTTCCCCCACCATCGGAGCCTGCTCACCACCAGGTGGTGATCAGTTGACAGCTCCGCCCCTCTCTTCACCCGAGTGTCCAAAACATGTGGCCGCAAATCCGATGATACAACCACAAAGTCAATCATCGAACTGCGGCCAAGGGTGTCCTGGTGCCAAGTGCACATATGGACACCCTTATGTTTGAACAAGGTGTTTGTTATGGACAATCCGTGACGAGCACAGAAGTCCAGTAACAAAACACCACTCGAGTTCTGATCGGGGGGGCCGTTCCTCCCAATCACGCCCTTCCAGGTCTCACTGTCATTGCCCAAGTGAGCATTGAAGTCCCCCAGCAGAACAAGGGAGTCCCCAGCCGGAATACTCTCCAGCACACCCTCCAAGGACTCCAAAAAGGGTGGGTACGCTGAGCTGCTGTTGGGTGCATATGCACAAACAACAGTCAGGACCCGTCCCCCCACTTGAAGGCGGAGGGAGGCAACCCTCTCGTCTACCGGCGTGAACCCCAATGTACAGGCACTGAGCCGGGGGGCAATGAGTATGCCCACACCAGCTCTGCGCCTCTCACCGTGGGCAACTCCAGAGTGGAAGAGAGTCCAACCCCTCTCGAGAGAACTGGTACCAGAACCCAGGCTGTGTGTGGAGATAAGTCCGACTATATCCAGTCGGAACTTCTCTACCTCGCACACCAGCTCCCGAGCGTGCCCCAATGAACCCCCGTACTCGCTGGTGGACACCAGCAGTAAGGGATGCCGTCAAGCTGAAGAAGGAGTCCTATCGGGCCTTCATGGGCCAGAGGCATGGGCCAGAGGCAGCTGACAGGTATCGACTGGCCAAGCGGAATGCAGCTTCGGTGGTCGTCGAAGCAAAAACTCGGGCATGGGAAAAGTTCGGTGAGGCCATGGAAGCCGACTTCCGGACGGCTTCGAGGAAATTCTGGTCCACCATCCGGCGTCTCAGGAGGGTGAAACAGTGCACCACTAACACTGTGTACAGTGGGGATGGGGCGCTGTTGACCTCGACTTGGGACGTTGTGAGCTGGTGGGCGGAATACTTCGAAGACCTCCTCAACTCCACCAGCACGTCCTCCTTGGAGGAAGCAGAGTCTGCGGACTCTGCGGTGGGCTCTCCAATCTCTGTGGTCGAAGTCACCGATGTGGTTAAAAAGCTCCTCGGTGGCAGGGCTCAGGGGTGGATGAGATCCGCCCGGAGTTCCTCAAGGCTCTGGATGTTGTGGGGCTGTCCTGGTTGACACGCCTCTGCAACATCGCGTGGTCATCGGGGAGAGTGCCTCTGGATTGGCAGACCGGGGTGGTGGTCCCTCTGTTTAAAAAGGGGGACCGGAGGGTGTGTTCCAACTACAGAGGGATCACACGCCTCAGCCTCCCTGGTAAAGTCTATTCAGGGGTGTTGGAGAGGAGGGTCCGTCAGGAAGTCGAGCCTCAGATTGAGGAGGAGCAGTGTGGTTTTCGTCCCGGCCGTGGAACAGTGGACCAGCTCTACACCCTTAGCAGGGTCCTCGAGGGTATGTGGGAATTCGCCCAACCGGTCCACATGTGTTTTGTGGACTTGGAGAAGGCGTTTGACCGTGTCCCTCGGGGGGTTCTGTAGGGGGTGCTTCGGGAGTATGGGGTACCGGGCCCCTTGATACGGGCTGTTCGGTCCCTATACTGCCGATGTCAGAGTTTGGTTCGCATTGCCGGCAATAAGTCGGAATCGTTCCCAGTGAGGGTTGGACTCCGCCAAGGCTGCCCTTTGTCGCCGATTCTGTTCATCACCTTTATGGACAGAATTTCTAGGCGCAGCCGAAGCGTTGAGGGAGTCCTTTTTGGTAGCCTCAGTATTGCATCTCTGCTTTTTGCAGATGATGTGGTACTGTTGGCTCCTTCAAGCAGGGCTCTCCAACTCTCGCTGGAGCGTTTCGCAGCCGAGTGTGAAGCGGTCGGGATGAAAATCAGCACCTCCAAATCTGAAACCATGGTCCTCAGTCGGAAAAGGGTGGAGTGCCCACTCCGGGTCAGGGAGGGGATCTTGCCCCAAGTGGAGGAGTTTAAGTATCTTGGGGTCTTGTTCACGAATGAGGGCAGGAGGGAGCGAGAGATCGACAGGGGGATCGGCGCAGCGTCTGCTGTAATGTGGACGTTGTATCGGTCCGTCGTGGTAAAGAAGGAGCTGAGCCAAAGGGCGAAGCTCTCAATTTACCGGTCGATCTACGTTCCAACCCTCATCTATGGTCACGAGCTATGGGTCGTGACCGAAAGAACGAGATCCCGGATACAAGCGGCCGAAATGAGTTTTCTCCGCAGGGTGTCCGGGCTCTCCCTTAGAGATAAGGTGAGAAGCTCGGTCATCCGGGAGGGGCTCAGAGTCGAGCCGCTTCTCCTCCACATCGAGAGGAGCCGGATGAGGTGGCTCGGGCATCTGATTAGGATGCCTCCTGAACGCCTCCCTGGTGAGGTGTTCCGGGCATGTCCCACTGGGAGGAGACCCCGAGGACGACCCAGGACACGCTGGAGAGATATGTCACCCAGCTGGCCTGGGAACGCCTCGGGATCCCCCGGGAAGAGCTGGAAGAAGTGGCTGGGGAGAGGGAAGTCTGGGCTTCCCTGCTAAAGCTGCTGCCCCCGCGACCCGACCTCGGATAAGCGGTAGAAGATGGATGGATGGATGGATGGACAAACCCCACAGGGCAACATCAGTGTCTCTCGCTAAATACGTCCCCTATCCAGTCAGGGAATACCCATTTGATGTCGAACTTTAGCATATGTTCCAAGCTCCAACTCCGTCAGACTGCGGATATGTCATGGCGTTACCTCAACACATCGTCACGGCACTTTTCATGGAGAAAATGACGGTAAGCTTCGAAGTGTCTTACTCAACATTCACTATACTCTGCCCCACCAGTCAGTGATTGTCATTTCCTCTTATTAATATATCTTTTGTCTTAATGCACACTGCACCCTAAGTCGCACTTTCACAAAAAGTATTTATACAACAAAATAAAGCAGGTCGGTCACCTTTAACCTCCGGTGGCAAGTGACCTGCATCACCGAAAGTTGTTTGCGCTCAGCAGTCTGCAATGGCAGTTTGCAATCTGAGCTGTTGCGATATAGCTTTTATTATCATTTGCAGTTCGTTTCGTGTGCAATTCACCGATGGCACTCGCAAAGAATGGCAATCTGGACAGTACGCGTGAGCCACAATAGTGAAGAGGCTCCAAAAGAGCGTTGCATGCCTTCGCATCAGGTTTCCCACTAAGGGAGTCATGTAATCCGTTTTCACAAACTCATCAACTCTTGTGTCTACTTTATTTTTCTGTTTCATTCATCTTAGGTGCTGTTATGGCTGGTGTGTAAGTGTCGCGAATGCGGGTCGATCGCAAGAGCTTGGTTGATCGAAAAGTAGATCTTCGCTCAATATAGGTTGGGTACCCCTGCGCTACAGTTTGTTACAGAGGGTTTCATTTCACAGAGCAGTTTATTTGAATGCTTTTCCCACCATTTTCTAAATTATCATAACCCCATTGCATTGAAAAATGTCTCGTGTGGCTTGGGAACTTGTTGCGCTGTTGATGGTTGTACTAAGCAGCAACAGTTAAATCCATGTCAACAACACAAATGTTTTCAACTTGCAGACTGATTGAGGAGAAGAAAATGTTGTTGTGACAGTACCTATCCTGGGATGATGAACATAGAAGAATTGGTCTGAGAGTCTTCTTTTTAAGAAGACCACCTCAATGTTATACTTGTGCTCCTTTTCATTTTGTGGACAAGGAGCACAGCTTAACACATGCATTGAACTTTGGGCTAACGTGCTTGCATTGTGACAACCCACCGGAGAAGATTCACAGGGTGTCAAGTGTCAAAAAACATCAGGCATGGTTTTTACTGTATGCGTGTTGGAGAAACGACACTTTAATATCATTCAACCTTTGAACTTATTAGAAGGATTGCCATGATATTTTGGATTTATATAAAGATGAAGATATGCTCATAAAATTGCAGCGGTTGATGTTGACATAAGTATATGTGTTCACCTGTGGCTTTACTCGCGCCTGGGTGCTTTGCATTGATGTGGGAGGCTAAATTTGAGCTGCTTCGGTGGTAAGCAAACTCCTTACAAATTAGGCACAACACTCTACCTTTATCAATTGTGTAATCAAGGCGTTTTTGGAATGTAAATTTTCCATTCATTGTGCCGACAACTCTCATATGCAGCATCATTGTAACCCTCCACTCCTCTCTGCTGCTTACTAAGCCTGCCCAACTCCAATGGGAGCTGTTAGAGCCATAAGGAAAATTTGGTTAAATTACATATTTAGCTATTTGAATACTTTGAAATTAATAGATGCAAGCAGTTTGGTTTATATTTGATATTATTGCTATTTCATTTGGAAAAAATGTATTAAGAATATCAACGTATCTGGGCTCCATTAGTTGTCATGTCTACAGTCTGTTAAAAGACCAGGTTTATGTGAGCTTCATTAGGAAGACAGTAGGGCATGGAGCAACACCTTTTTTTGACCGTGTGAACGTATAACGAATTTCGTTGAAGTGTATTGTCAAAGTCCTGTTTTTTCATTTTTGGTAAAGCCTTAATTTGTGTTCAAGAGGAAATAAAACGAATCCCATTTTTTTGGATCAACTATGGCGGCCTCGAGTTTTCGTCGTCGTCGTTGAATTTAAAGGCTTGTTGAGGAAAAACACGAGTCGAAAACCTATATGCCCTGCTGACGTAGCGACGAAAGGACTAAGTTGCCGCTACAGTAGCCTATCAGCTTCGGCTAAACAAGCCCTAACATAATAGCAGCCAATCAATGTCCGCTTCAGGCTGTGACTGACAGTTGTTTCCCCACCCTCAACAACTCGAACACAGGAAGCCAATGCATAAAAAGGGCTATGAGAAAAAAGCAACCCACTTACAAAAACAATAAAGGTAGACATTACAACCCAGATTAACACGATTAAAAAATAACGTGCTAAAATGTGATGTAATTAATTGATCACAATTAACGCGTTAATTGGACACCTCTAATTCATATTAAAGTATGTTTCCTGTAAAATAAAGTAACTCAGTTGAATTTACAGAATACATGGTGCATGGTTATGATGGTACCACACTGCCTCAATTGGAGCCAGGAAAAACGCTGTGACAGTGATTTTAAATTGGATCGGCAAATTAGTGTTGTTGTCAAATCCAGCTTCTTTCACAGGGTTCCCACTCTTCCACTTGCTTTTTATTTATGGACCATTTAAGAAAGCCACTTATCACTAAGCTGGTGTTCAAATCATTGCTGCCAAAGGAAGGACACACCTTTATTTTTAGGGGCAATCAGCTAACCCTTTATTTGACATACTGGAGGTCAAATTTTCATTTTCCTACCTGTATGAGACATTGAATGACATCAATGAGACATCGATTTTTCACTGCTTATTTCCTGTTCGGGCTGCAGTTGGCTCAAGGAACCATTTTGATTGGGTTATCCTGGCCAACGTTGCCGTTGCTGTGGAAACAGGTATACGCCCCCTTTTGAATCAACCCGCTCAGCCATTAGCTCAAAGTTAATCCGAAACGAATAAGATGGCGAAAAGAAAAAAAGATGACGAGTTTGGGAGACTTCAGGACGCATGGACCGAAGGATTCGCCTTTGTGGGGAGAACAGGTTCTGCGGTGTGTCTGATTTGCAATGACAAAATAACATTGATGAAACGGTCGAATGTAGAGCAGCACTTTGACACGCCCCATGCTACGTTCGCATCAAAATACTGTGCGAGAGATAGCAGACAGGAAG
This sequence comes from Hippocampus abdominalis, assembly GCA_018466805.1. Lineage (NCBI taxonomy): Eukaryota > Metazoa > Chordata > Actinopteri > Syngnathiformes > Syngnathidae > Hippocampus > Hippocampus abdominalis. Next base: position 311,181 of record CM031696.1, read on the forward strand.
CATGCAAGCTAGCCAGCAGTAACTTCGCGTATGGACCCGGCAAGCTGACTTTCATTCCGAGAGTTTTGCTGGATTTTTAGCAATCGTGAAGAACGGAAAACCATTCACATTAATGGCGAGTAGTGTCACAAAATTATTTTAAAGAATACATTCAGAGGCTTCTTATACTGAAATGTTGTTGAAATCACTTTTAAAATACAGTTGTATACATATGTACATACACACACATACAGTCAAACCTCGGTTTTCGAACGTCTCGATTATCGACCAATTCGGTTTTCGACCATAAATTTCGAGTTTTTTATGCCTCGGATGACGAACAAATTTCGGTTCGCAAACAAACTGAGCACACTTGAATGCACCATTTGACTTCTCTCGCCTTCCTTACACGAGGAAGTGACGCTTCCTCGGGTAGATGAGGAAGTGACGCTTCCTCGTCTTGCTTTTCATTGTGAGCAGACGTATTCAGAAAACATTTTTATTTTAAAAAGAGCGTGGTTTCGGTTTTCGAACAATTTCGGTTTTCGAACAGCCTTCTGTAACGGATTATGGATGAAAACCGAGGTTTGACTGTGTATATATATTTGTCACTCAAAATCTGCATCACACTCCAACAGCCCAGCAAAACGCCATACATTTTTCAGGCCAAAGTTGGAGAAATCTTCAGATCCACTTATGTATATGAGCGGCTATTGTCCCCAGATGACAGTATCTTACAGTTCTGCGTAAAGATTAAGGTGACTTCCTGCAGCCTTGATTTGCAGGCGCTGTGCACAGAGGTTCAGAAGCAGATGTCCCATTAACCTGGTAAAATAAACATTCAGGCAGTTATTTGCAAATATTTATTTCATTGCTTAGTGAAATAGTACTCTCTTTTTCCCCATGTATTTTTAAATTCAGGTCAAAGCTGCGCTACCACTCCAAAAGCCAAAAGGATTACGACTCACGGCATTTTTCTTGGCTAAAAGTTCAGCTCGATAGGTTTGCCTTTTAATTCATTTGAATGGCAATTTTTATTTCTTTTGTAATACTGTATGTTCATTTAATCGATAACATTTAATTTTGTGATCAGATAAATTCTTGAGGAGGAGTTTGTTAAAATATGACCTCAATAGACTGTTAAAGATGTCGCTAAATTACAAAGTCGAATCAAAAAGGCGGACTTCCTGTTAAAAATACTTTTTTGTAGGTCTTGGACAGCTACATATGCCTCCATAGTTTCTGAGATCTAGAAGACATTTTCCACCAAGGTCCATTTGTTAAAAATGTATAAGGGGCACGAATGAGACATTTTTAAGAAACTGCACAACAAACCTCGAAAGCAGACCATGGCATTTTACGGCCTGCGAGCCAAATTACAATCCCATAAAGAGCTGCTTGGAATTAAGAACATAACACTTACTTTTAAAATTTTGCAGAGTATGTGGACTGAAACAGCAGTAAGCTACTTGTGAACCTGTTTACAGTGTGCATGCATCGTTAAGTACAGGTACTGTGTCCGAGTCCTTGTGATAAGCAACAAGTCATTGTAATGGTAACACTTCAAAATGTTCGCCCATGCCAAAAAAACTAATTGGTGGACGCTAATGACGTGCTTTCAAGAAAGTATTGACTATTAAATATCTATTTACTTAAGTCAGGGGTAAACCCATGTGTTTAGTGTATGGTGAGCTCATCGGCGTGTTTAAGGGATATAAGGTGAGTCGGCCTTATGAGACGAAGCATGCGGAAAAATACAGACATTTGAATGAGGCTGGGCGAGCTCATTACCAAGCCTCACGCAGCCCGGGAAGCAGCTACCAGGCCCAGCTTTGTGATCCATCTATCCATTTTCTCATGCGCTTGTCGTCACGAAGGTCGTGGGTGTGCTGGAGCCTATCCCAGCTGTCTTCGGGCAGTAGGCAGGGGGACACCCTGAACCAGTTGCCAGCCAATCGCAACACAGAGACGAAAAACCATCCGCGCTCACACACACCTAGGGACAATTTAGAGTGTTTTGGAATGTGGGAGGAAATTAGAGTGCTCAGAGAAAAAACACTCAGGCACATGGAGAACATGCAAACTCCACACAGGAGTGGAGCCAGAATCCAACCCTGCACCTCTTCACTGTGAGGTGGACGTGCTAATCAGTCGTCTACCGTGTCGACCCAGCTTTATGATATCCCACAAAATTGCTAAGAAGAGTAAGACATTTTCGCAGGGGGAATTTGATAAAGAGTACTTGCTGGAGTCTGCAGCGCTCAAATGTCCGCAGAAAAAAAGAAGCATTTGAGATGGTCCCGCTGTCTAAACAGTGACCAGAAGGGTGGAGGACATCACAGAGAATCCCCAATTCCAGCTAAAACGTGAAGTGGGAATTTAATAATAACTTTTCTCGAAGACTGCAAATCTTGAAATGGAGAGTTGAAAAATGTATTTATTGAGGTCTTGACATCTTTTGACTGTCACTATCTCACATTTTGTTTCATTGCAACCAGGTTTTACAGTCGGAGTTAAGGTCGAAAATATCTTTCTTTATAAATTTGAGAATGGCCTTGAGTTCATGCACTTGACCCATGAATTCCGCAACACTTTTGTTTGTAGAGTCAACAAGGATTTAAGAATAATAAGAATAAGAAAACCTTTATTTGTCCCGCACTGGGGAAATTTGCAATCTTCAGCAGCAGAATTGGAGGGGGAAGGGGGGTGGGGTAAAAAGAAAAACAAAGTATTGCAATTTCAATACATTTGAAGTGTTTCTCTTGTTGATCTAATAAATTGGAGTCTTTCTGTTGCCTCAATAATTCTCGCACCTGAGCCATGGAAACAATTTCCTCTGAGCTCTCTGTGGTTTTTCATTTCGGAGGCATGGCAAAAATGTCAACAATTAACGTGTTTTATTGTTACGATAACCGTTTTTAACATTGAACAATGATGCTATAACAGCTTGAATTGGAATCAAATGAGCACAAAGAAAAAAGTATTTTATAATCTTTCATATTTATTGTTTGACTGTCGTCCTGCATTCATGCGGCACAAATTCGCTTGTCTCTCGTGGTCGAAACACAAGGCAATTGGCCAGCGGTTGCTGCTCCCTGGCGGTATGGGAGGGTACTACATGATTACTTTCTGGGCCATAGACCGCACAGGCATACAAATTGGATATTTTACCGCGGCACAGCACAGGGGTTGAAAAACACTGGTGTAGTGTATATGCAAGTTTTTGCTCAATGTATGCAGCAGAATAGGGGGCCTGTCCTCCGAGACAGTTTCTCCTACGGGAGACCAAATAAAAGTCAAATTCAAATTCAATTGACTTTATTTAAATGACTTCAAGTACATGCATAGAGCAGATAGAATTGTATTTATTTATTTTTTAATTGTAACAAAAAGTGCAGCGCTTACAAGCTCAGGAGCGTATCTTAGGAAGCTAAATGAAAACCTAAACAACCGAGAAGCTCCCTTGAGTCTTCTGCAATAAATTACATTTTTACAAAAAATCAATAGAGGTAACATTTTAGTCTCACTTTTCAATGATTATTATTATCTTTGCTTACAGTTCAAATCCAACCATTTGAATCCTTCACTCGTGGCCCCCGGTCACATGTGTGGTACCAGCGAGAACTGAACATCTCAAATAACCTAGTCTTTATCAGCCATTGCATAAAAAAAAAGAAAAATCCCATATATGTCAAAATGCCTCATACCGGTTTCAAATAATTGGCCCGGGTGATGGTCTATCATTAATGCATACAACTTGCTTCCAACAAAACCACCACCACCACCACACCATTGCTGTAACAAAACATTACGCTAATATTTATTTTCATTAATTCATTCATCTTCCGAACCGCTTTATCCTCACTAGGGTTGCGGGGGGTGCTGTCTTCGGGCAGTAGGCGGGGGACACCCCGAATTGTTTGCCAGCCAATTGCAGGGTTACACTCACACCTTGGGACAATTTAGAGTGTTCAATCAACCTGCCACGCATGTTTTTGGAATGTAGGAGGAAACCGGAGTACCCGGAGAAAACCTGGAATTGAATTCACGGTACCTCTGCACTGTGAAGTCGACGTGCTAACCACTGGATTACCGGGCCGCCCTGTTTATTTTCATTCCTTCCCAATACTTCAAGACTCGATGCCTGAAGGACGCAGGAGGCTGAACTCGTCTGACATTCTTCTGTCGAAAATAAGACTGATCGTGACTAAGTCGCTGAAAAATGATGCAATAATATATACGAGATGCAAATTAAATGACATCAATATGTTGAAATAAAGTTACTAGGTGATTTAATCAAGGTGCAAAATATGTTTTACTCTTGGCAGAGCAGTTTTGATTTCATTTGAGGAGCAACTTTTTATTTTGTTCTTTTTATAGCAGGTTAATCCCAGTAAACTGAAGCAAGTTTTTTTTATTCAACAATTTTAAAAAAATGACAATATAATAAAGCACAATTGTTTTTCTTTCTTTTTGTTAATCGAATGGACCGTTTTTATTACTTAAATTGGCATTGCATACAGAGGTAAACTTAATTTTCTTGTTGAGAAGCAAAGCTAAATTGATAACATTATTCCAGTATTTATTTGTGCTACATAGAGCTCACAAAAAAAACCCTTTAGTATTTTCAAATGATCTTTTAATAATTTTAGATTTTGTGAAACAACACCAAATCACTTCAAAACAAAACTAAATATACATTTACATGTGCAAAACAAAACGGGGGGGGGGGGGGGGGTGCATCCAGAAAACTTTTGAAGAGTTAAGATCGGCAATGAGAAAAACAAAATACAGTATTTCTGCTTTGGTTTCTTCCGTCAGAAAAGATTTTGTCAAAGATTGTTTCAGGAGGGACTAACATTGCTACAATGTGCTGTTCAGCATCAAGCGGCAACACTTGCATTAGAGGCACTGACGCCTCATTAATATAGAATATGTTTTCCTTTTTTTTCCCCTTGAGGACTCTACATTCTGTCTTGTTTTTTTTATTGTCACTAAATATTATAGTGTATGTGTCCAGATATAACTCCTTTTCCTGCTGTCCCTCATATTCTTCACTATTCCTTCCTGGCATTGTCTCTCCTCTGTGCGCTCTTATTGTCCACTTTGCTTCTGTGAGGTCAGTAACTAATTGTTAAGTCGTCTCTGACAATTAGTAAATGACAATCGTGCGTTTTTTTCCCCAAGTCAACCTGGCAACGGCTCCCAATACATGTCACTAATTGTTGTTGTTGTTGTTGTTGTTTTGTCATTCTATGTGGTTTAATGAGGCAAACTGCTATGTGAAACTACTTATTTTGAGCCATTCCATATCATATCAGAGGTATAATATTTATTCTTGTTAAATTGTATTGTGTTCAAATGAGGCGCCACAGTTGCTGACCGCTTAGCACATCCACCTCACGGATCAAAGGTCTTTTTTTCAAACTCAGCCTCCGGCCTTCCATTGTGGACTTTATGTGTTCTCACTGTCTCTGTGTGGGCTTTCTCTCCGGGTAATCTGGTTCGCTACCACATTCTATAAACATGCACGGTAGGTGAATAGCACCGTGGAAATTCTCTGTAAGTGTCAATGATTGTTTGTTTATTTGTGCCCTGCAATTGGTTGGCAACCAGTTCCAGGAGTTCCCCGCCACCTGCCCAAAGTCAGCTAGCATAGGCTCCAGCACGCCTGCAATCTTAGTGAAGAAGAGTGATACAGAGAATCTCTGGATGGATGCGTTTAGATCTGTTTTATCATGAAAATATGACAAGGTAAGTAATAAAATGTCTAAACATTTTTAGTTCACTTTGATATCTGCAATGTACATGTGAATATAATTTATAACAAAGTACAGTTAAATAATAGACACATTTTCACAATGTTTCTTGGATCCAAAACGTATTTCCCAAACTATTTAAACTGTCATTTGTGGTCAGTTGTTTATATGAAGTGCTATTTCGTCACCTTTGCAAGGTCAAACTGATGGGTAGCAGTTCATGTCTGACTCGTTGAATTCTTTATTTCAGGATAAAAAAGAACACAAAAATGCGGGATACATGGTGTTTGTGTGTCCATAATAGAATTCTTAGTCCAATACGACAACTCTGATAGCATTTCAATTAAGAGTTAAAATCAATGAATGTTGCAAAAGTACAAAAAGAGAAAAAAAAACAAATTATTTGAGCCTGTCTCAGAGATCTACAAACTTTCATTTCAGTTTCCCATTAGTAAACTTGCATCACTGCAGTGAAGTTGAATTTATGAAATGGTCTTACCTCAGGCTCAGCCATTGTCATTATCTTCAGCCAATTCAGTCAGAAGTCCCTAAGAGTACCCACCGAGTTGGCCATTCCCCTTTGAGTCCCACAAAACAACTGCTCCCAACTCTCCTGTTCGCAAAAGTACTCATTCAAAAGCGCCATCACACTGAGCGATTTCTCCCTCAACAATAAGCACACATCTCTCTCTCTCTCTCTCTCTCTCTCTCTCTCTCTCTCTCTCTCTCTCTCTCTCACACACACACACATGCATTCATGCGCGCACACCGACACATACACACAAGCCTACCCCTTTAGAGTCACAGGGCAGTCCCCTCACAGCTGGCTGGAAGAGGGCATGACACTCATCTTTCAGAGATGTGATCAAAAGGAACCACAAATGCTTGAGGCTCTTCTAATTCAGTCAGGAGAGACTCATACTCTCCCCCACCCCTCCCTCTCTTTCTCTGAGTAATGCCCTAAATCAACGGCGCTCCTCTCCGCACACATAGCCAAGTGGATTCACCTTAACACAGCCTTGCGAACAGCCACCATCACAAGTTATGCCTTGTGCCGTCAGGAATGTGTCAATGTGGACAAACAATCTGGATGTTTCTTGGGAAAGAGAAGTGACATGAGCCCGGACCAGTGAGCCTTAACATTTACTCTACCACACAGTTTGAATTTAATTTGATTAAGAAAGACTGTAATGCGCACAAAATATTTTGGCATTGGGAAATAATGATGAAATATGTTTGACATCACTCTCAAAACCCATTTTTAAAATAAGGACTTTCTCAATTGTTTTACAGGGACCAATTTATGTATAATCATTATCACTCATTTCTTTGTGGGAAGAGGAAAATCCTGACACACTGCATTTAAAGTAAATCTAAGATTATCAGGAAAGGTAGTTTATGAGTTGTGTAAATATCAATCCATGTTTTAAAAGTAATAAATAAAAATACAAAATGTGGGATAATGTTGTGTTGTGAAAACCTCAGGTCAGGTAAAAGTCATGGTTTTGGGATTGGAATAGCCAGTTTGCAAAGGCCAAGGCTTCCAGCACACCGAAGGAAAGTAGGGCCGCATCTGGCCTGTCAACAGTCTCTGACCACGGCTTTTGCAGCCTTTATGAAGGGAAACTGAACTGCTTGTATTTTGCTGTGCACAGATGTCAGCAGTGGAAACTTGCCTCCGCTACTTAGAGAGATTTTTGCTGTAGACAGTGACTTCTCCAAATATTCTAGCAACTATTTTATCCCCCCTCCCACCAACCAAAAATGAATAGCACCAACGCCAACGGTTGTCCTCATGTTAGCAACATTATTATTTCCCAGAAGGGAGGAATTTACCCTGGTAATGATTTTTTTTGGGGGGGGGGAGTTGATTAAATGTATGTATTCCACTCCCACATTCCAAAAACATGCATGGCAGGCTGATTGGGCACTCTAAATTGTCCCTAGGTATGAGTGTGGGCGTGGATGGTTGTTCGTCTCTGTGTGCCCTGCGATTGGCTAGCAACCAATCCGGGGTGTCCCCCGCCTACTGCCCGAAGACGGCTGGGATAACCCCCCGCGACCCTAGTGAGGATAAAGCGGTTCGGAAAATGGATGGATGGATGAAATTATAAAGGCTTTCTGGAGGTCAAAATGTGTAGTGATGAACTAGAGCAGGGGTGTCAAACTCATTTCATATTGTGGGCCACATTCGGCCTCGGTAGATGTCAAGTGGGCCGGACCATTAAAATTATACCATACTCTGCTATAAATCACCAAAATATCATGTCTTTCCTTTGTTTCGGTATAAAGAAGCACAAGAACATTAGGAAAATGTTGAAATTTAATGAAAAACATATTTTACAAAACATCTTTTCACACCTTACAAACTAACTATGTGTAAAGAAGAAAGTCTTCACATGTCCTGTCAATGTGTCAACTTCATATATGAAACACACATACACATACAATACAGAGTGACAATGTGTGTCGGTGCATGAACAGTAGAATTCCACCACATTTTTTTTTTGTAGTAAAAGGGATAGTTGCTGAAGAGCATTGAATTGCACATTTTTCACCACAGTAAGGATTCATTCTCACAGAGCTGTATTTTTTCAATGCAAACAGTATCTAAGGTAGCATTTTAAAGGCATTAAATCTAGTCTGGTCTTGTTTTTGTTCCTGATACTTGGCATCTTTTGGCCTGTACAAGTGCATCAATATCAGGTGACATTTCCTGACAAGCTGTCACTTTCAGAATGTCATTTAAGTGCGTGTGTGTGAGCCTTGAACGCATTTTTTATTCATTACTGAGAAGATTTGTTCACAAAGGCAGGTTGTCCCAAACATGCACAAAACTTTAGCAGCCAGGGCTGTTAATTTGGGGTACCCTGGTAGTAGATACTGATAAAATTTGTCCAAACATACGAAGTCAAATTTTCTCTTCAAATCTGCATCACATTGCAAATCAATTATTTCTATCTTGATTTCAACTGGCAGATCGGAAGCGTTAACTGTGAAGGTGAGCGAAAAACTGAAAATTCTACCTCAAGTTCACCAAATACCTAAAAACGTTTCTCAAACTCCCACAATAATCCTGCAATCTTGTCTTTGTACTTTTTTACCTCCACATCAGGTATGGTCACACACACATCTCTCAGAGGAAATGAGCTGGGTTGCCATTTGCCATTTGCGTCTCCAACAAAGTCAGCTTTAACTTAAATGCATGTATGTTGTCGGAAAACTGTGTGACAACTTTTTTGCGCCCTTGCAACATTTTGTTCAGATTGTTCAAGTGTTCAGTAATATCCACCAAAAATGCAAGGTCCTGTATCCATTACTGAGATTGTAATTCCAACACCGGTTTTCCTTTTTTCTTCATGAACTGTCCAATTTCCTCTCGTAGATCAAAGAAATGCCTCAGACAGCGCCTCTGCTCAACCACCTCACTTCAGTATGGTATGACAGGCTGTGGGTAATGTTGTTGTCACTGAGAAGTTTGTCAAACTGATGATGGTTAAGTCCTCTGGATCGGATGAAATTTACAGTGCGAACAACCACCTCCATGACGTGGTCCATTTTCAAGGACTTGCAGCACAATGCCTCCTGATGCAATATACAGTGGAATGTCCAGAAACGATCTCCTCCATTAAGGGCTTGTACTTTCTCTCTGAACTTTGTCGCAACGCCGGCTTTCTTTCCGACCATCGATGGTGCGCCGTCTGTAGCCAGGCTGATAACACGCGACCAGTCCGCTCCAACTCTGTCCAGTGCAGCAACAACAGAGCTAAAAATGTCATCAGCTGTTGTGGTGTCCATCATTGGCACCAACTCAAGAAACTCTTCAGTAACAGTCAATGTCTGATCAACTCCACAAATAAATAAAGCCAATTGTGTTAAGTCTGTAATATCAGTGCTCTCGTCAATTGCAATGGAAAATGCAATAAATGACTTGACTTTCTGCTTCAATTGGTTGTCTAAATCTGTTGATAGGTCCGAAATCCTCGCTGCGATTGTATCCCTCGTTAGATAATATTGGCAAAAGTGTGTCGCTTCTCGGGACAGACTAATTAAGCCGCCTTCATCATGCATTGTTTCACAAATTCACCGTCGGAATACGACTTTGATGCGCATGCTATTTCGCTAGCAATTAGGTAGCTGGCTTTTACTGCTGCTTCACTGACTTGTCGGCTATGTAAGAAAGTTGACCGCTGTTTCCTCAGACCTGCCTGCAATTCGTTGATTTTATCTCTTCTCAGTTATCCTCGCAAGCCGTCATATTTTTCGCCGTGAAGAGTCTCGTAGTGGCGTCGAATACAGTCAAACCTCGGTTTTCGAACGTCTCGGTTCTCGTACAATTCGGTTTTCGAAGAAAAACTTCGAGTTTTTTATGCCTCAAATGACAAACAAATTCCGGTTCTCGAACTAACTGAGCGCACTTGAATGCGTCACTTCACTCATCTCGGCTTCACTTCCTCGTGCAGCGTCCATTGTGAGCAGACGAGTTTGTATTGTTCAAGAAAGATTTTTAAAAAGCAGACGTGTGTGCGTGTGTTGTACGGCTGTCAGTTTTCAATACAGCGGCACGTAATAAACACTCTGGTGTCCGGTGTCTCATTATTATGCAATAATTATACAGAAACAGCTTCCTCGTGTAGCGTCCATTGTGAGCAGACGAGTTTGTATTGTTCAATAAAAAAAAAAGCAGACGTGTTTGGTGAGACGCTTCCTCGTGTAGCGTCCATTGTGAGCAGATGAGTTTGCATTGTTCAATAAAAAAAAAAAAGCAGACGTGTTTGGTGAGAACTACGTAATATCGGAATGTTATTTTTGCATCGTGTGTCAGCTCCTAATCATAGCACCAAAGAAAGCAAGTGGAAGTGGTAAATGTAATGATGGTCAGCAGGCAAGGTTCACGTTTTATGTGACTTTTAATACCAGTGTGGCAGAGCAGTAAAACATGCAGTGTGCTCACTCTAACAGTTACTTCCTGGAACTCCCCCTTATAGGCGGGACCTGTCGATTAACTGGAGTATGACGTACACAGTGCAAACTTTCATAAAGCACTACTCATATAATAATGTGACAGTAAACTTGGTGAAGAAGAAAATAGTGCGCAAAACTACAGAATTTAAGAAAGATTTGATTGCGAAATATGAGTCAGGTGTGCCTGTGGCTGTGTTGGCTAAGGAGTTTGGGATGTCAAAATCCACCATCAGCAGCATCCTAAAAATGAAAGACCATCTGCCCGATGACAGCTGGGATAGGCGCACACCCCATGACAGAAAGAGAGAGAGAGAGAGAGATGTTCCTTCAATTTTTATGTTACAATGCTGTTTTTATGTTAAAATAAAACATATTACAGTTTGTTTGTACATTATTTTACATATTACCTGCTCTCTTATTACATGTGTACAGTTTAAGGTGTAAAATTGTAAAAAAAAAAAAAAAGTGGTTTAAAAAAAGTTATTTTCTTGACTTGGAACGGATTAAAAAGTTTTACATTGATTCCAATGGGAAACATGGTTTCGGTTTTCGGTATTCTGGAACGGATTATGGACAAAAACTGAGGTTTGACTGTATTATATTCCTTCAAAACCAATTCTTGTTGCAAACACACCAAGCACAAAGGTTTTCCGTGCATTTCTATAAATAAATATGACGTGGTCCATTTTTCATTGAAAATTCGACACTCTCTATTTTTCTCCATTTGGATAATGACATTTTGGCTAATGAGGGTGTCGGGGAGGGGTAGAGACTAGCGTAGAAACAATGTACAAACAAGCAATAGGTGGTGCTGTATTAGGTCTGTCTCACTGACAGACTGAGACGGCTCTTGTCTTCCACTCTGATCAAAACAATGTGCCCCCTAGCGGATAATTCATGAATTACATATTATTGAAAATACTCATCCCGTGTCTTTGATGCATTTTCTCTTCACAATTATCCTGCGGGCCGGATCGAACCTCCTGGTGGGTCGTATGTTTGACACCCCTGAACTATAGCAACAAATAATTTATTGGAATCAGCCATCTTTGTCGCTTACCTTCATCCTGAGAGCTTTGAGATTGGGACTAGGGCAATCTGAGTGGGATACATCCAACTTCCCACCTTTTGTCTCAGGCAGTTGCTCTGGTGAGCAATTTTTTTTTTGCGCCACGGACCAGTTTCTCATGTACGTATTTTGACAACAGCCATATAGCCGCTGCACAGTGAGAGCACACAAAGTTTAGCACACTCTGACCTTGTTTCCACGTATGAAACCACATATTTCCCACTTTCCTTGAAGAACAAAAAATCCATCCACCCTGCCTTGTTTGTTTAAAAATAAATTAATTAATTTAAAAAAAAAATAATTTTTTTAAACTTCCACACACCAAACCACAACAGTGTGTTTTGTCCGGGGTACAACCATTTTCTGTCGCGGAGCGTGGTGGAGCACCCCAAACAGCACGCACGAGGCAGGAGCAGAGTGAACTTGACAAACTGTATTAACAAAACACTGAGAAAGCCAAATCCAAAACAAGCAAAGTCCGACAAACAACAAGTATTCAAAGTAACAATAAAACCCATGGCATATGCAAAAAATATGACGTGATAAACACAAACCAACAGAAACAGTGACGGCAACAAAGACCCGACACTGAGCGGTCAGGCCGGGAGTCCTTCTAACAGAAAACCTACTATTGACATGATGACCAACAGGTGTGCCACTGTAGGAGGAGCCCTACAGAGCCACCTGTTGGTCCCAAACAAATCAACCGTGACATTTTCTTCTTGAAAGAAAGGAATGAATCAAGTCTATGCCCCCCAAAAACTAACAAAAAAAACAAGAGCAAAATGCTTGGTCGCAAATGCAGATTTGAACTGAAGTGCAAATTTCAATTTTCAGTACGCATGCGCACTGGCACTACATGTGCACCACTCCATATAACTCCTTTTCTGTCTTCTCGCTCATTTGTTCCCATTTTTTGGGGGGCTTATGGGGATAGGCTCCAGCACTCCCTGCGACCCTTGTGAGGATAAACGGATGGAAATCGTAGGCGATGGCTTCTTTTTATTTCAAATTAAACATAAAATGTGATAATATTTTGCCTTGAAAATAAAACACGCTTAAAGTAAAGCAATAAACCTAGCTCACTCATAACATTTACTGTCAAAAATTGGAGCTCCTTTGAATAATTCCCCTCAAAACAGGCATTTAAAGTTGGAATGCTTGGAGCAAAACATTGAACAAGAATAATATTCTGACCTTTTCATTTCTATTCATCAGTCCTTTGAGCTTTAATGAGACAATTTGAGTCGACACGCACGTGGCTGATTTGATTTTAGCATGGCTGTGCCACAGGTTATTGATCTGGGAGATGAATTATTAAATGTTTCCACGTACCTTAACAAATTAATTAATGCCACTAACAACACTTGGATTACTTTCCATGTGAGATCAAAGCTATTTTCATTCAAGAAAATTCCCCAAATGGTCATATAGGAGACATCTCGTCAAAGCATGCAACACGAGGTTGGAAAGCCCTCAAGTCTCTCATGGTTGTCCAGCCAAGCAGATCTGCTAACTAGAGTTGAATTCATTCCATACCTAAGGGATGCATACCAAACACAGCCCCAGACCTGGCCGGGATTAGGTCTGCATTGCTTGTCAGATTGCTGCTCCCTCAGTTGTAGCGCCACAGACGTATTAGTGCCCCAGGGGCAAAGCATGAGAGTGCGGCTAAAACCACAGCAAATAAACTCCATGTGCAGCAGAACCGGTCATGCCTGTCATTCACCTTCCAGCAGGGAAGAGAGAATGATGTTTGAGTTATTCAACAGATGGGAGCCTTGAAAAACTTTAATAACTCTTTTAGACATAAAAGAGAGGAAATGTTTTCAGTTGACGGAAGCTAAAAGACAAATTCAAAACATTTCCCTCCCAACTGGTTCATTTTCATCAATGTTATTTTTAAGTAGATTGTTTTGTGTGGGGATTGAAATTTACTATCAGCTCAGCTAATGTCATGCAATGAACTTTTAAACCAGCCCCGGGACGCTTCGTAGTCCTCGATGGCCATAGTTAGCGCGATGGAACTCGCCTTCTCTCTATTTAGCGCTCCAGTTAGCGTAAGCTTTTTAGCATGGTAACAAGTAAAGCATTCGAGGAAACGTTCGTTTATTTGAATGTCCGTCAAGCCATAAGCAATTTACTCTGAGCAGCTAATCGGATGCATTCCACGCTATCTTCCACGGATCTAGCTAAAGCATCTACACACGTAGAAAGTGAGGTCCCTCTTGGCCAATCGGAGGCCAGGATGATGCTCGGTAAGCCAATGGCAGAGCAGCTATGAGTATGTTGCGTCCAGGAAACTCGCAACCGTGACCGAAATAAACACCGTTTACTATGTAAACCAGTGTGGTGGTTGCTGTTGGCTTTTCCGAACGAAGCAGTAGAGGTCGCTGTTGGATTATACTTTGTTGTAGTGAATGTCGTTGCGAGGCAGGAGCAGAGAAAATTATTTCAAAAACGCAACTGGGGTTTTTTCGTCGTATGGGGGGCAGGAGAATGGGAATGGTGTTAATGAATGAAGATTTTTTCACATTAGGGGGTATTTTCGCCCATGTAGGTTTCGTTCTAGAGGAGTTTCACTGTACCTGAAATTGAGTCAGATAGCTTTCAGTTGACTTTTTCACCATTTCACATAAATCCTTCATCCTGAATCAGAAATAAGTTTTCAGTTTGAAAAGTTTGTTTTCCTGAATACATTTTACATCCATCCATCCATCCATCCATCTTCTACCGCTTATCCGGGGCCGGGTCGCGGGGGCAGCAGCTTTAGCAGGGAAGCCCAGACTTCCCTCTCCCTAGCTACTTCTTCCAGCTCTCCCCGGGGGATCCCGAGGCGTTCCCAGGCCAGCTGGGTGACATAGTCTCTCCAGCGTGTCCTGGGTCGTCCTCGGGGTCTCCTCCCGGTGGGACATGCCCGGAACACCTCACCAGGGAGGCGTTCAGGAGGCATCCGAATCAGATGCCCAAGCCACCTCATCTGGCTCCTCTCGATGTGGAGGAGAAGCGGGTCGACTCTGAGCCCCTCCCGGATGACCGAGCTTCTCACCTTATCTCTAAGGGAGAGCCCGGACACCCTGCGGAGAAAACTCATTTCGGCCGCTTGTATCCGGGATCTCGTTCTTTCGGTCACGACCCATAGCTCGTGACCATAGATGAGGGTTGGAACGTAGATCGACCGGTAAATTGAGAGCTTCGCCCTTTGGCTCAGCTCCTTCTTTACCACGACAGACCGATGCAACGTCCGCATCACAGCAGACGCTGCACCGATCCGCCTGTCGATCTCTCGCTCCCTCCTGCCCTCATTCGTGAACAAGACCCCAAGATACTTAAACTCCTCCACTTGGGGCAAGATCTCCTCCCCGACCCGGAGTGGGCACTCCACCCTTTTCCGACTGAGGACCATGGTTTCAGATTTGGAGGTGCTAATTTTCATCCCAACCGCTTCACACTCGGCTGCGAAACGCTCCAGTGAGAGTTGGAGAGCCCTGTTTGAAGGAGCCAACAGTACCACATCATCTGCAAAAAGCAGAGATGCAATACTGAGGCTACCAAAACAGACCCCATCAACGCTTCGGCTGCGCCTAGAAATTCTGTCCATAAAAGTAATGAACAGAATCGGCGACAAAGGGCAGCCTTGGCGGAGTCCAACCCTCACTGGAAACGATTCCGACTTATTGCCGGCAATGCGAACCAAACTCTGACCTCGGCAGTATAGGGACCGAACAGCCCGTATCAATGGGCTCGGTACCCCATACTCCCGAAGCACCCCCCACAGAACTCCCCGAGGGACACGGTCAAACGCCTTCTCCAAGTCCACAAAACACATGTAGACCGGTTGGGCGAATTCCCACATACCCTCGAGGACCCTGCTAAGGGTGTAGAGCTGGTCCACTGTTCCACGGCCGGGACGAAAACCACACTGCTCCTCCTCAATCTGAGGCTCGACTTCCTGACGGACCCTCCTCTCCAGCACCCCTGAATAGACCTTACCAGGGAGGCTGAGGAGTGTGATCCCTCTGTAGTTGGAACACACCCTCCGGTCCCCCTTTTTAAAAAGAGGGACCACCACCCCGGTCTGCCAATCCAGAGGCACTCTCCCGCTGACCATGCGATGTTGCAGAGGCGTGTCAACCAGGACAGCCCCACAACATCCAGAGCCTTGAGGAACTCCGGGCGGATCTCATCCACCCCTGGGGCCTTGCCACCGAGGAGCTTTTTAACCACATCGGTGACTTCGACCACAGAGATAGGAGAGCCCACCTCAGAGTCCCCAGACTCTGCTTCCTCCAAGGAAGGCGTGCTGGTGGAGTTGAGGAGGTCTTCAAAGTACTCCGCCCACCGGCTCACAACGTCCCGAGTCGAGGTCAACAGTGCCCCATCCCCACTGTACACAGTGTTAGTGGTGCACTGTTTCCCCCTCCTGAGACGTCGGATGGTGGACCAGAATTTCCTCGAAGCCGTCCGGAAGTCGGCTTCCATGGCCTCACCGAACTCTTCCCATGCCCGAGTTTTTGCTTCGACGACCACCGAAGCTGCATTCCGCTTGGCCAGTCGATACCTGTCAGCTGCCTCTGGTGTCCCACAGGCCATAAAGGCCCGATAGGACTCCTTCTTCAGCTTGACGGCATCCCTTACTGCTGGTGTCCACCAGCGAGTACGGGGGTTGCCGCCACGACAGGCACCAACCACCTTACGGCCACAACTCAGATTGGCCGCCTCAACAATAGAGGCACGGAACATGGTCCATTCGGACTCAATGTCCCCCGCCTCCCCCAGGACATGGGAAAAGCTCTGTCGGAGGTGGGAGTTGAAACTCCTTCTGACAGGGGATTCCGCCAGACGCTCCCAACAAACCCTCACAATACGTTTGGGTCTGCCAGGTCGGACCGGCATCTTCCCCCACCATCGGAGTCGACTCACCACCAGGTGGTGATCAGTTGACAGCTCCGCCCCTCTCTTCGCCCGAGTGTCCAAGACATGCGGCCGCAAATCCGATGATACAACCACAAAGTCAATCATCGAACTGCGGCCAAGGGTGTCCTGGTGCCAAGTGCACATATGGACACCCTTATGTTTGAACAAGGTGTTCGTTATGGACAATCCGTGACGAGCACAGAAGTCCAATAACGAAACACCACTCGAGTTCAGATCAGGGGGGCCGTTCCTCCCAATCACGCCCCTCCAGGTCTCACTGTCGTTGCCCACGTGTGCATTGAAGTCCCCCAGCAGAACAAGGGAGTCCCCAGCAGGAGTACTCTCCAGTACACCCTCCAAGGACTCCAAAAAGGGTGGGTACGCTGAACTGCTGTTGGGTGCGTACGCACAAACAACAGTCAGGACCCGTCCCCCCACTTGAAGGCGGAGGGAGGCAACCCTCTCGTCTACCGGTGTGAACCCCAATGCACAGGCACTGAGCCGGGGGGCAATGAGTATGCCCACACCTGCTCTGCGCCTCTCCCCGTGGGCAACTCCAGAGTGGAAGAGAGTCCAACCCCTCTCGAGAGAGCTGGTACCAGAACCCAGGCTGTGTGTGGAGGTAAGTCCGACTGGATATAGTCGTATATCCAGTCGGAACTTTTCTACCTCGCACACCAGCTCGGGTTCCTTCCCTGTAAGAGAGGTGACATTCCATGTCCCTAGAGCTAGCTTCTGCAGCCGAGGATCGGACCGCCAGGGTCCCCGCCTTTGGCTGCTGCCCAGCTCACATTGCACCCGACCCCTTTGGCCCCTCCCATGGGTGGTGAGCTCATGAGAAGGGGGACCCACGTTGCCTCTTCGGGCTGAGCCCGGCCGGGCCCCATGGGAGCAGGCCCGGCCACCAGGCGCTCGCCAACCGGCCCCACCCCCAGGCCTGGCTCCAGAGGGGGGGCCCCGGTGACCCACGTCCGGGCAAGGGAAACTGGGTTCCAATTAATTTTGTCATCATAAGGGGTTTGGTGAGCCGTGCTTTGTCTGGTCCCTCACCTAGGACCTGTTTGCCATGGGTGACCCTGCCAGGGGCATAAAGCCCCAGGCAACTTAGCTCCTAGGATCATTGGGACACACAAACCCCTCCACCACGGTAAGGTGACGGCTCACGGAGGTGACGGCTCACATTTTACATGGCCGGTAAATATCAAAACGTTTCACCTGCATGTTTTGCATTGTTCTAATTGACGGACTATTTTCAACAACACTTTCATGTCAGCTGTGTAAAGCGTGCACTCTCGCGCATGTGTGTTTAAACATCACGTGTATCTTCCACGTTGTGGCCTCTTGTTCTTCACTTTGTTGACAGTTTAAAACATGGGAAGCTGTTTTTTTCCTTTTTCTTTGTATAAGTGTTCTGTACCAGGCTCTGGCTACTGCACCAAACGGTGCAATGTTATGTTTTATTCCGCACCACGTGATTTGAAGATGGAATGGTATGGAATACAACTTTATTGTCAAATGTGCTGTACGTATGTGTAACATACAGCACAGATGACACTCTTAACAACCCCCCCCCCAAAAAAAAACCCCACTGCTTTAATTTAAGAATAAATGAATCTTTATTGCTGAATGTTATTTCACACTAAGATCATTGTAGAGGCAGTTGGTTTACTAGATTGTGTGGATAGTGCAATGCAGTTATGCAACAGTGCATTTATGATTGTGTTTCGGGAAGAGGACTTTGTACTGAGGAAAAAAAATGTGGAGAGCACTTTTGACGTGTAGTATGAGATTGTTCGTTTGTGTGGGAGGTACAGGGCTTTCATCGAGATTGCTTTTATATACAGCAGCATTAGTGAAAGTAGAAATAGCTACTGAGTGCTCTTCAAATGTTAACAGAGAACCAAAGGTTATTTGTGCTTAATATAGACATATTTTCTCTCTCTTTATGTGGTAAAGTGTGACCACAGATAGAGTAGATGAGAGCAATACCAATGCTATGCTCATATGTAATTTAAACTATTTTTTAGTGCTAAATACTCTCACACTCTACTTGAATTCTACATGACACTCAATTGAAAGTGAAAACAGAACAAACAAAATTATTTGTCACATACAAGTTGGTATGAAAATGATAGATTTCAAAACAAAGCAGTCAAGCATTGAGTCCCCAAGCTTGCCTGTTGTTTTATTTATTTTTCTTATTTATTTTGTGGGGGGTGGGGGTGGGGGGATTTATAAACATGTTTCCTCGACAGTGGATCCGCCGCCCCTCCCGTTCTTGCGGATTTACTTATTCACAGGTTTGTGTATATTGTTTGGAGGAAACCCTAGGCGGTGCTGCACTGCGGCGACCCCGACTCCTGCTGTGTGCTGTAGTTTTAATATTTTATATATTTTTTTTAGTCAGTTTCACTGTGTTTCTCTGACATCTGTTAAAGTGGATGTCGCATGAAAAAGTGCCTCTGTTTTTATTGGTATTTTTTATTATTATCGGACTCCTCTCGCTGTACCAACAATTCCACCATGTGGAAAATAACCGGGTATTCTCATACAGCAGAGAAGCATTGCACAGGACTTTTGCCTCCCCCCGACCTGCCTGAGGTCATTACTCAGACCTTGCCAAGAAGGAAACAAATTCGAAAAAGGGGAATTAGACCAATTCAACCAATTCAGGGTGTCCCCCACCTACTGCCTGAAGACAGCAGTGATAGGCTCCAGCATGCCCCGCAACCCTTGTGAGGATAAAGTGCATCAGAAAATAGATGGATGGATGGAAATTTTCAGATGACACTGCCATCTTGGACCTGCTGCATTAAGATGAGAGTTCATCAGCTTACTGTTCTGAGATCTGTAATTTTGTCCAGTGGTGTGACTATCTGATGATAAATGTAAAGAAAACTGAAGAAATGGTGTTCAATTCTAAAGCTGTGGACAACTTGAGGGCGGTGATCATCCACAACTATCCCATCAAGGAGGTCCATTCTTGAAAGTATTCGGGGAGTTTTGATGATACACGCACCTAGAGGGCCCATGTGGAGTTTCTCTGTTCCACATTGCATCAGAGACTGTACTTTCTGTGCAGACTAAAAGTTTTTGGTGATGACCAGAAGCTCATGATGCGGTTTTATCATGCCGTACCGGAGAGTACCATAGGTACGGAATCACAGCCTGGTACTGCAACCTATCTGTCCATCTGAAGAAATAGATCAACCGTGTGGTACAACATGCCAGGATAATTATAGGAATGAACAATCATCTTTCTCTCAACACCCTCTATGAACAATCCATATATGAAGTCCAAGATGGCGCCAGAGTAGGCAGCTGTCGTCTAGTGCTCTCATGAACTTGCTTTTTTTGTTGTTTTTTTTATTTTTGTGTTTTGTTTTGTCACTTTGTTTTTATTGTTGCGTCGTGTGGACCAGATGGGGATTGTTTTTCAGCATTTTTTGGCCATGACATTCATCAAGGAGGAGAATCGGTGCTTGGTGATTGTGCCTTCTCGGCAGCATGGGTATCGTAGCACTGTTTTTGATTGGGAAGAATGTTGGTGCCATTTGACTGTCAGTGCTGGACAGCTCCGGGGCGCTTGTGTTTTTTGCGCCTTTAATGGGCAGCGTTTTACACAGCCCCGCTTTGTTCAGCGTAGAGGTCGGTGATGTTGGACGGTCTGCCGCTGGATGGATGCACGGCTTGAGGAGCCGACGACGAGAAGAAAGGATCGTCAGCGCAGAGCGCCGATGCGTATGTGGAACTGGGGGTTCTAGGTTTGTAATTGAAGTGAATTACGTGGGGCAGGAGATGTGAGACAATCTCTTTTCTTCGTATTGCTTTCAAAAAAAGCTTGTTGAAGACATGTGCACATTTTCAGCCTGACATCCCTGATCCAATGGTGAAAGGACACTTTGATCCTCTCCTCTTTCATCTATAACTGCTTCATACAACAAAGGGGCTGCAGAAAAGTAGTTAAGATTGAATGACTGTCTGTGTCTTATGTGTTGTGTTGTATTATTTTGTTATTTTGACTTCAAGATGGTGCCGCGAGAGTGGCTGCCTTTACAGCAGCCCGTATATTTTGTTCTTCTACTTCTTCCTTTCTTAACTTTGCTGCTGTGAATTGGGAATTTCTCCATTGTGAGACTAAGAAAGGTTTTCTTATCTTATCTTATCTTATCTTATTTTATTATAAGAAAGTCTCGAAAAATTCTGTCTGACAAACATTCATTCCTACATCTATGAAGATAATGAATGCAAACATGTAAGTTAGTGAGTACTGAATTGATTATCCAGGATTGTGTTTTTCACGGGACTGTGGTGTGTGTCGCCCTGGTGTGTGTTTGATGCTGCCGAGTGTAAACTGCAGAACCAGTTGAGTGTCCATGACGAATTTCCATTTGGGGACAATAAAGTACATGAAAAAAACCCTGAAATATATCAAATGACATTTTTGTTTTAGTGTTTTTTTGCTTTGTTCGGGAACAAACCGGGTTCTTTCAGGAAACTGGACATTCATCAGCGTTTTCTGAAGAATATTTAGAGTTTACAAAAAAACTTGAACATTGTTTCTTCCTGTAATCCATTTCAGTGACCATCAATTACAGTATACAGTCCATATCCACTGCAAATAGTGGAAAAGGTCTTTCCTGCATTTTACTTCAATGTGAGTATGCCTAATTATTTTATTGATATATTTATTTTGCAGATTTGGATGACAGGTGCATCAAACATACAGCCTATATAATATTAGAATTTTCTGTGAGTTGATTTTTTCTTTTTTTTTAATGCACAAAATTAGTTCTTGCACTTCAAGTCGGTTTGCTGTGAAGCAGTTTTGTACTGTCCTTGAACGGTAATTTTTCATGCGTGAGAGCCCTTTGCACTGGGGAAAAAAATCACAATATGTGGTTATACAGTAAATATTCTCTAGTACGGACTCGTGTTTGCGCTGTCCAATTTGTCCTTATAACAGAAATTCCTTATTTGGGAAATGAGCATGGTACATGCAAGTATGTTGACAAAATGCACGTGTAACAACACAATCAATAAAATGCAAAAATATACTGTTCAAAAACTGTTTTATTGCATATAACAAAAGCTGCAATACAGGTGTATCAAAAAAAATCACAAAAGTACAATACGTACAGAATTTTAATGCTTATGTACTATGTCTTTCCTACCTTGGGAAAAAAAATGTCTATTTTGGATTGTTTAGCTGGGTTCATTCTTTGCTTTATGACAACGTTTGCCTGCGTGTCATACAGTGTTCTTGCAAGTTGCAAGTAAAAGTCCCGTTGATCGCTGATGTCTGGTGATTCCTGTGCATATTCAAGGATTTTTGTTGCCATTTGCATGGCGTCCTTGCTGGAAGGTGGCTTGTAATCAGCAGTTGAACCGGGAAGATCATCTTCTTCCTCAGACTCGACCACATTGTTGGTTTGCTCGAGCAATTCTGCGATTTCTGTTGCTGAGTAATCTTTCGTCACAGCCAAATCACAGTCCACATTTAGAAGATCCTGGTTTGTCAGGTCAGGAATTATTTGACGCAGTGGAATAAGGTCACTCTCATCAATATTTTCCTCCTCAGCATTGTGAATGATGGCATCTGTCTGTGAAAATCCACACTTGGAAAAGCATTTAGAGATGGTACAAGATTCTAATTTCATCCAAGCAGCTTCTATCCATTCAATGGCATTCCTGACATTGATTTTTTTTACAAGGCCACTTGCTTTGTTGCACTCATCCATGTTTAGTAAAATACTTTTCAGCATGCTCTTACGATACTGCAGCTTGACATTTTGGATGACTCCAGCATCCATCGGCTGCAAGTGAGATGTTGTGTTTGGCGGGAAGAACATTATCTTTACGTTTGACAAGGTTGCTGGGACGTGGGCTCCACAATTATCCATAAACAATAGAATCTTTCAGTTTTGGATGATCATCTTGTTATTTAGCTGATGCAACCACTTCATAAAGATTTCTGAAGTCATCCAAGCTTTGCGGTTGGCTTCATATGTCACTCTCATTTGTTGTTTATAGTCTTTTGTGAAGCACCGTGGGTTAACTGATTTTCCAATGACCAATGGACGCAACTTTTCACCAGCCAGTGAACTTGTCAACAGTACGGTAATCCGGTCTTTAGCAAGTTTACCATTCTTTGCAGGATCACATTTACTCACATATGAGCGGGATGGAAGAGTTCTGAAAAATAATCCGGTCTCATCACAGTTAAAAATATCATTTGCTGAATATCCTTCGATGAGACCTGGCAGCTTACCTTTCCACTCGTTCACCGTCTCGGTCTTTACCTCCCCTCCCTCACCACACAAGACAGAATTGGTCAACTGATGCCGTGCAACAAACTTCTGCAGCCAGCCACCGGATGCTTCGAAGTCGTCTATGCCCATAGATTTCGCTATGGAGCTAGCCTTCTCACGAATTAGCGGCCCGGTTAGCGGGAAGTTTTTAGCACGACAACAGTGAAACCATTCCAGCACACGATCATTTACCGCGCTGTATCTCGTGCGTCGAGCCACAAGCAATTTCCTATGAGCAGGCAGACTCCCACATTCGTACCGGGCAAGAATCGATGCCTTGTTTTTTAAAGTCTCGTAGATTTGAGTCTTTCCGACTCCAAGTGTCTCCTGGATGCTCTTTACTTTGTGCCCAGCCTCGCTCAAACGGATGCATTTCACTCGCTCCGCTACAGTCATTACGGTTCTTTGACGTTTAGATGCCATGATCTACAAGACGCAAGTGAATACAGTACGTACAGTTAAAAACTATCGCAGTTACAATAAAACGCACGCCAATAAAAACTCACTTACACGTCGTCGTTTCGGATCGGGTGAATGAAAACGGCCAAGCGAACACGTTTGTTTCGTCGGGTCAAGTGGGCGCTGCTTTTAAAGCCAGTGCCGTGATCTACGAGACGTAAGTGAATAAAGTTAAAATCATTCACAATTACAATAAAACGAACGCTAAATAAAAACTCACTTACACGTCGTCGTTTCGGATCGGGTGAATGAAAACGGCCAAGCGAACACGTTTGTTTCGTCGGGTCAAGTGGGCGCTGCTTTTAAAGCCAGTGCCGTGATCTACGAGACGTAAGTGAATAAAGTTAAAATCATTCACAATTACAATAAAACGAACGCTAAATAAAAACTCACTTACACGTCGTCGTTTCGGATCGGGTGAATGAAAACGACCAAGCGAACACGTTTGTTTCGTCGGGTCAAGTGGGCGCTGCTTTTAAAGCCAGTGCCGTGATCTACGAGACGTAAGTGAATAAAGTTAAAATCATTCACAATTACAATAAAACGAACGCTAAATAAAAACTCACTTACACGTCGTCGTTTCGGATCGGGTGAATGAAAACGGCCAAGCGAACACGTTTGTTTCGTCGGGTCAAGTGGGCGCTGCTTTTAAAGCCAGTGCCGTGATCTACGAGACGTAAGTGAATAAAGTTAAAATCATTCACAATTACAATAAAACGAACGCTAAATAAAAACTCACTTACACGTCGTCGTTTCGGATCGGGTGAATGAAAACGGCCAAGCGAACACGTTTGTTTCGTCGGGTCAAGTGGGCGCTGCTTTTAAAGCCAGTGCCGTGATCTACGAGACGTAAGTGAATAAAGTTAAAATCATTCACAATTACAATAAAACGAACGCTAAATAAAAACTCACTTACACGTCGTCGTTTCGGATCGGGTGAATGAAAACGGCGAAGCGAACGTTTGTCCCGTGGAGTCTTTCCGTGTATCGGGTGGAGCGTTGCGTGTATTTAAGCTCCCGCTGCATGACGTCTCCATCCGGGTTACGGCTAGTGGAATTTCCGCTTACGTAGTTCCGGTAACATGTAATTTCGTAGTCAAAATGTTAATGCATAGGTTTTTATTCCGGGTGAAGGATATTCCGTTTCATAGAATTCCGGGAATGGGAATATTTACTGTATCTTGTTTAGCATCCTATGTTGTTGAAGGCAAGAGCTTTTATTGTCATGTTCCTGTTCTTGGCCTTGCCAGCAGGTGGCAGACTGAGCTGACTTGCTGGTTGCACACCTGCTGCCAATCCTGTAATTAGGGAACTCTGTATTTAAGGACCAACAAACTTTCTGCTGGTTGTCAGAGAATTGTTTGACCATCTCCAAAATACACGAAAGTGCATTAGTGATGGGTCCATGAGGCTTCATGAGGCGTGTCGACACACTGACACACTGTGTTGATACTGTGCTGATTCTGTGTCGCTGACCACTGACACCTGCTGGACCTTCAAAATCCCTGCAGCCACTTGACAGACTGAACTAACTGATTTGATGATGAAGTGTATACAATATCATTCACATCCATGCATTCATATTGTATCATTCAATGTGGTTCAATAATGTGAAATTCACATGAATGAGGATGCTCGTGGGCTTTGTCTTTTTTTATTTAGAAAAATACGATGCTCCAGTGTTTTAAATTTCAGTTTGTTGCGTTTCTTGCATGCTCTTTCCCTTACTGTGGAGAACACACACACAATGGAATAAGACACGTCAAAAATCCGAGAGGAATTTGGTGAGACAAGGAGATTTGAATAAATACCTTATTCTCCAAAAGGAGATCAAAATGGCTCGGACAATTTGCGTTTGTCCAGAAGCTGCTCCATAATATGCACATACTGTAGCAACGTCACTCGAGTGAAGCTCGGCTTAGCAGTCGATAGTCCGCTGCTCTCTGCTGTGCGTGCTTGAGCGCGAGCACGTACTCACGGCGCCAACTCAACCCACGTCACATATTAAAGAAGCTTTGAACTACGACAACAGCTAAGCTAGCCTAGCCGACACGACGCTCGAAGTCAGACGGACACGTTTTTCTGATAATCTGTGTGTTTTCCTTTTTGCCTAAATATATATTTTTATTCGAGCGAGGGTGAGGTCTGGCTTGTTTCGGCAGGTAGCATCATCTCACTAGACGCGCTTCTTATAAACACTGTGTGGCGGGCTTTTGTTGCGTCGACGCCCCCTGGACTGAGTCGACGCATTTCATGTGTTGATCACGTGATCGACATGAAGCAGCACACGCACTGACACGTGGATTGCTCTGTGAGCTCGACGCATGCGTCGACGCATCGATGTTGCTGGACCCATCACTAATTTGTATCCTTCATACCACATGGTCTCCAGCATTGGCCTTTCTGTACCTTATTCCCTTAAGCGTCTCCAGTTGACCCAAAATGCTGCTGCTGCTCATCTCCTAACTGAAGCTCATAAGAGGGAGCACATAACACCAGTTTTGGCTTCCGTTACTGGCTCCTAATACATTTCAGAGTTCATTTTAAGATACCTCGGTTTGTTTTCAAATCTTAAACTGGCCTGACCCCAGATTACCTCTCTAAGTTCCTCTCCTGCTACGCGGCTGCCCAGTGCCTCTGGTTTGCGGACCAGATGCGACTAGAGGTGCCGAGGACTAACTCCCTGCTGCTGCAGACCGGAGCAAGTGTGTGTTTGTTTTCAGGCGCTTGCTCCCAGTACAGTACAGTGGTACCTCTACTTAAGAACGTTTCTTCATATGAAATTTTCAAGTTACGAAACGCCTGAACAGGAAAATATTGCCTCTTGTATCGAAAGAAATTTCAAGATACGAAAGGTAAAAATACAATATGGGTTGCATGTCGCAGCTCCGAGTTTCCTGAACACTACAAATTTATAGCTGCTCTGCCATTGGCTATTACCTAGCATCTTCCTGGAATCCCATTGGCTAAAAGGGACCTCAACCCAATGTGTTTATGTTTGTAGATAGATAAATAGATTGTGTCTATGCATCGTCCTCGCCATTCGCCCCTCGGGCGATGAGGCATTCCTATAGTTTTACGTAAATGTGAATCGCTGAGAAAAAGTGTTACCAGTTGGGCAATCGCTCACTATGTTGATGTTTGCCTTGGACATTTTCGAAGGATTGTTAAAAGCCGACAAAAGCAAACGTCCTTGGATTAGTTCTTGACAAAACACCAGACAAAACCCACTTCTGAGAGAGAACATGAACGAAAAAGGGGGAAAAAAAACGATGAGGACACAGTTAAAAGTTAAATGACCATAATTTTGATTCTTTACTCTATTCTTTGTTTTTTACAGTATGAACAACATTGATTTATACTCTTCTAGAACCAATTAATTTACTACTTGGATGGGCTTCTAGTTTGGAGAAATGGATACTAAAAAAAGCTCATACCCCACAAGTATGAAACCAGTGTTTTTTTGCTGAATAATTCCTTCATTGGTATATTGCGAATTACTCATGTACAATGCATTCACCCAGTGAACTGGTAATGTCATTCTCATTCTCAAACAATAATGGCAGTACAATAACTTAATGACTCATTCCCGAACGAGAATATCAGCGCATTCACTCCCGGAATGCCAATAGCATGGCAGTATGTTCAGTAAAGTCCATCCAGCACCTGACACTGGCTGCCGACTGGTTGTTTGTGAAGATTCACGAGTGAGTGACAAACTTGACATTACGTTCCTGCTACCAGCCGAGTGAGATGAAATGAACTGAGAAAAGAACAAATCACTTCAGGAGGTGATCCGTTTAGTCATGTTCACTCAACAAATGTGTTCTTTTGAACGAATCACTCGCGCCCAACATGACACTATTATCCATGTGAAGGCGCGCACACAAGTACAACTGCCTGCACAAGTGCGTGGTCAAGTGCGCACGTACACATGCACATTTGTAAATGTGTGCGTTGAAGACACATGCACGTGGGCTGGTATAAGTAAAAAATGCAAAGGTCGATTTTTAGTGCCAGCCCAACCCTGTGTGGGCAAGTGTTTCAGTATGGCGTGTGATAACATTTCAGTCGTGTGCATGAGAGTGTTTCAGTCTTGTGTGTGACAGCGTTCAATGAGTGTAAGTAAAGAGCATTTCAGTATTTCAATGAGAGCGTTTCAGCACTGTGTGAGCTTTTCATTGTGTGTGTTTTAGCTGGGTGTATTGGAGCATTTCATTCATGCGTATGAGAGTTTCAGTTGTGTGTGTGTTCACCATTTTCATGTGAATTTTTATTTTCTTGTATTGTTTTTTTTTTCCTCAGCAGCATGGTGGTCAACTGGTTAGTACGTCCGCCTCACAGTGCAGAGGGCATAGCTTCTTGTGTGGAGTTTGTGTGGGTTTTCTCTGGTTCCTCAAAACATGCAAGGTCGGTTGATGGACCACTCTAAATTGTCCATAGGTATGATTGTGTCTGTAAATGGTTGTTTGTCTATGTGTGCCCTGCGATTGGCTGGCGATGAGTTCAGGGTGTACCCTGCCTGCTGCCCAAAGTCAGCTGGGATATTCAGCAGCATGACAGCGACCCTTGTGAGGATTAAGCGGTTCAGATAATGGATGTTTTCCTCTTTACAGCCATCACATCCTGTGCACGATGCGGCAATAACATATTTCAGCCGTGAGATTGATCAAAGAAGAAATGCTCATTCATTTGTCCATCCAAGACTCCAGACCCTCCCAAGAGTCTGGTATTGATCAGACATGTCTACATTGGAGGGAGGGGAGATGCTTATATGATCATCCATTCCCCCCTTCCCCTGAGCTCTTAATGGCTGCATTAGCCACTCATCCCCCTTTACCCAACACCTGGTCCTTGCTCTCTTTGGGTTTATACTGTTTGTATTACACTTTTTTAATGTGCTCTTTAGCATACTGGTGATGGGGACTGAAACACAGGAGCAGAGGTAACTTTCCATAAATTTCCACCAAATGAAGACCAGAAGAACCACTGCAAATTTTCAAGAGTGATAGCTGGGACAGTAGAGCAGTAAAGGGGTGAAGGTCCACTACTAATTATTGAATGTCTTCTCTGCCTTGCTACAATGATAAGCTGGCCATCTAGCCTTACAAACTTTTGGCGTGCAGTATTTAGTGGGTCCAGACAAGGGCCAAATCAATATCTCACTCTTATTATATTTCAACTGAAGCAACAAAGATAAAATACTTTTATGACTGGTGTAAAAGCAAACCTTTGAATACATTTGTAGAAAACTGTTGTAGGAAGTACGCGTTCCAATAGCTTTGCAAATCTGCCCACTCTTCAGTATTTGTGCAATATTTATGAGGTTAATTTTGTGCACCAAAGGGAGGTAATGTACTTAAAAGTCTTTGGAAAACATTGGACACATATGAAGAAAGGAGAGAAACGGAGCCACC
Source organism: Hippocampus abdominalis (assembly GCA_018466805.1). Lineage (NCBI taxonomy): Eukaryota > Metazoa > Chordata > Actinopteri > Syngnathiformes > Syngnathidae > Hippocampus > Hippocampus abdominalis. The sequence continues at coordinate 340,057 of CM031696.1, forward strand.
TGCACACCATCAGTCTCAGTGAAGGTAAACAGCTCTGACATTCTTCTTGGCACACTGGACTACAAAGGTCAAAGGTCATAATGACAAACGAGTGACCCAGCAGCCCTGAGAGACCAAGAGAGGAGCCTCTGGAATCTCTCAGCAGTGAGACGGGGAACACAGACACAAATTTAACACCAGCCTTGAGCCCTTCCAAACCACAAATTTAAAAAAAAAGATATTAGGCCATCATGCAAGACCCAACTTGTAGCTCTTCAAGAATTGGTTATTTTTATACTAATGTAGGAGTTATCAGGATTTCTTTTTACTTAATTATTTACAGTTAATTACTTTTAAAATGATACAGACTAAATAAAGGAATATGTCCATTACACTAATAAAGTATTTCACTCAATTCAAAAATGTTATCCATAATTACATTTTAATTTAAAAATATTGACAACATTAAATAAAAAAATTGTGAAATGTGTTCAACACCCCCCCCCCACTCCATTGCAGGGATTTAGATCCAGACCGTGAAAACATGCAAAATAGAAATACCACATTTTAATACTTTTAAATACAACCAAGGGATGCTTTTCTTAATAGCATTTACGCACAAAAATGTTTTCATGGTCATTAAACACACATTTAAAACAATACACATACATCTGAAGACATAATATATTGAGAGTGAGCGAGAAAGAGAGAGAGGGAGAGAGAGAGAGAGCAAGAGCAATGTCACAAAAATAACAGTAGAATAAAGGAAGGGGGTAGCACAAAAAATATCCGTGATACAACATTTGAGGATTTGGTATCGAAATGCAATTTTTTGTTGGACATACAGCACCATCTAATGGCAAAAAGAAATGTATTTTGTGACTTTTCCACAATTTCTGACGATTCACCGTGACAACAAAAGCTGCCTTAACAACGCAAATGATCTTATCTTCTCAAAATGTCACCAATTTGATGAGAGTCAAGATCTCAAGACATTTTTTTTTCATCATAGTAGTTGTGCAGCTTACTGGCAAAATGAAAACACATACAGTATTATCATGAGTAATAACATTAGAACATGTTGGTGGTCCAATTCCTGGCTCAGAAGCTAACTAGGGATTGGAGTCTCTTCCAATCTGGAGTTGCCCACGGTGAGTGGCGCAGAGCAGGTGTGGGCATACTCATTGCCCCACCAGTTCAGTGCCTGTACATTAGGGTTCACACCGGTGGACGAGCTGGTCGCCTCACACCGGCATCAGGTGGGGGACGAGTCCTAACTGTTATTTGTACCTATGCACCAAACGGCAGATCAGAGTATCCACCCTTTTTGGTGTCCTTGGAGGGTGCAGTGGATAGTGCTCCCTCTGGAGACTCCCTGATTCTGCTGGGGACTTCAATACTCACATTGGCAATGACAGTCAGACCTAGAAGGGCGTGATTGGCACGAACGTATCCCCCACTCGAGTTGTGTTCTGGGATTGTCAAGTCAAGTCTTTATTATACATATATATATATATATATATATGTATGTATATATATATATATATATATATATATATATATATATATATATGTATATATATATGTATGTATATATATATATATATGTATGTATATATATATATACAGATATATATATATATATATATATATATATTAAAAAATCCTCATCTCACCCTCGCAGTGCGGGGAACTTGCTGTTCGCTTTTCTGGACTGAGATGTCCGATGTTGTTCCCGGGATCTGTTGCAACCACTCATCTAGTTTGGGGGTCACTGCCCCGAGTGCTCCGACCACCACAGGCATGACTGTCACCTTTACATTCCAGGCTCTCTCCAGCTCCTCTCTGAGCCCTTGGTATTTCTCAAGTTTCTCATGTTCATTCTTTTCCTGATGTTTCCATCACTTGGGACCGCTACATCCACTACAACGGCTTTCCTCTGCCCTTTATCTATGATCACGATATCTGCCATTACCATCTTGTCAGTCTGGATCTGGAAGTCCCACAGGATCTTCGCTCGGTCATTCTCCCCCACCTTCGGAGGTGTTTCCCATTTTGACCTTGGGGTTTCCAGTCCATACTCCACGCAGATGTTTCGGTAGACTCTGCTAGCCACCTGGTTATGGCGTTCCATGTAGGCTTTCCCTGCCAGCATCTTACACCCTGCAGTGTTGGATCGTCTCAGGTGCCTCTTTGCACAACCTACACCTTCGGTCTTGTCCGGTGTGGTATATCTGGGCCTCAATGGCTCTGGTGCTCAGGGCCTGCTCCTGAGCAGCCAGGATGAGTGCCTCTGTGCTGTCCTTCAGGCCAGCCCTCTCGAGCCACTTCTTGAGATCAACCGATGATGAGATTGGGAGGCCAGCCGCAATGAATGAAATGCTGAGTGAGGCAGCAACTGACCTGAAAGCTAAGATCACGGCAAGAATGAAAGCTGCGCAACCTAGAAACCGATTACAACGGCTATGTGAAGTACCACCTGAAAGTCTCATGAAAAGTGTGAATGCAGCACTGAGGGCGATCCCTACCACAACGATCACAGAAATCAATGAGCTGATATACGCTTCAGCATCAGTGATCCAAGAGATACTTGGCTATAAGAGCAACCATGGGAGCCATGAGATACGTTACCCACCATGGAAAAGATGGTTGGAGGCTAAGATCAAGGTAGCTCGGAAAGATGTGAGTCAATTGACGGAGGCCCAGAGAGGTGTGATGAAAAGGCCGATACCCAAGAGGTACATCCGGATGACCATACCTGACGCACTCTAAACTGCCAAACAAAGGCTCCAAGCCTTGTCCAGTCGCCTAAAGCGGTACACGAAAGAGAATGAGGCCAGACGAATAAACAGGCTGTTCGTAACACAACCTGCGAAAGCGTACGCTCAGTGGCAGAGCTGACCCACCAAGACTGGAAACTGAAAAGTACTGGAAAGGCATATGGGAGAAGGAGGTTGCACATAACAGCAGTGCACAATGGCTGGTGACCCTGAGAGAGGAGCACAGCAACCTCCCTGAACAGAACCCAGTTACCATAACAGTGGCAGACATACAGGAAAGAGTCTCAGATATGAAAAACTGGACAGCACCAGGCCCAGACATGGTCCACACCTACTGGCTAAAGAAACTCACAGCACTCCATGAGCGAATAGCAGCACAAATGAACCAGTTGCTGAGGGATGGGACTCACCCAGGATGGTTAACCGAAGGGCGAACGATCCTGATCATGAAGGATCCCTCAAAGGGTGCAGTCCCATCCAACTATCGGCCAATAACCTGTCTCTCCACAACATGGAAGCTCATGTCAGGCATCGTTGCGGCTAAGATAAGCGGACACATGGATCAATACATGAGCGAAGCACAGAAGGGCATTGGTAGAGATACCAGAGGAGACAAACATCAGCTCCTGGTTGGCAGAACAGTCGCACAAGACTGCAGGTCCTGCCATACCAACCTGTGCACAGCCTGGATTGATTACAAGAAAGCCTTTGACTCGTTGCTACATACATGGATCACTGAATGCTTGGAGTTGTATAAGGTGAACAGGACCCTAAGAGCCTTCATTGCGAACTCGATGAGGATGTGAAAAACCACACTTGAAGCCAATGGCAAGCCACTTACCCAAGTGTCCATCAAATGTGGGATATACCAAGGTGATGCACTCTCCCCACTGCTGTTTTGCATAGGACTGAACCCCCTAAGCCAAGTAATCGCCAAGACAGGCTTCGGATACCGCCTCAGAAATGGAGCTACGATCAGTCACCTCCTCTACATGGATGACATAAAGCTGTATGCTAAGAGCGAAAGGAACATAGACTCCCTGATCCACACAACCAGGATCTACAGCAGTGACATCGGGATGACATTCGGGCTTGAGAAATTTAGTCGGATGGTGACTAAGACAGGCAAGGTAGTCCGCACTGAAGGGGCCTCACTCCCTGAAGGAACGATAGCAGACATTGAGGACAGCTACAAGTACCTCGGTATACCACAGGCCAATGGCAACCTCGAACTGGCAACAAGGAAAGCGGCTACGGCCAAATACCTCCAGCGGGTGAGGCAAGTCCTAAGAAGCCAGCTCAATGGCAAGAATAAGACCCGGGCAAAAAAACAGCTACGCCCTGCCAGTGATCAGATACCCTGCAGGAATAATAAGGTGGCCAAAGGAAGAGATTCAGACTACGGACGTTAAGACCCGAAAGCTCCTAACCATGCATGGAGGGTTCCATCCCAAATCCAGCACCCTGAGACTGTACGCAAGCCGAAAGGAAGGAAGCCGGGGACAAGTTAGTGTGAGAGCCACTGTCCAGGATGAAACATCCAAGCTCCATGAATACATCAAGTAGAAGGCTCCAACGGATGACGTACTCAGAGAATGTCTCAGACAATGGGGAACAGAGGATGAGGTGCTGGAAGAGGGACCATCATGGGAGGACAAGCCCCTACACGGGATGTACCACCGGACCATAACTGAAGTGGCTGATCTCAAGAAGTCCTATCAGTGGCTTGAGAGGGCTGGCCTGAAGGACAGCACAGAGGCCCTCATCCTGGCTGCTCAGGAGCAGGCCCTGAGCACCAGAGCCATTGAGGCCCAGATATACCACACCAGACAAGACCCAAGGTGTAGGTTGTGCAAAGAGGCACCTGAGACGATCCAACACATAACTGCAGGGTGTAAGATGCTGGCAGGGAAAGCCTACATGGAACGCCATAACCAGGTGGCTGGCATAGTCTACCGTAACATCTGTGCGGAGTATGGACTGGAAACCCCAAGGTCAAAATGGGAAACACCTCCGAAGGTGGTGGAGAATGACCGAGCGAAGATCCTGTGGGACTTCCAGATCCAGACTGACAAGATGGTAATGGCGAACCAACCAGATATCGTGATCATAGATAAAGGGCAGAGGAAAGCCGTTGTAGTGGATGTAGCGGTCCCAAGTGATGGAAACATCAGAAAGAAGGAACACGAGAAACTCGAGAAATACCAAGGGCTCAGAGAGGAGCTGGAGAGAGCCTGGAAGGTAAAGTTGACAGTCGTGCCTGTTGTTGATCGGAGCACTTGGGGCAGTGACCCCCAAACCAGATGAGTGGTTGCAACAGATCCCGGGAACAACATCGGACATCTCAGTCCAGAAAAGCGCAGTGCTGGGAACAGCAAGGATACTGCGCAGAACCCTCAAGCTTCCTGGCCTCTGGTAGAGGACCCGAGCTGAATGGGGGGGTGAGACGAGGATTTTTTTAAATTGTATATATACATATATATATATATATATATAGAGAGAGAGAGAGAGAGAGAGAGAGAGAGAGAGAGAGAGAGAGAGAGAGAGAGAGAGAGAGAGAGAGAGAGAGAGAGAGAGAGAGATAGATAGATAGATAGATAGATAGATAGATAGATAGATTTTTTTTCCGGCCAGCTCATAAAGACATGTTTAATATATACCCAATGTGTTGCAGTCATTTGTAAGAATAATTTACCACTGCAACAAAAACATTTCAAAACAGTGTTTGTGCACTTGGTCTGCTAAAATGTCTGAGAATATACTTTTCACAATTTTATGGATAGATTGTAAAGCTGTTTAGTCCCTACACATTGCTATAAATATTTTAATGCCTTGTTCAGAATGTTTTACATTCGTCCCCTCAAGGACCAACCTTGAAATTTGAATGACACTTGTCATGCCCAAGTCCTTTACTTCTTGTTGTCAAAGTCACTGTTTCATCCTTCACATTTAATTCTCAAGGCTGCAGTTGACAATTAAAAACAGAAGTGGGAAAGCATCTCGTTTTGTCCTTGTCAATCAAATAGGAATACCAACTCTTACAGCAGGCCACAGGCAAAGCTGCAGGGAATGATTGTCAGGTGACATTACTGTTCTACTAACGCTGCAAAAAAAAAAGAAGCTTTTTTTACATTACAAAAAAGATGTACCGTATGAATTATTTAATACAGAGATCAGCCACAATTTCAAGAAGGATCTTGAATTCCATCAGGGACTGTCGCAATCAAGGCTCCAGGGTGACATGACAGCTAAGTTGCAATGAACATGGATGGGAATTGCTAAGATTTTTACGAGTCCGATCACATTATTGATTCTGTTTTGCCATTCAGTTCGTTTTTGATATTCTTATCGATACTTTTGGGGGAAAAAGGAGAATAAACAAGTAGATCAGTTTGTTTTATGTCTTAATTGTATCTGTAAACAAGTTTAAGTAACTTGACCTTCTTCATCCATTTTCCGAACCGCTTCATCCTCACCAGGGTCGCGGGGGGTGCTGGAGCCTATCCCAGCAGTCTTCGGGCAGTAGGCGGGGGACACCATGAATTGGTTGCCAGCCAATCGCAGGGCACACAGAGACGAACAAACACGCTCACACTCATACCTAGATTTAGTGCCCAACGAGCCTACATGTGGGAGGAAACCGGAGCACCCGGAGAAAACCCACGCAAGCCCGGGGAGAACATTCCACACAGGGAGGCCGGAGCTGGGATTACCTCTGCACTGTGAAACTAACCACTGGACTACCGGGCCGCCCCTTACAAACCCGTGTGGTCTTAAGAGGTCCACATCCCAGTACTTCTTGATGGGGTGCCCGGAATAAAAAAAGATATGTTGTTTACTTAATAAATGCTTACACATGCATTGTATAACGGTAGCATCAATGTTAATACTTGCCACTGTATGCCACTATGTATAAACTGACCCAAACAGCCATTCAACTGTCTATATCTCCAGTCAGGAGAGGATTCTTCTTAATTGATAAGAGGGACAAGACACGTTGTCCATCTGTGATTACTGAAGTCTTAATTAAATTCCGATCAAAAATTAGTATCCTCTACCCCTGTTAGAGTAGTCATTTACACCGTTAGACACTACAAGAATCTTTCCTAAGATAGATTTGCACAACGTATACCATTTGGTTCTTATAAGGGAGGATGACGAGTGGAAAAACAGCGCACAATACCCCTATCGGACAATTTGAAAATCTTGTCATGCCATTCGTGTTAACTAACGCACCTAGATGATTGACCAGTTCTGCTTTGTGACATTTCTTGATGATATTTTGATCTTCTCCCGGATTGGAGAGGAGCACCGCGCATTATTCCACAACAGATTATTTGTCAAGTCGGAGATGTTTGAAATTAATTCTATGTCAGTGCAATTTCGGGGGTTCATCGTGGAGAAGGATCGACTGCAAGCCAATCCACCCGAGGTCCTGGCTGTGGTTGATTGGCCCACTCTAACATCAAGGAAACAGTTACAGAGGTTCATCGGCTTTGCCAACTCATATAGGACATTCATTTGCCATTTTCGCAGTAAGCTTAAGTCAGTCGAAAGACCATTTGAGTTGACACCCCCTGGTGTCAACCAAGAGTGTTCAACAAACTCTGTGTCGAATGTTGAACTCTATGTTGATCTCTGAGATAAGAAACTCAGAGTTTCTGATTTCAGAAAGAGGATTTGGATCAGTTTGGAGTGTCTTCACCTGAAGTTAAGCATATGCACCACACAACTCTGAAAAGCCAGCATGCATGGATCCCCAATTCGAGGAGTCACCATGGCAACGAGGAAAAAGGACTGCATTTTTAACCCCAGCAGAAGTAGAAATATAAATGCGCTCATACATCGAGTTTGAACACATTTTCAGGAAGAAGTGCAACAATGCTGCAGCTGCGAAAGAGTTGGAGACACTGAGGGAAAACATTGCTGCTCGGGTCATTGCATAACTTTCTATGTAGTTCTTTGCAATCACAAAAAAATACCAGGGGAAAACTGCTGCCTATTAATTTATTTGTGTGCAATCCCGCAGGGGACATGTGCACTTGGCAACAGCTGACGATGAAATAGAAAAACATTGTTCAAACAGCTAAGACCTCGGTATTTATCTGACCACCCTGCATACAGTTAGCTTAATTGAGTGCCCAGCATCTCCGACATTGTACAAAACCCTCCTTTTGCAAAGAAACGCAGGGTAACACACAATATCTGCTGGGAAGCGAGAGGATGAGTATGATTGGTAATGTTGCAAATGTATGGGCAGATTAGTTTGTGTCTGTAGATGATTGATGTGAAACGGTCCTGCTGAAAGACAATTGTCTCAAAATATAAGAACATCTATGTGCAGTCTGATAAGCGTCTCCTCATGAAGATTCAATTCTCTGCACAATAATGCTGAACCTTCATCCACTGGATCATTATCAAAAGGACAGGCCATATTTGTCTCCACCTATCAGCAATCCACTGTGCCGAATGGGCCTCTCATACAGTGACTCAGATTTTTAAAATGACAGACAGCAGGACTTGGCTCGGCCAAAACTGGGCTGCTGACTGAAGGAATGCGGAAATGAAATGGTGGAGACAGAGAGAAACTGGGGGTTCATTGAAAAAAAAAAAAAAAGTTAGGCATAGTCTGATGGTAACAATAGTCTGTTACCATCAGACTATGCCTGAGATGCCTGAGATGAAGAAGTATGCCAGTGAATGCCAAACAGCTATATTTCATGAGATGCCAATGCAGTTCTCGAGAGCAAGAGAGGCTGCCTATCCAAAACTTGTCCCCTGGCACTAGATCTCATCAGTGCTCTTGCCTCACAAGCTTTTCTGGAGTCTGATGGTAACAGACTATTGTCTGATGGTCAGTCTGATGGTAACAGACTATTGTTACCATCAGACTGACCTCTTTATGACATGTTGACCTCCATACGAGAAGCAAGAAAGCGATATTTGAAGGAACAATGGAAGCGCACTCTTACAAACACAGAAAAAGCAGTGTTATGAAGAGGTCTAAATTTTGCCATCATGCCCAAGAGAATCCGACATGAAGAGTACATACTCGCAACGGAAAAGGCATATCAAAGTAGCCTCGATCAAGGAAAAAAGGTCCACCTACGTAACACCATAGCAGGCGTCCTAAAAGCATCTAAACCCCCACAGTGCAATATTACAAAAATGGAGCAAAGAGCAATAATGGCACTTAAAAGAGATGATTCTATCATCATAGAGTAACAGAAACATCATATTCACACACAAAGAACAAACGCACCGGACCATATTTTTCTGGACCTAAATATTCACTTTAATGAAGACAGCAGCTAAAAACCACTGTAGAAAACCAATTCCGAGATTAGAGATGAGAGAACTTTTATGAAAGAAACAAAAAGTAGTTTTCACTCCATCGTTTCACTTTCCGTACAATTGATTTTTTAAACATGAAAATGCCTTATACTGTCCCATAAATGTATATTTATTACAGTCAAAGAGTGGAGCTCATTCAGCAATTAAACCATTCTATCAAATGATAACAAGCTGTGGAGTTGTAAACAAGTTGTGAGGAACATAAATAGTTAAACGTCAAGTTTAAAAAATGGAGCGGCATGACTAACTCAACCTAAACAAACTCAGCCTGGATACGCAAGTCAACTGAGACAGCAAGGAATTTATCGCCGGCATAGGGCTGAAACCTTCTATGTCAACATGTGGTGAAATTCTTTTCACAAATCTATACTATTGGTCAAAGGACAGGTGAGGGTTTATTATTATTATTATTATTATCATTTATTTATTTATTTTTACAAATTATTTAGGAATCTAAAGTGTTGGAAATGGCTTACACTCTTGCTGCAATATTAGTGGTTGAACAAACATGACATTCTTTTTTTCATTCATTAATACATGAATTTGATCATATTCCATAATACTGAAATAATAAAAACAAGAAACATTTATATGTGACACACTGGTTTCTTGTGTTAGAAGCGAAAGCATAAAAAGTAAAACTTTCTGGGCTGAGAAAGGACTCTCTGGGTGAGTTGGCCGGATGAAAGTAGCACCCAGCTGAGTAGGCTTTCCAGCTATGTGCTGGTTAATGTGGGATGAATGCCTCATCAGACCCACAGCTGGCTGCGAGATAGCTCACATCAATGCACAGCATCTGGTGGCATTATATCAGCCAGCTTAAGCCATGTTAAAATTCTAACTTACACTCCATGGTTATTTGTCTCAGCTGCTGTTTTTAGGTCCTTTTACTTGGTTCACTGTCAATGGAGGGTGATTAATGTCGGGAAATCATGGGGATATTTAACAAAGCTTGGGTAATTGATTGTGGCAGATCCTGCTCGCAAACAGCAGGTCCACAGCCCCCTTCCCGGAGCCCAGCAGAGGCCCAGCAATGATGGAGATAAGGAAATTATCTCTACTCTGATGATTTAGACAGAATGACACTCGAAACACAAGTAACACAATAAAATTGATGCTCTCTAATTTTGGACTGTGTTCTATTTTAACTAAATAACCAAACACACACACACACACACACACACACACACACACACACACACACACACACACACACACACACACATAAATAAATAAACACAAGAATAAATAGTGAAATAAAAGATGCTAAAATAGGTTTAATAAAATCCTATCAGTTAATTTGTTTTGTGTTCATAGAAAATAAAAATAAATGCAGTGAGAGCTGACTAGACATTTTGACCTTTGCAAATAATTTAGTTTGAATGTTGTGGCACGATGGCCGACTGGTTATCACGTCCGCCTCACAGTGCACAGGTGCAGGGTTCGGTTCAGGCTCCGGCCTTCCTGTGTGGAATTTGCATCTCCTTGTGCCTGCATGGGTTTTCTCCAGGTACTCCGGTTAATTCCCACTGGTCTGATTGTGAGCACAAATGGTCTCTGTGCGCCCTGCAATTGGCTGGCAACCAGTTCAGGGTGTACCTCACCTACTGTCCGAAGACAGCTGGGATAGGCTACAGCACGCCCCGTGACCCTTGTGGAGATAAAGCGGATTAGAAAATGGACGGATAGATGGAATATGAAATGTCTGCCATCGAAACATTTGCAAAGAAAAAAAGGATGAAAAGTGTGGCTGGGAACAAGACACCTACCCCGGAAAAGGAAGTGAGACCTCGGAGGCCCGGCTGATCTCAAGGCAGGGACGAGCATGCACGTGCGTAAGAGCTCATTCGGGTGACAGATGCCTCCCTTGGGCGTGTGTGAATCAAGTGCCCCTGGTAGCTCAAATGAGCTCCAATTGGGACGGGCGGGGGTGCGTAAATGTTCAGTCGTAGGCGCCACCCTCGGGCGTGCGTAAAGCAAGTCTACTGGTGACCCTGGATGTCTGGCTGGGCGGAGGGGAATTCGATTAAATGCCGGTGCCCCTGGTAGCACAAATGAGCTCCGGGCAGGGCGGGCGGGCCTGCACAAATGCTCGGCCAGGTGCAAAACACCCCCCAAAAAACTGAAATTCCATACAGGGGTACAATATCATTCACTCACAGAGTCAATCCAACACTAATCACAGTCCCCCTCACGTTTGTGGCCAATGGATTTTTATCACGGCGACAGTACGGGGGCTGATTTTGATGAGTCCCAAGGCTGCTCTCCTATTCCTTTTGAAATCCCATCTCTTTAGTAGAAGTATTAGTATTCAAGTAGCCGGAGGCGTTGGCCCTCTGAGATCACAATGTTATTAATACAAACATGTTAAACTGCATGTTGAAATTCAAAACAGAGGAGCCAAAATGTCAAGGTTTCAAACTATGGCACGAGAATTTTCCTTTAATATACAAGACACACTGAACAAAATTATAAATGCCACACTTTTGTTTATGCTCCCTGTATGTTATGTTGTTGACAAATCTGTTTAAATCTGTGTTAATCTGTGTTAGTAAGCGCTTCTCTTTCTCCGAGATAGTCAATCAATCCACCTCACAGGTGTGGCATATCAACACATATCACCTTAAGGTTTTTGAACGTAATTGGTCAACTACAAATTCGGGAAAAAAAGTCGTGATTAATACCAGGACACCTGCTAGACGTCATTGTTTTTGTGTGAGCACCTGTTTACACATTCAGTTTGGCAATAAAAACTAACAGCAAGAAAATACTGTGGATTGTAACAGGCACACACCATCCATTATCTGAGCTGTCTATCCTCACAAGGGTCGCAGGCATGCTGTAGCCTATCCTAGCCATCACAGGCCAGTAGGCAGGTCCACCCTGAACGTTTTGCCAGCCAATCGCAGGGCACGCATAGCTAAACAACCATTCACACTCACAATCACACCTCGAAACAATATATGGAGTGTTTGATTAACTTGCATTGCATGATTTTGGAATGTCGGAGAAAACCGGCGTACCCGTAGAAGATCCACGTGGGCACAGGGAGAACATGCAAGCTCCACACAGGAAGGCCGGGCCTGGAATTGAACCCCAGACTGCTGCATTGCGAGGCGGACGTGCTAGCCATTCAAACACTGCTTTTTCATAACATCTGTCCATTGCACTCATAAACACCAATTGCTGTAATGACCTCTAAAGATGGACACTATTAACACCTGTTTTCTTATTAACACCTGTTTTCTCGGATTCTCTATCTGGGGCAACCAGTTAGGATCTGGTAATATGCGTAGCACAACTTGTCCTAATTTCCTGTCACTTTCAGTCACCACGACTGCCGTAAATATGTGTAGGAATCCTACTTACATGGCAGGAAAGGGTCGGAATCATCCAGAAAGACAACGTTACCTGATGTGTTTTGTCACCTCTTCCAGTTCCCTGAACAAGCAGACGTATTGGTGCTTTTGCTCCAGGGGCTAGAAGTGTCGTACCCCATCTGATGTAGCTGTTTGATCCTTGCTAAGTCCTCTCTATGACAGATGAGCTCTGCTTTACACATGAAACGCTCAGGCCACTCAAGTCTGTGAGAGCAAACTGTCAGTCAGACAGCAGAGCACCTTGACGCATCGAGCCGCTTTGTGAAATGAAATGCGTAGTTCTCTTCTTCTGCAATGATTTAAAATACAGTAAGGCCCACTATTAACCTATTACCATCCTGCTAGATTCCAGTTTTTTTTTTTTACCCAATCACCAACATATATCTAATTTTCAAATGTGGGAACAATCGCAATAGCACAAAGGTGATATAAAAATACATTGATTCAAGTCCGTCATTGCATTTGCATATGTGCAGTCCATTATTCAACAGGCCAACAACATTCTAGACAATCCTTCTCACGTGCTGCACTCCCAATTCGAGCTCCTACACTCAGGAAGGAGGTACAGGACCCTTCTATGCAAACTAAACCGATACAAAAACTCATTCATACCGCAGGCTATCAACCTAATTATCAAACAACTAGATGAAAGCAGACAGACAAGCAGGAGGACATGAGGGCAGTGTGGGGTGTGCAGATGCCTGTAACGTATTGTCCAATGTATGTAGAGTCTATATTGTCCTGCACTGTATTATTGTCCAATGTCTGTTGTGGATGGTACACTGTATGTATTGTTCAATGTATGTAGCAGGATGGGGGGCCTGTCCTCCAAGACAAGTTTCTTATATGGGAGACCAAATAAAAAGTCCAATCAAATCAAATCAAAATCAAGCGCTCTGTTTTCTTTTTCTTTTACACGCACCGGTGGACAAAGCTCAAGGTGCAAAGTGTGGCCTGAGTGGAAGGGAGAGGAGGTGCATGGTTTACATTGAATCGCTCTCGTCCTACATACAAACACAAAAATGTTTCTTCCCTCGTCTGCCCCCATAGAACCTGTTTGATAATACTGGAAGATTTGAACAAACTCCCCAATGAAGAGACATTAATCCTCCAAGGTGGGCTGGCTGGCGCTGTTTACATTTACATTTTTCTGGCAAAATTTTAATATTCTAATAAAAATAAGGCAGCAAATCTCAGGAAATTTGCCAAATACATGGTATTTCGTCATGAAGGGGTTCCTAAATTCATGTCAATGTGACACTAAAACCTGCTATGGTGCGGTTTTTATGAACGTCTGCCGTCCCCGTGGCAACGGCCGTGGAGGAGGCCTTGCGGTAATCCACCGCGAGAAGTGGAAAGTTCTGCCTGTCTCCGTTCCTGCATCGAGCTCTTTTGAATGCCTGGTTTTTAAGCTCCCTGGACCCTCGCCAACCATCATCGCTACAGTTTATCGCCCCCCAAAGCCACATTGTGATTTTATCAACGAATTTTCCAGCCTAATCACACATTTATCCACTCGCTCGCCAAATTTAATCTTGCTGGGAGATTTCAATATTCACATGGACAACCTCGACCTGCCACTCACCAGAGATTTCGCATCATGTCTGGAGAGCCTTGGGATACGTTGTCTTATCAACTTCCCCACCCACATTAAAGGCCACACATTGGACTTGGTTTGCTGCTCTGGTCTCTCCTCCTCCAAGCCCACTGCTGATGTACTTCCTGTAACCGACCATTTCCTCCTCACTTTCAACACCATACTCTGCCTTTCTTCCAGTCCCATTTCAACACCATCACCCGCACTGCTTATTTCCACCTCAGCAATATTAACAGACTTTGCCCTTCCCGCACCACTGCTATTCTTGTCCACAGTCTTGTCACATCCTGCTTAGATTACTGCAATGCTCTCCTTTTCGGCCTACCTCAAAAGTCCCTCCATAAAATCCAACTGGTTCAAAACGCCTCTGCCCGCATCATTACAAAAACACCCTCCCACCAGCACATTACTCCTGTCCTTCAGCAGCTCCACTGGCTCCCTGTCCATTACCGCATCAACTACAAACTGCTCCTATATACATACATGGCCATCCACAACTTGGCCCCTCCCGACCTGTCCGACCTTCTTCAGGTGTATACCCCCACTCGCTCCCTCAGATCCTCATCCTCCCTCCGCCTGTCAGTGTCCCCTGCCCGCCTGAGCACCATGGGAGCCAGAGCCTTCAGTCGCGCTGCTCCAAAGCTCTGGAACAGTCGACCTCCGGACCTCCAAAACTGCACACCTGTCTCCACTTTCAAGTCCCGTTTAAAAACACACCTGTTCAGGACTGCCTACAATACTTAATTTCTTCCACTTCCCATGTCTTGTGTTTTTATGTCCTGTTTTTATTTAATATTTCTCTTATCTATTTTTATATTGCATCTCCTCATTTTCTGTACAGTGTCCTTGGGTGGCATGAAAGGCGCTTTTAAATAAAATGAATTATTATTATTATTATAACTATTTAGGCTCACCAAAGTAGCATCATTTACTACTTAGGTACTTACTTGAGTTGGTGGTATCTTCACTGAAATAATCATCTCTGTACTAAAACCCATTAAAATATGCATGAAAACAACAAAGACAGACTTTCACTTGAACAGCTGTCCGTCCATCCATCCATTTTCTAATCCATTTATCGTCACAAAGGTCACGAGTGTGCTGGATCCTATCCCAGCCGTCTTCGGACAGTAGGCGGGGTAGACCCTGAACTGGTTGCCAGCCAACCGCAGGGCACACAGAGACGAACAATCATCCACGCTCACACCCATACCTAAGGACAATTTAGAGTGTTCCATTCACTTGCCATGCATGTTTTCAGAATGTGTGAGGAAACCAGAGTACCCGGAGAAAACTCACGCATGCACGGGGAGAACATGCAAATTCCACACAGGAAGGCAGGAGCCGGAATCGAACCCAGCACCTCTGCACTGTGAAGCAGACGTGCTCACCAGTTTTCCACCCTGCCGCCCTGAACAGCTATGGAATATAAAATAATACGTCTAGTAGGCCCAGAACTCTTCCATCCGTCCATTATCCGAGCCATTTATCCTCTTGATATGGAAAAAGAGACTCACACTATTTTAAATGATGAAAGTTGTAAAAACGTGTAAAAATTAACCAAGATGTTGAGTGGTGCGTCACTTGAGAAAGCTCTGTTGCCTTTTCTTATCGTGTAGATACCATGACTTTAAAATGACCTGTGCAGTATCCTATTTGCGTACATAAAACACTGCCTATGTAATACCAGTGACTGCACATTATAGTTGGGTCCCAACATATTTCCTGCAGTCTCAAGGCTCAAAATAACTTTTTGTTTGTTTTGGGTTTTTTTATTGAAAATTTTAGCGAACCAATGATGTAATTTGAGGAGCACCTTTGTAATATTGAGGAGCATTTTTTTGGGAGGGCTAATCCCGGTGCTCTGAAAAAAAGTGTTGAATTAATCAATAAAAATATGACAATATCATGTGGGAATTTTAAGGTTGCCATCCATCCATCCATTTTCCGA
Source organism: Hippocampus abdominalis (assembly GCA_018466805.1). NCBI lineage: Eukaryota > Metazoa > Chordata > Actinopteri > Syngnathiformes > Syngnathidae > Hippocampus > Hippocampus abdominalis. Next base: position 356,098 of record CM031696.1, read on the forward strand.
ACCGCTTTATCCTCACTAGGGTCGCGGGGGGTGCCGGAGCCTATCCCAGCTGTCTTCGGGCAGTAGGCGGGGGACACCCTGAATTGGTTGCCAGCCAATCGCAGGGCACACAGAGACGAACAACCATCCACGCTCACACTCATACCTAGGGACAATTTAGAGTGCACAATCAGCCTGCCATGCATGTTTTTGGAACGTGGGAGGAAACCGGAGCACCCGGAGAAAACCCACGCAGGCCCGGGGAGAACATGCAAACTCCACACAGGGAGGCCGGAGCTGGATTTGAACCAGCACTGTGAAGCCGACGTGCTAACCACTGGACTACCGGGCCGCCCATTTTAAGGTTGCAATTATTGAATATTTTAGGATTGGAGTATCCTGCTGGAAATTCTATCGAATAATCAAATATAGTATTCAGATATGTTTTTATTTAATTAATGAGCAATTACAAATACAATAGAGAAAATGTAATATTTTGCTTACTAACGAATGACTAATTGATGTCCTTTTTAAAAAAAATGATTTCCAGTTCCTATTTCTTAACTTCACATTGTTAAACTATTTTGTTGTGTAGAAACGTTTTCCACTGGGTTTAAACCGAGTATTTCTTGTATCAAAAGCAAACAGCATTATTAAAAAAAAAAAAAAAAAAGGCAGTGACAACCTTTATGCAACTTCACTTAAGTCACTAGCATTTTAGTAAATAACATACTGTATTACAGTAGTTTGATAAGTGCGTTTTATGAGTTTAAACCACCATCAAAAATGTTTCTCATACTACTCGAAATTTTGGAGTTTTTGAACTAATGACACCACGAGAGGAGAAACAAATATTTCCTTCGTTTTACTGCACCAAAATCCTATAAAATATCTCTGCTACACTGGCCGTGCCGACACTGAGCCAAACTTACAAGCACACTGGATGATCTAATTATGGTCGAGGGCATACACTGTACTTATCATTTTGGGAATAAAAAAAAGCCACAAATTTGCCAGTAGTCAAAATGCACAGCTCAATTTTTGTATTTTTTTTTGGTCGTTCATAACGGTCGATAGGTCAGATGATCAGATATGCTCTCATAAAATCCTTCTGGCCACAGTACAAATTTGACAGTGGCCCTGCCGGACCATCGCATGCTGTCGCCAAAAGCACGGCCCAACCACACACTTCGCCAGAGAGGCGGAGAAAAATAATCAAGCAGCAGGGAAAAAATTTGTGGGCATCACAGAACCGCGAGACACAATTGCGGGTCCGCATCAGGGCTCGGAGAAAAGAAAGCATGATATCAGGCCCGTGCTGCGGGCATCAGCTTTGGCCGTGCCTGATATTTTAGGCAGAAAAGGGAGTGACAGGCATTTCGCTCCGTCACACTATTAGTCAATGTCTCGGAACAAATTGTGGGGCCACGTATGACATGTTGCACTATGCAGGGGCAGACTTTCTTTCTTGTAGCTGTAATGCGTCCCAGATGCCAGATCGGCACAGGGCTCAATTTTATGTTAATAATAATAATAATACATTTTATTTATAAGCGCCTTTCAAGACACTCAAGGACACTTTACAATCAGGAACAAAACAATAAAACACAATACGGGTTGAGCAGCGGCAGCCAAACGCGCCAGCGTTCACTCAACCCGGAAGTCAGAAAGAAATTGTATTCCATAGCGTACTTGCCGGCCATTTTATTCGAAATGGTTACAACGAACCACCGTGATAACGTACAGATTCATTATGTCCTTGCAGGTACGTTAGTAAGGAACATTAACATATACAGTATCTCACTGATTTGTGGAGCGCTACTTTTTACCGTGTTTTCTGTCCTACGTGGCGGCTTCACATGAGGTGTCTCTGGCGGAAAGCAAGGTCCGTGTTACAATGACTGCACGTCACTGCCGTCATAGAAAATAAACCTTGCGTTCTGACATGTATCTGTTACCTAATTATGAGGAATCATTAATATAATCTGTGTCATTACATAAATAAATGCTTTGTTAAGTAAAAGATAATTATGAAAAGGCAATGTGGGCAAATTTGGTCATTCAGAGGCAGCACGATGAAGACTGGTGGCCACATCTGCCTCACAGTGCAAATGTCTGAAGTTCGATTTCAGGCTTCGGCCTTCAAGCTCTGGGGTAGAGCTTGAAGGCTCAAACTTTGACATTTGTTGGACAAGCCATTGGGTCAGGAAGGGATGAAAAAGTGCTTGCTTTCAAATTTAGGAAATTACAGTGTATAGTGAGCAACGTATCAAAACTAAGCCTGTCGTCAGGACTTTTCCTTCTTTTTTTTTTTCAAACAGTCACATCATGGCTGTATTGAACTCCGTGCTTTAGGCATTATTGACACCTAAGGGTATAAAGAGTGCACAGCACATACAGTATCAACAAAAAGTGTGTGTGTGGGGGGGGGGGGGGCTCAACACAGCTCTCTTAATTCGACACAGGACTTCAAAATGAATTCTCTGATTCATGTTATGTTACGTATGTTGCTGAGTGACCGTTCTATGTTGAACAATGCACATTCAACTTCTGTAATTCATACTGAGTTTTTCAATACACTTATTCAAGTTTAGTGATTTAGATTCAAATATAAATTACTCATATACAATTTTGGTGACACATGTTTCAGGTCGGCGGCCCGGTAGTCCAGTGGTTAGCACGTCGGCTTCACAGTGCAGAGGTACCGGGTTCGATCCCAGCTCCGGCCTCCCTGTGTGGAGTTTGCATGTTCTCCCCGGGCTTGCGTGGGTTTTCTCTGGGTGCTCCGGTTTCCTCCCACATTCCAAAAACATGCATGGCAGGCTCATTGGGCACTCTAAATTGTCCCTAGGTATGAGTGTGAGCGTGGATGGTTGTTCGTCTCTGTGTGCCCTGCGATTGGCTGGCAACCAATTCAGGGTGTCCCCCGCCTACTGCCCGAAGACTGCTGGGATAGGCTCCAGCGCCCCCCGCGACCCTAGTGAGGATGAAGCGGTTCGGAAAATGGATGGATGGATGTTTCAGGTCATATTATGAATATGATTATGTTGTACGACCACAACAACAACAACAAGCAGTAAGGAGCAGTAATAGCACAAAAATGTTTATTTGTGTGTGTGTGTGTGTGTGTGTGTGTGTATTTGGAGTTGTCCAAACTGTTTCTAAATGAATGCAATTTTGTGGTGTTACTCTTGGAAACAGTCTTTACTGACAGTCCTAAAACAGCTCTGATGAAATGTAATTTAGCGATGAAGGGAGCACATTAAAAATAACAATGACATAGTGACGGAAATATTGAAGACTGATTATGATGGACTTCTGGTAACGGATGCCATTGTCAGAAATACATTTTGAACTACGAGGTCCCTCCCCGCAAGGTTTAACTAGAGGTAATTGAATCTTTTGTTAGATTTTAAATATTTTTTGAGAGGATTATTTGATTTCTATCTCAATGGTCTGTCATTTGACATAGTCCATAACTTCAGTCAACCATCGGGCCACCCTAAATACAGATAAAGATATTTATTGCATTATAAATGCTATTTATATGACCAGTTAGAATTTAATGTCAATCACATTTTTTTCCTTAAATCCACCCTGAATCCACCAAAATGCTGGGATCATAATAATCCTGATTTTTTTTAATTTTTATTAAAGTTATCCTCTGCTTAAAGGTTTTGAAGAGCACAAATTGAAGATTTGATCCAGATTAAAACGGATTCAAGAATGCACTTTTGGTTTTAAACAACCTATTTTCAAAAAAGGATTCAATCCAGTTTTGGAAAGATTGCCCTTGAACAACCGTGCCAGGGAATTTGCAGTTGACTGAGACATCAAGAGAAAGAAATACTGAGGTGGTGCCGCTGCATTGCCTCTGTCCTTGAGGTGATGGTGGAGAATTTAGGAGGGTGGGATTCCTCCGATATCAGGGGTGGTCAGTGTGGTCTCCGGGATGATTGTTATGCAGGGGGCATCACAGAGTCTATAGTTAGGGTTAAAAGGAAAAAAGGGGAGTCATTGGTTGAGTGGGTGTTGAGCCTCCAGCATAACAGCAGGCCGGGTACAAATCGTTGAACCCCCTCTTCTTCGCCTGCCGCTCCTTTATCACCTGTTGGGAAGATTACAGATAAACAACAGATGAGTATTTCAATATTTTATCAACATCTTAAAAGGAATGATGGAATCTGTTTGAGCCCGTTTGCTTAACTCTTCTTCCATCGATGCTGTGAACAAAGTTAAGCTGTTTGAAGAGATACCTACAGGGCCGCGCTGTTGATAGTAGCATCTCTTTCGGGGCTTTTAAAATTGTTGTGAAATCGAGTTTCCCTAAATGCAGTGATGGACTTCAAAAGTGACATCAACATACATATATCGTTCAAAGTTTGTAATATTTTATGCAATTGCCTTTAGCATTCACGTAAACAACACAGATGTGACCAAAGCTTTGCAATTCTGCTCTTTGATCCCAGTTTAAATACTTTGATCTGACTCAGAGTAAAACATGTTTTTTTTTCCCCCCCGAAGGGAGACAGGCCAAGCACAGTAGCGAAATGGCCCTGGCAGCATTGGCCAAGTCCAACAAATTAACTAAACATACAAAATGTATTTTATTTTTGCAGCATACCCCCTGAGCCATAAAAAAGTGAACTGCTGCTCTTTTATTTGTAGATAGCCCTCTTCCACTACATTTTGGGATTAATGTCAGGGTTTATGTGGGTTACTCTGTTGCAGACTATTTTCATAGTTTGTACAAAAACAAGCTGACAGAAACCAAGAAACAAGGACACTTAGGCTAATAAGAGCTGAATTTTGATGAGCAGCACATTTGGAAAAAAAATGCTCTAATTCGTTAATAAAGGCGAAGAAATCCTGGGGAGTAAGCGGTGCAAGATTAATTGCATTTTGAAGGTAAACATCAGAAGGAGACTCCTTTGAAGCACTTCAATGCCATCCGCATATGAAGACCCAAAGTGACTTGTGGAGTAGCACACCATCAGGGAGTAGGAGACAGGGTTTTCTGTTCCATATTGCTGTTTAGGTGAAGTGAAATGGTTGTGAATATGTCGCGTTTTTGGACGAGCCGAATAAGGAGTTGGATCCCAATAAACGCAGACGTCAACAAGATCTCTGTGCCAATCGAATAGTTTAATGTATATAATAAAAATGGATAACAAAAAGCGCTTGTATACACAAGGCAAGAGAAGAAAACTAGGATCGCGTAAACAAACGAAAAACAACGTCGAGAAACACACGCGAGAAAATCCAATACGTAAAATAAAGAAACATGACAGTACCTCCCCCTCAATGGACGCCTCCCGGCGGACCACCCGGCTTCGATGGATGTGCAGTGTGGAAATCACGGAGAAGGGACGGGTCCAAGATCCAGGAGCGGGGGACCCACTGCCTCTCCTGCGGGCCGTAGCCCTCCCAGTCGACCAGGTACTGGAACCCCTGCGCCGAGAGTCCAAGATTTCCCGCACCGTGTACACCGGGTCGCCGTCAATAATCCGCGGAGGAGGTGGCTTAGTGGGTGGAGGAGCCAGGGGGCTGGCGGTCACAGGCTTGAGAAGGGAAACGTGGAAGACGGGGTGAACCTTCATGGAGCAGCCGGAGCTTGACGGAGACAGGGCTGATGATCGACTCCACCTCGAACGGTCCTGAGAAGCGAGGCCCCAACTTGCGAGATGTCCCAGCCAGTCGCAGATCCCTCGTTGACAGCCACACTTTCTGCCCCACCTGATAGCTAGGCGCTGGGCGACGGCGGCGGTCAGGCATCTGCCGGTTCCTAGCGGCTGTGCGTGACAGCACAGCTCTGGTCTCTCTCCACACGCGATGGACCCGTTTCAGGTGGAGCTGTATGGACGGGAGTTCCACCTGACCCTCCTGGTCAGCCAAGAGGAGGCTGATAACCATAGGCCGACATAAACGGAGACCGACCGGTGGCAGACGAGACAAGGGTGTGGTGGGCATATTCCACCCACGGCAGGTGAGTCGACCAAGATGAGGGGCGATGGAGACACACGCAGCGCACCGCTGCCTCCAAGTCATGATTAGCGCGTTCAGTTTGTCCATTGGACTGCGGGTGGTACCCAGATGACAAGCTAGCAGTGGCCCCTATGGCGCGACAGAACTGCTTCCATACTCGGGAGACGAACTGAGGACCCCGGTCGGACACAATGTCCACCGGGATCCCATGAAGGCGGAAGACTTGATCGATGAGGACGTCGGCGGTCTCCAGTGGGAGGGCAGCTTGGACAAGGCGACAAAATGGGCAGATTTAGAGATTCTGTCCACAATGGTGAGTATAACGGACTTGCCCCGGGAAGGAGGCAGGCCTGTGACAAAGTCCATGGAGATGTGGGACCACGGCCGAGGCGGAATGGGTAGAGGCTGCAGCAACCCGGCCCGTGGTTGACGGGACGTTTTACTGCATGCGCAGTTGGGGCAGGCCTTGACGAGATCCAGTAGATCTTTCTGCAGCTCCGGCCACCAAAACCGCTGGGAGACGAGTTGTAAGGTCCGGTTCACCCCAGGATGGCACACAACCTTTGACGAGTGCCCCCACTGCAATACGTCAGAGCGCAGAGTTGGGGGTACAAAAAGTTGCCCTGCGGGACAGCCAGCTGGGACTGGGGTTCCACTCTGGGCCTCCTGGACCCTTCGTTCGATCTCCCAATGTAGGGCGCCCAAAATACAATGGTCGGGAAGAATGTTCTGTGGTTCGTTGCTTTTCTCGGCGGGGTCATGGATTCGGGAGAGAGCATCAGGTCGTATGTTCTTGGAACCAGGGCAGTAAGTAAGTGTGAAGTTGAATCGTGTCAGAAGGAGCGCCCACCGGGCTTGACGTGAGTTGAGTCTCTTGGCCGAGCGAATGTATGCGAGGTTCTTGTGGTCGGTGTACACAGTAAACGGTTCTTCAGTCCCCTCGAGCCAGTGTCACCATTCCTGCAAAGCCATAACAACAGCTAGCAGTTCCCGATTCCCAACATCATAGTTGGCTTCGGCAGGACTGAGACGACGTGAGAAGAGGGCGCAAGGGTGGAGTCTCTGGTCAACTGGGGATCGCTGAGACAGTACCGCTCCCACCCCTGAATCCGAAGCGTCCACCTCTACAACAAAAGGAAACGATGGGTTAGGATGTTGCAAAACCGGGGGGTTAGTGAAGGCCTTCTTCAGGTCCAAAAACGCATTGTCAGCGTCGGTGTCCCACCTAAAAGGAACCTTGACTGAGGGCAAACCGGGTCAGAGGTAGGGCTCTCTGGCTGTAATTCCAGATGAACCGGCGATAGAAATTAGGCAGGGGACACCCTGAATCAGTTGCCACCCAATCGCAGGGCACACAGAGGCGAACAACCATCCACGCCCACACTCACACCTAGGGACAATTTAGAGTGCCCAATCAGCCTGCCATGCATGTTTTTGGAATGTGGGAGGAAACCAGAGCACCCGGAGAAAACCCACGCAGGCCCGGGGAGAACATGCAAACTCCACACAGGAAGGCCGGAGCTGGAATTGAACCCGGCACCTCTGCATTGTGAAGCCGACGAGCTAACCACTGGACTACCGGGCCGCCCTGGTGTATAACAATACCTCATCAATGCTGAGCATTACAGAGCCAAACACGAGAATACTCAGCCTCGTGCCAACAATCAAGGTAAGAAGCACCATTTACATGTGTGAATCTGAAGGTTATAGTACTCCTGTCAACTACCTGGAATTCACCTAAGAGAGGTAAATTTAAAATAAAAGGTTATTTTATTATAAGGGTGGCGGCCCGGTGGTTGAGTGGCTAGTGCGGTGACCTCACAGTGCAGAGGTGCAGGGTTCGACTCTGGCTCCCGCCTCCCTGTGTGGAGTTTGCATGTTCTGCCTATGTGGGTTTTCTCCGGGTACTCCGGTTTCCTCAAACATTCTAAAAACATGCTTGGCAGGTTAATGGAGAACTCTAAATTGTCCTTAGGTGTGAGTGTGATCCTTTTTATCCTCACAAGGGTCACGGGATGTGCTGGAGCCTATCCCAGCTGTCTCCGGGCAGTAGGTAGGGGACACCCTGAACCAGTTGCCAGCCAATCGCAGGGCACACAGAGACAAACAACCATCTGTGCTCACACTCACACCTGGGCACAATTTTGAGTGTTCCATTAACCTGCCATGCATGTTTTTGGAATGTGGCAGAAAAACTGAGTACCCTGAGAAAACCCATGCAGGCACGGGGAGAACATGCAAACTCCACAGAGGAAGGCAGAGCCTGGATCGAACCCACGACCTCTGTAAAGACCTTGTGATGTCAGGTATTTGCTCCATCTTTTTGAGAAAGAAAATAACCTGTGTGCAAAGGAACAGCTGAAACACGTCACAAACAGGATTTCTCTGGAGTCAGGAGCTTCAGGGTGCATTTCAGATCACTGATAATTGACAAGCTAGTTGAACAATGATCGCACATCCTTCACATTCTTGACCTTGCTGCTTTAAGGCAGCTCCAAGTGTGTCAGCTTGAGGTGCGACCAAGACGCTCAAAGAGCCATTTACCACTGCAAGCAAGGTCACAAAGGAAAAACAGACTGGAGTTTCAGTAAAAAGAACACTCTCAATATGATTAAGTGGAACGAATTGGATAATAACACACGACAAGGGCTTTGCTGAAGAAAAGGGGAAACACGCAGATTTTAGATCATATTTCAGTGAAAAATGCTGTCCATTTTTTGTAAAATAATAATAATCAAAAATATTAAAACAACAAACATTTAAGAACATTTGAGATGCTTTGGCCAAAAACAGGCCTAACAATGCCTATTGCCTGGAATAAGGGCCAAGTGCAGCATGATGGGGAGGAAGATGCTTGGGTTCCCCTCCGCCAGGCCTGTCTAAGACTGTCTCCATTGTGCAGGAGCATATGCTTCCAGTCAAGGGTGAAAAATGCAGGCACCAGCACATGCCAGATGTCTTTCAAGTATAGCCCAGCAGTCACCCTGCAGCCATACAACCACTCCTTTCCAAAAAGAGCAGATCCTTTCAGTCAACCAGTCAGTGGAGTGCAGATATATCACCGCAACAGCAAGTCAAGACTAGTTGAACTGTAAAGAAGTTGAGACGGGACCAGCTCCAGACAATAAATACCAGAGATCACCAGTGCCACCAACACACACACACACACACACACACACACACACACACACACACACACACACACACACACACACACACACACACACACACACACTCACAAACATAATTTACCTCAATGCTCAAACACAACCATGCAGCAGCTTAAGCAGGGAAGCCCAGACCACCCTCTCCCCAGCCACTTCTTCCAGCTCCTCCCGGGGAATCCCGAGTCGTTCCCAGGCCAGCTGGGAGACATAGTCTCTCCAACGTGTCCTGGGTTGTCCCCAGGGCCTCCTGCCAGTGGGACATGCCCGGAACACCTCACCACGGAGGTGTCCAGGAAGCATCCTAATCAGATATCTGAGCCACCTCATCTGGCTCCTGTTGAAGTGGAGGAGAAGCGGCTCGACTCTGAGCCCATCTCGGATGACCAAGCTTTTCACCTTATCTCTGAGGGAGAGCCTGGACACCCTGCGGAGAAAACCCATTTCGGCCGCTTGTATCCAGGATCTCGTTCTTTCGGTCACAACCCATAGCTCGTGACCATAGATGAGGGTTGGGACGTAGATCGACCGGTAAATTGAGAGCTTTGCCCTTTGGCTCAGCTCCTTCTTTACCACGACGGACCAATACAACGTCCACATCACAGCAGACGCTGCACCGATCTGCCTGTCAATTTCTTAATCCCTCTTGCCCTCAATCGTAACCGTAACCCTCACCCCAAGATACTTCAACTCCTCCACTTGGGGCAAGATCTCCTCCCCGATCCGGAGAGGGCACTCCTTTTCCGACTGAGGACCATTGTTTCAGATTTGGAGGTGCTGATTTTCATCCCAACCGCTTCACACTCGGCTGTGAAATGCTCCAGTGAGAGTTGAAGAGCTCTGCTTCGTCCCTTCGCTTGTGTCTGTGCCATTGTGTAGACATGAGTCTTGGAGGTATTTCTCAAAGTGTGACAGACATGCAGCTTGTGAACACACATCCTTTTCAAACAAACAAGAAAAAAAATCAAACCCGCTTTATATGGAGCACACAGATGATAACCTCAAGCCTGGGGAAGTCACAAGGGTCTGTGCAAAAATGTGCATGTTGCACAATGACCACATTGTGGTGTGAGAGGCTGGTCTGGGCAGGCCATGTGGCACAGTCACACCTGTTCTACCTTCGCTTAAAGGCTTACTTGCCGGAGGTAAATCAATCATCATTTAATACCCATAGATGTCCTCAAACACAGATGACAAACAGTGCTGCTGTGACATTGGGGCAGAATGGCTCACATTCAAGCCTCTCATACATCTAATATTAAGGTATTAGGGGTGGAATGGTTTTTGAAAACCAATAAAGGCGATCGGTTCAAACCATTTCGATTCAGTCTGAGTTATTCACCGCCCTTTCCTTGAGCGCTAACCCAACACGGTGGCGTCCATTGTTACAGCAGAGCGTCATGACTTGTGCATCATATTATTTCAGCAAAGTGGCAGCCAATCATATTGCAGTGTGGCGAACCCTAACCCATCCCACTGGGTCTTTATATGTCCAACGCAAGATCTTGGGTTAATAAAAGGGATGTTGGAATTACAACTGCCGGATGTCGCTATGTTCATGACTGAAGTGTTTTGTTTTTCACGATTCTCACCTACAAGTATTCAACACCACCCCACTCCCATGTCATAAAAGTCACAGTGACTTATGACTTCCGACAACAATACCTAATATGGGTGTATTGTAGATCCCCTCAAAATAAAGATGAGAGTCTGCATTTAAGCAGATCTTCCAGTGTGGTGGTGTTTATAGTCAAAAAGATGATAGTTTTGTGTGTTCATGTCCCTTGAATGATGAGATGACAAAGTTAACATTAATGAGCCGGGCTCATTCACCCATAACCTCATTCATACATAACATCAGGTAGAGAGTCATAATACACATAATAATTTGTCTATCCGTAAAACAGATTATGTATGACACATCTAAGTCTTTGGGCGTTAGATATGAATTATTTAATAATTTGAGCAGGGTCGCAGGCGTGGGGCAGCCAATCCCAGCTGTCTTTGGCAGTAGTCCGGGTACACCCTGAACTCCTTATCAGCCAATCACAGGGCACACAACAATTTAGAGGGTTCCATTGACCTCCCTTGCATGTTTTTGGAATGTAATAATAATACATTTTATTTATAAGCGCCTTTCAAGACATCCAAGGACACTTTAAAATCAGGAACAAAACTGATCAGAAACCGGAGCACCTGCAGTAAACAAAGGCAAGCATGGGGAGAACATGTAAACTCCACAAAGGAAGGCTCGAGCCCGGAATTGAACCCTGCAACTCCGCACTGTAAGGCAGACATGCTAACCAATTCATCACCATGCCACGCCCATTGTAAACCACTAAACAAAAATAAAAACTCTGCAGACTGGAATTATGATCTTGACTCAGTTTAGTACCTCCTAAATGGGAAACCTAGGCTTGTAAAATGAACGCAGAGCTGATGTATTTGCTGTGAACCATGACTTAGTCTGTTGTCTGAATGGCAGCAGATTGGAACAAGTCGGTTGAATGGTTTGTGAAGAGTTATTTGTTATGTCTACCACTCTGTACCACTGTCAAAGAAAGTAAAAAGTAATTAAAAATATTGCTGTGAAGATACATTTTCACATTTATCTACAAGAAAATTGAATTTATATTATTTCGAACTGACCCAAAAACAAAAACGGTGAGCGCAACTGAGACCAAAAACCAATGGATTTTGTAAACCATTTCTCCCCTAAAAGGTATAGTGTTTATTGTTTAGTTATTAATCCATTTATCAAACATTTGGCAGAATCATTGTAACTCCAAAATCATCACTTTTCAGGAGACCCCCCCCCCCAGTCAGAGATATTCGCTCGGACGGTCGACAAAGGCTCGAACACAGGAACAGATCGTCTTTCTCTGCCGGCAGGAGGTGCAGTTTCAATGAAGTCACTCACCGTGAGCTTCCCAACTGACACCCGAATTGGGCCGCCCCAAAGACAAAGCATTCCCATGGATTCAGCACCAGCGTCCATAAACTAACAGACACGTCGGCATTTTAACGATCGGTGTCCCTCTGAATTGATATGTGGTAACCTGGCTCGTGACCCTTTCTCGTGATGAAGCGCACAGAGCACTCCCTTCCGTCCAGGGTTAAATCTTCCTTTCTGAGATAAGGAGCGCATGGTCAGGTACCAGGCGCTCGGGTCCCTTGGCCTCAATTTGACCCCTGATTCTCTGTGCTTCTAATGTGTGCAAAATGTTCTGAACACGAGGTCAATCAAGCATGTAACAAGATGAAACTTTAAAACATGACAACATTGTATTTTGTATTCTAACACCCCCTCAAAAAAATCAAATGACAGGCTTGTTCATAGATTCACATTTTCACCACTTAACATACATCAATAACTCGTAAAATAAATAAATAAATACAATATACAATAATACAATAATACAATAAAACATGTGTGGACTGACCAATAGTATTGCGTTGAATCAAAAATATGAAATTCACCAAATTGTGACAAGAGATTTTGGCTCGCTGCCAGCTATATTTGTACTTTGTTGTTAAACCAGGGCGACCCGGTGGCCGAGTGGTTAGCACGTCGGCTTCACAGTGTAGAGGGGTTCAATTCCAGCTGCGGCCTTCCTGTGTGGAGTTTGCATGTTCTCCCCGTGCTTGCGTGGGTTTTCTCCGGGTCCTCCGGTTTCCTCCCACATTCCAAAGACATGCATGGCAGGCTGATTGAACACTCCAAATTGTCCCTCTGTGTGAGGGTGAGCGCGAACGGTTGTTCGTTTCTGTGTGCTCTGCGATTGGCTGGCAACCGGTTCAGGGTGTCCCCCGCCTACTGCCCGAGGGTAAGGGTTAGTAGGATAGGATCCAGCGCCCCCCACGGCCCTAGTGAGGATAAAGCGGTTTGGAAAATGAATGAATGAATGAATGAATGAATGAATATTTTTTTTTAATTTTATGGGCATTTTCAGAGTGGGTCTCATGAGGGTCGCGGACATGCTGAGGCCTATCCCAGCTGTCTTCAGGCAGTAGGCAGGGTACACCCTGAACAGGTTACCAGCCAATCACAGGGCACATAGAAACGAACAACCGTTCGCGCGCACACTCACACCGAGGGACAATTCAATGTTCAGTGTTCAATCTTTGGAATGTGGGAGGAAACCGGAGGACCTGGAGAAAACCCACACAAGCACGGGGAGAACATGCAAACTCCACACAGGAAGACCGGAGCCGGAATCGGACCCTGCACCTCTGCACTGTGAGGCCGACGTGCTAACCAGTCGACCACTGTGCCGCCACCTTCAGTTACAATCACTTTAACCCTGGACAACCCAAGAACCCTTTTCTTCTTTGGAAAATGATGAATTATACATTAAATTGCTTCTATATGTTCACTGAACACCAAAATATATGTTTTTTCAAATATTCAATGCTTTAATCCTAATTTAGGATTCGGGCCAAATTTGACCCTTTGGGTTCTCCAGGGTTAAAAGGGAAGTAAACCTCAAAATATTATTTACAATATTATGTTCTACGCAGGCCACCTACCCTCAACATGGCATTATGATTAATATTATTTTGTGCACTATGAGTTGATCAATAAAATCCACTCGATTTTATCCATCTGCCGTTTTGCCACTTGCTGTCAACTGAAAATGACATCACAGTTACTCAGGGCTCAGGTCACAACCAATGACGGATCACTTTTTTCTGAAGCTAAGCCATGATTGGTTGTGACCTGAGCCCCTGAGGAATTGTGAAATGGCCGCCCCCGTGAGATGGTTAAAAACACATGAATATTACTGCTGAACTCATATTCCACAAACAAAATATTTGTCCCAATGCCGTGTTTAGACTAGTGGAGGCACATAGAACATCCATCCATCCATTTTCCGAACCGCTTGATCCTCACTAGGGTCGCGGGGGGTGCTGGAGCCTATCCCAGCAGTCTTCGGGCAGTAGGCGGGGGACACCCTGAATTGGTTGCCAGCTAATCGCAGGGCACACAGAGACAAACAACCATCCACGCTCACACTCATACCTAGGGACAATTTAGAGTGCACAATCAGCCTGCCATGCATGTTTTTGGAATGTGGGAGGAAACCGGAGCACCCGGAGAAAACCCACGCAGGCCCGGGGAGAACATGCAAACTCCACACAGGGAGGCCGGAGCTGGAATCGAACCCGGTACCTCTGCACTGTGAAGCCGACGTGCTAACCACTGGACTACCGGGCCGCCCACATAGAACATATTATCGTTTTTTAAAAAAAAGTCTTAAACTCACCTTTAAGAAAACCACCACAGGTTTAACATACCTGCACAGACGTGCTGTGAAAGCACTATATAAATAAAGATGTATTATATTCCAAATCGGGCCATAATGTGTCACAGGAATGGAACTCTGGCGCTTGTTGAAGATTGCCGAGTACATTCTTTCACACACACACACACACACACACACACACACACACACACACACACGCTCACACACACACACTCACACACACGCACACGGACACAATACATAAAAATGCTGGCCATTGGCCATTGCCAACTTGTATGATCTCAATTAGCAGTCGTGACAACATAGCCTAAAACAGCGCTTGCCAGACAAACCCCTTGGGTAAACCGAATTTAACATACATTTCACACTTTCACACCGCTTACAGTGAAGCCTTCAAAAGGAATTACTGTTTATTTGAGAACACACCTCCTGACACCAAGCCTTATGCACCTTCTGCAAGTTGTGTTTTTATGCCCAACCGAAAGTGAAAGATAGACAACAAAACCCCGGCACAAAAACATTGGCAATTTGGTTTCACGGCTGACACTGGCACACTGTATATACGATCTAAATGCCTGTCTGATATTATTTTGCCACAGCTGCCCTGCAGCTATGAAATATGAGGGTGAGGTTGTGGTTGTAATACCCTCTAGTGCCTGTGATCTTGTGATAGCCAGCCAAGATGAGTATGTGGAAATGAGGTAGACATCCAGTAAATAATAGTTGCCATTCTGCCCCTCGGCAAGTGGTGGGCGGTGATCTCAAAAGGGGGATGGGGTGGGGGGCTTCACTCCATATGATATGTCAGGGTCTGACAAGGGACCAAGACCCGGAGCTTTCACCCCTCTGGAAACATCACCCTCGCCTCCACAATTTGTGCACTTAACACTTCACTTGGCGCATGACAGGTGCTTATTTCACTTCTCTGCCTTTTCCTTTTTGCAGCGATGCCTCTGAGCCCAGGGCAAATACTACATCTGCTCTGGGTGTCTGTCCAAAATGCTGCATTGCCTTTGAAGTGAGTTACTCAACCAGTGATACATTTTCAATTGACTGACTGTTATTCCTATGCTTTACTGTCTGTCCATTGTAGTACACCTTAACAATAGCATACACACAAAATAATGAATACTTTTTACCCAAATTATATGATTCACGCAAACTCTAGCATTGAGGACTGTAAAATTCTGTGATATAATCCTGAACAAATGAGGGGTGACTGTACTTCCACATATTTATTGTTGTTTCATAGCAACATAAATCTCTGCTCAAGATAAAAACAAAGAAGAAAAAGAAGAATCGTCTTTATTTGTCATGTAAACGCACACACACAAAGTTTGACCTGTGCATTTGACCCATCACATTAGTGGACACACCAACCTTGAACCTAAATACATACGGTGCTTGTTGACAATCTTAATCACTTGTCTAAGGCTTGCCAGCCAACTCCAGTGCTCAGTTGGATAAATGGTAAAATGGGCTTTTACTTGTACAGCACTTTTCTACGCTGTTACCTCATTCACCAACTGATGACACAGGATCGGGAGCAACTCGAGGTTCAGTATCTTGCTCAAGGACACTTTGACGTGGTCACAATGGCCAGGAATTGAAGCACCAACCTCTGGGTTGGGAAACGCCCATTCTAATACTGAGCACTGCCACCCCCCTTGACAGATGTTTAGACCAGAGGTTGGACTAAGTCACATATGTGCAAATCACAAAAATGTGTAACCTTCCAGCAAATTCCACAGAGTAGGGGGAAAAAATCAATCAAGTCAAATCGCCACCAAATTTCAAACAAGTCAACTGAAGTTATTATTGTTTGGTTAAAGCAAGTCATAAGTCATCAAATATCTCTCAGTCATCACAACATGTTTTTTCATTGATCATATTACAAAAAGTATTGGTGTGACTGGGTTTGGCTCTTCATATACTGTCTGACAGCCAGCATCCACCATCACCTTTGAACATTTGGAACAGGGTTCCAGAGATTCTGTTGGAATCCCTAGAGAGGTGACCCATCATTCATATTTGGCCCTCCGAATTTTTGGCTTTGGCAAAGGAATAAATAATACATCCTTCATATCGGGCGGCCTGGTAGTCGGGTGGTTAGCATGTCGACCTCATAATGCAATGCAGAGGTTGCATGTTCTCCACGTGCCTCTGTGGGTTTTCTCCGGCTACTCCGGTTTCCTTCCACATTCCAAAAACATGCATGGCAGGTTGATTGAACACTCAAAATTGTCACCAGGTGTGAGTTTGAGCGCAGATGGTTGTTCGTCTGTGTGTGCCCTGCGATTGGCTGGCAACCAGTTGAGGGTGTCCCCTACCTAATGCCCGAAGACAGCTGGGATAGGCTCCAGCACCCCAGGCGTCCCTTGTGAGGATGAAGCAGATCGCGAAATGGATGGATGGATGGATCCTTAATTCATGGACGACAGTCTAAAAATAGCACTTGTGCGGGGTACGCTGTTACATGTACACGACTAAAGACTTCTTTAAGTGTCACTACGGCAATGTTGCATGCAGTTTAACTTTATACTCGCTAGCAAACCACACAGATTGTTTGGGAAATCTGTTGCAGTTTCACTCCAAGAGGGATGTTGCTGTATAGCTCGTATTTGCTGCAACACCACAGGGTGGAATTTTCTTTGCATTTTAGGAACAAAGCAACAACAATTGAAACTGTGGCTGCTTATATTTTTATATATATTTCTTTATATTTATTTTTTTAAATTATTATTATCATTTATGTATTTATATTTAAAAAATCCTCGTCTCACCCCTTGGGTGGTGTCCGTCCCCCATTCAGCTCGGGTCCTCAACCAGAGGCCAGGAAGCTTGAGGGTTCTGCGCAGTATCCTTGCTGTTCCCAGCACTGCGCTTTTCTGGACTGAGATGTCTGATGTTGTTCCCGGGATCTGTTGCAACCACTCATCTGGTTTGGGGGTCACTGCCCCGAGTGCTCCGACCACCACAGGCATGACTGTCACCTTTACCTTCCAGGCTCTCTCCAGCTCCTCTCTGAGCCCTTGGTATTTCTCGAGTTTCTCGTGTTCCTTCTTGCTGATGCTTCCATCACTTGGGACCGCTACATCCCCTACAACGGCTTTATCTATGATCACGATATCTGGTTGGTTCGCCATTACCATTTTGTCAGTCTGGATCTGGAAAGGCTTTGAGCCTTTGTTTGGCAGTTTCGAGTGCTTCAGGTATGGTCATCTGGATGTACCTCTTGGGTATCGGCGTTTTCATCACACCTCTCTGGGCCTCCGTCAATTGACTCACATCTTTCCGAGCCACCTTGATCTTAGCCTCCAACCGTCTTTTCCATGGTGGGTAACGTATCTCATGGCTCCCATGGTTGCTCTTATTGCCTAGCATCTCTAGGATTACTGATGCTGAAGCGTCTATCAGCTCATTGGTTTCCGTGATCGTTACGGTAGGGATCACCCTCAGTGCTGCATTCACACGTTCCATGAGACTTTCAGGTGGTACTTCACATAGCCGTTATAATCGGTTTCTAGGTTGCCCAGCTTTCATTCTTGCCATGATCTTAGCTTTCAGGTCAGTTGCTGCCTCACTCAGCATTTCATTCATTGGGGCTGGCCTCCCAATCTCATCATCTGCCTTCATTGGGGCTAGCCTCCCAATCTCTGGTATGACCTCCTCCTCTAAACTGGCATCCTGGGGCCCTCCACCATGGAGCCTGCATTGTCCCTCATCAATCTCAAGTTGTGACAATTGCCGTTTGTGGATGTTGGAACACAGAGCTACTAGTTGTTTCGTGGTCAACCGTGACTGTGGGTTTCGAAGTAACCATTTAGCCTACATTCTCTGCATGTAACCCCTCTGACTAGGGTTGCTTGAGTAGTAGCATTCCAACAGAATCATGTTATCGCATCTCGCCCATCTCCGCTTTGTTCCCGAGCCCATTTTTCATCAAGGAGCTCTGGTTCCCCATTATCTGACACAGACCTTGTTTGCAATTGTCCTTGCAGTGGTCGCTGCTCAAGCCCTAATTAGAGCTTCCCTCGCAAATCTTAAATTGGGGGTATTTCCAAGTTGATGTACTCACACAGTGATCTCGTGGCAGACAGCGCAATAACTCTCAGTCTTGAGACATAATAGGATAATTAAATAGGTATTACCAGGCCTGATGTGTGTGCAAACTTTCATGAGTATGTGCCCCGGTTTAGGCTCTCAAAAACAGCATAATTTTTCTTTGCAAACTGGGCATGTCCAAGGCAGCACAGTGCAATGAAATACACATTTCGCAAAACGGAGCGTGAGAAGTTGGCTTTTACTGTTGTGCTTGGTTGCCTTGCTAATGGACAGAAACGGACAAAGTTGTGAGTGGTGTGGGAGCGACGGCCTCTGACAATGATGCGAGGGAACCTGGCATGTTTGATGTAGAACTTACCCAGCTGTTCATTTCGGATACAGAAAATTAGGACTTTGATGGATTTGGGGATGAGGATTGATAAAATAATAATAATGTGAGTACAATGTTAAATACAGTACTTCGATGAAGTACAACCGAATTCAAAGTTTTGCTCGCACTGCCTATTTAAAAACAGGCTAGCGTGCATGCATGCTACCGGACTTTTTTAAGCGACCTTATGGTTTACTACGCGTGAATCCATTAATCCAGTGTGCCTTATGGAAGTATTAAATACAGAACTATCACCCGTAACTGAGACTGTATGTTTTAATGCGGTGCGCCATATGGCTGTGAAAATACATTACTCTACTCTTGCAATTGGAAAAACTGTAAGCCCCAACAACATACTGTAAACCTAGAAAGGATACGCTGGAGCGATGGGGCCCAACGATAAAAAATAAATAAATAAAAAAAAAACAAACCAAAGCAAATGAGCTGTGATGTTTATTATTCTAAATAGCACATGAGCATCCCCTATATGTTGGAGAAAAGCATGAAAAGTTCAATGAAGGGCAACAAGTTCAACAATTGATCAAGAACACATCTTTCAGATTACAACAAAAATGTAAGAAAAAGTTATGCGTATGCTGAGAAGCGATTTGTGTTTAGCTCGTCATGAACATGCTCCCTGTCAGTAGCATGTCATGAATTAGACTAAATAGCTGAAATGGAGCAATCTTGCTAATAATTCTAGCATCCAGAATGAACCACAAAGAAAACATCAATTCAATTTAATATTATAGAAACAGTCACACCATGATTAAGGTCTGAAAATCATATTCAATATGCTGTGTCCAGTACAGATGGCAAATTAAACTTTTGTTTTATGCTCACAATCACATTTGCGGGTAAAATGCCCACCTCTGAACTCATTTGAAATGATCAGAGACTTGTCTGCATGTGTACACCATGAAAAGAGCCTTTTTTTGGTGTGAATATTAATTATGAAAATAATTATGTAGAAAATAGAGTACAAAGTACTCATTAACCCCAATTATTAAAACCACGGCAAACATGGACAATAGAGATCTAGAGACAAATTCAATCAGACAATCAAATTATCTTTCTTCCTCTATCACACAAATAGATACTGGTTTATTGTTCATGTAGAAAACTTGAGATCTAAGAGTAGAATTGAGAAATTGGCCCGCACATTCACAGCAGACTAGTTGAGGCGGGCTCAATCCTGCAGTGTGGCTTAGGTTTCGAGGGGATGTCTTGACAATGAAGCAGTGGTGCTTTCACAAGCTGTTGTGGACTCCATCTCTGCAGGTCGAGCTTTGTTGATTCCTTTAGTTTCCAGCCTCTCGTCCCGAGACAGTTTCTTATCCTCTCCTTCATCTTCCTCCCCTCCTAGTTCTGATGGCTCATCTGCCTGCTCCTGCAGGAGGCTAATCTGGTTGTTGAGGTCATTCCTTTCCCTCTGCAGAGCTCTACACAGTCTCTCCAGGAGCTCCAACTTGCCCTGAAGAGCCTTGAAATGTCCATCTCGTAGCGTTTTCTAGAAGAGAATAAAAATATTTCATTGCTGGGTTCGGCAAAAAACTAAGAAAAAAGGGAAATCTCCCATTAAGAGTACAACAGCAAAACAGTTTTTACAGTGGTAAGAAAGACCTTTTTTATCTGTTCTTCACATGTTTATCAAACTTGTTTTCTAGCATCAAATATGAAATACTCGTTAAAGACAACACAAGTTAACAAGATGCAGTTCTTAAATCAAGGTTTTATGAGAAAAAAGCCAATCCAAACCAACATGGCCCTGTGTGAAAAAGTGATTGCCCCCTTAAACCGAAAAACCGAGTTGGGCCTCACTCATCAGGCACAACTAAAATCAACTCTTTTTACTGCAACTAGCAATGAATATTTCATGCCACTGTGGAGATATTTTTGCCCACTCTTGTAGAATTTCTTTCATTCAGCAACATTGGAGGGTTTTCAAGCACAAACAGCCTTTTAAAGAGGAAATGTGACAGGACTTCTGCCCAAATCCAAAGTCTGGTTAGAAATGGGACTTAAACCAGAGTATAACGCAGTAAGAATTTTGAAAATAGGATGAAGCAAGTAGCTAATCTTTTTGGCGATGAACATCGAAACATTTGCACATTTTTTTCAAAATAAGAAAAAAAAGACGGAATAACCACAGACGGAAGGAGACTTTAGTAGCAACGGACTTTTCAGATTGTCGATGATGGATGGATGTATCACTGCCGACTGACAGAAACACGGCAGCCGGTTTGATATATGCTTGTATGCGCAGGTTACTTATAGAGGACTGCATTTGATATATAGTGGATGTACAATATACAGTCAAACCTCGTTTTTTGTCTATAATCCGTTCCAGAAGGCTGTTCGAAAACCGAAATTGTTTGAAAACCGAAACCACGCTCTTTTTAAAATAAAAATGTCTGATTGTCAAACTGCGATCGTTGCAGGGAAAAAAAAGATGTATTGTAGCAGGCCTGAGGATTTCGGAAATTCACAGTAACCGATTTTCAGTTCCATCAGATATCCAATGGGAAACCACGGTAACTAATTTTGGGTTCCGTAAACGTTCATCATGGGAACCCATTTTTCTATTTTGACTGATATTCATAATCAAGAATTCTGATACTCAAAAGTATAATGTTTCAAGGGTAAATGTTTGAAAACTATCCATTAACAATGAACCTTGCATGAGCAGCTGTGTACTCCAGGTTTATTCAACAAAATAAATGGATCAAAATGAGTTATACAAATGGCATCATGAATACAGCACGCCACAAAATCAGAGTATTTTTTCCAGTCGCACACTGCAAAGATTAATTTACTGCTAATAATTAATACAGGTAAGTATTGACGTGGCTTGACATCCTCTTCCCAAAACGATGCATGTTTTAATCTACTATCAATTTGACGAAAGAATCTACCACACATCATCGTTAGTTCTACCGACAGTTAACATTAGCATTACTACACCTTGTGACGAATGTTTTATTCATAAAGTTACTATGCTACAACCAGTAAATTATAGAATAACCAAGACTGTTTCATAATATTTTTCATAGCGATTAGCCTATAGATCTAATGACCAACTTGCCTCGGAATCGTGCCTCCGGTCGTATCTCGCTCTCGTGTTCTGTGCGTACGTCACAGGTGAGTTTAGTGAGACGCCCTTCGGACGATTCATACGAAAAATCAGACTGGCATTTCCATTTCTTAAATGTCGTAATAAGTAGATCTTTGTGTGTTTTTTTCGCCGCCATCTCAAACTTTCATCCGTACGATTCCTCAGTTTGCGGATTAAGATAGCAACCCGCATGCGCACATAACGTTATCAGTTCCGCCCCCACCAACACTGAAAACGAAACGAAAGTAAATTAGAAGAAACACTCACACGCCACACCACGAACACACATAGAGGCACAGTGAAATCACGTTGATCACACAGGAGAGATTCGATCGCGTACAGTCAACTCGTGTGCGGTGACTTTTATGGGAAACCATTCTTCGGTATCGTCAAAATGACGCCACGGAAACAACGCGCTACCGGTAACAATCATAACCGTGAAATCCTCAGGCCTGCGGTGTAGTTTGTTTGTTTGTTTTGACTGAGAAATTTCCTTGCGTCCCAAAAACGCACATTATTTAACCCTAACCCGCTGTCGAAAAACACGAGATCGAGTAGTTACTTTTCAGTAGAAATGTCTGTTTTCGGTGTTTCACAGAGGTTGCGTGACTCTGTAAAGCTTTCCATCCTCTCGATCCGTATAGAATGACATCGTCACACACTGTACACAGAGCTTTACCGGCGACATCGAGCTTTTTCACGAAATCCGACACAAGCACAATGGTTCCTCTTTACTGTTTCCTACTGGGGAACCAGTCCCATCGAAACGTATTTTTCAGATCCGCATCTATCTGTCGCACTTTAGCCTCGCCGCGAGTCTCGATAACATTTGGCATTCGCGAGAAAGGAGTTTAGGAAGGCGAACACGGATTGGTTGTGATTTGCATTTGCCGATATAGCGACCAATCACAACAAGTAAGACATTGGTTTAGCTCATATAGGAAGTAACGACAAATTAACGCTTTGCGATAAAAAACGGAATTCAAAATGGATGCTGGCAAACGTTACTTGTAAACATTACGAGCCCCGAATCTGCCGAAGACAGCCCCCACCCCCCAGAATTTTTTACGGATTTGGAACAATATAAAATAGGTCCATTTTGACTGGAAAAAAAGCGGAAAAATCTCATCCCTGAAATACGCACACACACGCACGCGCGCGCGCACGCACGCACGCACGCACGCACGCACGCACGCACACACACACACACACACACACACACACACACACACACACACACACACACACACACACACACACACACACACACACACACACATACACAATTAGGTGTTAATAAAATCAACAACAGGTGTGCTAGAGGAGCAACAATGAGACGGCCTCCAAAACAGGATTTGTTTTACAGGTGGAGGCCACTGACATTCTTTCACCTTCTCATGTTTTCTGACAGTATTTCCACTAGTCCAACCAGTTTTGCATTTGGCCAGGGTCAGTGTCATGATTGGTCGCATGAGGCCGTTCCTGGAGCCAACAGAAGTTGCACAGACAGCCCAACTCTTCCAGGACAGCAGATCAATGCATGTTATTGCCCGAAGGTTGTGTGTCTCTCAGCATGGTCTCAAGAGCATGAAGGAGATTCCAAAGTACAGGCAGTTACTCTAAGGGATATGGACAGGGGCGTCGAAGGTCCTTAACCCATCAGCAGGACCAGCATCTGCTCCATGGTGCAAGGAGGAACAGGATGAGCACAGCGTGCCGGACGCCTACAAAATCATCTCCACTCTCTGACCAAACAATCAGAAACAGACTTCATGAGGGTGGCCTGAGAGCCCGACATAACTCTAGTGGGCCCTATGCTCACTCCCCGCCATGGTGGAGCTTGACTGGAATTTTCCAGAGACCACCAGCATTGGCAACTACTCCATTTGCGCTCTGTGCTTTTCACAGATGAGAGCAGATTCACCCTGAGTGTGTGTGACAGGCATGAATGGATCTGAAGAGGCCATGGAGAACGTTATGCTGCAGGTAACATCTTTCAGCAGGATTGGTTTGGTGGTGATTCAGTGATGGTTTGGTGAGGCATATCCATGGATGGACGCCCAGACCTCTACAGGCTAGACAACGGCACCCTGACTACCATTAGGTATGAGGAAGAAATCCTGGGACCCATTGTCAGACCCTACACTGGTGCAATGGGTCCTGGGTTCCTCCTGATGCACAATGCCCGGCCTCATGTGGCAAGGGTATGCGGGCAGTACTTGGAGGATGAAAGAATTGGTACTACAGTAAATATTCTCTAGTACGGACTCATGTTTGCGCTGTCCAATCTGTCCTTATAACAGAAATTCCTCTTTTGGGAAATGAGCATGGTACATGTCCTTTATGAACCTGCAAGTATGTTGAAAACTGCATGTGTAACAACACAAGCAATAAAATGCAAAAATATACTGTCCAAAAACTGTTTATATAACAAAAACAGCAGTACAGTATACAGTACAGGTGTAGATTTAAAAAACCACAACACAGTATAGTATGTACAGTATTTTCATGTTGATTTTTTTCAGTCTTGGGAAAAAATGAGTCTATTTTGGGTTGTTTTGTTTTGTTGGGTTCTTCCTCGTTTTCTATGCCATGATCTACAGGACGAAAGTAAATAAAGTTAAAATCGTTCGCAATTACAGTAAAACGCACGGCAATAAAAAGTCACTGACACATAGTCGTTTCGAATTCGATGACATAAACGGCGAAGCAAACACGTTTCTTCCATCTTCTCCAGTTGTGTTGAGTGGGCGTTGCTTTTTAAGCTCGTGCCGCGATCAACAGGACGTAAGTGAATAAAGTTAGAAATCGTTCGCAATTACAGTAAAACGCACGCCAATAAAAACTCACTTACACGTCGTCGTTTCGAATCTGATTATCAAAAAATGCGAAGTGAAAAGGTGTCTTCGTTGGTGTCATTCCGCGTATCGGGTGGAGCGTTGCGTGTATTTAAGCTCCCGCTGCATGACGTCTCCATCCGGGTTACGGCTAGTGGAATTTCCGCTTACGTAGTTCCGGTAACATGTAATATCGTAGTCAAAATGTTAATGCATAGGTTTTTATTACGGGTGAAGGATATTCCTTTTCATAGAATTCCGGGGATGGGAATGTTTACTGTATTGACTGGCCAACATGCTCGCCTGACCTAAATCAAATAGAACACTTCTGGGACACAATGTTCTGGTCCATCCGACACCGCCAAATTGCACCTCAGACTGTCCAGGAGGTCGGTGATGCCCTGGTCCAGATCTGGGAGGAGATTCCCCAGGAAAACATTCGTCGTCTCATCAGGAGCATGCTCCGGCATTGTTGGGCATACATACAAGCACATGAGTGCCACACAAAATACTGCGTACCATTTTGACTTGCTGGAATGAAATTTGCCGCAATTCTTTTTTTCCCTTTGTTTTTCAAGCTGTCTTTCAATTCAGCCAGCTCTCGGTTGATTGTTTTCAATTCCATCAAATGTTGTAGCCACCTTTCATTCCAAACATACTATCCAGTCTACATCAGTGGACTGCAATTTTTTTTTTCACCAGTGAGCTTTGGTGTGTTGTCAAAGTTCTCCTTTAAATTTTGGAGCAGACACGCACGCTCGCATGCACAATGTGTGTGTGTGTGTGTGTGTGTGTGCGTGCATGCGTGTGTGTGTGTGCAAAAAATCAAATGTCAAATTCATTTCTACATTAAAATGCAATTAAATATCATGAAAAAAATACCTCCTCTGCCATCTGCAGCAAAGTCTGGTTGTTGCTCTCCCATTTAGTTCTCCACTGTGTTGTTTCTTTCTCCAGCTTCTTAATTTTCTTTGTCATCTGAAAAGTGAAAAGTGTTAGGCCTGCTGCACTCTGCACTACATTTGAAATGTCATCCATTAAAACCTTTATTGTGGAGTTACCCTTGAGATGAATCATCTCATTTTAGAGGGGTCAGACATACAAATTCGATAAGCACAACACATCTCTCCCCACAGTCACCCAACCCTTCCCAACCAATCACATACAGAAGTAAACTTGCCCTTTCGGCGACACATTGGGACAGATCTGTCGACAGCAATGAATTTAAAGAGGGTTCCGTTTAAAAAAAAAAAAAAATTACATTAATCTAATAAAATGGATTTTCCATTTCATAGCCCAATTTTAATTCCTAAAACCATAATTGAATTGAATTGAATACACTTTATTGTCATATGTGCTGTACGTGTACAGGGGGGATAAATTGATCCCTTTAATCCCCCCACCCCCACCACCAAGAATGCATTTGACTTCTTGCGTCAAAGCGAGATCTTGTCACTACATAAGAGTAGCATATCAAAACAACATGGCGGAAGCACCGAAATCTGCAACAAACAGCTTGAAGGCAGATTTCCATAAGTGTTGGGGTTTTAAAAACACAAAGACAACAATAAACTGGATATGAGCAAACCGGTATGCAAGATTTGCTACGGGGGAAGTGAGGTATTCTGTTAACACAACAAATGTTCGAAACCATTTAAGTAGACAACACCTGGTTCGAACGCAGTGTGCTTCAATCTGATAGACAGATGTAGCACAAGAAGCTGTGGGTGGAATTGATTTAAAAATTATTGTTGTGAGCAGGTTATGTACTATAAAACATACATGATTAATGTAACTGCATCAGATTAAATTATCAATGACAATATTCAGATTTTTACTAATACACCGGGCAAGAAATTTACATTTTAATGTACTGCACTGAGCCGTTCGTTGAATTCAACTGAAAATTTGTGAAAAAATCATCCTCAACATCGGATATTGTGACAAAGCGCATGGCCGTTGTGGTGCCTCCAATTCTGATGATACACCATGACAATAAACATTGCTGTAATTTGACCCAGATTATCCATTCTCGAGAATTCGTTTATTTGATGATAATCCAGGTATGAAGACATCTATAAAATTAATTTTCTTTACAAACTTAATGGTAGCACCGTCTCCTGGCTAAAGGAAATATAGGATTCATTATTTGGTGTTATTCCCCCAGAGGACAAACGGCATATTTGCTGGGAAGAGTTTCGGCCAAACAAGAAGTTTGTGGATTTTTGCAAAATGTTGCTGCGGCAACACACAGTTCGAAGGCCCTGGATATTTGCACCAAAACTCACGAAACTTAGCAAACAGATCTGGGTTAGCATCATCATCAATATTTTCTATGGTTATTCTTTGGTCATTGGTTGGTCATTTTGTTAAAAATGGCTCAACAACGCTCCATGCAAATTTTTTGCAAAGCAGTCCTGGTTGGACATGTCAGCAAGATTGACCAAATGTTAGAGGGATATGGAACAGCCCAAAACCGACAAAAAAGGTCTCTTGAAACCATATGCAAAACCAGGAAGGCCACCATTTTGAGTTCTTTCAAATTCAGACCGATTTTTGTCCTTTTATTAAGGTCATATTTTACAGAACTCCCCCAAGAGCAGTGTTTTTTCTTTTTCAATCTTTTTCGAGCCAAGGCATATTTCTTTCATTGAAAAAAATCCCGCGGCACACCACTACCTGAAAATGTGAAAAAAATTAAGTGTTTTTTTAACATTGAAAATTAACGCAACAACACAATAAATAGAAATCAAATCAACATCAATCCAATATTTGGTGCATTCGTTTTAATGGCAAGTAAATTATGGTCAATTAGAACTTTAACTTGCTCAGGGTCGGATTTTTTGGTGTGTGACAGCCAGTTCTTTTTCTCTCGGTCGATTGCGTTCTCCCGCAATATTATACCAATCCCTTTTCCCATCTTGAGTCTTTGTATCATTCCAACATCATTCAAATTACTTTTCTGCTGAACGTGCCACTTGAGGTAGTCCAGCTTCCATTTAGTCCTTATTTTTCCATCGGAAAATTTGCTGAGAGCTTTGCCGCATATTTTGCGGAGCAGACCTTTCTCACTCGAAAAAGAAAAGATCTCAGCCAGTTTCACTGCTTGTTCTTCTATTTGCACATACTCCGACAGCCATTCCAACTTAAAAGAACCACAGTTCATTCTTATTTTGGTTTGGGGAGTCTGCGTATCACGTTCACTACCCGGTCGTTTCGCCATGATAAAGGATTAGCATTAGCTTCGCTTATCACCACCGCACTGTTCTTGTTATGGGGCAGAGAACATGCGCAAGTACTGTCAATGCCATGATTGGCTGCATCGCGTCATTGCATCTTATCGTGTGATTGGCTGGACACCCGTCACTCACTGAATTGCACAGCAAATTGATACATAAAAAAAGGTTATACAGTGATCCCTCGCTATTTCGCGGTTCGTTTATCGCGGCCTCGGTGCATCGCGGATTTTTTCAAACATAAAAAAAAAATATATATATATATATATTTTTTTTTTTGAAGTCCGCAAAAAGTCCGCAAACGGTCCACGCAGCGAAAGTCAGCAAAACACACATGGAGCAACATATACAGTACATGTGGGATGAGGGGGGGCTGAGAAGATGTAAAGCCATGTTGATTGGCTGTGCATCTTCTGTTTTATCATGCGGGTTACTCTTTAATCACAGCGTCTAAGTGTTGTTTACGATGCTGCTAGTGTGTGCGGTCGCGCGCGCGCGTGCGAGAGAGAGAGAGAGAGAGAGAGAGAGAGAGAGACAGAGACAGAGACAGAGACAGAGACAGAGAGAGAGAGAGAGAGAGAGAGAGAGAGAGAGACTTATCAGAACAAAAGCAGGTCTCGTCTATCCTTAACTGTCTTAGACAACTGCTGCACCTGCAGGATCCTGGCCTGTGTGTGCGTGCGCGTGGATGTGTATGTGTGTTAGTGGCTCTGCTCAAGTGCAAAGGCCCACGTGGGGCAATTTTTTAAAATATATATGTTAATTGGTGGCGGCCCGGTAGTCCAGTGGTTAGCACGTCGGCTTCACAGTGCTGAGGTACCGGGTTCAAATCCAGCTCCGGCCTCCCTGTGTGGAGTTTGCATGTTCTCCCCGGGCCTGCGTGGGTTTTCTCCGGGTGCTCCGGTTTCCTCCCACATTCCAAAAACATGCACGGCAGGCTGATTGTGCACTCTAAATTGTCCCTAGGTATGAGTGTGAGCGTGAATGGTTGTTCGTCTCTGTGTGCCCTGCGATTGGCTGGCAACCAATTCGGGGTGTCCCCCGCCTACTGCCCGAAGACAGCTGGGATAGGCTCCGGCACCCCCCGCGACCCTAGTGAGGATAAAGCGGTTCGGAAAATGGATGGATGGATGTTAATTGGTTGCTACTTCGCGGATTTTCGTTTTTATCGCGGGTGGTTTTGGTCCCCCATTATCCGCGATAAACGAGGGATTACTGTATATCTAATTCATTTGCAGTGCGTTCACTGTGCTGGATAGTTGCATCTCCAGTAAATGTAAATCTAAATGAAAGATACCTTTCATTGTATTGCCTCGCGTCTGAAACTTTGCTTGTCTCGAGGCATTACAGTGAAACTCCTCTACAACGAAATCATGTTTGCAGCAATACATTTTTCACAACAGGGGGTTTTTCACTGAAGCAAATATGATCTCAGATGTAAACACACACACAAACAAACGCATGTGTACACACGCACACAAACGTATGTGTACTCTTTATTTTTATTCCAAATATTTGAAAAATACAATAAAGCAGGTAAATCTTTAACCAACGGTGCCGCGTGACTTGCGTCAGCGGAAGTTGTTAGCGCTCAGTAGCCTGCAATTGCAGCTTGTGATCAGAGCTGTTGCGCTATATATTTGATCGTCATTATTCTCATTCAGAATTTGCCAGGGTTCCCACTCTTCCACTTGCTTTTTATTTATGGACCTTTTAATGACTTTTGAGGACCAATTTAGCCATTTTAAGGACTTTTTCTCCATTCAGTGGGGGATTCACGGTGGATTTAATGCCCGCTCAATAATACACGGGCTGAACAGAAAGCCACATATCATTGAGCTGGTGTTCAAATCATTGCTGCCAAATTTTTAGGGGCAATCACTTAACCCTTTATTTGACATACTGTATGTCAAATTTTACTTTGCTACCTGTATCACGGGTAGGAAAATGAAAAAAACTTTAATTCTCAAATAAAACACAAAGAAAAATTTAAATTGAGAAAATATAAAACTTTTTTTCAAATAAACACAACACTAAGAACAGAGCTAATGGTCATATGGGTCACCTGGACAGAGTTGAGAAAAATCTGGTTTCACTAACAGTAGTTCTGATTGCCCATTTTAGCAGTATCCAGTATAACTGAACAGCTGAAATGCATGTCAGAA
Source organism: Hippocampus abdominalis (assembly GCA_018466805.1). Classification (NCBI taxonomy): domain Eukaryota; kingdom Metazoa; phylum Chordata; class Actinopteri; order Syngnathiformes; family Syngnathidae; genus Hippocampus; species Hippocampus abdominalis. The sequence continues at coordinate 386,281 of CM031696.1, forward strand.
GTCTAAATCCCAAATGGTCCAACCCTATTATTTTTCCTCATATCACCTTCAATGATCAGACATGTTTTATAATGACAAATATGAAACTGATATGACAATTAGGGAATAGCAGACAGTGACTTAGTTTTCTCCTCAATCTCTTTTGCAAGTTCTTGGCGATCAATTTTCTTCTGTTTTGCTGTGTGCCTCAATGCATTTGACTTGACCAGGAGGCTATGACAAGTTTTACCTCTCACGGAGATGCCCTTCTTGCACACTCGGCAGTAGGCCGACGTATAATCGCCAGCAATTTTTCCGACCCAAACACGGAACTCCGGCTTCTCCAGCAACGCCACTTGAAAATAGCATTGTCAGCAGTCGAAAGTCCGCTGCTCTCTGCTGTGTGTGCGTCCGCGCGAACAGGTACGCACGCACACGTCTTTTGGTTTCAACCAAGCAACCGACGTCACAAATCAAATACGCTTTGATCTAAGACGACAAAAAGCTAGCCTAGCTGAGACAACAGCCAAGCTTAGCTGACGCACACACAGCAGAGAGCAGCGGACTATCGACTGCTGAGGCGCGCTTCGCTCGAGTGGCGTCGCTACCTATTTGTCTGTCACTTGTTGAGATCGATAAATTCGATGAACAGATTTTTCCAGAAAATACGGTAATTGTTTACCGAGCCAGCAACCAAACTATCCATTCACTGCCCCAGGATGGCGTCAATCTATTGTTGTTTCCCGGAATGACCATCATTCCGGGAAACAATGACCAAGTGATCATCGTCGGAACTAATCGGACACGGCGGGAAAAGCAGAGCGGGTACCAGGTCCTGCATTTTCAGACAAAACTATGAATTGGAAGGGTGGGGAAAATGACATACACAAATGAAACGAACACCGCAGGTTAATTATTATGGATTTTTATGGATTTTAGAAGATTTCCCTGAAAATTATGAACAATTAAGAACATAATTTTACAAGTTCTTTTTTTATTGATTTTTATTAACTTTAAGGACCCGTACGAACCCTGTTTGCTTTGTGTACAATTCACCGAGGGCACGGGCAAAGAATAGGAATCTAGAGGGCTGAGGGAAGCACTTTAAAAAGGTACATGTGAGCGACGATAGTCAACAGGCTGCAAAAGTGCATCGCTTGCTTCCGTGTTTGGCTTCTCATCATGGCGCACCCGTGCGTGTTAAGGGGCGATCCCGGGAGGTGGGATAAACGAAAAGTCGATCTTCGGTCCAAAAAGTTTGGGCACCCCTGGTCTATCCTATTGCCTTGAAATTGTGGGTGTTTCATCTTAAGATGTTCAAGATCTTAAGATTGTCAAGAAAAATGACGCTGATTTTGATGAACCAGCACCAGGTGCTCCAAATATAAGGGGATTCTGGCAGACCCAAATTTATTGTCAGGGTCTGCTGTGAAAGTATGACAGATGGAGTTTCAACACCCACACATTTCAACTACGAATCGGGAAAGGATAACTAGCCACTTTTACATTTCAGGTTCCAGAACGCACCCCCCCAGCACCGCTTTGGACTGGCCTGGGTTGCTTCTCCATCACAAACAGGCACCAATTAAATGGGGCAGGATCAACTTAACTGTGAAGCCTCGTTCCACTGCAATATGTGGTGTTCCCATAAGATTTCAAAATATTTCTCCAGATTTTCTGAAACTTTTGAAATTATGGACCATAGACCATAAGCTATTTTCTCATGCAGTTGTTCACAAAGAGGTGAACCTAGACCATATTTGCTTGTGAATGAACTGAGCAATTCAGGGAAACTCCTTTTTTTATTCAATCATGGCACCGACTTGTTTCTAGTTAGCCTGTTAATCTATGGAATGTTCCAAACAGGTGTTTGATGAGCTTTCTCAGTTTTTTTTTTGCCACCAATCCCAGCTTTTCCCGCGCTGCAAGAAAGCAAAGTACCACCGCTCGTTGCTGCAGACTGCTGTCAGGCTATTGAATAGGCAGAACTGAAAACTTGGACTCACCCCCACTCACCCACTTTTAATATGCTCATATCTATTTTATAATTTATAATTTATATTTTTTATATACTTCTCCCTTTCATGATTTTTTGGCTGTAAATTGGGAATTTCTCCATCGTGAGACAAATGGAAGTTTTCTTATAACTTTCTTGGAATGTGTTGCAGCCATTACACACAAAAAAAATCATTTAATGATTATTTGCTAAAAACAATAAAGTTCATCATTTTGAACATTAAATATTTTGTTGTCTTTTGTAGTGTAGTCATTTCAATATAGAGTATGTTAAACTTGATTTGCAAATCATTGTATTCTATTTTTATGTTTAACATATCCCAGCTTTCCTGTTCAATGGCAATTTCTTCTTCACTCACTAAATGTCTACTTCATTTATGAATGGCCCCACACTGCCCCTAAAAGGCCAAAATACATGGCGAATAAGTGGTAGCATGTCTGCTTCGCAGTTCGGGGGTTTTGGATTTGAAATGCCGGTGCTTCAGGGGACTCCAAATCCATGCATATTAAACATTTATTAAAAACATAGATAAATTAAATTAAAAACCAACAAATAAAGACCAGACCAGACACCTAACTATATAAGTACATAATGTGTAGTTGTAGAAATTCTACTGATACCTCCGTGTCATTCTGAAAGCAAATTGGACATGTTGACGCTTATTCTGGATATTCTATTGCTTCATTTATTTTTAATTTTGTTGAGGGGACACTGTTTAACGATCTGCATCAACTCAACGTTACTGATATTGAGACACAGTATATTTGAGGTTTACGTAAAAAGTTATCTTCTCCTGAGGATACCCTTTATCCCTCTATTGCACATCATGCTATAGTTGGGTTTTATTAGACAAGCTAATCATATTGTCCATCCATCCATCCATTTTCCGAACCGCTTGATCCTCACTAGGGTCGCGGGGGGTGCTGGAGCCTATCCCAGCTGTCTTCGGGCAGCAGGCGGGGGACACCCTGAATCAGTTGCCAGCCAATCGCAGGGCACACAGAGACGAACAACCATCCACGCCCACACTCACACCTAGGGACAATTTAGAGTGTCCAATCAGCCTGCCATGCACGTTTTTAGAATGTGGGAGGAAACCGGAGCACCCGGAGAAAACCCACGCAGGCCCGGGGAGAACATGCAAACTCCACACAGGGAGGCCGGAGCTGGAATCGAACCCGGTACCTCTGCACTGTGAAGCCGACGTGCTAACCACTGGACTACCGGGCCGCCACCTAATCATATTGTGTTAATCAAAAATATTTTGGGGGGCTTTTAAAAATGAATTGACATCGGACTTACTTGCCTTTAATTGATCAACACCCGTGATCACTCATACTATGCCCGCTACTGGGCGGCTCTTGAAAGTTTTACCTGGTGTGGCAAAGGAGCGGAGGAGTTTAACTTGGGGGGTGGAGGTTATAAAGCACCGCCTCGTAAACACACACACACACACATGTTTAGCTGTCCATCATGTTTGATGATGACGCTTGCTCCAAGGGAGGGAAGGATGGGTAAGGGTGGGAGGCGTGGGGAAAGGGGGGGGGGGGGGGTCAGCGACTGTCGCTGGTGCCACTTCTCATGGGTATAGAGACCGATCCTTGAGCCGCAGACTCGACCGCAGATGGAGCAAGGGAAGCCGGATACCAGGGGGGCACCAGCTGCCCGCTGGTGTCGTTGAAAGCGTCTCTCGATTCGTCTGACTTGGTTAATTTGAGAGACTGTAGTGGCACAAGTGATCTGCCAGGTTGGTCTGTTGAGTGCAAGAGTTTCAAGCTGCGTGGGGTTGATGTTGGCTCGCTTTAGGAGGTCCCTGGTGTAGTCCTTGAGGCGCCGCTTTTGCCCCCCAGCAGAACGCTTTGCACCACTCAGTTGGCCATAGAGGACCTGGCGGGGCAGGCGGTTGTCGGGCATGCGGATGGTGTGTCCGATCCACCGAAGATGTTTTTTCGCTACAGCCGCTTCCATGCAGATGGAATTGGTGCTGTTGAGGATGTCTGTATGGGGAACTCGATCTTCCCAGGACAGGCCAAGGATCTTTTGCAGGCAGCGGATGTGGAAGGCCTCTAGGGTAGTAATGTGCCGGCGGTATGGGGTCCATGACTCTGCCCCGTAGAGCAGAGTGGAGAGACATACTGCATTGTACACGGCAATCTTAGTACAGATCTTCAGGTTTCGGTTTTCGAAGACCCTGCTGCGTAGGCGACCAAAGGATGATGATGCTTTATTGATACGGGTGTGGACTTCAGTGTCAAGGGAGCAGTTTGAGGACATGGTGGAGCCAAGGTAGGTGAAATGGTCCACTACGTTTAGTGGAGCGCCATTAATGTGAAAGCTGGGGGATGTGGAAGTTGGGGTAGCGAGTTGGAACATGACCTCAGTTTTTTTAATGTTGATCTGAAGACCAAAGGATTGGTACAGACTGGAAATGGTGTCCAGGGCATGCTGCATAGAGTTTGAGCTGTGAGCGAGTACAGTGCAGTCATCAGCATACTGCAGCTCACAGATCTGACAGATTTTTGTTTTTGTGCGGGCCTGGAGCCGCCTGATGTTGAAGAGGCTTCCATCTAGGCGGTAATCCATATGAACACCGTCTTCATGTCCCATGCCACGGTGGAAGAGGCACGTGATGGCAGAGAGCAGGATGTTAAAGAGCACTGGAGCCAAGACACAGTCCTGCTTCACCCCAACGTTCACCTTGAAGAGCTCTGACTGGAGTTCTCCGATGAGCACTCTGGCTTGCATCCCATCATGCAGCTGCTGGAGGATGCAGAGAAACTTGGGTGGCACCCCAAGTTTGGAGAGGTGTTTCCAGAGCAGCTCACGGTTGACAGTGTCGAAGGCTTTGCTGAGATCGATGAAGGCTATGTAGAGGTCCTTGTGATGTTCTCTGCTTTTCTCCATTAGCTGTCTTAAAACAAAGATCATGTCAGTGGTGGATCTAGTCTTCCGGAAGCCACACTGCGTTTCCGGAAGCGCACCTTCTGAGATGTGCTTGACCAGCCTGCCAAGCATGATTTTGGTCAGAATCTTTCCTGCGGTGGAGAGGAGAGAGATTACTCTGCTATTCCCACAGGCTGCTCTGTCCCCTTTCTGCTTATAAATAACAACAATGTTAGCATCCTTCCAATCCTGCGGGACGGTCCCATGTTCCCAGATGTTTTGAATCAGGAGGTGCAGTCGGCGCGTGAGGAGATAACCTCCATGTTTGAAAACCTGTGCCGGGATGCCATCAGGTCCAGCGCTTTTGTTATTCTTTAGGCCCGCAATGGCTTGCTGGGTTTCAGAATAAGATGGTGGGGTGTCGAGGCTCGTGATTGGTGGCAGATCTGGAAGATTGTCCAGAATGTGTGGGTTGACAGGGTTGGTGTGGTTGAGAAGATTTTCAAAGTGATTTGCCCAACGGGCAAGGATCTCGTGGTGGTCCTTGAGGAGTGCAGAGCCATCAGCTAATCGGACTGGAGCAATTGCCCGCTTCTTGGGACCATACAGTGCTTTGATGGCATTGTAGAAGCCCTGGGTGTCGTTACAGTCTGCCAGGTTTTGGATCTCATGTGCCTTCTGCACCCACCAGGTGTACTCCATGATACGGAGTGCTCGCTGGGTCGCTGTTCTAACTGCAGTAAAGGTGGCTTTCCGGGTGAGAGATGTAGGGCAGGACAGGAGAGCTTTATGGGCCTCATGCTTTGCTTTCAAAAGTGTTTGTATCTCGGTTGAGTTGCAGTCAAACCAATCCTGGTGGCGTCTCCTTGACTGGCCAAGCACCTCCGAGGCTGTATTATGGATAACCTGGCGCAGAGCTGGCCAGTCACCTGATTCCTCTGGGATCTTGTCAAGGTTTTCAGCAAGGAGTCGCTGAAGGTTGGCTTTGGTGGTGGGGTTGTTCAGTGCTGCACAGTTGAGCCTTTTGTTGGGAGCTGTCCTTGGGCGGCGGGGTTGAATGCTCATGAGGAGTTTGGATCTGACCATGAGGTGGTCAGTCCAGCACTCCGCTCCGCGCATGGCACGGGTGATGAGGACATCCCGTATGTCCTTTTGACGGACAATCACATAGTCTAGGAGATGCCAGTGTTTGGAACGGGGGTGCTGCCAGGTGGTTTTAAACCTGTTCTTCATTTGGAAGATGGTGTTAGTGATGACCAACTGATGTTCTGCACAGAGGGAGAGGAGCCGAAGGCCGATGTTGTTCATTTTTCCCACTCCATGCTGGCCAATAACTTTACTCCATACCAGGTGTTCCGTGCCCACCCTAGCATTGAAGTCTCCCATGACTATGAGCTTGTCCGTGGCCGGTGTTTTCTGCAGGATGGTGTCCAGAGCTCTGTAGAAATCCTCCTTAATATTGTGCTCGGCATTCAGAGTTGGTGCGTAAGCACTGATGAGTGTGGCGAAGCGTCCCTTTGCAAGGGGAATGCGCCATGTCATCAGCCTTTCATTGATGCCAGTAGGAGATTCTGGGATGCACTTCAGCAATTGGGACTTCACAGCAAAGCCAACTCCATGGTTTCGACGAGTGCCTTCAGGGACCCCTTTCCAGAAGAAGGTATACCCTGCACCAACTTCTGTCAGGGAGTCCTCTCCATGTAGTCTGGTCTCGCTAAGAGCTGCGATATCAATGTTATACCTTGCGAGCTCTGTGGCCACAAGCGCTGTCCTCCGGTGGGGCCTGTCAGGAGTTTCAGCCAGGTCCAGTAATGTGCGGACGTTCCACGAAGCTATGCGTAATTTTTTTCTATTTTGTTTATTGTCATTTCGACCGCAAGGGGGATGCTCCGACGATTGCGGTTGACCGTCCGGAGTGTGGAGAGCAGACAGTTTTTAGACCACCTTTTCTAGGTCCCTCCCCATCACAGGGGTGAGCAGTGTGGAGCTGCTCAGTCGCAATGGAAGCTGCCGAAGATATGCGCTGCTCCATCCCGCAGTGTCAACGACCATCACTCCATTGCCGCCTGTGTGCATGGTTTGGCTAGGCACTCCCAGCCACATCCTTGGCCTGTGCCCACCGCCATTCCACATCGCCACAGGACTTTGGGGGATTAGGGGGATGCAGGGTGGGGGATTGGGTGTGGGGTTGGGGCAAGAAGCTTGCGCAGAGGTTGGGATTAAGGTGAGGGTGTGGGTGCGCAGTCCTCACTCCCACCATCTTCACTCCTGCCAGGTGGCTTCCAGTGGCATGGGGGTACCCATGACGACTTTCTTCTGGCAGGAGTTGCAGGGGACTGCCGGTAGTCCGGTCTGTTGGACTCCGCCTGTGCCTGCCCCCAGGTGCTGGTTTGGGATCACTCTTTGTCTGGCCTCTACCCTTCGACCTGGGTGACCCTGCCAGGAGTACGGGACTCCTGCCGACATAGCTCTAGGGTTAATGGAGACGCGCAAAGTGCCTCACCACGATAAGGTGGTGATCCCATCGACACACACACACACACACACACACACACACACACACACACACACACACACACACACACACACACACACACACACACACACACACACACACACTACATAAAAATGCTGGCCCTTGTCTGCTGGCCCATTTCAAGGTATTGATGAGGGAATGGAGCAATATTGGAAAGTTTGATAAATATCTGGTGCTGTGTGTCTAATCCTGTATTTACCAAAAAATTGCGGCCGCATGTGACCCTCATATACTGTCATACAAAATACCCCTGAAAAAAAAGAGATCCGTCTCCTAATTGTATTTTGGTTGGTCAATTTAACAGACATGTTATTGTTTTTCATTAAATTAGTTAGAAAATATAATCTTTTAATAATATAACCTGGGGAAATAATCTGTCATGGAATGATTAGGGGAGGGAGGGAGGGGGGGGAGAGAGAGAGAGAGAGAGAGAGAGAGAGAGAGAGAGAGAGAGCGAGCAAGAGCGAGAGCGAGTCAAACAAGTAAAAGAAGTGTGTGCTTTTCATGACATGTTCCGTTGTCACCTACGGCCATACAAGTAGCTCTGTTTTTTTGTAAATAAACGCGTGTTTTCTGAGTAGCAATTTCCATGATCCTTGGAAGACGTCAAATCGTATCATTTACAAAACATACTTTAGTAGAAGCCGTGCAGCACATTTTCTGCATTGTCAATTTGAAATAATGTCCAGTTTTTTAATAAAGGGATGGTCATTTTAACTATATTTTATAAAGCTGATTCTTAATTATTAAAATAAGTCTTCATACCCAACAGAAAATGCGAAGGGATAACCACACACTTTTGTAATAACACGGCCTATTGGCATGTACAGTAGGGCAATTGTAAATATCTGTAAACATCTGTCATACGATGACAGATGGCTGTAAGTCAGTAGTGGTTCAGCTCAAGTAAACAACGAAATCATCGCTAGATATGAAAAACAACCTTTTCACGTCTTTCTAAGAAGGAAGGGGCAAATCATTTTATGTTATATAATTACTAATTGTAGCCTGTTGAACACACAATGGGGTGATCACATACTGTACACTGGTTCCAAAACTTTGCCTCTTTTTCGATCTATAATAACATACTGTTTAGGTAAAGGCAAAGCAAAATCATTTCCCTTTTCAAAGTAGTTGAGTACCGAGTAGAGAGTAATTGCCACATTTACTGAACAATGGTTACAGGATAGTGAAGAATGGTGAACAACCTGGTCCAAGCATTTGGCTGCCCTTTGTTCATGGGAATTGGAAAATGCAAAGTGCTGGGCTGTTCATAATTGAGGGAGGTCATTAGTTGAAAATAAATCCAGCCATGGACATTTTGGCTCTCAGTGAGAAGTAATTGGGAAACTTTGCTGTATGGGGTTTTGAGGCTCCACATCCACCTCGGTTTTCGGACGTCTCGGTTTTCGTACAATTCGGTTTTCGAACTAAAATTTTTAGTTTTTTATGCCTCGGATGACGAACTAATTTCGGTTCTTGAACTAACTGAGCGCACTTGAATGCGTCACTTCACTCCTCTCGGCTTCGCTAGCTCGTGTAGCAACGCTACCTCGTGTAGCTTCGCGATGTAGCGAAGCCGAGAGGAGGTAGCAAAGCCGAGAGGAGTGAAGTGACGCTCCCTCCTGTCGCCGCGCTCCCTCGTATCGCGTCGCTACACAGGAAGCGACCATTGTGAGCAGACGTTTTTGTGAGACGCTTCTGTTAGCGCGAGTGAAATCCCCCTCTTTTCATAATGGTTTGCCCTGGCAGCACAGGGGATGGGGTGGGGGCGCGCGTTTGTTTACATTTCAATGCAGCGGCACATAATGAACACTCTGGTGTCCGGTGTCTCATTATTATGCAATAATCGTACAGAAACAGCTTGTGAGCAGACGAGTTTGTATTGTTTGATTAAGAATTTTTTTTTTTTTAAAACAGACGTGTTTGGTGAGAACTACGTTATATTGGACTGATGTTTTTGCATCGTGTATCAGCCCCTAATCATGGCACCAAAGAAAGCAAGTGGAAATGGTGAACCTGGTGAAGGAGTTCGGGATGCCGAAATGCCCCGCCTACTGCCTGCTGACAGCTGGGAGAGGCGCACGCCCCACGACAGATAGAGAGAGAGATGTTCCTTCAATTTTACTATGTTAATGTTAAAATTGGTAATCTCCCATTACATTTGTACAGTTTATGGTGTGAAGTTGTAAAAATAAGTGGTTTTAAAAAGTTGTTTTCTTGACTTGGAACGGATTAAAACATTTTACATTGATTTCAATGGGGAAAATGGTTTCGGTTTCCGAACAATTCGGTTTCCGAACAGTCTTCTGGAACGGATTAAGTACGAAAACCGAGGTTTGACTGTACGATATTGATGAAGTCAGTGCGAAGTCACAGTCACCTGGTCTCACATGGAAATGTGCCGACTATTTTGACAATAAAGTAACTGCAAGTAAGATATTAGTTTTATTTATTTATGTTTTGGCTGTTTTCATGGCTAATAATTACAAGAAATTTCTTTTGTTGACTCAATTGTCTTTATAACTTTTAGCTTTCATTTATTGTTTTGTAATGCCATTTGTATTTATGTATCATGTCTGTGTTTGTAACCAGTTCTCATGGATTGATTACAGCTGCAGCGGTTGTGAAGGCTCAATATAAATAAAGCTGTATTGTATTGTATTCCTTTTATCGTAGCACCATCTAGTGTAGTCCTTCTTCAAATAGTGGGGCACGATACGATGCCAGGGAGTAGCGCATGTGACTCTGGGGAACATGCTTTTTTGCCAAAGTGCACATCCACGACAGCAGTTGGCAGTGACCCCCACATTGTCAGAGAGTGCGTAGGGAGTATTAGCTCTATGGGGTCATTTGTTTTTTGGGGGTTTTTTGCACCGAGCATGTGATATGAAGTGTAGGAAAACAAAACCTCAAGAGACAAGATGAAAAGAAAGGTGGAGTGAGACGAAGATAACGAAAGTCACCCGAAAGCTAAGACAAGGAAATACAGTCAAACCTCGGTTTTTCGAGTTTTGTATGCCTTGGATGACGAACAAATTTCGGTTCTCGAACTAACTGAGCGCACTTAAATGCGTCACTTCACTCCTCTCGGCTTCGCTTCCTCATGTAGCGTTCATTTGAGCAGACGTTTTTGTATTGTTCAATACAGATTTTTTTTAAAAAGCAGATGTGTTTGGTGAAATGCTTCCTCGTGTAGCGTCCATTGTGAGCAGACAAGTTTGTATTGTTCAATAAAGACTTAAAATAAAATAAAAAAAGCAGACGTGTTTGGTGAGATGCTTCTGTTAGGGGGAGTGAAACCCCCCTTTTTTCAGAATGGTTTGTCCCAGCAGCACGGGGGAAGTGCGTGCGTTTGTTGTACGGCCGGCAGTTTTCAATACAGTGGCACATAATGAACACTCTGGTCTCCGGTGTCTCATTATTATGGAATAATCATACAGAAACAGCTTCCTCGTGTAGCGTCCATTGTGAGCAGACGAGTTTGTATTGTTCAATAAAGATTTTTTTTTTTTTTGAAGCAGACTTATTTGGTGAGAACTACGTAATATGGGACTGTTATTTTTGCATTGTGTATCAGCCCCTAATCATGGCACCAAAGAAAGCAAGTGGAAGTGGTAAACCTGGTGAAAAAAAAGAGGAAAATAGTGCGCAAAACTACAGAATTTAAGAAAGATTTGATCGCGAAATGAGTCAGGTGTACGTGTGTCTGTGTTGGCTAAGGAGTTTGGGATGCCGAAATGCCCCACCTACTGCCTGATGACAGTTGGGATAGGCGCATGCCCGAAGACAGAGAGAGAGAGAGAGAGAGAGAGAGAGAGAGAGAGAGAGAGAGAGAGAGAGAGAGAGAGAGAGAGATGTTCCTTCAATGTTTATTTTACTATGTTAATGTTAAAATTGGTGAAAACATATTACAGTTTGTTTGTACATTATTTTACATATCACATGCTCTCTTATTACATGTGCTTATGGTGTGAAATTGTAAAAAAAAAAAAAAAAAAGTGGTTTAAAAAAAGTGGTTTTCTTGACTTGGAACGGATTAAAATTTTTTACATTGATTCCAATGGTTTCGGTTTTCGAACATTTCGGTTTTCGAACAGTCTTCAGGAACGGATTATGTACGAAAACCGAGGTTTGACTGTATGACGAAACGTATGTAGCGCTTGGCTTCAAAGTGACTGGACTCCAATGGGAGATGAGGAAAGACCAGTGTTTTAACTTTGTCTCAAAATACTGGCAGCGGACAGCATGAGGCCAAATAAATCAAGGCGCCACTTCAAGCTATTACAGCTCAATCACCAGGCAAACCGCTGGAAAAGTTGGGCATTTCAAAATGTGCTCATCGTAGCCATTAATCCTGACTTCCTCATTTTGACTTAAAAGAAAAAAAAATCAGCACAATTTGTTTCATTCATTTTTCTTTTGTGGACTCAAGTGTTTTATATATTCTGCTACTGAGTTAATGTTGCTAAACTGAATTAGAATTTGTTATTACAGTATTTTACTATAAGGCGCACCGAAAAATCTTCGATTTTCTTAAAAGCTCACGGCGCGCTTTAAAATCCAGTGCGCCTTGTTTTTGGTCACTACGGTAATATGTCGACCCCAAGATGGCTCCTTTCTGGAGACATGCTTACAATGTTGTAACATGCTGTTAGTTCCGTGACCTGTGTCGCTGCTTTATTAAATAAGTTGTTGTTGCAGCTCCGAAAAAAGGAGAGCTGTGGTGGTGTTTTTGTTTAAAATACACACTTTGTTTTTCTCAGTCTCAACAAATACAGGTACGTCTTTGTCCGTCTCCGTGCCTTCTCTTCTTCCGTTCGACTCGAGAGGCGTTCATGACCGCCTCAGAAAAACATAAATTAACGATTCCTTCATTGAAACTACGAAAATGGAAAATAATGCATCACAACAGAAAATCAAGTGAGGAAATCACAACATAAACTCTATAGCCCCACTACGGAATTTATTTTGGGATTTCCTCATTTGTGAATACAGTACACAACAAAGGAATAAATTAACACTTCTGAGACAGTCCAGTCTCCTACAATTCACTGACATCTGATCGTTATGTTGCAGCTACGCTCAAGGAAATGCCAAAATTAAAAAATACGTTTTTTATTTTTTTAAACAAATTATGAGATGCTCTGGTGGAAATTATGACCTTTGTTTTGTTATGGTCAGTTTTGACCCAGATAATTGAGTAGCATGTCACATCGAGATCAAGGCGCACGAGAATGTAAGTTCCAATTGTTGAGTAATTTGCATGACTGTCAATGTGTCCCAACAGGGTACACATCTCCAGGGTTCCCACTCTTCCACTTGCTTTTTATTTATGGACCTTTTAATGACTTTTTTGGACCAAATGTAGCCATTTTTTAAGGACTTTTTCTCCATTCAGCGGGGGATTCACGGTGGATTTAATGCCCGCTCAGCAATACACAGGCTGAACAGAATGCCACATATCACTGAGCTGGTGTTCAAATCATTGCTGCCAAAGGAAGGGCATATCTATAATTTTTAGGGGCAATCACTTAACCCTTTATTTGACATACTGTATGTCAAATGTTCACTTTGCTACCGGTATCACAGGTCGGAAAATGAAAAAAAAACCTTTTTAATTAATTCTCAAATAAAACACACAAAGAAAAATTTAAATTGAGAAAATATAAAACTTCAATTTATTTTCGAATAAACAACACTAAGAACAGAGCTAATGGTCATATGGGTCACCTGGACAGGGTTTAGAAAAATCTGGTTTCACTAACTGTAGTACTGATTGCCCATTTTAGCAATATCCAGTATACCTGAACAGCTGAAATGCATGTCAGAAGTCTAAATCCCAAATGGTCCAGCCCTATTATTTTCCCTCATATCACCTTCAATGATCAGACATGTTTTATAATGACAAATATGAAACTGATATGACAATTAGGGAATAGCAGACAGTGACTTAGTTTTCTCCTCAATCTTTTTTGCAAGTTCTTGGCGATTAATTTTCTTCTGTTTTGCTGTGTGCCTCAATGAATTTGACTTGACCAGGAGGCTATGACAAGTTTTACCTCTCACGGAGATGCCCTTCTTGCACACTCGGCAGTAGGCCGACGTATAATCGCCAGCAATTTTTCCGACCCAAACACGGACCTCCGGCTTCTCCAGCCACCCCACTTGAAAATAGAATTGTCCCGGAATATTTGTAGCGACGCCACTCGAGCGAAGCGCGCCTCAGCAGTCGAAAGTCCGCTGCTCTCTGCTGTGTGCGTCCGCGCGAACATGTACGCACGCGCACGTCTTTTGGTTTCACCCAAGCAACCGACTTCACAAATCCAATACGCTTTGATCTACGACAACAAAAAGCTAGCCTAGCCGAGACAACAGCTAAGCTTAGCTGACGTACACACAGCAGAGAGCAGCGGACTATCGACTGCTGAGACGCGCTTCGCTCGAGTGGCGTCGCTACATATTTGTCTGTCACTTGTTGAGATCGATATATTCGATGAATAGATTTTTCCAGAAAATACGGTAATTGTTTGCCGAGCCGACAATCAAACCATCCATTCACTGCCCCAGGATGGCGTCAATCTATTGTTTCCCGGAATGACCCGAAGTGATCACGTGATCATCGTCGGAACTAATCGGAGACGGCGGGAAAAGCAGAGCGGGTACCTAAATTTTCCGACATTTTCCGACAAAACTACGAATTAGAAGGGTGGGGAAAATGACATACACAAATGAAATGAACACCGCAGGTTAATTTTTATGGACTTTTATGGATTTTAGAAGATTTCCCTGAAAATTATGGACAATTAAGTACATAATTTTACAACTTCTTTTTTTATTGATTTTTATTAACTTTAAGGACCCGTACGAACCCTGATCTCCAGTGTATAGGAAGCAACAACAAGAAAAAGCCAAGCCAAGTTCTGGGTCATATCTTTGCTGAAAATGAAGCTGATGTACCGTATTTTCGCGACTATTCGGCGCACCGTATTGTTGGGCGCAGTCTCAGTAACGGGTGCTATTTCTGTATTTTACACATACACAAAGCGCACCGTTTTATTGGGCGCCAAACATACGCCAGCTTAAACATACGGCATGCATTCACGCACGCTAAAAACACGTTAGCTTGAAGCATACGGTAGCATGCACGCAAAGACATACGGACACACGCTAAAAACACGTTTTTAAAAAGCCAACGGAGGCAAAACTGAGTTTGGTTGTACTTTATTTAGCCATTTTACAATTTTACAAAGCTTTGGCAAAAGCTCGAACAATAGTGCAAGCAGACACGTTAGTCCAAGCAGCCACAATCCATTCGCAAATAGTGGCGTAACTTGCCCGGCGCTGCCTCCCACTCTTTGTAAAGCTGTGTTGGCCATCGATCATCCACTGTTCCCATGCCGCTCGCAACTTGACTTTGAACGCCCGGTTGATGCCGATGTCCAGTGGTTGCAGTTCTTTAGTTAAGCCTCCGGGAATGACGGCAAGCTCGGACTTCATTTGCTTGACTTGGTTTTTCACTGCTGCTGTGAGATGGGCACGCATGGAGTCGCAAATCAAGAGTGGCGGCGAGGCATGGAAAAAGCCGCCGTACCTGCAGGGGGCGTGCCTCTTACGCGACCACACTTCACTCATTGGCGGACCTCACTCACGTCCAGCCATTAGCATCCTCTTACACGCCCACCCGTCATTCATTGGCGGACTTCCGCATGCCTATCCTCACTCACGTCCGCCTTTTCTCTATATAACCAGCGTGTCGGCCAGACGTGCTCTCAGTCAGGCTTTGGAACTCAGCACATACACAAGGCGCTCCGTATTGTAAGGCGACCTGTCCATTTTGGAGAAATTTTAAGACTTTTAATAGCGCCTAATAGTCGTGAAAATACGGTACATGGCAGGGTAGCAGTTGCAAATGCCATCAAATGACCCTTTGGGATGACAAGGTTTCCTTCAAGAGTAAGTGACATCAAGATATGCTTTGATTTGTTTATGGCATGATCACACACACACACCAAAAAAAACACTGGGTCTTTTTCTTGCGGGGAGTGTACAGATCTATCAATGAGACCACTGAAGGGAAGGACTATTTTCCGGGCAGCAATGTGATTTAGACCTTTCAAATGATATCAAGAGTAGCTCACTCATATTTGATAACAGAGACACCAGAGCGAAATCTGAAAAGCTTGCTCCAATCAGGGATGTCTGGGAGACCTGGGTGCAGCTCCTTCCAGTTATGTTCAACCCAGGGCGAGAGATGACGGTAGATAAATGTTTTATCCCTGTCCATGGAAATTACCCCTTCCACCAATACATGCCCAGTGAACCAGGCAAATATGGCATGCAATTCCCAACAGCCTGTGATGCAAAAAACAGCAATTCATGGAATCCACAGATTTACACAGACAAATCTGCAAGCGGCATCTTTGAAAATGTACAAGCAAAACGCGTACTCTTCAAAATGACTACTCGACTGCAGGGACACAGCATCACTTGTGATTTATAGATATATTTTTTTAAATCAGCTATGACATTGGACAAGAACTACTCAGGGGGAAACTCACCACTGTGGCCACAGTAAAATAAATCCATAAATAAACAAACCTGCGCTGCCCCCTGAAATGTTGCAGGCAAAGAAGAGGGCTCCACTCTCACCAAAAGTTTTGTTTTTACAGACACCTCCAATGCTGTTTCATACGGTCAAAAAAAAAAAAAAAACACAACAAAAAACGCTGCAACTATGTCATGAGGAAGTGACAAAAATAAACCCATAATCATCCTGGATTATAATTAAACTAAGGAGGAATGGACAATCTGGACAAGCTGTGTACCACATACACTTGCCAGCGAATGACCAAGAAATATATAAATACTGAAATTGTGAAAGACACCAGGCCACGCCCAACACTGTGTGTCAAAATAAAGGACCATAAAAACTGACATCAAGGACCTACACAGTCACATCACTAGTACTTGAGCTCTTTTGGCTTAATTGGCTTGATTGGTTGTTTGTTTGACCATCACGCTGTCTGCTTTTCACATTGTATTTGTGCTGAAGTTCTATTAAAAATACAGTCAAACCTCGGTTTTCATCCATAATCCATTCCAGAAGGCTTTTCGAAAACCGAAATTGTTCGAAAACCGAAACCACGCTCTTTTTAAAATAAAAATGTTTACTGAACACGTCTGCTCACAATGGAAAGCAACACGAGGAAGCGTCACTTCCTCGTCTACCCGAGGAAGCGTCACTTCCTCGTGTAAGGAAGGCGAGAGGAGTCAAATGGTGCATTCAGTTTGTTCGAGAACCGAAATTTGTTCGTCATCCGAGGCATAAAAAACTCAAAGTTTTTGGTCGAAAACCGAATTGGACGAGAACCGAGACGTCCGAAACGTCAAAACTGACTCATGAACATAAGAGATAGTAACAGAAAGCGAACAAAGGAGGAAGGATAAAGAAAACGGAGTGGATAGTTTGAGAGTATGCCTTCCCCCATTCACTGACTGTACTCGATGCCCCTTGTACATTGCTCAAGTCCATTCTGGCATCAGAGCCTGCAAGCTTCCCTATTTAATACCATATCAAAACTAAAAGCTATGATGGACAGTCCCTCCCACCCCCTCCAGCCCACCCTGACAGCACTGGGTAGCTCCTTCAGCCAGAGACTACTACACCCGCGCTGCAAGAAGGAGAGATATCGCCGCTCATTCTTACCGACTGCTGTCAGGCTGCTCAATAAACACATATGAAAAACTGACTCAAACCATCCATACATTGTAAATAGCACCGCCACCTTACGCAGCATACATGCAGTTGCATATATGCTTATATTTATATTTTAGTGATTTTTTTTTTCATTTTTTGTATTGCATTCTGTACTGTGTACAGCTCTATTTTTCTCTGGAACATTTAATTGTGCATGCAATACGGTGTTTTTTTCTTTCTACCCCCCCCCCCCCCCCTTCATTCATTTCTGCTGTTGAAGATTGCAAATTTCCCCAGTGCGGGACAAATAAAGGTTTTCTTATTCTTATTATATTATAATTATTCCTATAAAACATGTTTCGAACAGACTGTATAATATGTATTTATATGGCTTCATGGCAGCTGTGTGGGTCTTACTAGTTTAAAACCCGTAAATGTATTTTTTGGGAGTGTGAAAATGAATGTATCTTGATTGTCTGTTATATGTACGATGTAACATCGTGCAACAGTGATTCAAATTTTTTAATCACTGCAAAACCAGTGGCCGACTGTTGGCCACTCAGGAAAACAAGTTACCCAATCCCATAGCATTTGCGAGAGTTGAGGCAAGTTCGGCCAGATCGCGAGGTGAAAACAGAAAGACAAGAGTAGAACAAAATTTTTCACATTTGTGGTTAGTTAGTGATTAGAAGTTTGGAACCCTTACCTTCTCCATCTCTTGTCTGAAAGTGGTGAAGACATCGTTGCTTTTGGCCAGAGTGCTCTGAAACTCCTCAAACTTGTCCATGTACAGGGAAAGCTAAGGCACATGAGATGAGTTTTAGAATCTTTCGATTGTCAAGTTACTTTTATTGATATACACGCAGAAATAATGGCCATTAATCATGCGACATAAACACAATTCAGATCTTTTTAGCTCGAAACACCACCACAATGGATTTGAAATAAAACAAACGTGCTTTAACGGCATACTTTTGAACTGAGTGTACTGACGTGTATCAGATGAATTACAACAGTGTGCCTCCCATTTTTTAAAGGATCACAAGTAATGGAGCTGCTCATTTATTTCATGGCCAGGTGTGTGCAATTCCTTCATGATCCCATTTACAGGAAAGAGACAAAAAGTGTAGAGTTCATTTGAAGTGTTCTATTTGCATTTGGTGACTGTTGGCTGTTAACTCTTATTATGAGATGCAAAGAATCACTATCAGTGAAGCAAGACATTCAGTTGAAATTTCAAAAGAAACCCATCAGGGAGATTGTAAAAGCAGTAGGTTAGAGTAAATCAATTGTATGGCACAGTCTTAAAAAGTAAAATGCGCCACAAAGTGCTGCAACACCAAAAACCCAAAAGACCATCGATATTCTGTCATAAAATCCAAGATTGTGCCTTAGCGTATGGTTGCCTTGCTACGCCCTCTCTAGTAATGTCTTTGTGTCATTTTCATTCAATTTGGACAACCCTACACCACTTACCTACTACATGAGTGAAGACTTGCTAAGCATTAGTCTCACTCTCAAATTACACTAAATTCGCAAAACAAAGGAGGGTGCCTATTGGAGAGGGTTAGGGTTAGGGTTAGGCTACAAGACTGCGTCTACAACACAGTCTTGTAGACGCAGACAGGAAACCAGATGGCGAAGGAAATTGACAACACCCAGAGAAGCTATGCAGTCAAGCTGTAAGACCAGCATTCTGCTAAAAACTCTAGGATTCATATATATTTCACTGGAGATTTGAAAAGGACACTTTCACATCCCACACCCATGCATCCCCACCACTGACAATCTCCATCACACATATGACTAACACCTCTGTCTTGACCATTCACACACAAGATGTGAGACACTATTGAAGAAACCTCACATCAATAAGGCTTCAGGCCCGATGGCTTCTCTCCCTTCCCTTCTGTTACACCGTCTGTACTCAACAGCTGGATGGAGTATTCACTCAGATTCTCAATATAGGGCCACTGCTGAACACTTAGCAGTTTTCCTACCAAGCAAACTGTCGTGAAAAGTATTTGCATTCTCAAATTCCTATCTGTTTGCATGGTGTCCCCACTTTGACGTTCAAGATGATCAAACTAGCACAAGGATTACCTAAGGAAAAATACTATTTATTTTTTTAAATAGTGATTTTATTTATTAAGTACAAAACAATTGAGAGTTACCTGGTCCTGTGCGAAACAGTATTTCTACCCTTTGTTAAATCATTATTTAACTGTGGCTAATTCTTTGAAAAGGTGAGTTCATGTTCACTGACCACACTAAAACCTGATTACCGCCAGACCTGTTCAATCAAGATCATTTAAATCAGGGGTGAGGGTCAAACTAATTTTTGTCGTGGTCTGTGGTCACCAGTTCTGTTTGTTCGCAGCCCTGTGTTTTTGGGTGACATGAGGTGAGGTTGGTGCTACTGTTGTTTGCTCATCTCGCTTTGATGGTTGCCGGGTATGCTACGATGTAACGTGTGTTGCTGTGGAATTTGTTCTTCCCTTTGTACCCATTCTTTTTTACTGTGGTCGTCTATTTGCTTATTATCTACTTGCTTTTTTCTTGGATTGGCAGTCGTCCGCTTTCATCGTACCAGCGACTGGGATCTGTCACTGTTGGGTTTTTGTGCACTTTTGCTTGTGACAGTCACGTCCGTGAACCCTCTCCCAGCTTGGTAGCATGTGGTGTTGTGTTGTAGTGGCTGGCACCACCGTGTTTTACCGGCAGTTTGCTTTGATGGGTCTCTGCTAGTCATGGTAGCCTCTGTGCAGCCACTCATAGTTTAGAGCTTTGTGTGACTTATGCCTTTGCGTCTCCTATCTTTCTTAGTATTGGCGCTTCTGCTGCCATTTTTCACCAGCAGACTTGCCTTGATGTTTGCTGTGTGCCTTTCCTTGTGATAGCTATGTTTGCGTCCTCTCTCCCAGCCTGCAGCGTTATAGCTTCCCACGCAGGAATTTCACACGTTCAAAACCCCATGTTTTGAGTCGAAGGTACCCCTTACATCTGCCGCGCAGGTAGTGTCCTCGCCCACTTCCATAGCCTTACCGCTATCACTCTGGGCACAGGATTCAGCTCTGATGCCCACCGGGTAAGGAGCCCATCAGCGACACGGAGAAGTCTTTGCCGCTAGACCAGAAGCTGTCTGCCCTCCCAGCTAAGGACGCGATCGAAGCCGTGAAACCTTTGG
Source organism: Hippocampus abdominalis (assembly GCA_018466805.1). Classification (NCBI taxonomy): domain Eukaryota; kingdom Metazoa; phylum Chordata; class Actinopteri; order Syngnathiformes; family Syngnathidae; genus Hippocampus; species Hippocampus abdominalis. The sequence continues at coordinate 406,583 of CM031696.1, forward strand.
TGCACCTCAAAGGCATCTACTCAACTTACTTCCTTGTGTCGAAGAAGATGAATGCCAAACACTGGCCATGAATGTACCTGGACGACTGACTCATTTGTGAACCTTCTCGTACTCAGGCGGTATGGAATACCTCCATTCTGCATTGTCAGCTTTGCTGGTTGGGCCTCACACATCAATGTGCAGTGCATTTTGCTCTTGTCCATTTTCTGCTGTGCCTCTGGTCGGACAAAATCTCAACCATTTTCCACATATTCGACACCAAGGCGAGACGAGGTCAGTCCGGTTGTTGCGGGCCTCACAGCGCCTTCTCGGGTGTACTGCCCCAAACCAAGCCAGTCTGCGGGCAGTGTATCTTCAGATCAGAGGTTGATATCTTTACCTCTGAGATTCCACCTACTGTCCCCTTTGGTTTTCCCTGAGGGAGGACACCAGACCTGTCAGCCCGGATGCATTGGTGCACCCTTGGCTCCCTACTAATTGGCCTCAGCTTGTGTATTTGGCTGATAAGCTGTTTTTGATGATACTAGTGTAGCGCGTTCTACCAGAGACAAATCCCTTGTGTGTTCTACATACTTGGCCAATAAAGATGATTCTGATTCGGAATCACTGATTACCCGCTGAAAGGAATTGGTCCAACGGACGATTCTTGATGCCACAACCCTGTCTATTCGGCCATGGTATGCTAAGAGGTGGAAGTTATTTGTGGCGTGGTGTGTCAACCACGGGGTGAATGCTGTGGATTGCTTGATTCTGCAGTCTTTCTTTGATACGGGTCAGTGTCCAACTCTGAAGGTTAACTCTATACCGTGTTAGGCAGAAATAGCGGCCACTATTTCTGCCTAACACGGTATAGTGGACAAGGGCTTGGTGGGGCGCCATGTTCTTGTTTCGTCGTTACTTTGAGGAGGCTCTGCCTCTTTGTCTCTGATGTGTCTTGTGTCCTGAAATGGGACTTTCACTTCATGCTGGACACACCATGCCAGCCCCCTTTTGAATCCCTGGCTGATGCGGACCATCAGTGGGTGTTTCATAGGACTGTGTGGCTAAGACAAAATAGAATGAAAGTTATGTCTGCAACTATGGTTCGACGAGTCCTAAATGACGGCCAGAGCGTCATGTCACTCAGAATCCTCATGTGCACCCGAGTAGGTTTTGAGGGGCTCTTTTCCAGGTGTCACCAGCTCTTATACAAACCCTGGGTCACTAATAACGCATGTTGGTATGCATTCCCGAGCTGCATGTGTGAAAGGGACTATCCTGTGCTGTTAAATTTCACCTGTGGCAGTTATTCATGACTCATAGACCCATAGTTAAAGCTTTGTTTTATTCCTAAATTTAGCTGCTATGGCTTTTAATAAGGTGTGCTTTGGAGTGGTCTTGAAATTACATGATGCCCTTTTTCATGTGTCAGGCCGGTCAAACACAGCGTAAATTAAAGGAATCAATAAGTCTCTGCTCATGGTTTTTCAAGAGAGTAGACACGAACATTAAAATCTCCCACCTATTTAAAATTGCATACTCTGTTTAGACTCATCTCCTCTTTTATTATTTAGAATTTTATCTGTGGTTTTATTGCTTTTGATTGTAAAGTGTCCTTGAGTGTTCTGAAAGGCGCTAATAAATAAAATGTATTATTATAAAGAGGATAAAAATCATACTTTGGGTTCAGCAAGAACAGAAGAAGAAGTTACCATCTTGGTCGCTTAACTAACATAGCAAATGAGCCCCCATAAACCAGCGGAAGGAAAATAATTGAAATACTTCTTAGGACAACAGTGAGGTCCAACACAAAATTTAACCTCTTGAAACAAGAAAAAAATTATACACTAATTTTTGGTTTGTGGTGCTGATTCTTTATTGACCTGCTGCTTGAGTTGAACTTCTTGGTCCTTCATCATCTCACACTTGCGTCTTGATTCAGTGGCATCTTTCAGCAACTGAAATCACAAAAATTAAAATGCTCACAGGCAATTCACATGAACAATCATTGTCCTCACATCCCTTTTGTTTGATCTGGGTTGAATAACTTAATATTTATGGTTCAAAGCTGCAATAAAAAAATTCTAGAGGTGTTACTGGTGTGAAGACAGTCTCAGTTTTACATAGTTTTACGTTCAAAAGTTGCTTGACGGATCATTGGCGATATCAAAACGAATTTGCACACTTTGCAATGCAAAATTCAAATGCCATATTCGTTGGAAAGAACTAAACCTGTATGTGAGAAGTTTTGAGAATTGTTTCTTCGAGAATATTGAAAGAACAATTCCTGCAAAAATGACCCAGTTTTTACCTTTTTGGTGCAACAGTTGTATTTTATTGAAAGATTCAAATTAGAGGATCAAATAAAGATGATGATTTTACATTAATTCCATGATTTTACTCAAATATCTGTTACGAGGTTCAAAGAAAAAGTTGAAAAATGTGATTAATTGCATTTATGAAGTTATGTTATATCCATCCATCCATATACACACACACACTATATATATATATATATATATATATATATAAAAATATATATATATATACAGTAAACATTCCCATCCCCGGAATTCTATGAAAAGGAATATCCTTCACCCGTAATAAAAACCCATGCATTAACATTTTGACTACGATATTACATGTTACCGGAACTACGTAAGCGGAAATTCCACTAGCCGTAACCCGGATGGAGACGTCATGCCGCGGTAGCTTAAATACACGCAACGCTCCACCCGATACGCGGAAAGACACCAACGGAGACACCTTTTCACGTCGCATTTTTTGATAATCAGATTCGAAACGACGACGTGTAAGTGAGTTTTTATTGGCGTGCGTTTTACTGTAATTGCGAACGATTTCTAACTTTATTCACTTACGTCCTGTTGCTCGCGGCACTAGCGTAAAAAGCAACGCCCACTCAACACAACTGGAGAAGATGGAAGAAACGTGTTTGCTTCGCCGTTTATGTCATCGAATTCGAAACGACTTTTTGTGTCAGTGACTTTTTATTGGTGTGCGTTTTACTGTAATTGCGAACGATTTTAACTTTATTTACTTTCGTCCTGTAGATCATGGCATAGAAAACGAGGAAGAACCCAACAAAACAAAACAACCCAAAATAGACTCATTTTTTCCCAAGACTGAAAAAAATCAACATTAAAATACTGTACATACTATACTGTGTTGTGGTTTTTTAAATCTACACCTGTACTGTATACTGTACTGCTGTTTTTGTTATATAAACAGTTTTTGGACAGTATATTTTTGCATTTTATTGCTTGTGTTGTTACACATGCAGTTTTCATCATACTTGCATGTTCATAAAGGACATGTACCATGCTCATTTCCCAAAAGAGGAATTTCTGTTATAAGGACAGATTGGACAGCGCAAACATGAGTCCGTACTAGAGAATATTTACGGTATATATATATATATATATAGTGTGTGTATATGGATGGATGGATATAACAACTTCATATATTTTTACAGTCAAACCTCTGTTTTCGAACTTAATGCGTTCCAGCAGACTGTTCGGAAACCGAATTGTTCGGAAACCGAAACCATTTTTCCCATTGAAATCAATGTAAAATGTTTTAATCCGTTCCAAGTAAAAAAAAAAAACTTTTTTAAACCACTTATTTTTACAATTTCACACCATAAACTGTCCAAATGTAATGGGAGATTACCAATTTTAACATTAACATAGCAACATAAAAATTGAAGGAACATCTCTCTCTCTATCTGTCGTGGGGCGTGCGCCTCTCCCAGCTGTCAGCAGGCAGTAGGCGGGGCATTTCGGCATCCCGAACTCCTTCGCCAACACACACACACACGCACACACCTGACTCATATTTTGCGATTAAATCTTTCTTAAATTCTATAGTTTTGCACACTATTTTCCTCTTTTCTTCACCAGGTTCACCACTTCCACTTGCTTTCTTTGGTGCCATGATTAAAAAAAAAAGAAAACTCTTAATCGAACAATACAAACTCGTCTGCTCACAAGCTGTTTCTGTACGATTATTGCATAATAATGAGACACCGGACACCAGAGTGTTCATTATGTGCGGCTGCATTGAAAAATTCCAGCCGTGAAAAAAAAAGAAAGTCCCCCCCTTCACCTCGTGCTGCCAGGGCAAACCATTATGAAAAGAGGGGGATTTCACTCGCGCTAACAGAAGCGTCTCACAAAAACGTCTGCTCACAATGGTCGCTTCCTGTGTCGCTACGCGACACGAGGGAGCGCGGCGACGGGAGGGAGCGTCACTTCACTCCTCTCGGCTTTGCTACCTCCTCTCGGCTTCGCTGCCTCGCGAAGCTATACGAGGTAGCGTTGCTACACGAGCTAGCGAAGCCGAGAGGAGTAAAGTGACGCATTCAAGTGCGCTCAGTTAGTTCGAGAACCGAAATTTGTTCGGATTCCGAGGCATAAAAAACTCGAAATTTTATATACATTTTATATATATATTTTATATATATATATATATATATATATATATATACAGTCAAACCTCGGTTTTCGGACGTCTCGGTTCTCGTACAATTCGGTTTTCGAACTAAAATTTCGAGTTTTTTATGCCTCGGATGCCGAACAAATTTCGGTTCTCGAACTAACTGAGCGCACTTTAAGTAAGTAAGTAAGTAAGTAAAGTTTATTTTTGAAGCACATTTAACCACAGCTTGCACTGACCAAAGTGCTGTACATAGTGCATAAGCTAAAACAGGCTAAAAATAGAAAAGATAAGTAAAAAAAATAAAATACACATACAGCACAGTGATTTAAGCTAAAATGATAACAATAATGCGTCACTTCACTCCTCTCGGCTTCGCTTCCACACGAGGAAGACACACGCAGACCTGACTCATATTTTGCGATTAAATCTTTCTTAAATTCTATAGTTTTGCGCACTATTTTCCTCTTTTCTTCACCAGGTTCACCACTTCCACTTGCTTTCTTTGGTGCCATGATTAGGGGCTGATACATGATGCAAAAATAACAGTCCAATATTACGTAGTTCTCACCAAACACGTCTGCTTTTTAAAAATAAATTCTTAATCGAACAATACAAACTCGTCTGCTCACAAGCTGTTTCTGTACGATTATTGCTTAATAATGAGACACCGGACACCAGAGTGTTCATTATGTGCCGCTGCATTGAAAAATATAAACAAACGCACGCACCCTTCCCCCTCCCCCCTTGCTGCCAAACCATTATGAAAAGAGGGGGATTTCACTCGGCCTAACAGAAGCGTCTCACCAAACACGTCTGCTTTTTTTTATTGAACAATACAAACTCGTCTGCTCACAATGGACGCTAAACTACGAAGCGTTTCACCAAACAAGTCTGCTTTTTAAAAAAAAATCTATTGAACAATACAAAAACGTCTGCTCACAATGTTCGCTTCCTGTGTTGAGACGAAACTCAAGGGAGCGCGGCGACATGAGGGAGCGCCGCTACAAAAGGGAGCACGGCTACACGAGGTAGCGTCACTTCACTCCTCTCGGCTTTGCTACCTCGTGAAGTGACGCTACCTCGTGTAGTCGCGCTCCCTCGTGTAGCCACGCTCCCTCGAGTAGCGGCGCTCCCTCGTGTAGCGGCGCTCCCTCGTGTAGCATCGCTACACAGGAAGCGTCCATTGTGAGCAGATGTTTTGGTATTGATCAATAGATTTTTTTTAAAAAGCAGACGTGTTTGGTGAAACGCTTCCTAGTGTAGCGTCCATTGTGAGCAGACGAATTTGTATTGTTCAATAAAAAAAAAAAGCAGCCGTGTTTGGTGAGACGCTTCTGTTAGGGGGAGTGAAATCCCCCTCTTTTCAGAATGGTTTGCCCTAGCAGCATGGGGGAAGTGCGTGCATTTTTCAATGCAGCGGCACATCATGAACACTCTGGTGTCCGGTGTCTCATTATTATGCAATAATCATACAGAAACAGCTTCCTCGTGTAGCCTCCATTGTGAGCAGACGAGTTTGTATTGTTCAATTAAGAATTTGTTTGAACAAAGCAGACGTGTTTGGTGAGAACTACGTAATAAGCTTCTTGCTTGGCTCTCGACGAAGGCGGTCGCTTTTGCTTTCTGCTCCTCTGTCGGTTTCCGAACAATTCGGTTTCCGAACAGTCTTCTGGAACAGATTAAGTACGAAAACCGAGGTTTGACTGTATATATAGAGATATAGATAGACCGAGGTTTGACTGTATATATAGAGATATAAATAGATCTCTATTTATACAGTCAAACCTCGGTTTTCGTACTTAATCGAGGTTTGACTGTATATATAGATATCTATCTATATCTCTATATATACAGTCAAACCTCGGTTTTCGTACTTAATCCGTTCCAGAAGACTGTTCGGAAACCGAACCATGTTTCCCATTGGAATCAATGTAAAATGTTTTAATTGAATTGAATTGAATACACTTTATTGTCATATGTGTTGTACGTATGTGTAACATACAGCACAGATGAAATTTCTTCCCCCTCAACATAAAACAAGAGGAGCCGCTGCGGGTGTCCGCGCCGCCATCAAAAGAAAAAAGTTGACCAAAAAAATCCGTTCCAAGTCAAGAAAACAACTTTTTTAAACCACTTTTTTTTTTACAATTTCACACCATAAACTGTACAAATGTAATAGGAGAGCAGGTAATATGTAAAATACTGTACAAACAAACTAATATATTTTATTTTCACCAATTTTAACATTAACATAGTAACATAAAAATTGAAGGAACATCTCTCTCTCCATCTATCGTGGCGCGTGCGCCTATCCCAGCTGTCAGCAGGCAGTAGGCGGGGCATTTCGGCATCCCGAACTCCTTCACCAACACAGACACATGCACACCTGACTCATTTTTCGCGATTCAATCTTTCTTAAATTCTATAGATTTGCACACCATTTTCCTCTTTTCTTCACCAGGTTTAGCACTTCCACTTGCTTTCTTTGGTGCCATGATTAGGGGCTGATACACGATGCAAAAATAACAGTCCAATATTACGTAGTTCTCACCAAACAAGTCTGCTTTTTAAAAAAAAAATCTTAATTGAACTGCTCACAATGGACGCTACACGAGGAAGCTGTTTCTGTATGATTATTGCATAATAATGAGACACCGGACACCAGCTTGTTGATTATGTAGCGATGCATTGAAAACGGATGGCCGTAAACAAACGCACGCACTTCCACCGTGCTGCTGGGGCAAACCATTCTGAAAAGAGGGGGATTTCACTCCCCCTAACAGAAACGTCTCACCAAACACGTCTGCTTTTTTTTTTATTGAACAATACAAACTCGTCTGCTCACAATGGTCGCTTCCTGTGTAGCGACGCTACACGAGGTAGCGTCACTTCACTCCTCTCGGCTTCACTACCTCCTCTCGGCTTCGCTTCCTCGTGTAGTGTCGCTACACGAGGTAGCGAAGCCGAGAGGAGTGAAGTGATGCATTCAAGTGCGCTCAGTTAGTTCGAGAACCGAAATTTATTCGTCATCCGAGGCATAAAAAACTCAATTTTAGTTCGAAAACCGAATTGTACTAGAACCGAGACGTTCGAAAACCGAGGTTTGACTACACACACACACACACACACACACACACACACACAAATCCACCAGGATCATGCCGCAGTCGTAGTTGAGGGGGCGTGATAGTGGAGTAGTGGCGTATGTGCATATTGGATTGGAATATTAGCAACTCGCAATGATGGAGAAAAGAAAACAACTAACACTTGAGGATTGGTTTTTTTCGGTATAAAAGCGTCCTCGAAACAAAACAACAAAGGAGATGGTGTGTGTGTGTGTGTGTGTGTGTGTGTGTGTGTGGAAGAGAAGATGACGCTTCGGTCACGTAATCGAAAGCAGCAACCGTCAAACGACAGTTCGCCTGCGCAAACATCGCGTGCTATACGTGGCCCGCATAGCTCACGCAGAGTTTCTCGTTCATCTGATGAAGATGAACATGATCCACGTCCCGGACCATCGCTTGGCAGAGCATTTCGTGCGTACATCGCCCACAAATCGTCTCCCCGGCAACTTCCAGCGATGACGGCAAAGAGGCTGCATGTGCTTCGCATGGCCGACGTCGGGCACACGTCAGTGATTCGCCGGAAACGTCTAGTAATGACGACGGCGAAGACGATCCAATTTTTTAGGACCTATTTTAGCTCTAATCTGGACGTGGGGGGAATGAATTGATGTGGCGACAAACTGGATGGAAGCCAAAAACCATCCCCTTTACAGCGACCCCTAGGCCTTTGGATGCTGCTGCACAACTGGAGTCTGAAGAGCCAGCTGACTTCCTTCAGCTGTTCATAACAGAAGAGCTCCTCCAGTTCATAGTTCAATAGTTTTGTTATGTGCAAATAAATTATTTTGCAAAAAAATATTTTTTGTAATGTTGTTTTGTAGGAGGAATACATTATTGAGGTTTTTGAGCTGTTACAAAAGCAAAAAATAGTGTCAAAACTTGAAATGCTTGGAATGCATGCTTTTACAAAAAGCTCATTTTCTCTGGATTTCTGCAGAAAATCGGCCTTTTCAATAAATCTTAGCAATTTTATAATGCTCTTTGCTAAAGAACGGAGACAGGAAAATGTGAGGGATCGAGGGAGTTGCTCCCGTGAAAAGGGGTGATATTCAATGAGTTAATGTATGCATGAGATTATCTTTCTTTTTAAAATGATGTCCGGGAAGGGCACACGAAATTTACTCACAAAGGTTCTTTCTCGCTGCTGTTTCTCCTCCACTTCCTTCATCATTTCAGTGATTCTCTGCAACTTCGCGTCCATCAGCTGTTGCTGTAGCTCTTTATGCTTGAAAACTCTGTCTATGTGCTATCAGAGGGACACACACATTTTACGGGTCAGAAGCAGGAACTGTGATCGAATGTATGCTTCAAGGCTTCTCACAATTTCAGTTGGCCATCATAGAGTGGTTAAGAACGAGGCATATATGCAAACATACCAAGGTTTAATGTGGCTGGTCTGTATATAGATGTATACAGTAAACATTCCCATCCCCGGAATTCTATGAAAAGGAATATCCTTCACCCGTAATAAAAACCTATGCATTAACATTTTGACTACGATATTATATGTTACCGGAACTACGTAAGCGGAAATTCCACTAGCCGTAACCCGGATGGAGACGTCATGCAGCGGGAGCTTAAATACACGCAACGCCCACCCTATACGGCGGAAAGACACCAACGGAGACACCTTTTCACTTCGCATTTTTTGATAATCAGATTCGAAACGACTATGTGTCAGTGACTTTTTATTGGCGTGCGTTTTACTGTAATTGCGAACGATTTTAACTTTATTTACTTTCGTCCTGTAGATCATGGCATCGAAAACAAGGAAGAACCCAACAAAACAAAACAACCCAAAATAGACTCATTTTTTCCCAAGACTGAAAAAAATCAACATTAAAATACTGTACATACTATACTGTGTTGTGGTTTTTTAAATCTACACCTGTACTGTATACTGTACTGCTGTTTTTGTTATATAAACAGTTTTTGGCAGTATATTTTTTTCATTTTATTGCTTGTGTTGTTACACATGCAGTTTTCAACATACTTGCAGGTTCATAAAGGACATGTACCATGCTCATTTCCCAAAAGAGGAATTTCTGTTATAAGGACAGATTGGACAGCGCAAACATGAGTCCGTACTAGAGAATATTTACTATATATGTATGTATATAGAGATGGGTGCCTCTGGACAACTCCAACTGTTTACCATACACTGATCAGCAAGCCAACAATGATGTGTCTACTGCAGGGGTGTCCAAAGGGCCGCTGTCCTGCCGTTTTTCCAGCTCTCCAAGGGGCAACGCACCTGATTCAAATCATCAGTATCGTTCTAATGCTGCTTCAGAGCTGGCTGAGGAGGTTCTTATCTGAATCAGGTGTGTTGCAGCCGGGAGAGATGGAAAACAGGCAGGACAGTGGCCCTCCTGGCCCGGAGCTGGACATGCCTAGTCTCCAGTGAAGACATAAAGTACCATCTTTTTTTTTTATATATAAAATTCCTCATCTCACCCCTCAGGTGGTGTCCGTCCCACATTCAGCTTGGGTCCTCTACCAGAGGCTAGGATGTTTTAGGGTTCTGCGCAGTATCCTTACTGTTCCCAGCACTGCGCTTTTCTGGACTGAGATGTCCAATGTTGTTCCCGGGATCTGTTGCAACCACTCATCCAGTTTGGGGGTCACTACCCATAAGTGCTCCGACCACCACAGGCACTACTGTCACCTTTACCTTCCAAGCTCTCTCCAGCTCCTCTCTGAGCCCCTGGTATTTCTCCAGTTTCTCGTGTTCCTTCTTTCTGATGTTTCCATCACTTGGGATCGCGACATCCACTACAATGGCTTTCCTCTGCCCTTTATCTATGATCACGATATTTGGTTGTTTCGCCATACCCATCTTGTCAGTCTCTATCTGGAAGTCACACAGAATCTTCGCTCGTTCATTCTCCACCACTTTTGGAGGTGTTTCCCATGTTGACCTTGGGGTTTCCAGTCCATACTCCGCACAGATGTTTTGGTTGACTATGTATGCCATGCTAGCTTTCCCTGCCAGCATCTTACAGCCTTGCAGTTATGTGTTGGATCGACTCAGGTGCCTCTTTGCACAAACTACACGTTGGGTCTTGTCTGGTGTGGTATATATCGGCCTATATGACTCTGGTACTCAAGGCCTGTCCCGAGAAGCCAGGATGAGTGCCTCTATGCTGTCCTTCAGGCCAGCCCTTCTCTAGCCACTGATAGGACTTCTTCAGATCAGACCACTTCAGTTATGGTCCGGTGGTACATCCCGTGTAGGGGCTTGTCCACTCATGATTGTCCCTCTTCCCGCACATCATCCTCTGTTCCCCATTGTCTGAGACATTCTCTGAGTACATAATCTGTTGGAGCCTTCTCCTTGATGTATTGATGGAGCTTGAATGTTTCATCCTGGACAGTGGCTCTCACACTCACTAGTCCCTAGCCTCCTTCCTTGCGGCTTGCGTACAGTCTCAGGGTGCTGGATTTGGGATGGCACCCTCAATGCATGGTTAGGAGCCATCCGTGGTCTGAATCTCTTCCTTTGGCCACCTTATTATTCCTGCAGGATATCTGATCACTGGCAGGGCAAAGCTGTTTCTTTCCCGGGTCTTATTCTTGCCATTGAGCTGGCTTCTTAGGACTTGCCTCACCCGATGGGGCTATTTGGCCGTAGCCGCTTTTCTTGTTGCCAGTTCAAGGTTGCCATTGGCTTGTGGTATACTGAGGTACTTGAAGCTGTCCTCAATGTCTGCTATTGTTACTTCAGGGAGTGAGACCCCTTCAATGTGGACTATCCTGCCTCTTTTAGCCCCATCCTACTACATTTCTCAAGTCCGAATGACATCCAGATGTCACTGATGTAGATGCTGGTTGTGTGGATCAGGGAGTCTATGTCCCTTTCGCTCTTAGCATACAGCTCTATATCATCTATGTAGAGGAGGTGACTGATCATAGCTCCATTTCTGAGGCGGCATCCATAGCCAGTCTTGGCGATTCCTTGGCTTCAGGGGTGCAGTCCTATGCAGAACAGTAGTGGGGAGAGTGCATCACCTTGGTAAATGCCACATTTGATGGACACTTGGGTAAGTGGCTTGCCATTGGCTTCAAGTGTGGTTTTCCACATCCTCATCGAGTTCGCAACGAAGGCTCTAGGGTCCTGTTCAGCTTATACAATTCCAAGCATTCAAGTGATCCATGTATGTGGCATCGAGTCATAGACTTTCTTGTAACCAATCGAGGCTGTGCACAGGTTGGTTTGTCGGGACCTGCAGTCTTGTGTGCCTGTTTTGTCAAACAGGAACTGATGATTGGCTCCTCTGGTATCTCGACCAATGCCCTTCTGTGCTTCGCTCATGTATTGATCCATGTATCCACTTATCTTAGCCGAAATCAGAATCATCAGAATCATCTTTATTGGCCAAGTATGTAGAACACACAAGGAATTTGACTCCGGTATAACACGCTGCATTAGTATAATACTAGGGAGCGTGTAACCGAGGCTGCCATACCGGTCGGCGCCTGATGACGTAAATGCCTGACATGAGCTTCCATGTTGTGGAGAGACCGGTTATTGGCCAATAGTTGGATGGGACTGCACCTTTTGAGGGATCCTTCGTGATCAGGATCGGTTAGTGAGTCCCATCTTTCAGCAACTGGTTCATTCGCACTGCTAGGCGCTCAGGGAGTGCTATGTGTTTCTTTAGTCAGTAGGTGTGGACCATTCCCAGTCCTGGTGCTGTCCAGTTTTTCATATCTGAGACTCTTTCCTGTATGTCTGCCACTGTTATAGTAACTGGGTTCTGTTCAGGGAGGTTGCTGTGCCATTGTGCACTGCTGTTATGTGCAACCTCCTTCCCATATACCTTTCAGTTTAGAGTCTTGGACGGGTCTGCTCTGCTGTTAGAAACCTGCCACTGAGCGTACACTTTCGCAGGTTGTGTTGAGAACAGCCTGTTTATTCGTCTGGCCTCATTCTTTTTTGTGTACTTCTTTAGGCGACTGGACAAGGCTTGTAGCCTTTGTTTGGCAGTTTAAGAGTGGTTTGGGTATGGTCATCTGGATGTACCATCACACCTTCCTGGGTCTGGGTCGATTGACTCACATCTTTCTGAGCCACCGCGATCTTAGCCTCCAACTGTCATTTCCATGGTGTGTAACGTATCTTATGGCTCTCATGGTTGCTCTTATAGCCAAGCATATCTAGGATCACTGATGCTGAAGCGTTTCCGTGATTGTTTCGGTAGGGATCGCCCTCAGTGCTGCATTCAGTTTCCATGAGACTTTCAGGTGGTACTTCACATAACCGTTGCAATCAGTTTCGAGGTTGCCCAGCTTTCATTCTCGTCATGATCTTAGCTTTCAGGTCAGTTGCTGCCTCGCTCAGCATTTCATTCATTGGGGCTCGCCTCCCAATCTCATCATGCATTCATTGGGGCTTGCAATAACCTCCTCCTCTGATCTGGCAGCCTGGGGCCCTTCACCATGGAATCTGTTGTACCTCATCAATCTCAAGTTGTGATAGCAAATGGATGTTGGAACACTGAGCTACTCGTTGCATGGTAACCATTTAGCCCACATACTCTGCATGTAACCCCTCTGACGAGGGTTGCATTCCAACAGAGCCATGTTATCGCATCTCGCCCATCTCTGCTTTGTTCCAGGAGCTAATTTTTCATCATACATATTTATATACATATATATATATATATATACATATACACATACACATATATACATATACATATATATATATACACACACATACATCCATCCATCCATCTTCTACCGCTTATCCGAGGTCGGGTCGCGGGGGCAGCAGCTTTAGCAGGGAAGCCCAGACTACCCTCTCCCCAGCCACTTCTTCCAGCTCTTCCCGGGGGATCCCGAGGCGTTCCCAGGCCAGCTGGGTGGCATAGTCTCTCCAGCGTGTCCTGGGTCGTCCTCGGGGTCTCCTCCCAGTGGGACATGCCCGGAACACCCAGGGAGGCGTTCAGGAGGCATCAGAATCAGATGCCCGAGCCACCTCATCTGGCTCCTCTCGATGTGGAGGAGAAGTGGCTCGACTCTGAGCCCCTTCCGGATGACCGAGCTTCTCACCTTATCTCTAAGGGAGAGCCCGGACACCCTGCGGAGAAAACTAATTTCGGCCGCTTGTTGCCGGGATCTCGTTCTTTCGGTCACGACCCATAGCTCGTGACCATAGAAGAGGGTTGGAACGTAGATCGACCGGTAAATTGAGAGCTTCGCCCTTTGGCTCAGCTCCTTCTTTACCACGACGGACCGATACAACGTCCGCATTACAGCAGACGCTGCACCGATCCGCCTGTCAATCTCTCGCTCCCTCCTGCCCTCATTCGTGAACAAGACCCCAAGATACTTAAACTCCTCCACTGGGGGCAAGATCCCCTCCCCGACCCGGAGTGGGCACTCCACCCTTTTCCGACTGAGGACCATGGTTTATATATATACATGTATATATATGTATATATATATATATATATATATATATATATATATATATGCCTACCTCATACAATGATGAGAGACAATTAGACGAAGCGACTGGATAGCTCAGTTGGTATACGGGAGACGGGGTTCCGAATCCCGCTTGGGGCAAAAATGAGCACCTTCCAGTGTGGGTCCTTGGGCACCTCATACAATGATGAGAGACAATAAAACGAATAAAAAAATATATATATATAATAATTATATATATATTATATATAATATTTGACTATAATTGGTCACTGATCAAATTTGATTTCACAGCTCTTACCTCCTCTCGGAGATCATACTGTTCAATGAGCTTTTTGAGTTTCTCAGCAATCTCCAAGTTCTCCTGCCTCAGCTTAGTGTTGTGTGAGCTGTGTTGCTCCATCTGGGCCTCAACATCACTTAAAGTCATCTGGAAGTGAAGCATGGCTTCCTTGCGTTGCTCTTCATAGTCCCTGGATCGCTGGGCATTTTCCTCCTATTTAAAAGCAAAATAAGTGGAGGTCAGAGGCCTGCATTAAATTTTTGGTGACAATGTCATATTCAGGTCAGTAACCCGACATGTCATGTGGTATTTAACGTAATGGAATTTTCAATGTCTTTCGGCGTTTGTAATTGTAGTGTGTTGCAAACCTTCAAAGTCTTGTTGTGTCTTTGGAGCTCCCGACAGAGGCTCTCCAATTTGCTGCGGGCCAGGATCGCTTTACTGTGCTCCCCCTGCAGGTGGATCTTCTCTTTTACAATCTGAGACTGCTTTTTCTGCAGGGCTTTCAGACGCTTCTGCATGCAACGGCTTTCCTCCAACTGAATTCCCAATACAAGCAACATCCCATCATTATTCCAGTTACTACAGTATTCAATGTTGGTACAGAACCAAGTTATCTCAAATCTGCACAATGTTTTGGGTCAGGTGAGATATTAAGGTGGCTGTCCGACGACAAATCCTCCATGACAAGTCCAGTTCATGATGATTTTTACTTTCAGTATGTGATTCTTTATATTCCTCCATTTTCTGCATGGGTTAAAACAAGATTTTTAAGAGTTACAATAACAGTAATATTGCATTTTCTTAATCATATTTTGATATGTTCACGTTAAAAGAAAACAAAAGAAAATCTTATTTACTCCACAACTCTCAACCCTAATGTTCATTCGAGCGTGTGCAGCAAAATGTTGCATGTTCTTAAATCGCCATATCAAAATGAGAATTGTGTTAAATTTGGACCCTTTAATTCACTTTTAAACACTTGATGTTTGAATAGAGATTAGGTAACAGTTTTGACATGTGGTCATGATTTTCTTGTCCAAAATAGAAATCTTACCAGGTCTGCATATTTTTTGCATAAAGCAGCCAGTTTTTCTTCAGGTGTGGCTAAGGAATTCAATGCCTGCATAAGTAACACAACCTCCTTCCCTGAAATGGAATAACAAAACAAAAAAATACAACAATGAAGAAGAGTATTTCACAACAATGGGCACACTACCTCATATCATAGCAACCATTTTATTATATTTCATTTAGAATACTAAAAAACAAATGAACTTTGACATAGAGCAGGAGTGCCCAACCAGTTGATAGGGGTTGTCTGGTAGGATGCAGACTGGTCTCAAGTCGTTCTTAATATTATTCATTTTTATGTTAGTGTGCGGGCGGCCCGGTAGTCCAGTGGTTAGCACGTCGGCTTCACAGTGCTGAGGTACCGGGTTCAAAAATCCAGCTCCGGCCTCCCTGTGTGGAGTTTGCATGTTCTCCCCGGGCCTGCGTGGGTTTCCTCCCACGTTCCAAAAACATGCATGGCAGGCTGATTGTGCACTCTAAATTGTCCCTAGGTATGAGTGTGAGTGTGGATGGTTGTTCGTCTCTGTGTGCCCTGCGATTGGCTGGCAACCAATTCAGGGTGTCCCCCGCCTACTGCCCGATGACAGCTGGGATAGGCGACCCTAGTCCCTGCAAGAGAGGCGACATTCCATGTCCCTAGAGATAGCTTCTGCAGCCGAGGATCGGACCGCCAGTCTAGATATAGACTTATAATCTTGATATGGCTTGACGTCCTCTTTGCAACCCCAAGATAATGCACCGTGTAATCTACTACCAATTTGTCCAAGGAATCTACCACACGTCATTGTTAGTTCTACCGACGGTTAACATTAGTATTACTACACCTTGTGATGAATGTTTTATTCATAAAGTTACCATGTCTGCAACTAGTAAATTATAGAATAACTAAGACCGTTTCATAATATTTTTCAACGCAATTAGCCTTGAGATTTAATGACCAACTTCAATACTTGCTTCGGAACCGTGCCTCCCGTCATCTCTCTCTTTTGTGTTTTGTCAATTACAATGTTTGTCATTCCAGGTGAGCTTCGTGATACGCCCTTCTTTGGGTGATTCGAATGAAAAAAAACTGACTGGCATTCCCATTTCTTAAATGTTGTAAGTAATACAACTTTCTGTGGGTTTTTTTCGCCACCACCTCACTCCGTTATCCGCGCACTTTCTCAGCGTGCAGACTAAAATAGCAACCGGCGTGCGCACATAACGTTATCTGTTCCACCCTCCCACCACTGAAAAAAAAACCCACGAAAGTAGATTAGAAGAAAAACACTCACACACCACAAACACACGATAACATAGGAGAGATTCTATTGCGTACAGTCAATTAGTGCGCGGTGATTTTTATGGGAAACAATTTTTCGGTACTGTATTTTCTACGGGCGGTCCGGTAGTCCAGTGGTTAGCACGTCGGCTTCACAGTGCTGAGGTACCGGGTTCAAATCCAGCTCCGGCCTCCCTGTGTGGAGTTTGCATGTTCTCCCCGGGCCCGCGTGGGCTTTCTCCGGGTGCTCCGGTTTCCTCCCACATTCCAAAAACATGCATAGCAGGCTGATTGTGCACTCTAAATTGTCCCTAGGTATGAGTGTGTGCGTGGATGGTTGTTCGTCTCTGTGTGCCCTGCGATTGGCTGGCAACCAATTCAGGGTGTCCCCCGCCTACTGCCCGAAGACAGCTGGGATAGGCGACCCTAGTGAGGATTAAGCAGTTCGGAAAATGGATGGATGGATGTATTTTCTGCACTGAAAGGCACACTGGATTATGAGGCACACCTTCAATGAATGGCCTATTTTGTAATTTTTTTCATATATTAAACACAATCTACAAAGCATCCACTAGATGGAGCTACGTTCCTTCCGCTTGACACGAGAGGCGTTCATAACGATTCAATGACACTACGAAAATGGTAAATAATGCATCAAAACAGAAAATCATGCAAGGAAATCAAAAAAATTAATTTTACAGCTCCCCTACAGAATTTATTTTGGCATTTCCTTGAGCGTAGTTCCAACAGAACGATCAGATGTCAGTAAAATGTCGGAGACTGGACTGTCTCAGAAGTGTTTATTTATTCCTTTGTTGTGTATTGTACTCACAAACGAGGAAATGACAACATAAATTCTGTAGGGGGGCTACAGAATTTATTTTGTGATTTCCTCGCTTGATTTTCTGTTTTGATGCATTATTTTCAATTTTCATAGTTTCATCGAAGGAATCGTTAATTTACGTTTTCCGGAGGCGGTCATGAACGCCTCTCAAGTCGAACAGAAGAAGAGAAGAGAACAGACCTACCTCAGCAAGGACACCAACCCACGATAACGTGTGCTAGTGGAAATACATGGACCAAATAGGTTATATAATTGTGCGCAATTTACAGCATATCATTAAATTGCAAACAGTTACGCTCCGCTAATAACCACAGCCTGTATATCTAATTCTTGTAATCCTGATGAGTCTCGTCTCAATTCCATGTCCGGCCGTTCGGGCATAACATAGCCGCAACCTGAGCATCTGGATCCCACTGTAAACACTCAACTACCGGGCCGCCCTTTTACTTTGTCAAATATATGAAACAAATTATTTTTTCATGCTTTATTTAATGTATTTTGTTTAATTACTTGTGACATGAAATTATTTCATATGAGATTTTGTAAATATACTTCTCACTTGACCTTTAACTATTTTATTCCCCATGACATGTAAATATGTCAAGAAAAGCCACTACGACCACCTTCCCATGATTTATTCATATGTCTTCTTTTTTTTGTGTCAGAGTGCAAAAGAGTCTGACACAGCCTGTGACTCAAGATCAGGCTTGACTGTCTTTTAAATCATTTCAAAGCTGTCCATCAGGTAACAGCGGGTGTAGGGGAGAAGCCAGCATCATGTTGTAAAACAAGCAGAAGGAGGGATGCATGGCGCAGTTCAAGAGTCAGGTGCAGTAGCGAGGATTGTTTTTGGGGAAGAAAATCTTCCACCATGACGAGGGAGATGAAGTTGCTCAAAGCAGCAGCACGCTTTGGTCCGCGCACGCGCGCACGCACGCACTAACACGCGTGCGCATACACACACACACACACACATGCGTGCGCATACACACACACACGTGTGCATACACACACACGCGCGCATACACACACACGCGCGCATACACACACACACTAATTATAGGGTGAAGGGCACACACACATGCACGCGGGTGGAGAGGACACACGTGCACGCGCAGTGCTCTTACACATGCAAATATACACATGCACACACTCACCGAACTCATTGCTTCACTTCTGTTCATCGTTCATTCCATCGGTTCAATCGAGTGTCGATTAATATTTTTGTTATGAAAAGCCCTTTTGTTGTGTTGTTTACGTTTTGTTGAAGTCTTATTTAGATGTTTGAGATGTCACAAAAGCAAAAAATAGGGGTGCCATACTTGAAATCATGCTTAAAATTGACCTTTTTACAAAAACATATTTTTCTCAATTTTTCCCTGAGAAAATGGAAATCAGATAACATTTTCTAATGGTGATTGCTAAAGAACGGAAAAAAGATAAAAACATTTTTTTCTTTTGAAAGAAGAGAGTCTCATCTTTCTTTTGGCTGCATGTTTAGATCGCAATAGAACACAATAATCTGTGGACCTTGCAAATCAGTCAAGATACAGTAAAACGGCTGGGATTGAGGGGTTTGCTCCAGTGAAAATGGGTGTGATTCAGTGAGTTAATATTTGTCAACTGTGGCCTTGTGAAGACTCATTCATTCATCTTCCGAACCGCTTTATCCTCACTAGGGTGCTGGAGCCTATCCCAGCTGTCTTCGGGCAGTAGTCGGGGGACACCCCGAATTGGTTGCCAGGCAATCGCAGGGCACCTTTAAGACTAATTTGTGATTAAGAGCTGCCTTGCCTTTAACTGGAAACAGAAGACAAAAATGTACTCTATACAATCAATAAAATAATTTCAAAGTTTCAATTCAGATTTCCTACCAAAGGCATCATCTTCAGAAGATTTAGGTTCTCCTCCAGGATCAAGCTCTGCCTCCCTCAAGTCATCACTTGGGCTGCCCTCTCTGCCAGGAGTCTCGCCTCTCTCTTCCTCGTTGCAGCTCAACTCTAAACCAAATTCTGCAACCTCCTCCTGACAAGACCCACATACAAAAAGGCAGTTAGGAAAGCAACTTCAGAGTCATCTTTATTTCCCAAAGTCAGTCACAGGCAGGAAAGTGTTGTGGAATGAGTTGGAGGTTTTGGAGGGTTCAGAGCAGTTTTTAAATATATTCCCATGGCACAGTCTTTTTAAGCACCGATGCCAAAAGTGCAATTTAGACAATTTTTTTGGTTAAAAAAAAAAAATACAAATAAAATTGGTGCATTTGAAAGTCCAACCCACCCCCTCCAGCCAGCCCTGACAGCACTGGGTAGCTCCTCCAGCCAGAGACTCTTACACCCGCGCTGCAAGAAGGAGAGATACTGCCGCGCGTTCCTACCGACTGCTGCCAGGCTGCTGAATAAACATACGTGAAAACCTGTAACCATTGTAAATAGCACAGCCACCTTATGATGCATAGATGCTTATATCTAGAGTATGTGCAGTCAGTTATTCAACAGGCCAACAACATTCTACACCAGTGGTCCACAACCCCCGGGCCGCGGACCGGTACCGGTCCATTGGTCATTTGGTATAGGGCCGCACAGAAAGAATGAATAACTTACATGACTTCTGTTCTATTCATTTCGGAATCTGAAAGATTCTCCGTTATATCCATCGACAGTATGTCACTCTTGACGCAGGTCAAGGCGTGCTTCTCGGTCATGCAATAGGTTACTGCTGAAATGAAATCCGGGAGCTAGCAAAATGAGTAAAAAAACAAATGTCTTTGTAAAGTTTCTTTGGGAAGAGGAAAAGGCCCAGCCAGGAGGCAGGAGAGGAGCCTACGACTTCCAATGAAAAAAAAGGCTACGTTTAATTGACAATATCCCGAGTCCTACTTAAAATGCGGATCACACGCACATACACTCCCTTGTATCACCGCCTTCATTGTTCATGTCTTGTGACCTGTTGTAATTGTCATATGCTTGTGCAGGAGTTTTTTTGCCTAACTCAAACTATCCTCAAAAAGAGCGTGTTTTTTTTTCTCCCCCTCTCCCTCCCTTGTGGTTTCTTCCGACTTTTCAGGGCTGAGTGACCGCTGGCACGTTTGGCTGCCGCTGCTCAACCCATACAATCAAACCTCGGTTTTCGAACGTCTCCGTTCTCGTACAATTTGGGTTTCGAAATAAAAAAATTTTATGCCTCGGATGACGAACAAATTTCGGTTCTCGAACTAACTGAGCGCACTTGAATGAGTCACTTCACTCCTCTCGGCTTCGCTTCCTCGTGTAGCCGAGAAGAGTGAAGTGACACTATCTCGTGTAGCCGCGCTCCCTTGTGTAGCGTCGCTACACAGGAAGCGACCATTTTGAGCAGACGTTTTTGTATTGTTCAATAGATTTTTTTTTTAAAAGCAGACGTGTTTGGTGAAACGCTTCCTCGTGTAGCGTCGATTGTAAGCAGACGAGTTTGTATTGTTCAATAAAAAAAGGCAGACGTGTTTGGTGAGACGCTTCTGTTAGGGGGAGTGAAATCCCCCTCTTTTCAGAATGGTTTGCCCTAGCAGCACGGGGGAGGGGTGCGTGCGTTTGTTTACGGCCGGCATTTTTCAATGCAGCGGCACATAATGAACACTCTGGTGTCCGGTGTCTCATTATTATGCAATAATCATACAGAAACAGCGTCGTGTTGCGGCCATTGTGAGCAGACGAGTTTGTATTGTTCAATTAAGAATTTTTTTTAAAAATGCAGACGTGTTTGGTGAGAATTACGTAATGTTGGACTGTTATTTTTGCATTGTGTATCAGCCCCTAATGGCACCAAATAAAGCAAGTGGAAGTGCTAAACCTGGTGAAGAAAAGAGGAAAATAGGGCGCAAAACTATAGAGTTTTAGAAAGATTTAATCGCGAAATATGAGTCAGGTGTGCGTGTGTCTGTGTTGGTAAAGGAGTTCGGGATGCCGAAATGCCCCGCCTACTGCCAGCTGGGATAGGCGCACGCCCCACGACAGATAGAGAGAGAGAGAGAGAGAGAGATTCCTTCAATTTTTATGTTACTATGTTAATGTTAAAATTGGTGAAAATAAAGTATATTACAGTTTGTTTGTACAGTAATTTACATATTACCTGCTCTCCTATTACATTTGTACAGTTTATGGTGTGAAATTGTAAAAAAAAAAAAAGAAATTGTTTAAAAAAGTTATTTTCTTGACTTGAAACGGATTAAAACATTTTACATTGATTCCAATGGGAAACATGGTTTCGGTTTCCGTCTTCTGGAACGGATTAAGTACGAAAACCGAGGTTTGACTGTACTGTGTTTTATTGTTTTTGTTCCTGATTGTAAATAAAATGTACTATTATTATTTATCTCAACGGGAGATTCGCACGGGCGGCCCGGTAGTCCAGTGGTTAGCACGTCGGCTTCACAGTGCAGAGGTACCGGGTTCGATCCCAGCTCCGGCCTCCCTGTGTGGAGTTTGCATGTTCTCCCCGGGCTTGCGTGGGTTTTCTCCGGGTGCTCCGGTTTCCTCCCACATTCCAAAAACATGCATGGCAGGCTCGTTGGGCACTCTAAATTGTCCCTAGGTGTGAGTGTGAGCGTGGATGGTTGTTCGTCTCTGTGTGCCCTGCGATTGGCTGGCAACCAATTCAGGGTGTCCCCCGCCTACTGCCCGAAGACTGCTGGGATAGGCTCCAGCACCCCCCGCGACCCTAGTGAGGATGAAGCGGTTCGGAAAATGGATGGATGGATGGGAGATTCGCACGCATCAAGCCCACTCTGCATAATATGCGGCGATGGTGAATCGTACTTTTCATACACTTTGTATCTTACTTTGAAGGCAGGCTTAAACATTACCATAGCGACCAGAGAGTGTTGCGGTCAGATAGGACGTTCCTTCTGTCATGATTCATGTTTATCGTGTTTCGAAAATAACAGTTTTCATGCAGATCATATTATATTATTTGTTTTATTTATCTGTCACACCTTCAAGGCCGTTCCCTGAAAATATTATTGTCAGACATTAAACCGGTCCGTGAGGCAAAAAAGGTTGGGGACCGCTGTTCTAGACAATCCTCATGTGCTGCACTCCCAATTCGAGCTCCTGCACTCAGGAAGATGGTACAGGATGCTTCTCTGCAAATTAAACAGATATAAAAACTCATTCATACTGCAGGCTATCAGCTTAATTAACAAAGAACTCGAGGAAGGCAGGCAGACAGGAGGACATGAGGGCAGTGTGGGGTGGGCATATGACTGTAATGTGCATTGTGTTAGAGTATATATTGTATTGTACTGTATGTATTGTCCAATGTATGTTGTGTAGCGTATGTGGATGTATTGTTCAATGCCTTTAGCAGCACGGAGTTCCTGTCCTCCGAGACAAGTTTCTCCTACGGAAGACCAAATAAAAAATCAAATCAAGTCAAAATGAGACTTCAGTGTGTTCAGACTGTAGTGGACGAAACTTTACATTTTGCTCCAAAGCCCTTGGAGTTTTATGATGATTATTTTTTGGCTCAGAATTGTCCTTTTAACAGCAAGCCTGAGCAAATCATCATCCATTAAATTGTCATCATTATCCTCACAAGGGTCGCGGGTCGTGCTGGTGCCTATTCCAACTGTCTTCGGGCATTAGGCAGGGTTCACCCTGAACTGGTTGCCAGCCAATCACAGGGCACAAATCGATGAAAAAAAACATCCGCACTCACAACTCACACTTAGGGACAATTTGGAGTAGTCCATTAACCTGCGTGTTTTTGGAATGTGGGAGGAAACCGGAGTACCCGGAGAAAACCCACGCCGGTGCGGGGAGAACATGCAAGCTCCACACCGAAAGGCCTGCACCTCTGCACTGTGAGGCCGACGCACTAACCCAGGGGTCGACAAACCAGAATGTTGAAAGAGCCATATTGGACCAAAAAAACGAAAAACAAATGTGTCTGGAGCCACAACAAATTAACAAACGCTGTATGTATCTATATTAGCTATATTAGCCTACTGTCAACATCCTTCAATAATCTCAGATATCATTACTAAATCCAAAACTTTTTCCTGCCTACTGGATCCCCTCCCAACAGTCCTGGTCAAATCCTGCATACCCTCTCTGCTTCCTTTCATTTCAGCCATCATCCATTCCTCACTGTCCACTGGAATTGTTCCTTTCCCCTTCAAAACTGCAGCTGTCACCCCTATCTTGAAAAAATCTGGTTCAGATCCCGATGATTTCAATAACCTACGACCAATTTCTCACCTTCCTTTCATCTCCAAACTTCTTGAAAAAATTGTTGCCTCTCAACTTCACTCCCACCTCACCCATAATAATCTCTCCGAACAATTCCAGTCTGGTTTCCGTCCCCGTCACAGCACAGAATCAGCCCTCTTAAAAATCACCAACGACCTTCTTGTACTACTGAGAAAACAGTGGTTTTATTGTTCTTGTTTTGATTGTAAAGTGTCCTTGAGTGTTTTGAAAGGCGCTTGTAAATGAAATGTATTATTATTATTATTAAGGAGCGATCTCCTAGCTTTATTGTGGGGGCGTGCTATATACGAGGCCGATGGCGCGCAATGTTATGACGCATCACGTACCGCCCTATGTCATCACGTAATTACCGGGAAGTCCTGTGTTAGGCTTTCAAACTGCAAGCGGAGGCAATCGGAGGCGATCGGAGGCGATCACAACCCGCCTCCGATGGCTGCTGGTGGACACGGATCAACACGGATCGACACTGGCCAGTGAGCCTTTCCCACTGCCCCAAAAAGCATGTTTACCCGTGGTTTTGCGGCAGTGGGAAAGGGGTATTAGTGTCGTGTTTGCTCCGTGCGCGGCGGAGAGTGAGAGCAAGAGCGGGCGAGAGAGAGGGTTAATGGGCTTCTCCCACGGCAGCAGGACTTCGCTCCCTCCTCAATACCAATTCGTTGTCTTCACATAAACACATCACATGTGCGGGGGATAGCTGGCCAAGAGCTAGCTGGAGGCTAACTCGGGCTGGGTATTGATACTAATTTCCTGAATGCCTTTGATTTTGATTCACAAGAGTTCAATTTGATTCGATTTATATTGTTTTCGATTCACTCCAATATCAATTAATATATCCTGCACATACATTTATGGAAAATCAATTTTTCTGCAATATCAAAGACATGATAAAAACTCCACAAACAAATTCCCCATTTAATTATGCTGAGGCAGTAATGATTTAGTAATGAGTTACTAATGATTGAGTTTATTTTTTTTCAAGTACTGTAATGCATGTTAATCACTTAAGAGTTCCACAAATATTGTTTTCATCATTTATGAAAAGTTCAAAATATAAATTATTTTCATCAGAGCCGATGAGTTTTTGCGCATGTTCAAGGTTTCAAAAATGCTAAACTTTACAGGAAAAAAATGTCGACAAAAACAATAGGTACATCTCAGCAATCGCTGCTCGGGCCCGAATAATTCCTACAAAAACAATGGGGATCTTGCACCAGTCGCTACACAGACCCTAATAATAAGAAGAAGAATATCTTCTGCAAAAACGATAAGGATCTCGCAGTGGCCGCTGCTCTGACCATAACTAGAGCGGCAAGCAGCTATGAAGGGCCCTCACAGCGCAGGCCACTTTAGGGTACTGGCATGTTGAGATTCTGGTGCAAGGGATTTTTTTTGTTTTTTTTGTTTGTTTTTTTTTAAATGGCACATAAACGTTGGTGAAATGTGATGTTTGCAGATGACATTGTCATCTGTAGTAAGAGTAGGCCGCAGCTACAAGAAAACCTAGAAAGGTGGAGGTTTGCACTAGAGCAAAAGTGTCCAACTCAGTTCCTGGAGGGCCGCTGTCCTGCATGTTTTCCAAGTCTCCCTGTTGCAACACACCTGATTCCAATGAACAGGTTTAATGTCAGGCATTCGCAGAGCTTGCTGATGATCTGATCATTTGAATCAGGTGTGTTGCAACAGGGAGACTTGGAAAACATGCAGGACAGTGGCCCTCCAGGACCTGAGTTTGACACCTAGAGGGAAGAGGAATGAAGGTCAGTCGTAGTAAGACAGAGTACATGTGCATAAATGAAAGGGAGACCAGTGGAACAGTGAGGTTACAGGGAGCAGAGGTGGCAAAGGTACAGGAATTTAAGTACCTAGGATCAACAGTGCAGAGCAGCGGAGACTGTGGAAGAGAAGTGAAGAATAGAATGCAGTGCTTTACATATTTGTGATTGTGAGACTCTAAAATGTTTTTTCCCATTTTGTCAGGCTTGATGTATGTGAAATCTTTCACGTTTTCATGCATGCTTAGACCAGCATGATTTTTTTTTCTAAATGGAAAACACAACATCACCCTGCCAACAGTGTTTGATGATATAAAAATCATTGCTTTTGCTTTTTATCTTAAACATCTTTAGATGAAACATCAACAGTTGCAAGTTAATTGAATATCTGGGAAGAGTTCTTTAAAATGTTTTCTCTATAAAAGGCACAAAAAAAAATGAGGCCAGATTTGAAAGAAAATTCAAAGTGGCGGACTTTCTGAAGCATATGGCTGCAAGGGACTTTTTTTGTAAAGCTTGGGTACTGGACAAGTACCGTATTTTCGCGACTATTCGGCGCACTGTATTGTTGGGCGCAGTCTCAGTAACGGGTGCTATTTCTGTATTTTACACATACACAAAGCGCACCTTTTTATTGGGCGCCAAACATAGGCCAGCTTAAACATACAGCATGCATTCACGCACGCACGCTAAAAGCACGTTAGCTTGAAGCATACGGTAGCATGCACGCAAAGACATACGGACACACGCTAAAAACACGTTTTTAAAAAGCCAACTGAAGCAAAACTGAGTTCGGTTGTACTTTATTTATATAGTGCAAGCAGACACGTTAGACCAAGCAGCCACAATCCATTCGCAAATAGTGGCATAACTAGCCAGGCGCTGCCTCCCACTCTTTGTAAAGCTGTGTTGGCCATCGATCATCCACTGTTCCCATGCCGCTCGCAACTTGACTTTGAACGCCCGGTTGATGCCGATGTCCAGTGGTTGGAGTTCTTTAGTTAAGCCTCCGGGAATGACGGCAAGCTCGGAGTTCATTTGCTTGACTTGGTTTTTCACTGCTGCTGTGAGATGGGCACGCATGGAGTCGCAAATCAAGAGTGACAGCGAGGCATGGAAAAAGCCGCCGTACCTGCTAGGGGGCGTGCCTCTTACGCGACCACATTTCACTCATTGGCAGACCTCACTCACGTCCAGCCATTAGCATCCTCTTACACGCCCACCCGTCATTCATTGGCGGACTTCCGCATGCCTATCCTCTCTCTCACGTCCGCCTTTTTTTTTATATAACCGTGTCGGCCAGACGTGCTCTCAGTCAGGTTTTGGAACTCAGCACATAGACAAGGCGCTCCGCAATGTAAGGCGACCTGTCCATTTTGGAGAAATTTTAAGACTTTTAATAGCGCCTAATATTCGTGAAAATACGGTAATTGAATTTCTCATTAGCAGAGATTTTTGTTTTTGTTAACTTCAAACATTGTTTATCAACAGCAGAATAGCTATAGAACAATAAAAAACATCACAGACTAAAAATTGACCCCTCAGGAATAATGAATATGCCATAAAATGTGAACATATTTTTCCCCAAGTTACAATCCTACATACAGTACAGCATTAGCATTGCAAATGTGCACAATCAAAGGATGACACGATTGATTGCTGCTTTCATGTGGTGGTTGCTGGCTAGTTATGAGCAGCAAATCTGCTAATAATTCTGTGGGGATCCTGTGCAAACTTTGCTTGTATTTTCGTGTTTTCCACTTCATTATTTGGGTGCTACTCGATCAATTGATTCAACAGGATTGTTGTATTGCCTTGTCTTTGACAACATAGCTTGCACAAGGGCTTACTCTTCCATATCGCTCTGTAGAGAAGAATTCTCATCAAAATAGCTTCATCTTTGGAATTCATGGCTGCCAATCAGCTGCGAGTTTAGCTGCAGTTTTGGTCATTCTGTTGCAGTTATTTTTTATTACTTCTTTAATTTGTAGGCGGATTCTGTATACTTAAACTTGCAAACCAAAGTTTGAAGGAAAATCTGGATTCTGATCGACTGCAGCGCTACACATTTCTGCCATGTCTGATGGAACAAATATGCTCACAGCTCGCAGCTGGTCACATGACACCACAATTCTCAATCATATAATGCAGCCAGGTACCAAATGGGCCATGGCCAAGTACCAGAACACAGTTCGGTAGTTGGGGACCACTGCTCTGGGACAAGAGGGCAAAAAGTGTGACATTCAAAAACTGGACATTCCAAAAGCTCGCTTCGTGTACATCACGGCATATGGCTGCAAAGGACTGGTTTGCACGTCTCAGGTCGCAACATGTACCTCCCAATTGTTGTCGCCCAAGATCAAACATACCGGGATTGGATTTTGATTTTCCATACAAAGTGGCCATATAGAGCGATTTTTTTTTGTAATTGTCCCGAATTACTTCAAAATATCAACATTTTCGCCAGGCCCGATGAGTGTGAAAAGTTTGGTGAGCATTTTTAGGTCTCCGAAAATGTGATTCATTCACAGAATAAAGAAATAAATTCTACATTAACAATATGGACCTCGCAGTGTTCGCTGCTTGGGGCCTAATGAACATTTAAAAAGGATTTTGAGCAAATTCGCGACCCTCGTGAGGATTGGGAAAAATCAGTGGATGTTATTTCAGAAGTGTGTATCAAACTGAAAGCACGTCAAATTAATCACTATGCAAGAAGAAGCTCGCAGTTACAAAAAGGTTGGTGATACTTGCCGTATTTGAACACCAAATTATTTCAGACAGTTGAGGTTAGCATGCTGGAGTGGCCTTTGACAAATGTCCAGTTTCTCAAATCAAGTTCAAGTCCACTTTATTGTCAAATGTACTCTATGTGCAAATGACCTCTTTGGAGAATTAATTATGATTTTACACCCCTGAAATAATGTGTTTACCTGATAAAGGCTGTCTTGTTCAGTTGGTGAATCATTTCCCTCAACAATTCTGGTCGCCACATCAATCTGACAAATACCTGCTGTCTCCATTCGGTCAACCTGCATGGCCAAAGGGAACAAAGCTTGTAAGTGATAAATGCTAGCCAAAAGGAAGACATGAAAGAAACAACTCAGTAGAACAAAAACCCTAACTGGCAAGATATGGTGCAAATATATTTAGAAATTCAGTTACATGTTGTTTGGATAATGAAATGACAATGAGAGTAGTGCTTTGACTTCAAAGTTAAATTCATTTCGTGACAACGGTAGTCACTGAAAAATTGCTCGAATCTAAAATAGCTTCCCATTTGAAATCAATTGAAATGCTATTCGTCTGTTACAGACCCTCAAAAAAATAGACAAAAATACATATAAATATCCAGTGCCCTCAATAATTAATACATTTGTTATAAAAAAAAACGGCCTTTTGACATTGACACAACACCTAATCTTATCCTGTAATTTGGGTAGAGAAGAGAGAATCAAGTGGAACCAGGACTGTCATTCTGGTTCTCTTGCAATCGTTCATATTTTAACATCTCTGTGGTAAATTTCAATGCTTATTTCGCAGCGCGTGAGAAGTACGAATGAAGAAGGACCAATAGGAAATGTGTGTTCGCGCCGCACACCAGAGAAGCGGCGCGGGCATACGGTAGCTCAGCTAAGACCGTCCGCACTAGCCGTTCCACTTCCCGCAGAAGGGCCTGCGCTGAGCAGGCGACTTTGGACGTGCACTGTGCCCTTCCCGCCGATCTCCCCAGCTGCGGGAGGCTTTGGACGCCACAGCGGCAGCGATCAAGCTTCGCGGGGTCAGCCGTCATTTCCGGGCTGGCCTGGCGAACTGCCATAGCGCATGCATACATGGATGCAAACATTAATCTGGGCTCACGGGTGCACCCAATTTGGGTGCAAATGTCACAATGGTGCAACTAAAAAAATCTGAGGTTGGCAATCCGCTGATATGGGAATGAAAAAGGTCTCCTCGAATATAAAGGCACACTCAAATAACATGAACGTTATGGTCTCAACCAATCAGAGCGAGTGAAGAGCAGGACTTTGCTCTGATTGGCTGCGGTCTACATATTCCTGTAATTTATTTATTTTGCTTTATTGAACACTCAACACAGCTGGCAACTCCCGCGGGTAAACACGTGTAGTTGATCCTCTATGTCAGTGGTGTCAAACTAACTTTTGTCTCGGGCCACACTGTTGTGACCATTGCCTTGGAGGGCCGTGATGACTGTGAAACCATATAAAGAAGAAGCGGGGGGTTTGGTGCGGAACCCGAGACAATATTCACGTGTTTAGCGATTCTAGGGTCACAACATAAGTGCTAACTGGCTCATTTTTGAGAGCTACATGTGCGGAAGTGTTTTTCTCAGGTTCAAACCATGATTCAATTTAAGGAGAATGGTGGGAGTCTGTCGGGTTATTTTTTCTCTCTTCTTCCCTATTGTTTTCCATCACATCTAAAATATCACGGCGCTGAACAGTGAACTGCCAGGCTTTTGGTTCTGTCCACCCCTGTTGGTAATTGTTTTGTTTCTGTTCCTATTGAAAGGTTATAGGTGGCCAATAAATTTGATTCAGATGAATGCAAGGTAAGAACTTCAAGATGCCTAATTTGATTTGTAAATCTGCCATCCTCTACTGATCTGTATAGACCGCACCGCTTCTCTGGTGAAGGGAAAGTGCTGTGCGGCACGAACACACATTTCCTATTGGTCCTTCTTCATTCGTACTTCTCACGCGCTACGAAATAAGCATCGAAATCCTCTACTATCAATTGACTAAATGGTGATAAAATGAGGCGACACTGCTCTTTCTCTTCATTTCATGGAGCAATACAGAAAAGCTGACTTAACGGAGATCTCTCCTAAAAATGATGTCACGGCATTGCCGGTCACAGTAAATGAACTGTCTGTGTCGTTCGTTGAATTACATTTATTTTCATACTGTGTGGAGTATGTTTCCAATAGTCAGGTCAAGTGGTTAATTTACACTTAAAATCGTTGCTTTCATATCACTTGTTCTGGTTCAAACCCACAGTTTGGTGAAATGTTTCGCACTTTATAAGTAATGAAAATAAAATTTAATGATTATTATTTTTATTAATTACAAAGAATACTTATGATTAGTTGATAACGACAATGTTCCACGGTGTTTTAATTTTGTAAATAAATTCCTAACATAATTCTAACTTTATTCATATACTAATGTGCGTTTAACTCATAATTTGAGGGTCGTTTTTAAATGCCGGTGTAAAATTTCAAGTCAACTTTCAAGCCGCGGGGTCAAATTTTGCTCTCTGCAGAAATAGGTTTGTTCTCCGCGGAATTAATTTTTCTCTGCAGATGTCTGAGGAAACTTATGAGCACACGAAGAACGTCGCGATACAACAAATGTCGTTAGCCAGACGAACACCGAGCAACTTGTTTTATTCCCAGAAATACAATCAAGCGGTGGCATTCCGGCGTGACGTTGACATTTTCATTGACAGCACCTTAGTGGGTAACAAACACAGACGTAATCTTAATTCAGTATTCAACCTTCTCTTGGCGTGTTAGCATTTGTTAGCCGTGCCAATCCTATGCTAACAGGAAACACCAGAAGTGAACTTCGGTAAATTTCACATGTGGAACGGCCACTTCAAAAGCAACTAAATCTGGTTCAAAGTGGCAGATAAAAGAGGGCCAGCTCTCAGATACCAAAAAATCTAACGAGAAAACTAAAATACAAATCCATCGTATTTACCTGTTTCAATGTGCTGCTGGCGGTGTGACTAATGTCAAGCTAGTGTTGAAAAGCGGTGTGCGTGCGTGCGTATGTATGTGTATGTGTGTGGAGAGGGAGGGGGGGATCTAGAACATCCGGTAAGACTCTTTTCACAATAAAGGTAAAGCATTTGACGACACAAAGGCAGTGAACGATTTTTTTTTACTTATACTGTATCTTCTTTTCCTTCGGCTTTTCCCTTCAGGGGTCGCCACAGCGAATCATGCCTCCATCTAACCCTGTTTTGTGCATCCTCTTCTCTCACACCAGCTACCGTCATGTCCTCTTTCCCTACAGTACATCCATAAACCTCCTTTTTTGGTCTTCCTCTTGGCCTCCTGCCTGGCAGTTCAAGGCTCAGCATCCTTCTCCCAATACATTCACCAATATATTCACCCTCTCTCCTATGGACATGTCCAAACCATCTCAGTCTGGCCTGACTGACTTTCTCTCCAAAACCTCTAACATGAGTTGTCCCTCTGATGCACTCTTCCATGATCCGATCCAACCTGGTCACTCCCAAAGAGAACCTCAACATCTTCATCTCTGCTACCTCCAGCTCTGCCCACTGTCTTTTCTTCAGTGGCACTTTCTCCAGTCCAAGAAACGAAACGATATTTATCTGGTAGTCTGACAGCACGACCAACGTAACGACAAAAAGTCGTGTAGTTTGACAAGGCTACGATACGGACCGCCCTCTGCCGGGACACGACAGTAAAGATTTTTTTTTTTTTACTGTCATTTCGCTCGCTGAATAAATGTATTGTTTTGATCACATGACATGAGTGAAGTGATCAAAACAACTCCAACGTGCTCAACTTTTGTTCCGAATCAGCTTCTGGTTACGACACGACTCTTCTCATTCATTCCCTCAGCTTCACTGTGCTTTAAACTGTGTGGACGCTGAGCGTCTACAGCGCGGACGCAGGGCGTCTCGAGAGTTCAGAGACCGTTGTCCCAATGCATTGAAACGAGACAAGTCATTGGATAAATGCTGGTTTTGTCCCGCCCATCAGACGCTCAGCGTCTCTGGGAGTCTATGCACGTTTATCGGCTGGCCCGGATGCTCAGCTTTTCTGCATGATGATTGGATGATATGTCTGAGGCTGAATCTCTCTTTGATTGACAGCAAAATGAGCCATTCACCGATCTTTTGGTGTTGGCATCCGTGGGAGAACTTTTTAAATTCTCATTCTGTTCTGAGTTGAACTGGAGATTTCTTCTAATAATCTTCGCGACACTCTCTTTGTTGAAAAAGACTAGTGACAGATGAATATTTTATATCCGGTGTGTTTTATTGTAGTTGCTTGTATTCGCAGACTGACTTATATCAACACAGTTAAGACCCTGGAAAAGACGCCTTGTTGGTATGACAGGGTCACAGATCATTTTCTTGAAAAGGAACGGAGAGTAGAATTCATGTATAAATAAATGGACACATTTTTTGATGTTGGCCGAAATTGAGCTTCCCTTCCTTGACAGACCAGCATCCACCACTGGTCCTCATATGTGCTGGGAATGTTTTTGGGGGGCTATTTTCACAAATAAATCTTTTATCAGGTTGACAGCAAATTGTAAGGAGGAGGGGGGGGGGGGGGGTTGAAATGATATCATGCTGTTCTGGCATCATTGTTTTTGTTATATTTACTGTTTAAATTATTTTAGACAGAGTGCCAATTACTTGCTGTTTTTCCCAATTTCCTTATCATGGTCTGTAATCACAAAAATCATTACAGTGAAAATCCTCTACAACTAAACCTACATGGGTGAAAATATCCCCTAGTCAGTGATAATTTTACAGTTTACCCCCAGCGAGTCAACTCGCTGATGTAGTGAGTCCTATGATGCATTTAGAGAGTCCCAAATTTGGAATTCTGAAATGGTGCACTTATTCAATTGCATATGATAATAACACAAACAATAACATATTCATACAATTATAACCAAATGCTGCAAAAATTTAAATAATTCAGAAGCAGGCCTGAGGATTTCGGAAATTCACGGTAGCCGTTTTTCGGTTCAGTCGAATTACCCAATGGGAAACCACAGTAACTAATTTTGGGTTCCGTAAACATTCATCTTGGGAACCCATTTTTCTATTTTGACTGATATAAATAATCAAGAATTCTGAAACTCAAAAGTATCATGTTTCAAGGGTAAATGTTTGAAAACTATGCATTAACGATGGATATTACATCAGCAGCCGTGTACTCCAGGTTTATTCAAAAAAATAAATGGATCAAAATACGTTGTACATATGGCATCAAGAATACAGCATACCACAAAATCAGAGTGTTTTTTCCAATCTCACACTGCAAAGATTAATTTACTGGTAATCATTGATGTGGCTTGACATCCTCTTCCCAAAACGATGCATGTGTAATCTACTATCAATTTGCCGAAAGAATCTACCGCACGTCATCGTTAGTTCTACCGACAGTTAACATTAGCATTACTACACCTCGTGACGAATGTTTTATTCTTAAAGTTAGGGTTAGGGTTAAAACTCCTCTACAACGAAATCATGTTTGCAGCAAGAATTTTTTCACAACAGGGGGTTTTTCGCTGTAGCAAGACCTCAGATGTAAACACACACACACACAAACGTATGTGTACACGCACACACAATCATATGTGTACTCTTTATTTTTATTCCAATAGTGCATAAGTATGAGCACACACTTATTTGACACTTCATATACAGTAGTCAGTGTAGAAAGAAAAAAAGGGAAAGAAATTGCGAAATTTACGATCAGCATTCACTTTCACTTACATCAATTTCTTGGATAATGTCTATTATTTTGCTTCCTCCGTCTTTCATTTTGATCACTTTTA
Source organism: Hippocampus abdominalis (assembly GCA_018466805.1). Lineage (NCBI taxonomy): Eukaryota > Metazoa > Chordata > Actinopteri > Syngnathiformes > Syngnathidae > Hippocampus > Hippocampus abdominalis. The sequence goes on from CM031696.1 coordinate 440,641, forward strand.
CCCTCTCTTCCAGCGTCAGAGCGCTTCTTTTCTTAGCTGTTTGACATCCGAAGGTCCGTTTTGTAGCCATTTTAGCAATGCAACGTTCTTGCTGCGTCTGAATCTAACAATAACAGATACTTCCTGGTTCTCCGGTGGCTTTTCTTTCCACTATCTCACTGTCTCGACCTCCCCTCGATCGCCACTCAAGACAGCGTTGCTCAGCTAATGTCATGCAATGAACTTTTAAACCAGCCACGGGATGCTTTGTAGTCCTCGGTGGGAATAGTTAGCGCGATGGAACTCGCCTTCTCTCTAATTAGCGCTCCAGTTAGCGTAAGCTTTTTAGCATGATAACAAGTAAAGCATTCGAGGAAACGTTCGTTTATTTGAATGTCCGTCAAGCCATAAGCAATTTACTCTGAGCAGCTAATCGGATGCATTCCACGCTATCTTCCACGGATCGAGCTAAAGCATCTACACACATAGACAGTGAGGTCCCTCTTGGCCAATCGGAGGCCAGGATGATGCTCGGTAAGCCAATGGCAGAGCAGCTATGAGTATGTTGCGTCCAGGAAACTTGCAGCTGTGCCCGAAATAAACACCGTTCACTATGTAAACCAGTGTGGTGGTTGCTGTTGGCTTTTCCGAACGAAGCAGTAGAGGTCGCTGTTGGATTATTTTCGTCATATGGGGGGCAGGAGAATGGGAATGGTGTTAATGCATGAACATTTTTTCACATTAGGGGGTATTTACGCCCATGTAGGTTTCGTTCTAGAGGAGTTTCACTGTATATATATTAGCCTATAGATCCAATGACTAACTTGCCTCGTAATCGTGCCTCCTGTCGTAGCTCGCTCTCGTGTTCTGTGCATACATCACAGGTGAGACGATTCATACGAAAAATCAGAACGGCATTCCTATTTCTTAAATATTGTAATTAGTAGACCTTTGTGAGTTTTTTTTGCCGCCATCTCAAACTTTCATCCGCGCGATTCCTCAGTTCACGGACTAAAATAGGAACCCGCATGCTCATATAACGTTATCTGTTCCGCCCCCTCCCCCCCAACACTGAAAACAAAACAAAATAAAAGTAAATTAGAAGAAACACACTCACACACCTCCCCACACCACAAACACATATACAGGCACAGTGAAATCGTGTTGATCACACAAGAGACTATATATATATATATATATATATATATATATATATATATAGTTTAGTTAGTTAGTTCCACCCATTCCTATTTGGAACATTGGGCGACAAGTCTCCTCCATTTGATCCGGTCACTGGCGACCCTTCTTGCTCCATGCCAGCTGACACCCATCTCACCGAGGTCTTCTTTGGCAGTCTGTCTCCACGTCTTCTTTGGCCTACCTCTGTTCCTCTTTCCACCCTCTGGCATCCAGTCCATGGCCACACTTGCCGGTCTCTCTCTTGGCAGTCGGAGTACGTGGCCAATCATTTTCCTTCTCCTTTCAGAGACAATGTCTGATAGTTCAGCTACTCCTGCCCTCCTCATCACCTCTTCGTTGGTGATGTGGTCTCTCCATGAGATCATCAGGATGGATCTCAGGCAACGCCGATGGAAGACATCTAACTTGTTGGTAATATTGGCTGTCTTCATCCATGTCTCACAGGCGTAAATCGCTGTTGGGATGACCACTGACATATAGAGGCGTAGCTTGGTGGCCGTAGTGATGGCTTTCGGTGAGAGATGTTGCGGAGGCGTTGGAACACTCCTGCAGCTTTACCAAGTCTACTGTTGACCTCTTTCTCCACATCACCTGTATTTGAGATGTCACTCCCAAGATATGTGAAGCTGTCAATGTACTCTATGTCATGTTGGTGTAGAGTGAGTGGTTGAAGGTGTTGGTGCTGTCCGATGGCCATGGCCTTGGTCTTCCATCCATCCATCCATTTTCTGAACCGCTTGATCCTCACGAGGGTCGCGGGGGGTGCTGGAGCCTATCCCAGCTGTCTTCGGGCAGTAGGCGGGGGACACCCTGAATCAGTTGCCAGCCAATCACAGGGCACACAGAGACGAACAACCATCCACGCCCACACTCACACCTAGGGACAATTTAGAGTGTACAATCAGCCTGCCATGCATGTTTTTGGAATGTGGGAGGAAACCGGAGCACCCGGAGAAAGCCCACGCGGGCCCGGGGAGAACATGCAAACTCCACACAGGGAGGCCGGAGCTGGAATCGAACCCGGTACCTCTGCACTGTGAAGCCGACGTGGTGGCCTTGGTCTTTTCCTGGCTTATTCGTAAACCGACCTTAACTCCGTGCTCATGCAGATTGTTGGTCAACTCCTGGAGTGCGGGCTGGGTGTGATTTAACAGAGCCAAATCATCCGCAAATTCCAGGTCAGCTAGTCTGCTCCCTCCTCACTTGATACCAACTTTTACCCCTGTGATGGACTTCCTCATAACAAAGTCAATTATAATGATGAAGAGTAGAGGTGACAGAATGCAAACCTGTCTTACGCCAGTGACAATGTCAAAATCCGCTATAACTGCTTTTGCAGTTTCCGCAATTGCACAAGAGAACATACTCCACTGCTCCTCAATGTTTGCAAGGTGTTGTGGTACCTTGAGCTTCCTACTCAACTCCTCACAGAAGCTTTCTGAGATGTTATTATTCTTTAGCTTGTCCACTGCGTAAGGTCTCATGGGCTGCACCTTTTTCACCTTCTTCAGTTTCAGCCTGATTTTACTCACCACAAGGAAATGGTCTGAACCCACATCGGCACCTCTGTGGGAGCGAACGTCAAGCAATGACGAGCGCCACCTTGTGTTGATGCAGATGTAGTCCAGTTCGTTCCGGGTTCCGCCACCAGGTGAAACCCAGGTTACTTTGTGGATCCGCTTGTGCTCAAAAAAGGTGTTGCCAATGCTGAGGACATTGGTACTGGTTAGCATCAACAGTCTCTCCCCGTTGTCGTTCGTGGAGCTTGCTGACCCATGTGGTCCAACTGTGGCATTCAGGCCCCTTCTGTCATTATCCAGTTTTGCGTTGAAGTCTCCAATCAGCATCTTAATGTCATGACTGGGGATCTCCTCAAGCACGGTCTGGAGCTGGTTGTAGAAGGTGTCTTTATCGTCCTCTGAGGCAGCTTCGGTTGGGGCATAGACTTGTACAATGGTTACTTTGGCATATCTGGTGTAGAGCCTTGCTGTAATGATATGTTCATTCACCGGCTTCCATCCAATCAATGCTTTTGCTGCACTGCTAGAGAGGATGATGCCAACACCATGGGAATGGTGGTCTTGCTTCCCAGAGTACAGAAAAGCTGCTCCATCAACCATGAGGCACCCTTGCCCCGTCCACCTCATTTCACTAATGCCTAAGATGTCTAGGCGATAGTCCCTCATATTCTTCAGCACCTGGTCCATGCGACCGGACTGGAACATTGTGCGCACATTCCAGGTGCCTACTCTGGTGTTGGTTTTGGTTCCAAAGATCGGGGTCATCAGGGGTCGGGCTTCCTGCTGGATTTCGCCCGGTCCCGTCATAGATACATCCAAGGATGTGCCGTCTCTTCTTCGCCGTGGTTTACCGGAATGGCTTCCTCTCGTCGTTTCTGTAACAGGTCTTTGTTTTACAGGGTGAGGTTGTTAACCTCACGCCCAACCCCCAACCTGGAGGACCAGTTGGATGCAGTTTAACGTCGTACTCAGGACGCTTTATATATATATATATATATATATATATATATATATATATATATATATATATATATATATATATATATATATATATATATGTGTGTGTGTTTTTCTTTTCGCAGATATCAACGCCATGAAGATACTATGACAGCTGCAGAAATTTTAGTGAGCCTACATTTACAAGTAACTTGTAAGTCATTTGAAAAATAATGTCCACTCATTTGGTAATAACAAAACAAAAAAGCCCACAGGTAAACATTTTATATACATGTATGCAATATGGTTTATTTTACAGACGATCAACCTGTACCCTGTTGATTGTGCAGCTCCATCACAACAGAGCAATGTCTGATCAACTTTCGATGAAAGTTCTTCAGGTGTTAGATCAGATGCTGACTCTTCATCCAAAGTTGTAACTGGCTCAGGAAGACAGTCCTCGCACTGTGAAGAAGTGTTTCTGTCTGTGGAGTCCTCGTGTGAATAAATGCTTGTGAGAACTGCAGCTTTTGATGTAATTGATCTCAGCAAGTTTATGTGTTCGTCGGTTAAATATGTCCCTAAATATGAAATCAAATATAGAATTTGAAACATGCTACATTTAACATGTTGAGTACAAGTGCCTGTTTCATATGTATGTATCATTATTCACATTTGGTTGAATTAGGATATTGCTATTGCAATCTATTTTCAGCAAATTATCTCGACATCTTTGCTTCATTATGTGACTCACCCCAAGTTACCACAATGCTGTCTTTGGATATCCTGCTTAATGACGTTGCACATGTTCGCTTAACTTTCTTCAAGTTGATATCACACAAACGTACTGGTTCCACTTTATTTCTGGACAGGATCGTGACGTGCAGGCTGAAGCGGAAAGGCCCAGTCTCACAGCCATGTCCACCTTAAACATGATTGCTACTGCATGGCTGCAACATGAACTAACGCTGAAACAAAAAGACTAATAATTCAAACTGAATAGAAAACTGTTGAACATTATTTGTGATTTTAGTGAGACAAAGGTGTAAATATGTAGAATGTAGATTAAAGTTGTGCTTAATCTTATATCTCTCTAAACCTCAACTACTCTACATGTTACATCAAACTGTCACAACAATTAAACTCATTATCATTTGTCACACATTTGTTAGGTAGAGTTAACAACTACTGCATGGTTGTTTGCTAAATTATCCTCTCAGCATTTATTAGTTTGATAATTGAATTAGATTGTCCATAATTGAAATTTGACGACACCTACTTACCCTGCCATGCATGTGCAGTTAGCGGTCACTATGGAGCCAGTCTTCTTATTCACACATACCCATGAATGATAACACTAACACTAGACTTTTGTCCCTCTTTGATGAGGCAAGACATCGGCTTTCAGGAAACAAGAGTCACAGTTTTCAGCAGCTTGATGAAATAGAACCGACTAAACATGGCCACATACCACGTGATTATAAGGATCAAGACTCTTGTAGGCTTTGAGAGTCTCGTGTGTGATAGGGGTATTTGTCAAATACCGGTAGCGGTGCGTGAGCGGACTCTGTTCATCGATGAGTGCTTTTGCCTACAAGTTGCGGCGCATCCTCCAATGTTTGTAAACATGAAACTGGTCTATAGAGTACCTTAAAATAACCACCACTCAATACAAAGTGCTGAATATGGAGCAAAAAGAATTCAGACAACAATAAGCTATACAACAACAATAACGATGACAGTAAAAAGCACAAAGCATTCATAGTCTGAAGCCATTTAATCTTCATGAGGGTCGCAGGCATGCTGGAGCCTCTCTGTCTTTGGATAAAGTGGGAGGTTGCCAGTCAATCACAGGGCACGCATAGACAAACAAACATTCTCACTCGCAATCACACCTAAAGACAATTTAGAGTGTTCAATAAACCTCCCAGGCACGGTTTTGAATGTGGGAGGAAACCTGAGTACCAGGACCAAACCAACGCAGGCATTGGGAGAATATGCAAACTCGACACAGGAAAGCCTTCCTGTGTGGTCGTAATCGTGTCCTTGACCACCGGACGTGCGAACCAGTTGACCACCATGCAGCCTAAATTCAAGTCTCATGCGGAGTCAAAATACAAAATAAAAACGAGTTTTAACCGTTAAAAATGGACAGCTAACGGGCCTGCCTAACGTTGCGCGGGAGGTCATTCCAAAAAGAGGGACTGACACAGTGCTGTGGTCCTCGAGCCGGTCCTTGGTCTTTGGAAGCAAGTGCTTGGTCCTTGGCTTTGGCCTCTGAGGGCTTGGGCCTTGGCCTCGGAGGCAAGTCCTTGGGTCCTCGGACCGCAAAAATCATGGAGCAAACAAACACTCTCCATCCAGGAACCCCACGTTGTTGGATTTATCTGGCGCTTTAAGAGGGGCAGGGCTGCTACTCATTAGTGATGTGTCGGTCGCGAACGAGCCGGTACAAAGAGCCTCTTTGAAGTGAACGATGAGCCGGCTTTGTCATTTCCCCTCTTTTTCTCTCTCTCGTTCTCTCTCTCTCTCCGTCTCTCTCGTTCTCTCTCTCTCTCCGTCTCTCTCGTGCACGGGCGCACTCGCTCTCTTTTTCCCTCTCTATGTCACTCTCTTTTTCACGTGTCTGAAGCAAGGTTTGGCAGTGGCTCAGCTGCCGTGCTTAGTTTTGTTTGTTCCTTGTGATTTCCAGGCATTTTTTGAGTACTTCGACTTAGTGTTTTTTTCCCATTGCACACCAGTGTGTATTTTTTGTTAAATACATTTTGGTCAAGCCACCCTGGTCCTCCCTGTCTCCTTGCTTTTTGGGGTCCTCCCTGCACTACAACCACTCAAAACATGACAGCTAGTCCTGCTCACGTCTGCTTACTATGTTTCATATACCAACGCTTGGTGGTTGAATTTGGAATGATTCGACTGGAAAAGTATTGGGACAGCACCTTTCCTTTTGGTCGAGATCATAAATAGTAGTGATGGGTCCATGAGGCCTAATGAGGCGTGTCGACACACTGACACCCTGTGTTGATACTATGCTGATACTGTGTCGCTGACCACTGCCACCTGCTGGACCTTCAAAATCCCTGCAGCCAACCCACTTGACAGACTGAACTGACCGATTTGATGATGAGGTATACAATATCATTCACATCGATGCATTCATATTGTATCATTCAATGTGTTTTAATAATTCAAAAACATTTTAGTATAGAACTGTGAAGATGGGAAAGTGTCGATGACCTTCGGTCAAATTTGGCTTGAATAGAAAGCCAACAGAGAGCAAGTCCATATAGTTTGGATACTTCATGACATGCAAGTTGTAGAGGAAAAACAATGCGCTTGAAGCTCAGCGACTGAGGTGATCATGCGTTGGTATGTTACAGATTCTGTATTTTTTTAAAGCCCTTCTTTGACTCCTGCTTTTGACCATATCAGTATAATACAGTTTGCAGTAGAACACGTGCACAAATAGCTGTGAGCAACGCACAAACCACGGGGGGTTATAAAGAGACCCAAAATCTCTTTAAGAGCACCAACGTCAACAATAATCCGACAAACTGCAGGCAGTTTGTCAGCTGTTTAAACATGGATATATGGTGAGACACATTGGCAGCAGGTGCGCACACCGAAGGATTGGCTCTAGTCTGCCACCTGCTGTAGACACAAGAACAGGATCATGACAACTGTACATATTAAAATTTATTCAAAGAATGACAGCAATGCAGTCTCATCTTAGAGGATCATAAATGGTTGCAAAAGGTCAACAAGGTAACTTCTGATATTTCACACTGTTGAAGTCTTTTGCTTTAATGTTCATGAACAAAGTAAACCTAAATCTCTATACATTACAAAATGTTCAGTTCTTTGTGTAATCGCTCCCTCTTTCTCAGAGTTTGACATTTATTAATGTATTAAAAAATTATATATATATATATATATATATATACTGTGATAATTTTACAGTTTACCCCCAACGAGTCCCAGGGACTCAATGATCAGAAAAGTATGAGTCCCATTATGCATTTAGAGAGTCCCAAATTTCGAATTCTGAAATGGTCTACCTATTCAATTGCATATGATTATAACACAAACAACAACATATACATACAATTAAAAACAAATGCTGCAAAAATTGAAATAATTCAGAAGCAGGCCTGAGGATTTCGGAAATTCGCGGTAACCGTTTTTCGGTTCCATCGGATTACCCAATGGGAAACCACGGTAACTAATTTTGGGTTAAACGTTCATCATGGGAACCCATTTTTCTATTTTGACTGATATTCATAATCAAGAATTCTGAAACTCAAAAGTATAATGGATCAAGGGTAAATGTTTGAAAACTATGCATTAACAATGAGCATTACATCTGCAGCTGCGTACTCCAGGTTTATTAAAAAAAAAATGGATCAAAATAGGGTGCACTCATATGGCATCATGAATACAGCATACCACAAAATTAGAGTACTTTTTCCAATCTCACACTGCAAAGATTAATTTACTGGTAATCATTAATACAGGTAAGTATTGATGTGGCTTGACATCCTCTTCCCAAGATGATGCATGTGTAATCTACTATCAATTTGATGAAACAATCTACCACACGTCATCATTAGTTCTACCAACAGTTAACATGAACATCTGCACCTGTATTTGTTGAAAAAATGAGAGCGGTGGTTGTGGTTATTGTGGTGTCTTGAATGACGAAGCAGACACACGCGTTTTCTATTGTTTTATATTGACCGTCGAGTTCCACCATTAACAACGTGGGGGAGAGCTTTAGACATTCTGTTAACATTTCACACATGCGCAGTAGATGGCAATACAAAGTACGGGAAGTCAATGTGTCCAAACAACATACAAATAACTGGTGGTTAATACAACACATTACCTCCCCCCTTAGTTTAAAGGTACATAACATTAACTAAGAATACTACATTCACATTACCTGATCCATCATACTGCATTACATTTCTTAATAATAAACATCAACTCAATTTGAACATCTTTCAAACTACAACATTACAATCAATCCCTATAACGTAAAGGGCGTTGTGCTTTACGTCCTGAACGTCTCAAAGCTATTGTCTCTGGCACAAGTGGCTCAGGCGGGTCTGGTGCAAAAGCTGGTGATGCAGGAGGTGTGGACTCCGGTTCGTCAAAGTCTCTCTCCTGCTCAGCTGACTGAGTCGCGCTTTCAGGTCCAGGATCTAAAATGTCAGGTGGGTATCGAAGGCGTAGCTGGTCTCCATGGCGCCTGTATACCTGATCAGTCTCACCTTGTACACGGTATGACACTGGTCCAGTCCGTTGTGTCACTACTCCAGGGATCCATTTGGGATGCTCTCCTGCTGTGTTGTGTAGATAGACAGGGTCATCCACATCAAACTGTCTTTCGGCAGCCTGACGATCATGTTCCTCCTTCTGTTGATACTTTCTCCTCCTCACCGTCTCAGAGATACTCGGTTTAAGGAAATCCAGCCGTGTTCGTACGTGTCTCTTGAAGAACAAGTCTGCTGGTGACTCTCCAGTTGTACCATTTGATGTTGTGCGATAACGCAGCAAGAAGTGTGAAATCTTATCCTCAACACTCAGGTTCTCTCTTGCAAGCTTCTTCATGCCTGCCTTGAAGGTTGCGATGCATCTCTCAGCGAGTCCATTTGTAGCAGGATGCCTCGGTGCTCCAGTCGTGTGCAAGATTCCATTTCTTTTCATGAAGAGTTGGAACTCATCCGACATGAAGGTTGTGGCGTTGTCAGTGACGATTTGTTCTGGTACTCCTTGTGCTGCAAATAGTCTTTTAAGCCTTGTGATGGTGGCTGCTGAGGTTATCTGTGACATTTTGAAGACCTCTAGCCACTTGGAGTACGCATCGACCACTATCATAAACATGTGACTCATGAATGGACCTGCAAAATCGATGTGAATCCTTCTCCACACCCCTCCAGGAAACTCCCATGGGTGCAGTGGAACATGGCGTGGCATGCGTTGTTCTAGCTGGCACGTCTCACACTGCTTGCAGACCTTCTCGATGTCCATGTCAATATTTGGCCACCAGACATATTGTCGTGCAATTGTCTTCATCTTTACAATGCCAGGGTGTCCGTCGTGGATCTCTTTTAACACTGCTTTTCTCATTTTCTCTGGCACCACTACTCTTGTTCCCCACAGAACACATCCCTGTTCGACAGAAAGTTCATCTTTCTTTTTGTGAAAAACCCTTAGATTTTCGAGAATTTCAGTTGGCCATCCTAACTGGATGTATCTGTGTAGTAGTGAGAGCTCAGTGTCTTTGCGTGTAGTCTTTGATATTTGTTTTGCACTTAATGGCGCTTCCTCCAGGTGCTCACAAATCAGTGCGTTGAGAGAAGCTGTTATTGTCTTTGTTCCATCGTCTATCGTCTCAGGCAGGGGGACACGGGATAGTCCATCTGCATTACCATGCTCCTCTGATTGCCTGTAGGTTATATGGTAATCATAAGCATACAATATGATTGCCCATCTCTGTATGCGTGCTGCTGCCATTGTTGGTAGTCCCTTGCGTTCTCCGAACAGCGTGAGCAGAGGCTTGTGGTCTGTTATCAATTCGAACTTCCGCCCCCAAAGGTATTGGTGGAATTTCTTCACTCCATACACCAGACTCAAAGCCTCCTTTTCTATCTGCGAGTAGTTCTTTTCCGCTGGAGAGAGCGTTCGAGAAGCAAAGGCGACGGGAAGTTCTTTCCCATCAGGTGTCGTGTGCTGAATGACAGCTCCGATCCCATAAGCAGAAGCATCACATGCGAGTGTAAGTGGCAGGCGCGGGTTGTAATGGGTTAATACATTGTCACTTGTCAACAGTTCTTTACAGTTGTCAAACGCGCTCTGCTCATCTTTACTCCATTTCCATTTTGTTTTCTCTTTCAGCAGTCTGTAAAGTGGGGCTAGAACTGTACTTTGGCGTGGTACAAAACGTCCATAGTAGTTCACGAGACCTAAGAAGGCTCTTAGCTCTTTAGTGTTTGTGGGTGCTGGAGCATCATGAATGGCCCTGACCTTATCTTTGGACGGGTAGACTCCTTTTCCATCCAGCACGTGCCCCAGGTACTCGATTTGCGTCTTACCAAAGTCACACTTTGTCTTCTTCACTCTCAATCCATTCTCTTTCAGTCGCTGAAGAACTCTGTCCAGGTTCGTTAGGTGCTCGGATTCGTCTCGGCCCATAACGAGCAAGTCATCGAGGTAGACCACCACGTTGAGGTCTTTCATTAGATTCTCCATTATCCTTTGAAAAATACTGACAGCAGAGTTAACACCAAAACACAGTCTATTGTACATAAACAGTCCTTTGTGTGTGTTGATTGTGGTATACTTCTTTGAGCTGTCATCAAGAAGAATTTGTTGATAAGCTGCAGCCAAATCTATTTTTGAGAATATTTTCCCACCACATAGTGTGGCTAACACCTCTTCGATGCGTGGTAGTGGATATGTCTCTGTGTTAATAGCTTGGTTCACTGTTATCTTGTAATCACCACACAAGCGAAGTCCACCATCCCGCTTGGGTACTGGAACCACTGGAGCAGCCCACTCACTGTGCTTGACAGGCGCTCCAGTTCTTTTTCAACTTTTTCTTTCATGGCGAAGGGCAAAACACGGGCTTTGTGGAATTTAGGGACTGCATCAGGCGTGACGGAAATTGTTGCCTTAATGTCCTTTAATGTCCCTAACTCATCTTTGAAAACATCATCATGTTTTGCGAGTACTTCTTGGATGGATTTGGCTTTTGGAGATGCTTGCATTTTGTTTTCGGTGACTGTTTTGATCCTTTCCCAGTTTAACTTAATTTTATCTAGCCACTCTCGTCCGCAGAGTGACGGTCCCTCAACTCCCACAACTATCAGTGGCAAGTCAACAGTCTGATTTTCATACTTTACCTTGGCCATGACTGTCCTTTTACAGGAATTGTCTCGCCTGAGTAGCCTTTTAGTGCTACACCACTTCCCTCTAGTGGTATACAAGAGAATGACCGTTCATATACGTTTTCAGAGATGATGCTGACTCCTGCCCCCGTGTCAATTTCCATTGGAACCGTCGTTCCATTTACATCAAAAATGGCCTTGTATGGTCTACAGCCGCCATTAGCACTATACACGTGGACATGGAACATGGGAACATCATCATCTTTTCATCAGTTTGCACATAGCCAGTCATTTTACTAACTTTTCTCTCTTTGCTTATCTTCTTCCCCCTTTTCTTGTCTTTATCGTCAGACGCAGGTGCTCGAGCCCGACATGCCTTCTGAATGTGACCAACCTTGCCACACTGATGGCATTTTGAAGTCTTGTAGAAGCAGTCATTTGCATTATGATTCATGCCTTTACATCGGTAGCATCCATTTTGGTGTGTGGGTGAGCGTCCCCTCCTTTGGTTTTCCTTAATCTTGTGTACATGTGTGGTGACATCTTCACCTTTCCTCAACTGCTGTGCATCCCGGTGGGCAGTCTCCATGTTGACAGCCAGCTCCACGGCTCTTGCAAACGACAGGCCATCCTCCGAGAGTAACTTGCGTTGCAAAGCCTCCGAAGCAACACCGCTGACGAAGCCATCACGGAGAGCCTCGTCCAGTCTGTCCCCGAAATCACACCTTGTAGCGAGTTGACGTAGCTCAGCGGCATATTCCGTAACCGTCTGGCTGTTCTTCTGTACACATTTCCGGTACCTGAAACGCTCCGATATCACCAATGGCTTGGGCTCATAGTAATTCCTCAATGTGGATACAATGTCCGCAAAAGTCTTGTCTCTGGGCTTGGCAGGTTGCACTAAATTACGGAGAAGTCCATAAGCTGATGCGCCCAAGGAGCTCAATAAAACGGCAACTTTCTTGTCGTCGCTGACATCATGCGCCTCGAACAACAGTTCCATGCGCTCCACATAGGCAGACCACGATTCATTCTCGGGTTTAAACTCGTCCGGCCTTTGCGAAAAGTAAGCCATCTTACCTCACCACACTTCAGAGTTCTGCCTACTACCCTAAAATCGACTTTTCCTCGTTGCCAGATGTGGTGTCTTGAATGACGAAGCAGACACGCGCGTTTTCTATTGTTTTATATTGACCGTCGAGTTCCACCATTAACAACGTGGGGGAGAGCTTTAGACATTCTGTTAACATTTCACACATGCGCAGTAGATGGCAATACAAAGTACGGGAAGTCAATGTGTCCAAACAACATACAAATAACTGGTGGTTAATACACCACAGTTATATTTTTTTAAACACAGACTTTATTAATGGTTTTCACAGTCTGAACAAATACAGGTACTGTACGTCTTTGTCGGTCTCCGTGCCTTCTCCTCCGTTCCACTCGAGAGGCGTTCAAGGCCGCCTCCGAAAAATGTAAACGTATTCTTACTTCAATGAAACCACGAAGAAAATCAAGCGAGGAACTCACAAAATAAATTATGTCGGGGGATATAGAATTTATTTTGTGATTTCCTCGCTTGATTTTCTGTTTTGATGCATTATTTTCAATTTTCGTAGTTTCATTTAAGGACAGTAATTGTTAATTTACATTTTTCAGAGGCGGTAATGAACGCCTCTAAAGTTGAACGGACGCCTCTCGAGTTGATTGGAAGGAGCGTCTAGTGGACACATTGTATATCGCGCCTTTTAGTCTAATATATGAAAACATTTGACAAAATAGCCATTCATTGAAGGTGCGCCTCATAATCCAGTGCGTCTTTTCGTGCGGAAAATACGATATATATTCTCTAGTACGGACTCATGTTTGCGCTGTCCAATCTGTTCTTATCACAGAAATTCCTCTTTTGGGAAATGAGCATGATACATGTCCTTTATGAACCTGCAAGTATGTTGAAAAAATGAATGTATATCAACACAAGCAATAAAATGCAAAAATATACTGTCCAAAAACTCTTTATATAACAAAAACAGCAGTACAGTATACAGTACAGGTGTAGATTAAAAAAAAACACAACACAGTACAGTACGTACAGTATTTTAATGTTGATTTTTTTCAGTCTTGGGAAAAAATGAGTCTACAGTATTTTGGGTTGTTTTATTTTGTTGGGTTTTTCTTCGTTTTCAATGCCATGATCTACAGGACATTACTAAATAAAGTTAAAATCATTCGCAATTACAGTAAAACGCACACCAATAAAAGTCACTTCACGTCGTCGTTTCGAATCCGATAGAAAACGGCGAAGTGAAAAGGAGTCTTTCCGCCGCATCGGGTGGGCGTTGCGTGTATTTAAGCTCCCGCGGCATGACGTCTCCATCCGGGTTACGGCTACTGGAATTTCCGCTTACGGCCTCACAGTGCAGAGGTGCAGGCCTTCCTGTGTGGTTTGCACATTCTCCCCGTGCCTGCGGGGACTCTGCTTTCCTCCCACATTCCAAAAACATGCATCATATGATGCAACACTCTAAATTGTCCCTAGGTGTGAGTATCAGTGCAGATGATTGTTTGTCAATGTGTGCTTTGCGATTGGCTGGCTACCAGTTCAGGATGTACCCTGCCTAGCGCCTGAAGACAGCTGGGATAGGCCCCAGCACACCCTTATGAGGGTAAGCGGATCAGAAACTTGATGGATATTCTCTCTTATTTCTACTTTTCACCCATGATGTAGTGGACCTGTCACTCACTGCTATCCCATTTGTTTTAAAATCATGTGTAAATATTGCAGTCCTGCACATAACTATATGTGTAATTTATCAATAACGGTTGCAATCCAGGGCAAGTCAAATCCTCACAATATCGTTAGATATGGTTTGGATAGCTTCAGAGGCTGAATGAAAGTGATCATCATAATTAAACATGGAAGAAATCTTCTAACCACCCATTTCATTGAGAATAATCGTCATTGGTATTTCCTCACCATTTCTCTCTCTATTTAAATTATTATTATTTTTTTTTTTTAAACTAGCCAATACCTAAAAAGCAATTTTTGATACAGTGAAACTCCTCTAGAACGAAACCTACTTGGGCGAAAATACCCCCTAAGCCCTAATGTGAAAAAATCTTCATGCATTAACACCATTCCCATTCTCCTGCCCCCCATACGACGGAAAAAAACCCCTGTTGCGTTATAGAAATAATTTTCTCTGCTCTTGCCTTGCGAAGATTCACTACAACGAAGTCTAATCCAACAGGGACCACCACCGCTTCGTTCGGAAATGGCAACAGCAACCACCACACTGGTTTACACAGCCCCGAGTTTCTTGAACGCAACATACTCATAGCTGCTCTGCCATTGGCTTACCGAGCATCATCCTGGCCTCCGATTGGCCAAGAGGGACCTCATTGTCTAAGTGTGTAGATACTGTAGCGAGAGCCGTGGAAGATAGAGTGGAATGCATCCGATTAGCTGCTCAGAGTAAATTGCTTTTGGCTCGACAGACAGTCAAATAAACGAACGTTTCCTGGAATGCTTTCCTTGTTTTCATGCTAAAAACCTTACGCTAACTGAAGCGCTAATTAGAGAGAAGGCGAGTTTCATTGCGCTAACTATGGCCATCGAGGACTACGAAGCGTCCCGTGGCTGGCTTTAAAAGTTCATTGCATGACATCAGCTGAGCAACGCTGTCTTGGGTGGCGATCGAGGGGAGATCGAGTTAGAGACAGTGAGATAGTGGATAGAAAAGCCACCGGCTCCAGGAAGTATCTGTTATTGTTCGATTCAGACGCAGCATGAACGTTGCATTGCTAAAATGGCTACAAAACGGACCTTTGGATGTCAAACAGCTAAGACAAGAAGAGCTCTGATGCTGTAAGAGAGGGTAAAAATGATCAAAATGAAAGACAGAGGAAGCAAAATGAAAGATATTATCCAAGAAATTGATGTAAGTAAAAGTGAATGCTGATTGTAAATTTCGCAATTTCTTTCCCTTTTTTTCTTTCTAAACTGACTATATGAAGTGTCAAATAAGTGTGTGCTCATACTTATGCACTATTGGAATAAAAATAGAGTACACAAACGTTTGTGTGTGTGCTTACATCTGAGATCAAATTTGCGACAGTGAAAAACCCCCTGTTGTGAAAAATGTCTTGCTGCAAACATGATTTCGTTGTAGAGGAGTTTCACTGTACAGCAAAAATTATACTCCAACCTGGACAGTGACACAATGTTTTCAACATTCAGAAGCTTCAAGTCAAGTCAAGTACAACTTTATTGTCAAATGTGCTATATGTGCAACATACAGCACAGATGAAATGTCTTTCCTCTCACAACATACAACAAGAGGAGCCGCTGCGGGTGCCCGCGCCACCATCAAAAGAAAAAAAAGCTTGATATGTATTTGGAAAGGCACATTTAACTCAATCTTAAATTTTAAGTATGGGACTGTTGTCAGTTTTTCAATAAGTTGCTGGTGCTTATTTGAAGCACTACTCTTAAAGCTAATATTTCCAATTTTTATTTCAAATACAGAGTGAATTGTGTTTCAAGACACTGTTTTCCATCACGAAATTGCCCTTTTACCATTTGAACGACTCCTTTGTGGTAAACCCTTCAAACAATAGAGTTGTGTTCGAAATGACAAGTGTGAATCATGTATGAAATCCCTCCTCCAGTCAGGAGGTGGACCACTGAGCAACCGTTTAAACACCGACACCCACACAAACTGGAGTCCCCTCTTTACTTAAAATAAAAAAAAAACCAATTAAACAGCTCACATATATCAAGATTTTAAAGGTGAAAATAAAGTGGGGACTTGAAAAATGTCCCCTTTTTCTTGGAGTGTCCTGTACATGATTGTGTAATGATGCCTTCATCGCCTGTTATCCTTAACACCCTCACACACACACACACACACACACACACACACACACACACACACACACACACGGGTTGCATATATTTTAACAATTGGTTTAGTTTCTCACATAGATAAATAAGTCTAATTGCTTTCAGAAATGTTTTTGTGATATTTTTCAGTGAGAGATATCACATGAATATCCTGATGTTTGCAGTCCAGAAATCACAGCAGGCAGAAGTCAAACAAAGGAGGAAAAAAATCAAGTTCTGTTGCAATTCATTTGGCTCAATTCATCTTATAAATCGGGACCAATCAGTATCCAATGCACCTGATGTAATGAGCTAGTTGTTGGGACTTTTGGCACCTCCCATTCGGGGTCGCCACAGCGAGCGACTTATGTTTGTTTGTACAGTTTGTATGCTGGATCCTTTTCCTACTGAACAAACGCTGTCAAACCCGAACCCTAAAAATTCTCATCACTCTGGAATGGTTTCCTCTCGATAGAACTATTCATATGATTCAGTTAATTGGTATTTTTGAAGAAATACATTCCTCAAAACATTGACTTTGGGCTTGTGTCATCCATGGATCTGGAGCTGCAGTTGCTCCTCTTCCTCATCCTTGCCAC
The DNA here is from genome assembly GCA_018466805.1 of Hippocampus abdominalis. NCBI lineage: Eukaryota > Metazoa > Chordata > Actinopteri > Syngnathiformes > Syngnathidae > Hippocampus > Hippocampus abdominalis. The sequence goes on from CM031696.1 coordinate 457,652, forward strand.
TGGATGGACCATCTGTATTTTCAGGGCTGAACCGAGCTGATCGCATCTTTCCAAACAGACCAGGACTGAGCTGCTGCCGTCGTAGTCTACAAAAATGATATACAGATTAAAATGTAATGACAAAAAGTATTTGCCCCTTTCCTAATTTTTTTGGTCTTTCTTTCTAAAATGTAAAAGGTCACTCGCCATCTAGCGGTGAACCAACAGAATGCAATAACCGAAGTTTGAGGCACATGCATTTCGGAGCATGCTCGAGCACACCACGGTGCCTCAGAGTGACCGCACTTCACAAATCTACCACCTTTTTTTCAGCAGAAGTGCAAGCAAAATATTATCACAAACAACTTTTAGTATTCCAACAAGTGATCAAATGCATTGTATTTGCTAGACATGTTGTAGTCATTGAGCCAGCAAATTTTTGATTGGGTGATTTGTCTACTTTGGGTATCCGTCAGAGAAAGATGGCGGCTTTATGTGAAAAAGCAGTTGACCTATCTTGTTGAACCATGAATTAACTGTGATTGACCCCTGTTTTGAGAATCAGATTTCAACTAAGAAGTCACTTGAATAATGGCCATCAGAAAAATGGAAGTACAACCGCCTACAACAGCTAAAAAAGAAACGCATTGTGTCAAGATACACAGAATTTCAAAAACATATGAGAAACAATATAATTTAAATCTATCAATGTGGAAAAAGTTACAAAGTCAAATTTGAAGGCAAAAGCCACTGCTGACAAAAGAAAGTGAATAAAATAAAACAACTCACAAAGGTTTGTCTCACATTTGGATGATCCCTAAGATTTTTGGAGAAATATTATGTAGACGGACAACACACAAGTTAATTTTGGAAAGAGCGTGACGTGTTAAATCGGGCTCTGGCTCATCCTGAAATGCCAAATTCCTAAAAATGTGGATCAAACTGCAAGGAAATTTGCAGGGATTAAATTTAATGGTGACCTGACGTGTGCCCTTTTCCATTTCCAACGGCGTGAAGCAGAATTGCGTCTTGGCACCAACCCTTCTAAGACCGTTTGACAGAAGACCAAAGGTGGTCTATTTTGAAAACACCACAGTTTTCATGCAGCTCAAACCATATTATTTTGTTGTATTAATCCGCCACACTTTAAATGCCGGTCCCTGAAAATATTGTGTGACATAAACCGATCCGTGGGGCAAAAAAGGTTGGGGACCCCTGCTCTAAGGCCAACACCTCTTTTGGCAAACTTATGCAAACGTGTTTGGAACAAACAAAATCTGAACAGCATGATGGAGGTCTTCTTCTAGAGGGCTTTTGTGCTCACCCCTCTCCTTTATGGCTCCTAGACCTGGGCCATCTCACTGCAGTCACATCCGTCTCCTCGAGCGCTTTCACCTGCGCTGCCTACACACCATCCTCAACATCCAGTGGATTGACTTCACCACAACTTTTGAAGTTCTAGAGCACATTGAGATCCAGACTGGTCAGCAATCTTGGCTGTATCATTGTGGAGGTGATTAAGGCTATCCCTCATCGGAGCTCACGTTGAATGTCAATTAAATCCAAAATCCATCCATCCATCCATTTTCCGAACCGCTTCATCCTCACTAGGGTCGCGGGGGGTGCTGGAGCCTATCCCAGCAGTCTTCGGGCAGTAGGCGGGGGACACCCTGAATTGGTTGCCAGCCAATCGCAGGGCACACAGAGACGAACAACCATCCACGCTCACACCCATACCTAGGGACAATTTAGAGTGCCCAACGAGCCTGCCATGCATGTTTTTGGAATGTGGGAGGAAACCGGAGCACCCGGAGAAAACCCACGCAAGCCCGGGGAGAACATGCAAACTCCACACAGGGAGGCCGGAGCTGGGATCGAACCCGGTACCTCTGCACTGTGAAGCCGACGTGCTAACCACTGGACTACCGGGCCGCCTAAATCCAAAATATGTTGTTTATATTTTCACAGGTTGAAGTGGACTTGAGTAGAGCTGTGCATATGGATTTTGGTGACTATTGGTCACCATTTTTATGGGACATTCTGTCTAAGTCACTTTTATTCGTTCGGCAATTAATAAAGGATCTTTTCCTTTTTGCTTACTTTTTCACACAACCGGTTGCATGATTTGTTACATCAATAAAAAAAGAATTCTCAAAAAAAAAGTGACCGACGATATATCTTTAGATTATCTACTACAAATACAAATAGTATATCTGATGCAAGTGTATCAATAATTAGCTGCTTCCAAAAAGAAGTACAGTCTAACCTCGGTTTTCGTACTTAATCCGTTCCAGAAGACTGTTCGGAAACCAAAACCCATTGGAATCAATGTAATTTTTAAAACTCCGTTCCAAATCAAGAAAACAACTTTTTTAAACTACTTTTTTTTTTTACAATTTCACACCAGAAACTGTACAAATGTAATAGGAGAGCTCTCTCTCTATCTATCTATCTGTCGTGGGGCGTGCACCTATCCCAGCTGTCTTTTTTTTTTTTTTTTTTTTTTTTTACGATGGCGCCGTGCGAGTGGCTGCCTCTCCAGCAGCGCATATCCCCGTTTGAGTTTCTTTTCGTCTCGTTATTTTATTTATTATCTTTTCCCATTTTGGTTTGTTTGGTTTTGTTCCCCAAAACTACGGCGGGGAGATGGGCACCTTCATTTCTGCTCATCTCCATTATTTTCTCGTATTTTTTCACATATCCTGTGAACGGGGATCGCATACGCGATCCCATTGTTTACAGTAGGGACCAGCTTTTAGCATTGCGGGCTAACAGCGGGCTACTGGCCGGCGACAAACCGGACGTCCCCCGCGAGTTAAAGAGGAGGAAACGAGGATGTCGGGCCGGGAAGGAGCGCCGCAGAAGGAGAAGATACAGACATGTCCTCCCGTCCGTCATCATGGGGAATGTAAGATCGCTCCCTAATAAGATGGACGAGCTAGCGGCGCTAACGCGACATCAAAGGGAGTACCGCGAGGCGAGTCTGCTGCTACTCACGGAGTCGTGGCTAACAACGATCACTCCGGACACACTCGCCGAGTTGGAAGGCTTCCAACTCGTACGTGCGGATAGAAACGCGGGGAGTGGTAAGAGGAAAGGAGGGGGACTTGCTGTTTTTGTTAATGACAAATGGTGCAATCCTGGGCACATCACCATCAAAGAGAAACTCTGCAGTCGGGACATTGAGCTGCTAGCCATTAGCCTCAGGCCCTACTATCTCCCACGGGAATTTTCACACGTCATAGCTGTGACGGTGTACATCCCCCCGTCGGCCAATGGTGATGCAGCATGTGATGCCCTGATGACTGTCGTGAACAGGCTGCAAACACAGTCCCCCAATGCCCTGCTGATCATCTCTGGGGACTTCAACCATGTCTCTCTGTCGTCCTCCCTACCAACCTTCACTCAGTACGTATCCTGCACCACCAGAGACAATAAGATTTTGGACTTGTTTTTTGCCAACACCAAGGAGGCATACACACCCTATCCCCTGCCCCTTCTTGGAAGAGCGGACCACAACATGGTGTATCTCCAGCCTGTGTACAAATCCCTGGTGCACAGGCAGCCAGCTGTGACCCGCATGGTCAGGAGATGGTCCACAGAGGCCGAAGAGGCTCTGAGGGACTGCTTCGACTCAACCAGGTGGGAGCTCTTCAGTGAGATTCATGGGGAGGATATTGATTCACTTACTGACGCCATCACGGACTATATTAACTTTTGTGAGCAAAACACCGTACCAACCAGGACTGTACAGTGTTTTTCGAACAACAAACCATGGATTACTCCCGACATAAAGGCCCTTCTGAAGGAGAAGAAGAGGGCTTTTGTGTCGAGAAACAGAGAGGAGCTGAAGGCCGTGCAGATCCAACTGAGGAGAAGCATCAGGGAGGGGAAAAAGGCCTACAGGTTAAAAATGGAGGATCAGCTACAGGCCAGTAATGTTACTGGTGTCTGGAGGGGCCTGAAAACCATCTCAGGCCACAAAAGCCCAAGGACAGAGACTGTGAGGGACAAGGATTGGGCGGATGATCTAAACCGGTTTTTCAACCGGTTTGACCAGACGTCTGTCCCTCCCCCCCACCACCACCAGCACCCCCTGCAGCTGCACCCACTCCCACTGTGGACTTCACCTCCCTCCCCTCCTCCTACGACCAGCTTCCAACAACGATCACCTGGCCTCTCAACCGACACTACACCCCCAAACCCAAGTCTGTCTCCTGGTTCATGCCTGTCTGTTACGACAGCGCAGGTGAGGAACCAACTGAGGAGGATAAAGGTGAGGAAGGCAGCAGGTCCGGACAACATTAGTTCCCGGCTCCTCAGGACCTGCTCTGACCAGTTGTGTGACATTGTCCAGCTCATGTTCAGCCTGAGCCTGAAGCTGGGCAGAGTTCCACAGCTGTGGAAAACGTCGTGCCTGGTCCCAGTACCCAAGACCCCCCATCCGAAGGAGCTCAACAGCTACAGACCGGTGGCGCTGACGTCTCACCTGATTAAGACGCTGGAGAGACTTGTCCTCGCCTACCTGCGACCGCTGGTGAGCTCATCACTGGACCCACTGCAGTTTGCCTACCAGCCCGGCATCGGTGTGGAGGACGCCATCATCTATCTCCTCCACTCGGCGCTGTTACACCTGGAGAATGCTGGGAGCACTGTGAGGATCATGTTCTTTGATTTCTCCAGTGCCTTCAACACCATCCAGCCCAACCTACTGGAGGATAAACTGCAGCACGCCGGAGTGGAGCACCACCTCACATCATGGATTACGGATTACCTCACAAACCGACCACAGTATGTGAGGGCACAGGGCTGTGAGTCGGACAGGCTTCTCTGCAGCACTGGGGCGCCGCAGGGGACTGTCCTGGCTCCATTCCTGTTCACCCTCTACACCTCGGACTTCAGATACACCACTTCAACCTGCCACCTTCAAAAGTTCTCTGACGACTCTGCGATTGTCGGCCTCATTACAGAGGGAGATGATCGGGAGTACAAGAGACTGACGGGGGACTTCGTGGACTGGTGCCAGCAGAATCACCTCCAGATCAATCCTGGAAAAACTAAGGAGCTGGTGGTGGATTTCTGCAGGAAACAGTCATCACCTGCACCGATGAACATCAAGGGTACGGACATAGAGAGGGTGACCTCCTACAAGTACCTGGGTGTTCATCTCAACAATAAACTTGACTGGTCAACCAACTCAGACGCCCTGATCAGGAAGGGACAGAGCCGCCTCTTCAGGAAACTACTTTGGGGTTCAGTCTCTCCTTAAGACCTTCTAACTCTGTGGTGGCCTCGGCCACTGGCATTGTCTGCTGGTCAGCAGCATCTCGGCCCGGGACAGAAACAGACTGGAGCGACTGGTCTTTTGGGGTGGAGGAGGTCAGGGGTCTCTCCTACACCCGCGCTAATCGCCGCTCATTCTTACCGTCTGCTGTCAGGCCTTCTATGACTCTGTTTTTCTTTTTACCCCACCCCCCTTCCCCCTCCAATTCTGGTGGCCTCAAATAAAGGCCATCCATTATGGCATTGTCTGCTGGTCAGGCAGCATCTCGGCCCGGGACAGAAACAGACTGGAGGCGGGGGACACCCGACTGGCTCACACTCACACCAGGACAATTTAGGGCCAGTGCCATCTGTGGGAGGAAACCGGAGCACCCTGGGCTGCTCCGGAGCTGGATTCGAACCCGGACCTCTGCACTGTGGAGGCTAACCAGGTGCCCTGGAACACCTTCACTCAGATTTCCTTGTTTGATGTTTTCCTTGGATGTGGGATGCATTTTTCAGCAAGATCAAATTGGGGGCTGCACTAAATTTCCAGCTGGAAGGGATGATTCCTTGGCCGCCACGACAGATATCACTCCCTCCCACCCCATTACTCGAAAGCAGATTACTGATGCCACCCTGACAGCACTGGGCAGCTCATGTGCTTCATGCTGCCAGAGACTAAAAAAAAAACTACACCCAATAGAACAAATCGCTGCAATTTTTGAAAGGTAAACTTTAGCGATATCGCCGCTCATTCTTACCGCTCTCTTACACAGCCCCTGCTGTCAGCAAATCGCATTCTGCTCAATCGGACCAAACACACGGGGAGAATGAAAGAAATTCTCGACTCAAAAAAAAAACGGACTCTAAAAAAGCTTCTCCCCCATCCATACGGTGAAAATTGTAAATAGCACAGCCACCTTATAGGTGGGGCTTTTGTTCATTTACGGTTTTTTCAGCGTATGTGCTTTTTTATCTTGCATTCTGTACTGCGTACAGCTCTATTTTGTTCTGGAGTGTGACATTTATTTGTGCATGCAATACTTTGTTTTTCTTTTTGAGGCCATTGTGTCAGTCAGATATACTTAGGGTTAGGCACCCCCCTTCCCCCTCCAATTCTCATCTGCTGCACTTGCATGTTCACACATGACGACGTGCATCAGCGATTTGTTTTGACAGATGACAGAGGGCCCCTCGGTGGGCCGTCCTAACTTCAAAGCAAATCAATCCAACAGAAATGTTTGAGAAGATTCATTTTTGTTTAACAGTTTTGGAATGGCTAGACATTTTGCAAAAGAAAGAAAGCCACCTCTCTTTAGACACCCTCAATCTCATCCTGAACATGGATGTGCATCTACATGTGAGTTAGTGTGTGAGTGAGTGAGTGAGTGAGTGAGTGTGTGTGTGTGTGTGTGTGTGTGTGTGTGTGTGTGTGTGTATATGTCTTACCTGGACTGCAAATGTTCCAATTGGACCTGCAGGTTCTCGGTCTGCTCTACTTGTTCATCCAAAGACCTCTGGAGTTTCCTTGTCTGGTTATTGGACTCATCCAGCTAACAAATACACACATAATCTTGTGAGTATAAAGAAAACAAAAGCAAAAAAAAGAAAACCCGAAAAAAAAAAACAACCCCCCCCCCGCCCCCCCCCCAAAAACATGTATACCATTCAACCAGTACTCTGGTCAATTAATTCCAGCAAGATTTGCGGCACCTCTTCCAAGAAAAACTAATAAAAGGCCTGTGAATCACAAACGCAGAGTTGTTGTCCTAGATTAGGGGTCGGCAACCCAAAATGTTGAAAGAGCCATATCGGACAAAAAAACAAACAAAAAACAAATATGTCTGGAGCCGCAAAAAAATGAAAGCCTTCTATAAAACTTACAATGAAGGAAACACATGCTGTATGAATGTAGGAGACTGGACTATCTCAGAATTGTTTGTTATTCATTCCTTTGTTCTGTGTTCACAAACGCCCCCATAGAATTTATTTTGTAATTTCCTCGCACACACACACACACGCGCACACACACGTGATAAGACAGAAAGAAGATGCACAGCCAATCAACATGGCTTTGCATCTTCTCAGCCCCCTCACCCTCACTCATGTACTGTATATGCTCACTGTTGTTTTGCTGACTTTCGCTGCTGCTCGCGGACCGTTTGCAGACTTTTTGCGGAATTAAAAAAATAAAATAATAAATTAATTTTAAAAAAGTAATGAATATGTCTGAAAAAATCCGCAATGCACTGAAGCCGCGATAAACGAACCGCAAAATAGCGAGGCATCACTGTATAGGCTAATCGTCACTAAACTCACCTGTGATGTATGCACAGAACACGAGAGCGAGATACGAAGGGAGGCACGATTACGAGGCAAGTTGGTCATTGGATCTATAGGCTAATCGCTATAAAAAATATTATGAAACAGTATTGGTTATTCTATAATTTACTGGTTGTAGCATGGTAACTTTAGGAATAAAACCTTTGTCACAACGTGTAGTAATGCTAATGTTAAGTGTTGGTAGAACTAATGATGACGTGTGTTAGATTCTTTCGTCAAATTGATAGATTACACATGCATCGTTTTGGGAAGAGGATGTCAAGCCACATCAATACTTACCTGTATTAATGATAACCACTAAATTAATCTTTGCAGTGTGAGATTGGAAAAAATACTCAGATTTTGTGAGTATTCATGATGCCATATGAGTACAACATATTTTGATCCATTTATTTTATTGAATAAACCTGGAGTACACAGCTACTGATGGAATGTTCATTGTTAATGCATAGTTTTCAAACATTTACCCTTGAAACATTATACTTTTGAGTTTCAGAATTCTTGATTATGAATATTAGTCAAAATAGAAAAATGGGTTCCCTTGATGAACGTTTACGGAACCCAAAATTAGTTACTGTGGTTTCCCATTGGGTAATCCGGCGGAACCAAAAAACGGTTCCCGTGAATTTCCGAAGTCCTCAGGCCTGCTACTGAATTATTTAATTTTTTGCAGCATTTATTTATAATTGTATGTATATGTTGTTGTTTGTGTTATTATCATATCATATGAATTGAATAAGTAGACCATTTCAGAATACTTTTCTGATCAGCGAGTCCCTGGGACTCGCTGGTGGTAAACTGTAAAATTATCACTGATACAGCATTAAGTCATTTTAATTACTTCAAAATTTACTTCTACATGCATGTATACCATTAATTTGGTCTTATAAATATTATGTACATGTACCTACATGGAGGGGGCAGGGGTCGCTACTTAGCGGATTTTCGTTTATCGCAGGTGGTTTTGGTCCCCATTAAACGCAATAAACGAGGGATTACTTTATACTGCTAGGTAGGACAGCACTATTTATCCGTTCTCTCAGTGGCGTGTCCCAAGCTCACTCTTGGGATGCAAAATGACAAAGAGGCCTCTCTGTCCAACTATCTACATCGATATATATATATAGATAGATAGATGGATCAGGGTTCCCACTCTTCCACTTGCTTTTTATTTATGGACCTTTTAATGACTTTTGAGGACCAATTTAGCCATTTTTAAGGACTTTTTCTCCATTCAGCGGGGGATTCACGGTGGATTTAATGCCCGCTCAGCAATACACAGGCTGAACAGAAAGCCGCATATAACTGAGCTGGTGTTCAAATCATTGCTGCCAAAGGAAGGGCACATCTTTATTTTTCGGGGCAATCACTTAACCCTTTATTTGACATACTGCATGTCAAATTTTCACTTTGCTACCTGTATCACAGGTGTTTTCCTACCTGTGACTTGTGTTTTGTGAAAATAGCTTTTTAATTAATTCTCAAATAAAACACACAAAGAAAAATTTAAATTGAGAAAATATAAAACTTCAATTTATTTTCGAATAAACACAACACTAAGAACAGAGCTAATGGTCATATGGGTCACCTGGACAGAGTTTAGAAAAATCCAGTTTCACTAACAGTAGTACTGATTGCCCATTTTAGCAGTATCCAGTATACCTGAACAGCTGAAATGCATGTCAGAAGTCTAAATCCCAAATGGTCCAACCCTATTATTTTCCCTCATATCACCTTCAATGATCAGACATGTTTTATAATGACAAATATGAAACTGATATGACAATTAGGGAATAGCAGACAGTGACTTAGTTTTCTCTCAATCTCTTTTGCAAGTTCTTGGCGATTAATTTTTTCTGTTTTGCTGTGTGCCTTTGCTCTGTGCCTCAATGCATTTGACTTGACCAGGAGGCTATGACAAGTTTTACCTCTCACGGAGATGCCCTTCTTGCACACTCGGCAGTAGGCCGACGTATAATCGCCAGCAATTTTTCCGATCAAACACGGAACGCCGGCTTCTCCAGCCACCCCACTTGAAAATATCATTGTCCCGGAATATTTGGAGCGACGCCACTCGAGCGAAGCGCGCCTCAGCAGTCGAAAGTCCGCTGCTCTCTGCTGTGTGCGTCCGCGCGAACATGTACGCAAGCGCACGTCTTTTAGTTTCACCCAAGCATCCGACGTCACAAATCAAATACGCTTTGATCTACGACAACAAAAACCTAGCCTAGCTGAGACAACAGCTAAGCTTAGCTGACGTACACACAGCAGAGAGCAGTGGACTGTCGACTGCTGAGGCTCGCTTTGCTCGAGTGGCATCGCTACATATTTGTCTGTCACTTGTTGAGATCGATAAATTCGATGAACAGATTTTTCCAGAAAATACGGTAATTGTTTGCCGAGCCGACAACCAAACCATCCATTCACTGCCCCAGGATGGCGTCAATCTATTGTTGTTTCCCGGAATGACCCGAAGTGATCACGTGATCATCGTCGGAACTAATCGGAGACGGCGGGAAAAACAGAGCGGGTACCAGGTCCTGCATTTTCCGACAAAACTATGAATTGGAAGGGTGGGGAAAATGACATACACAAATGAAGTGAACACTGCAGGTTAATTTTTATGGACTTATATGGATTTTAAAAGATTTCCCTGAAAATTATGGACAATTAAGTACATAATTTTACAACTTCTTTTTTTATTGATTTTTATGTCCTTTAAGGACCCGTACGAACCCTGTAGATCAGGGGTCTCAAACTCAATTTACCTGGGGGCCGCTAGAGGCAGAGTCTGGGTGAGACTGGGCCGCATCAGGATTTCCACAAGAAAAGCGCTGATAAAACATTCCACCGTTATCAAATATCTTTATTTTTTAACAAAAAATAATGAATTAAATAAATTAACTTAATAATAAATAAAAAATAAATCAATCAGTAATAAAAAAATAAAATAATAATAATGAGCATACAGTAGATATACACTGGCTGGCTAAGTAGAGAAAACGAATTATTTTTATTCCGTTTCAAATGTCTGTATTAACAGCTCTTTAACCTTTAACTTTCTGAACTTGAATGGAACATTGAACATGAAATATTCTGAACACGGCTTCTCTTGCCTACTTCTTGCTGCTAGAGACCTGGCAGCGCTTCTTCTCACATAGCTGAGTCACATTTGGCTTGAGGGAGGAAGCAGTGGAGACCCTCAGTAGAGCTTGAAGATGCTCATCAGTAAGTCTGGACCTGTACTTGGACTTATTGAAGTTCAAGGTGGAGAAGAGCTTCTCACACAAGTATGTGCTCCCAAAAAGGCACATGGTCCACTTGAACATTCGGGAAAGTTCAGGGAAGCTGGGGGTCAACTCTCTCAAAAATTGCCCAAGCTTGTCTGCTTCTCCACTCACCTCCCTGAACTTGGCTTTGAGTGCAGAGTTGCACTGCAGGTCAATGAGCTCAGGAGGGGCATCTTGCACATCAAAGGAGAAGGGGTCCGCAAAAATTTGAAATGTGGCTTTGTGTGTCTTGAAGTCTGCAAATCTGTGATCAAATTCCTCCTGAAGCTTCGAAATGGCCTCAACATACTTCTCACCACTGAATGGTGTGCCTGCATCCACGAGAGCCTTGCATGCTGGGAAATGGCAAAGGTTTGTCTGAGAGAGCTGGGCTTTCCATAACACAAGTTTAGTGCAGAATGCTCTCACGTTGTCATAGGCAGCACTGACAAGTTGCCCCTGGCCTTGTAGCTTCTTGTTCAGTACATTAAGCTCATGTGTGATATCAACAAGAAAAGCTAAGTCCATGAGCCATTTGGGATCACTTAGCACAGGAACAGCAACCCCGTCTATCTCCATGAAGTCTTTTACTTCTGCTCTCAACTCAAAAAATCTCTTCAACACGTTTCCCCTGCTGAGCCAACGTACCTCAGTGAAGTAGAGCACATCCCCATATTCTGACTCCATTTCCTCTAAAAAAGCACGGAACCTTCTGTGCTTTAAGCCCCTGGATCTGATTTGGTTGATGCATTTCACAACGACAGACATCACATTGTCAAACTTCAGGCATCTGCTGCAAAGGGCCTGCTGATGGATAATGCAGTGCAGAGCTATGGCCTCCTCCACACCCTCCTCTTCCAGTTTTTTTTGAACAAGTGCTACCAGTCCATTCTTCCTCCCTGTCATTGATGGGGCTCCATCGGTTGTTATTCCAACAAAGCTCTTCCATGGCAAACCGGCATTCTCAATAGCATCACACAGCTGGTGAAATATTTCCTTAGCGGTGGTCTGGCCATGCATTGAATTGAATTGAATTGAATTGAATACAACTTTATTGTCAAATGTGCTGTGAGTATGTGTAACATACAGCACAGATGAAATTTCTTCCCCCTCAACATAAAACAAGAGGAGCCGCTGCGGGTGTCCGCGCCGCCATCAAAAGAAAAGTTGACCAAAAAAATGACAAAATAATACAAGACAACACATGAAACACAGACAATTGTGCCATCTTAACCACTTTCCTGCATACACTTTGTTGTTTGAAGCCGTAATAGATGAAAGAGGAGCGAATCAAAGTGACCTTTTCACCAGTGGATCAAAGACGTCATGCGGCAATGTGCACACGTCTGCTACAAGCTAAGCTGTAGCATTGGAATTACTGTGAGCAACTCCTCCATCACTTCAAAATTGTCATCAACACCACGGACATATATTGCGAGCTGGGCAGTGTCTGTGATGTCTGTGGTCTCATCAAGAGCCACTGAATATACACTGAAACATTGTGCTTTCTCACACAGTTGATCATAAATGTCACTTGACAGGTCAGAAATGCGCTCTGCCACGGTGTTGGCAGAAAGGCTGATGTGGTTGAACTGACTTTTCTTTTCTGGACAGACAATATGTGCAGCCTGTAATATGCACTTTTTGATAAATTCACCTTCTGTGAATGGCTTTCCTGCTTTAGCAATCAACTCACAAACGGCGTAGCTAGCTTCGACTGCTGCATTACTGTCTTTGGTAGCCTTCTTGAAGAAATCCTGTTGCCTCAGAAGACGTGTTTTAAGACTGGCAACCTGGTTGGCTCTCTCATCTCCCTGGTATTTTTCGTACTCCTCAGCATGTCTCGTAGTATAATGACGTTTCAAATTGTATTCCTTGTGCACCGCAACTTTTTCAGTGCAAATGAGACACGTCGGGGGGCCCCTGTGCTCAACAAAGACATATTGCACTCCCCACTTTTCTTGAAACGGTCTGTGCTTTGAAAGAGACATCTCTGGGGCTCTGTAATATGTGTTTCCACTTGGAATGAGTCTCGGGTTGAACTTTAACTTTCAGTCGCGCGGGTCTGTGGCGCATGCGCACTTTCGCTCTCCGATCGTATTGGATTACGGCAGTTCTCCGAATTTCTCAAGTGTCATGTTAACGCACTTACTGTTAAGTTTCAGTTTCACTCGCGGAGATGGCTACAGACACAGACACAGGCTGGATCACGGATCATAGCGCCTCATTCAGTTCTATGCTGAGAGCAGCGGAGGACTGTGCGCGCCGAGCGGCTTCTCCTCCGCCCAGCTGATTGGAGGAATGAATGAGTGAGTGAGCGAGGCACTGGACAGCCCGGCCGATGTCCCGCCCTCCAGAGCCGTATACCTCACCGTGATTGGTTCATTCAGCTCCGAACACAACAAGTGTCATTCATATCAATCTTGTGGGCCGCACGAACATTAATCTTTCATATTAAGACGGGGGCCGCAAATTATCGTCCCGGGGGCCGCAGTTGGCCCGCGGGCCGCGAGTTTGAGACCCCTGCTGTAGATAGATAGATAGATAGATAGATAGATAGATAGATAGATAGATAGATAGATAGATAAACATCACACAATCAAAAAAATCTCTGTCCAATTTAAAACCCAAGTTCGAGATTGTTGGTTTTAGTTAAGATGCTAAGGTGCATGGGTCAACAGCTATTTTTTTGGTAACCCTGCGTGATGAATTTGTTCCCGTAAAAATTTGATTAATTGTGCAAAAAAGAATTGTAATGCAACTCAATTTTTTTTCTGCTTGGCTCTGGATGAAGGCAGCCGCTTTTTCCTCTGCTCCTGCTCATCTCTGACTTATCTTCCTGCTTGCTGACTGTGTCTAAATCAGTGGTCCGCAACCCAAAATGTTAAAACAGCCATATTGGACCAAAAAAACCCAAAAAGCGAATATGTCTGGAGTCACAATAAATCAAAAGCCTTATCATGAAGCAACATATACTGTATGTATCCATATTAGCAATATAAGCATACTATCAACATGACTACTGTATTTTCCGCACAAGGGGGGAACACTTTTTCTTAAAAGCTCACAGCGGCTTGTGTATGGTCACTACGGTAATATGTCGACCCCAAGATGGCTCCTTGCTGGAGACATTCTTACAATGTTATGACTTACTGTTGGTTCAGTGAACTGTGTCACTGCTTTATTCAATATGTTTTTGTTGCAGCTCCTAAAAAAGGAGAGGTGTGGGGTTGTTTTTTTAAAACGCACACTTTATTAATGGTTTTCACAGCCTTTGTCCGTCTCCGTGCCTTCTCTTCTTCCGTTCAACTCGAGAGGCGTTCAGGACCGCCTCTGAAAAACGTAAATCAAAGATTCCTTCAATGAAACTACAAAAATTGAAAATAATGCATCAAAACATGAAATCAAGCGATGAAATCACAAAATAAATTCTATAGCCCCACTACAGAATTTATTTTGTGATTTCCTCGTTTGTGAATACAGTACACAACAAAGGAATAAATAATACTTCTGAGACAGTCCAGTCTCCTACATTGTACTGACATCGAATCGTTCTATTGGAGCTATGCTCAAGGAAATCCCAAAATAGGGGAGGGGGGGGGGGCAGGGCTGTAGGGGGGCTACAGAATTTATTTTGTGATTTCCTCGCTTGATTTTTGTTTTGCTTTGATGCATTATATAAAATGTTCCTAGTTTTGTAGTTTCATTTAAGTAATCGTTAATTTACATTTTTCGGAGGCGGTCATAAACTCCTTTCGAGTCGAACAGAAGGAGCGTAGCTCCATCTAGTGGATGCATTGTAGATTGCGTTTTATAATCCAGTGCATCCGATATATGAAAAACATTTAAAAATAGGCCATTCATTGAAGATGCGCCTCATAATCCAGTGTGCCTTTCAGTGCGGAAAATACGGTAAATTGGCTACAAATACTCAAGCATTCATGAATAAAAGTTTTTTTCCCCCCTGCAGTTCATCCTGTAGAGCAGGGGGGCTCAAACCTTTTTGACGGAAGATCTACTTTTCGATCAACCAACCTTCCGCGATCAACCCGTTACAGCACACGCGTGCATACGCACATACGCACACACTTACACACTTACACACGCATGCCGGAATGAGCAACAGCCATAACGTCCGCTAAGATGAACGAGGCACGGGAGAACTTTTGCAGCGTATCTCATGTGAACCGTTTAAAAATGCTGCTCTCGGCCACCCAAATTCCCATTTTTTGCAAGTACCCTTGGTGAATTGTACATGAAAGGCTGTTTTTTGTTGTTGTTTTTTTTACAACAGCCCCCTGACTGACATCCCGCTCTGCTAATAGAAATGTGTGTTGCAGGCTATGACGCAAATGCTCACTGACGAAATGTTGAAAAGTAATATTTATTCAACACATTTTTACAGCATCGGAAAATGTTAATAATGTTTGTGTCATGTTTGTCCTCTTACAGACATCATATTAAAACAAAAAAATATATTTCCCTCCCCCATCTTTTTCCATTTTCAAACATTTTTGAAAAAGCTCCAGGGAGCCACTGGGGGGCGTGAAAGAGCCGCATGAGGCTCTTGAGCCGCCGGTTGCCGACCCCGGGTCTAAGTGTTGGCTAAGGGCTGTCTTCTGTGCGAACTAGTCTCCTGCTGCATTTTTCTTCCGAAAAACAAACCATAGATTTAGGGCAGCTGGATAAAAAATACACTTGGACACTTGCATTCCTATCTGTCCGTTAATGTCTTTTCCAAGCTGGTACGCCATGAATGTCTCCATGGAAACGATACGCTTGGCGATGCAGAAAAAAATAGCACAATATCCTAATCAGACATTGATGTTGTGGTCTGATGTGTGTGGAGCTGCTAAGACATTTCTACACAGCAGTCATCAAACCAATCCTGTTCTTCCATCACAGTTTGGTTTCGGGCCGCCACAAAAAAGGGCAAAATAGGACTGCAACGGACAGTTAGGACTGCACAAAAAATCATTGGCACCGCCCAACCACTCATAAGGACTTGCACACTGCAAGAACTAAGATAAGGGCATGGAAAATCCTACTGGACCCCTCACATCCTGCCCACCACCTCTTTCCCCTCAGGCAAGTGCTACAAATCCATGCGCACCAAATCCAGCAGACATGCAAAAAGCTTGTTCCCTCTAGCCATTAACTCCTTAAACAGTAACCTAAATCTATCGTGGCTCTTTGCGATTTTGCACACCCCTGTGGAACAGCATTACCGCAAAAACCATTGCTCTGTACAGCTCTGTTTGTACATGAACCATTGCCACTGATCTATATTCCAGAGCACCATACACTTAAAAGTGTTCCAGGACCTTATGCACAATTGCACTCTAATAGATATTTGACAAATACTGCTACTGGTCACTTTAAAATGGTGCAACGTTTTCTGCACCAACTTCACAACTGTAATAGTATTGCATTCTACCACTGACCATTTTAGCCCTGCTTAATACTTTGCACATTGTCTCACAGCTGCCATTGGGTGGTACTACTTCACGACGGTACCCTTACATTTCGGAGTCTTTCGATACCTATCGTTTAGACTATCCTTGTTTATCGAAGCTGCGAGTTATTGATAATACTAGTGTAGCCTGTACTATCGGAGACAAATTCATTGTGTGTTCTGCATACTTGGGCAAGAAAGATGATTCTGATTCTGATTCTAACACTCACCACTGACTCAGTTGATTTTTTTTTTTTTTTGCAGCTGAATGTTTTTGTTATTTTATTAAATTTTTTGACAGAATTTTTGTGTTACAGATTTTTTTTTTACATTTAATATTTTTACCCTGAAACATTTTGAGATATTGAATTTTTTTTTAATTTTAGCGCGTTGAATTTCTGTGCTGAAAAAAAAAATCAGCGTGAGGAATTCTGATGTTAATTAAAATATTCAGGGTTAGAAATTCAAACTCCTATGGCCCAGTTACACTTCCATTGACTTGTTGCCACAAGGCAGTGAGAAGCTGATGCAGGAAACATTTTCCAGAACGACACAATCATTTCCAGGACATTTCACATTTTACATGTGTTTTCCATTACAGTATTGGAAAATCAGTTTCCAGGTTTTCGGAGGACCTGTGAACCAGTGCAAGTTAATCTTTGAACAGGTGAAGGCTATTCAGCAAGAGCATTCAGAAGAGGAAGATGAAACAAAGGAAGCGGAACCTTCTGCAATGATAAAATAAATGCACAGCAAATGGAATGGTGTGCAAGTATTTATTAAAAAGCACCACCCTCATAAAATGGTGGCTGACAGAGCTATTGCTCTTTAAAATGATAAAGTGTGCCCCATTTTCGGAAAAAGAAAAAATCTAAAACCTTTTTTGTTACTACTTTTGGGGGTGGGGGTGGCGGTGTCATAACAAACCCTAATTATAAAATACACCGATAAAAAAAAAACATGAAATAAGATTGTTATTTTGGAAGCAGATTTTCACAATGTAAGAGCTGCTGTCCTTCTCCCCTCTTTGCTTAAAGTTCAAACGCACAAAGCACTTCAGTTTGTTTTACTATGTTATTAACAAACAGACGTTACAAAACAAGAGAGACCTCACAGCAATCGCTGCCTGGACCTTCATAATGAAATGCTGAAAGGATCTTGAATGGTATTGAATCAATTGATTATAAGCAGATGTAAATATAATGACGAAGCTACTTATATATTACAACAACAGATACTTTGCTTCAAGAAATGTTCTCGATCTGGACCTTTTCAAATCTTATGCCGAGTTCACAACACAACTTTTTTTTGTTGTTCATGATGTTCGCTATGTTAGGTCAACAGACATGGTGTCATAAATGTGTCCTCCTGTTTTGGAACGGACAAGTAGACACAGCTCAGACCCCACCCGATCATCACAAGCTGCTGCGGGACAAAAAGAAAAGAGTTGAGGCAGTAGACTTGGTGGGCTCGCAGGGGGTGACAGGACACAAGGGCGAGTACACGCCGAGGCTTGGCTTGGCGGGAAAAATTAGTGCATTGCGTTCTCTCCCGGCGAGTGTTGCATGCCGGGAGCGAATGCCTGATATTTTGGTCAGAAAAGAGTGCAGGCGCGAATTATCCAAGAACAAATTTGTGGCTAGTAAAAATGCTGAGTGGATCGGAACAATGAGAATTCGCTAGCCAAAGGACCTAGTGAGCAACAATGTTTATGTCAAGCCCGAGCCATGTACATTTGGTGAAATAGTCGGAGTTGAAAGATTTGTAATACAGTGAAACTCCTCTACAACAAAATCATGTTTAACGAAATCATGTTTGCAGCAAGAATTTTTTCACAACAGGGGGTTTTTCACTGTAGCAAATTTGACCTCAGATGTAAACCCACACACACACACACAAACGTATGTGTACACGCACACACAATCATATGTGTACTCTTTATTTTTATTCCAATAGTGCATAAGTATGAGCACACACTTCATATAGTCCGTGTAGAAAGAAAAAAAGGGAAAGAAATGGCGAAATTTACGATCAGCATTCACTTTCACTTACATCAATTTCTTGGATAATGTCTATTATTTTGCTTCCTCCGTCTTTCATTTTGATCACTTTTACCCTCTCTTCCAGCGTCAGAGCGCTTCTTTTCTTAGCTGTTTGACATCCGAAGGTCCGTTTTGTAGCCATTTTAGCAATGCAACGTTCTTGCTGTGTCTGAATCTAACAATAACAGATACTTCCTGGTTCTCCGGTGGCTTTTCTTTCCACTATCTCACTGCCTCGACCTCCCCTCGATCGCCACCCAAGACAGCGTTGCTCAGCTAATGTCAGGCAATGAACTTTTAAACCAGCCACGGGATGCTTTGTAGTCCTCGGTGGGCATAGTTAGCGAGATGGAACTCGCCTTCTCTCTAATTAGCGCTCCAGTTAGCGTAAGCTTTTTAGCATGATAACAAGTAAAGCATTCGAGGAAACGTTCGTTTATTTGAATGTCCGTCAAGCCATAAGCAATTTACTCTGAGCAGCTAATCGGATGCATTCCACGCTATCTTCCACGGATCGAGCTAAAGCATCTACACACATAGACAGTGAGGTCCCTCTTGGCCAATCGGAGGCCAGGATGATGCTCGGTAAGCCAATGGCAGAGCAGCTATGAGTATGTTGCATCCAGGAAACTCGCAACCGTGACCGAAATAAACACCGTTCACTATGCAAAGCAGTGTGGTGGTTAGTATTGCCGCTTCCGAACAAAGCTGTAGAGGTCGCTGTTGGATTATACTTTGTTGTAGTGAATGTCTTTGCGAGGCAGGAGCAGAGAAAATGATTTCGTGTAACGCAACAGGGGTTTTTTCATCGTATGGGGGGGCAGGAGAATGGGAATGGTGTTAATGCATGAAGATTTTTTCACATTAGGGGGTATTTTCGCCCATGTAGGTTTCGTTCTAGAGGAGTTTCACTGTAGTGGATAACAAAATTATGACAGTCACTGTTTTACAATATTACCGATCAAGCAAAACTTCACCAAGCTTCAGTTCTTACCTCATCTTCGGCCTGTCCTAATTCTCTTTTTAACTCTTCAACCCGCAGTCGCAGTTTTTTGACTTCAGCTTCATGGCCCTCTACCCTCCTGTTTGCATGGGCTAGCTCGACCGTCTTATCCTGGAACTGCTTCTTCAACTTTGCATGAACATGACGAAGATCAGCCAAGTCCTAAATGCACAAAAACAAACCAAGAGTTAGCATAATGACAAATCATGTTCTATGGGAATGGGGACCAACATTGCCTTTTCGGGCTGAACCCGAGAAGGCTCCATGGGTGGAGGCCCGGCTACCAGGCGCTCGCCAGCAAGGAGATCTTAATCCAAGTCGAGTAGTTTAAAGGACAAGTGTGAAGTAAAGTTGGCCAACCATGTTTTTGAGTAATATCAATGGCTGAACAATAAGCATATTTCCGTTATTTTTTTTAACGTTATTTTTTTTAACGCAACCCTTCCAGATTCTTTGTTAACCCTTAGCAACGCCCTTGACAAGGAAAATGCTTTTCTTCGGCAATCTTTGGAAATTACATCACATGGAGAACTGCGAGGGAAGTCCGCCATTGAACAGCATTGTTGCATTGTTTGTTGGCAAGATGCCACGGTGGTGTGTGGCGATGTATTGTTCGCAATTGACAGAAAAGTTGTACCAGTGGCCGAAGGATAGCAGGGCACGTAAATGGACATCTTTTATTCGCACAAAGCGAATTAATTTCACGCTATCATCGACGAGTGTTCTCTGCTGTGTCCACTTCAAAGATGCCTGCTTTCTCAACCGGTCTGCTTATGATCAAGGATTTGCAAAAAAGTAAGTGTGATTTTTGGATAGATGATGATGATTTTGTCAAAGCATAGCTGCCAACTCTTGTGGAATGAACAGTAGAAGGTAGCGACGTTAGCCGAAAGCTAACTCGAGAAGCTAGCAACGTTGAACATGAGAAGCAAGTGACGTTAGTTTATGCTATTCATATCAGCGATGAGTAACAATGGCAGTCAGACAAATTGTTCTGGAAGTACATTTCAATAGGTTGGCAGCGCTGCTTTGTTGACGAATGAACATGTCACGTCCTCTTGGAAAACTGCCAATGATTTGTAAAAGTTGTCGTCACTGACAGGCATCACCAGGTGGCGAAATGGATCAGGGAGAATTGGACCCAAGTCATCCATTATTATGATTGTTGGCACATTGTTAACGGTTAGTGTATTTCAATGTTTATAAATACGCTAGTTTGGGGATTATGTCTTATATGTCATGCACGTCACTTCACGAGTTTTCATATCATATTAAATGTACAGGTATGTGCAAGAAACTGGACTCCTTGGCCAAAAAGAAGAGCATGTCGATCCTGAAGAATTGGGTACAAAGTTTGAAGTGCCATTTGTACTGGTGTGCACTTTCCTCCCAGACACCGGAGGAAAAGAAGCAGAAGTGGCTGGCATGTGTGGACCATCTGCAGAATGTGCACGATAGTTGTTCACATCCGCCAATTACTAGAGAAAAAGCGTGGCTATTACCAGGTATTTTTTTTGTTGGATGTTGCCTGCTAGTTAATCCTAAAAGATAGAAATATTGTCATCCATCCATCCATTTTCCGAACCGCTTTATCTTACCAAAGATGTCCATTTACGTGCCCTGCTATCCTTCGGCCACTGGTACAACTTTTCTGTCAATTGCGAACAATACATCGCCACACACCACCGTGGCATCTTACCAACAAACAATGCAACAATGCTGTTCAATGGCGGACTTCCCTCGCAGTTCTCCATGTGATGTAATTTCCAAAGATTGCCGAAGAAAAGCATTTTCCTTGTCAAGGGCGTTGCTAAGGGTTAAACAAAGAATCTGGAAGGGTTGCGTTAAAAAAAATAACGTTAAAAAAAATAACGGAAATATGCTTATTGTTCAGCCATTGATATTACTCAAAAACATGGTTGGCCAACTTTACTTCACACTTGTCCTTTAAACTACTCGACTTGGATTAAGATCTCCTTGCTGGCGAGCGCCTGGTAGCCGGGCCTCCACCCATGGAGCCTCCTCGGGTTCAGCCCGTAAAGGCAATGTTGGTCCCCATTCCCATAGAACATGATTTATCCTCACTAGGGTCGCGGGGGGTGCCGGAGCCTATCCCAGCTGTCTTCGGGCAGTAGGCGGGGGACACCCTGAATTGGTTGCCAGCCAATCGCAGGGCACACAGAGACGAACAACCATCCACGCTCACACTCATACCTAGGGACAATTTAGAGTGCACAATCAGCCTGCCATGCATGTTTTTGGAACGTGGGAGGAAACCGGAGCACCCGGAGAAAACCCACGCAGGCCCGGGGAGAACATTCAAACTCCACACAGGGAGGCCGGAGCTGGATTTGAACCCGGTACCTCAGCACTGTGAAGCCGACGTGCTAACCACTGGACTACCGGGCCGCCTAGAAATATTGTCATACCTTGTAAATTCATTTAAAGGTACTGAAGTCAATGTCGCAGTGGTGGAACTCCTGACAAAGACCATGTTTGTCAACAATGTCATGAAGATGTCTCACCTCGGACAGACCAGTGGCGTGGAAGCTTTTCACAGTGTGGTGAATCACTTTGCCCCAAAGATGTACCACTTCTCGTACAAAGGAATGAAAAGCAGGTCTTTTAAAGAAAACTGATATGCATGAAATGTAGACTATAGTGACATTTAGAACTTTGAGATATAAAGTTATTTAATCACAATTTGACAAGTTTTTTTTAATAAGATAAGGCATTTTTTGTTCTATTCCAGAATAATTCTTGCTGCTATCCATTATAATGAAAATGCTGGCAGACCACAGAAAGTGGCAAAGGAAGGAATACACTCTTACTGTATCATTTATCCCAAATATAAGAGTGCTGGGTATTCTCTGAGAAAGATACTGGTGGATGCAATTTATGGTAAATTATGAAATAAAAAGTAATTCCAGGCAGCTGCATTACATACTGAGTACAACCCATATGTCGTCCAAATATTTATCATCCCAATATGTTTTTTTTGTGGACTATGTGAATGACTGCCTGTCAGAGGTGATGAAACTGACTGCCATTCAAAATAAGTACAGAACTGGTACTGGTAGAATGTGTGTGTCGACCCGCAATTCCTGACAGCAGCAGTGAACTGGCCGGACAAGTCAACTGTTATTGCCGAGCACCAGACTAGATTCCTCAGGAAATAAAAAAAAAATCACATTCCCTGTATTCAGTTGTCCTCATTTGTTTATTTGTAATACAGTATTTTGTTATGATAGACACCATGTCCACATTAATCACTCTAAAACCAGTCCAAATCATAGTTCTGGAACATTTCTCTGTGAAACACGAAACCCTTTGAATACAGCTGACTCCTCTTCTCCTGGTGGTGGAAAATGTGCCCTGATACAAGACACGGCGCATGCTGGGAGCACAACATGGTTGTCCTGACCAAGAAACTTCCAGCACCGGCGCACCAATTGTCTGTAGGCAATATGCCAATACTTGGCCTCCTGTGGCCCATCAAATGCCTTGCCTTTGTACTGCTGCTTGTAGGTCATCCATGCCACCTGTAATCCATATGGGTCTAGGCACACAGCATTCAGTCCAGGATGGTCGATGATGCAGTCCAGCACCTGATTGAAGTGTTCCTCTCCTTGTCCACGTACAGTCACAACTTCTTGAATTTCATGGCAGCAAACATTCAACTGCTGTAGGCATTTGCTGGCATTTACCACAAGTACACCTGAAATAAAAATTAAAAAAAAGTAAAATACTGAGCGATGACACCATGAGCATAAATGTTATTGAACAAGTGTATTGCTATACCCATCAATCAATAATTCTGTTGTTAATGAAAACATTTGATTCAAAATATACAAGTATATGGATGGAATACTGTGCAAAAGTTTAAAAAAGTCATTAAAAAAATCTCTCAAGTACAAGTCAAAAAATGATTTGCTAAAAAGAATACTCAAGTACAGAGTAGGTAAACTGCTTTAACATGAAGTCTGATCATTTTTTTAAACAATGTCATCAGACAGACAAAAACATAAAATTATGTGCACATGCATGCATCTTCAAATCATAAAAATAAGACCATCTTATATCTTACCAATCTTGTGATCTCGATGGGTCTTGTCTCCATTCCATGTCAGGTCGTCTGGGAACATTGTTTCCATCCTGATTAGCATCTGGCTCATACACGTAAGGTCCAACATGTAAAATTCCAAACCTCCTCTTCTTCCTCCAACTCTTCAAAAACTTGGATATCCTCACTTGCGTTCGATCTATCGCTTATATCGCTGTTTGAATCATTGTTTGAAATACTTTGCATCTCAGCTGAATGGAGCTCTGCCATTGCTGTTCTCCATGTGACGTATCACTTCCGGGTTCCTCCCCTTTCAGGCTCAAACTTCAGAAAAGCGATTATTTTGTCAACATATAAATTATTTTTTCATGCTTTATTTGGTGGACAATGTTTAAGTACTTTCATTATGACCCTATTTGGCATTTCATGAAATGACTCCACACTTGGCCTTTAAGTATCTTGGGGTCTTGTTCACAAGTGAGTGCAGGAGGGAGTGAGAGATCAACAGGTGAATCGGTGCAGCGTCTGCTGTGATGCGGACTTTGTATCGGTCTGTCGTGGTGAAGAAAGAGCTGGGCCAAAAGGCGAAGCTCTCAATTTACCGGTCGATCTACGTTCCAACCCTCACCTATGGTCACAAGCTATGGGCCATGACCGATAGAATGATATCCCGGATACAAGCGGCCGAAATGAGTTTTCTCTGCAGGGTGTCCAGGCTCTCCCTTAGAGATAAGGTGAGAAGCTCGGTCATTGGGGAGGTGCTCAGAGTCGAGCCGCTTCTCCTCAACGTCGAGAGGAGCCAGATGAGGTGGCTTGGGCATCTGATTAGGATGCCTCCTGGACACCTACCTAGTGAGGTGTTCTGAGCATGTCCCACCAGCAGGATGCCCCGAGGATGACCCAGGACACTTTGCAGAGACCATATCTCCCAGCTGGCCTGGGAAGGCCTCGGGATTCCCCAGGAAGAGCTGGAAGAAGTGGCTGGGGAGAGGGAAGTCTGGGTTTCCCTGCTAATGCTGCTGCCCCCGCGACCCAATCCCGGACAAGCGGTAGAAAATGGAAGAATGAAAGATTTTGCAATGACGACCAGACTTCAGACAGCAGAGGTTAAACATGGGAAAGAAAAGCAAATACATACTCGAGCGGTGAGCAGCTAAAAAGGGCCCGCATAGCCCTTGCCACAATCGGGTACTGGCACATTGGGATATTGGCACAATGGAATTGAAAATGTTGTTATATAAAGTACATCAGATTAAAAAGTAGTGTGATAGAATATGTCCTCCTATAAAAGGCTAAAACTGAGGCAAAACATGATAGGACATTACAAATTGTCATGGTCTTGTTCTTGTGTCCCCAGCAGGTGGCAGACCAGAGCACATCCTCCAGTGTGCACACCTGCTGCCAATGTTGTCATCCTGGACCCATGTATTTAATTTAAAGACTGACAAACTGTCAGCAGTTTGTCAGATTATTGTTGACCTCGCTGCTGCTATTGCTCAAGTTCTCATTTATTCGACTTCTTGCTCTGACTCTTGAAGTTCTTGTTTTTGTGGGTTTATGTTTTTCGTAAGTCGAGCCTTAGTTTTCATTATTCGATCTTGCTGTTGTTTTGTTGAGTGAATTGGACTCATGACATTTCGTTTGGTATTCTCAGATATCTCATTACCTTGCCTTTATAAGCGCTTTTTGTTAATGTTTTCTTTCCCTGGTTACTTTTGACCAGCGATTTCTGTTTCTACTTTGTCGGTGTGTTTTTAGTGAATAAATATATTTTGTTACAGAGTTTTATCTGGTGTTTACGATTCTGAGATCCTAAAAACACCATTTGGTTCTTTTCCAACCTGACACAAATGGCAGACTTCCTTTCGAGTTTACAGTAGGGCTCCAGATACATTTTGTAGGTCTTCAGCTGATACATATGCCTCAAAACTTTGGTATATCTAGGTCAGGGGTGTCCAAATTGGTCCTGGAGGACCGCTGTCCTGCCTGTTTTCCAGCTCCCCCAGGAGCAACACACCTGATTCACATCATCAGGATTGTTCTAATGCTGCTCCAGAGCTGGTTGATGAGCTGATCATTTGAATCAGGCGTGTTACAGCTGGGAGAGCTGGAAAACAGGCAGGACAGCGGCCCTCCAGGACCGACTTTGGACACCCCTGATCTAGGTGAAACGTTTAACCTGGAGTTTTTTTCGGTCAGAATTTGGAGGCCGCGCAACTAAAACATGTTATTTTAAACTCATCCCAATACAGAGTTAAGTCTCACAAGCTGTGGTCTTTTGGATAAGAAAGAGTGGTACCACCTGATAAAGAATGGATTGACATTCAACCGAACCAGCTTCTTCACCAAAATGTCTGGATGGATTGAATTAAAGTCAATTCAAGTCAGCTTTTATTGTCAAATATGCTCTATGTGTAATATATAGCACAGATGAAATTACTTTCCTCTCTCAACCACAGCGCAAACATGTAGTGCATTGAACATACACAGCTAAAATTTACCCAAAATTACATAATTATATAAATATGTTAAATAAAAATCAAATAAATAAAGAATAGCAGCAACAGACAACCAAGGGCACTTGTGATTATTGTGGGTAGTGACTTATTTTAAGTGCAATAATCGAATGTCAGATGCTCGGCAGGGGGAGTCGGGGGAGGGGGGGGGGGGGGGGTGCGGACAAAACATGGAGTCTCCTGACCGCCAGATGGAATAAACTGTTCTTGAGCCCGGTGGTTTTAGCACAGAGACATCGCAGTCTCCTCCCCGACGGCAGCAGGTCGAAGAGGCTGTGAGATGGGTGGGTGGGGTCACCTGCAATCTGGGTAGCTTGGCGGGTCAGATGAGAGTTGTAAATGTCCGTGAGTGAAGGAAGAGAGACACCAATGATCTTCTCAGCTGCTCTCACAATGCGCTGCAGACTCTTTTTGCAGGACACGGTGCTAGCGCCGTACCACACGGTGATGCAGCTGGAATGTATGCATCATGGGGGGGGCTCAGTTTGTGGAGGAAGTACAGGCGCTGGTGGGATTTTTTGGCCAGTGAGGTAGTGTTTAGGCTCCAGGTCAGGTCTTCAGAGATGTGCACACCAAGGAACTTGGTGCTACTCACCCTCTCCACTGTGGCGCCGTCGATGGTCAGTGGAACATGCTGGGTGTGCGTTCTTCTGAAGTCCACACCAACCTCCTTCGTTTTTTCCACATTCAGGTGGAGATTGTTGTCCTTGCACCACAAGGCCAGCCTGTTCACCTCACTCCTGTAGATCATCTCATCGTTGTTAGTGAGGAGACCCACTACAGCTGTGTCGTCTGCGGGAGTGCAGTTGTGGGTCAGCAGAGTGAAGAGGAGTGGGCTCAGCACGCATACTTGGGGGGGGGCCCCGTGTTCATCATGATGGTGCTGGAGGTATTTCTGCCTACCCGAACTGCCTGTGGCCTTCCCATCAAAAAGTCCAGCAGCCAGTTACACATGGAGGTGTTGAGCCCCAGGTGGCCCAGTTTGTCGATAACCTGCTGCAGGATGATGGTGTTGAATGCTGAGCTGAAGTCGATAAACAGCATTCTGACGTGTGAGTCCTCGGTCTCCAGGTGGGTGAGGGCTGAGTGGAGGGCAATGGAGATGGCATATGCATTCGATCGATTAGGCCGATATGTGAACTGGTAAGGGTCCAGGGTGGGGGGGACCCGACTTAATGTGCTGCATGACTAACTGCTCAAAGCACTTCATAAGAATGGGGGTGAGTGCGCTGGGCGGTAGTCATTGTAGCTGGATGGGGACGACTTTTTCGGGACCGGGATAATGGTGGTGGTTTTGAGGCATGTGGGGACAACAGCCTGGCTCAGTGAGGTGTTGAAATGTCAGTGAAGACATCTGTGAGCTCCTCAGCACAGTCTTTCATGACGCGACCAGGGATGTTGTCAGGTCAGCTGAGCTTAAGTCCACAAATAGCAGTCTGGCATATGCCACCCTACTCTCAAGATGCCTCAGAAGAATGTGCCGAATAGTAGACACGGCATCACTTGTACTACAATTTTTAGTGTCGGCAAATTGATATTGATCCATTGTAGTCTCCACCTCCCTGCATAGTTTCTCTACAACGATCTTCTCTAACCCTTTCATCACATTGGAGGTCTATAATCGTTGTCATCCTGTGGACAGGGTTTTTTAGGAACCAGAATTATAATCGATTTCTTCCAGAGCTGCAAGATCTCTGTGTCTACTCTACACACAGCTGGAAGAGAGGATGCCAGGCCGGTGTTAGTTCCACAGCGAAAGTTTTTAATAAATAAGCAGACATATTGTCTAGTCCTGTGGCTTTGTTTACACACAGTGATTTAAAAACCTGGGTAACATTAGCTGCGTCGATTAACACCCTGTTATTAAAATCATACTGCAGATTGCACAGCAATTCAGTACATTCTTTGGAAGTGTCAAATTCAAAACGCATGTAGAAATAATTTAGCTCCCTTGCCCTCACTTTCTCGTTGTCATGTTGCGAATTGAGTCCCACAACCTCTTTGCGTTTGAATTAGACAGGGCTTGCTCTGCCCGCTCTTTGTGTTTAGACCGAAGACCTGCTCTTCGTTGCCGGTTGAGATCCTTCTGGGCCAACTTCAGCTCAGCGGTGTCACCGAGCCAATGGGCTCTTTTCTTCCTTCTTATGCATTCAATAACTTCCTTCATAATATACGGCTTATTGTTTGCATATACTTTTACCGTTTTTGAGGGATAATGTGCATGCAGAAAAAAGACAATCTGTTATTACTTCTGCAGCCTCATGAACATGTTAATTTAATTAATTTTTTAATTTAATTTATCATCTAATTTTTTGTTGACGGAAGCAAATTGGAAAACACAAAATCAAATCCGCTTGAAAGAAATATGTGTAAACAGACTTTTTTTTTTTACCTTGTTTTTGTCCAACAACTCTGTCTGCATGGCCTTGAGGTCTGTGTCGATTGCTGTTGCAGCCTGGCGGCGTTTCTTAGCTATCTGTTCTTCCAAGTCTTCAGTCTGAGCCCGCAGCTTCTTGTTGTCCCTCTCCAATGCCAGTTTCTCTGTCTCCAAGCGCTCTCTACGACCCCATTCGGCTGCATTCTCCACCTGCAACCTCTCCATCTGATAGCCACATAGATTTTACTTATTAGTTTATAAAAAACAAACATATCAAGTTCTTATCATCATCCACGAATAGCAGGGGGTCCACCACCAATAAAAATGGACGACGTGGCCGGCGGCACACCCTGCCATGCTGAACCAAAGCATGCTTCAATCTACTTGATCAAGAGCATTTATTTGGCTTGGCGGCCGGAAAATCTTGCTCACTTCGAGGCCCAGAAATTAATTTTTCGAGTGTGTGAAGGCCTGCGTAGGTCATAACTTTAGTGTGGGACTCTGCTGTGTTCAAATACACCATGGAAAATCGAGGACTCTTGTACTCCGCACAGTCACAATTTAGAATGCCGTGCTTTGAAATTTAAACATGGCCCCATTTGATTTCATGTGAATCAGTGCTAGGTAGTACCCACCCAAATCGGTCCATCCTCAAAAAAAGCACAGTTACACCCCAGATTCTCCTCCCTAGGCATCCCTGTTCGTGTGGCTTTCTTGTACATGGACATCATTAAAATGTACGCCTAACAGTTCACAGTGGAATTTGCATGTTCTCCCGATGCCTGCGTAAACCCTACGCAGGCACTGTAGTCCGGTTTCCTCCCACATTCCAAAAATATGCATGAAAGGTTAATGGAATGCATTAAATCAGGGTTGCCCAACCTTTTTTGACCGAAGATCAACTTTTCAAGTATAACAACCTTCCACGATCGAGCCGTGACTGCATGTGCACGCAAACGCTCACACACAAACGAGTGCACACCCATGTACATGTGCGCATACGCATGCACACACCCATGCAATGATGAGCAACAGCCATCAAGGCCGCCAACATGAACGAAACAGAAAAAGAAAGTACTGTACAGTCAAACCTCGGTTTTCGAACGTCTCGGTTCTTGACCAATTCGGTTCTCGACCAAAAATGTAGAGTTTTTTATGCCTTGGATGACGAACAAACTTCGGTTCTCGAACAAACTGAGCGCACTTGAATGCACCATTTGACTCCTCTCGCCTTCCTTACATGAGGAAGTGACGCTTCCTCGTGATGCTTTCCATTGTGAGAAGACGTGTTCAGTCAACAGTTTTATTTTAAAAAGAGCGTGGTTTCAGTTTGCGATTGGCTGGCAGTTTCGGTTTTCGAACAGCCTTCTGGAACGGATTATGGACGGAAACCGAGGTTTGACTGTACAATACTTTGGTTTACTTTGGCCTCCTGCAGGCCAGGAGAATAGTTACATTGTGTTGGAGGGAGATAGATGTGTCTTTCATACAGTCCTGGTTCAAAGAAATGGCGATGTGTGTCACACTGGAAAAGTTAACTTATGTACTGTAATTAAGGGTAAAGGGCAAGCATTTGAAGAGGTGTGGAGACCTTTAAAGGAATACCTCAAACAATGAAAGATTATGCTCAAGATTACAAAGTGTGACTTCTACTTTATTTCTTTGTTATTATGATAAACAAGAAAAAAAACAAGTCTTGCAAGGTATAGTTTTAGTCCTTTCATATGACACATTGTTATGAGTTTAATAAGAACAGATTTTATTTTAGATAAAATGGGTGGAGAATGCGTGCTTGTGATTGTAGAATGTTGATCCAGTTCCTTGTGGGTGGCGAATAGTCATGTTTCCCATCCAGAACACTGAGGCAGTTTGGAAGTTGCACCAAGCTCAGAATCTGTAAGCAACATTTTGTTATTCGTCTACACAGTCCAAGAACTGAAAAAAATCAGATATTTAGGAATTTAATTTTGGAGTTCTTTATTTATCCCTGGAGACAAATGGGTTTCTTTATTTTGTTTTTTTGTGCAGCTGTTCCCATACCAAAACTAATACACCAACATTATTCTAACCTATTATGTATATCACACACACTGTAACTTCAGTTATAGCTCTTTTAAAAACTAGTACATTGTAGAGATTTCAAGAATTAATTGTGAATAATCCCATTCAGAACTGCTACAAAAGGGTCCTGAAGCTTTTGCCTGTAAATATTAACTCACATTACTCTGTTATACAGGATTTCAAAATGTGTGAACTGCTTGTTTACAGTAATTGTACACAGTGCAATAACAAAGATTCAAAATATATATTTTTTTCATCTTTGGAACACTTTACTAAAATTAATATGCTATTAGGTGATTCAAAGAAGGAGAAAAACAACACCAAAGACAAGCACATGCTATACACTAAATGAAACTGTGTTTTAATTTTAGACACAGCAAAAGCTTTAGCTCACCTATTGGTTGCCAAGAAACACAGCGTGGCCATCAAACATTCCCCGACGATATGATCGCGTTAGTTGGTGTTTTGCCTCTGGATGGGTGGATTTACAAGTTCTTTCAACATTTGTAATGGCGTAGGGAAATTCCAGGTGACAATTGTCAGTTTCCTTTACTCCCAGCTCTCGACACAGGTGGGGCAGGCTTCTTGAGTCAGTCATTGGAGTATCCACGATTTCACCCAAATGGCGCAGCATATTGTGCCTCAAACACAATGTTTTGATTTATACAAGCTTGGTCATTTGACCAAGGGCTGACAATGCCAGTGCCAACTGTCTTTAACAAACATCCTGTGTCTGTGGTAGCAAGAGTGAAAATTAAGCGGTTATGCTTACGCTTTTGATCTTTCACCATGAAAGAAATTCCTGTTATCTTTTATTGGAATGAGGAACACTGACTACCACCACCGGTGAAATGGAGGGGTAATTCTTCTCAGGTATACGCAAAAGATGCCAGTAGTGTGTCTTCGGCTTGAGCTGTTGTGGCATGTCCGCGGGCACGTTAACTGGCCTGACGTACCTTTTGTCGGCTAATGTGTCAGTTGGCTGACAGTCGGCCATGTTTGCCAACCATTGGCTTGGTGTATTCAGTCCTTTAGAAGTAGCTAAGGATACCATAGTTACCATTTTAGTAGCTGGGGCTTAAAACAATGTGCATCCAACAGTGAGTGTCCATCAATTAAAATCAAAACAAACAAAACAAAAAAAAAGGTCTGTTCGGCTGTTACCTCAGTTCGTAATTCGGCTAGTTTCTTGTCCATACTGGTACGAGCTCCCAGTTCATCCTCCAGGTCTTCAGATATGCGACCAAGTTCATCTTGATGTATTTCCCTCAACAGATTCAGCTGGTGTAAATGGAAGAGGCGAATAATGAAAAAGTGTAATTTTACAATTAGTAATGAAACGGTTAACTAATAAACCAAGATGAAATGTCGGTTACTTCAACATTATTATTTAAAAATTTAATTATCGTGATACCATATGACATGATTTGCCTGTTTAAGGGTCAAGAAAAAGAAGAGAGAGTTAAGTTTTTTGGAGTTGACAAAATGTTTTTTAAAAGCTTCAGTACAGTTGAACTAATTTTTTCCTTGACAAGCTCGTGACTATTGATGGGTAATAATAATAATAAAAATAATAATAATAATAATACATTTTATTTCTAAGCACCTTTCAAAACAATCAAGGACACTTTACAATCAAGAACAAAACAAAACCACAGATAAAACTACAAATAATGAAAGAAGAGATGAATCTAAACGGAGTGTGGGATTTCGAAC
Source organism: Hippocampus abdominalis (assembly GCA_018466805.1). Classification (NCBI taxonomy): domain Eukaryota; kingdom Metazoa; phylum Chordata; class Actinopteri; order Syngnathiformes; family Syngnathidae; genus Hippocampus; species Hippocampus abdominalis. The sequence goes on from CM031696.1 coordinate 489,741, forward strand.
AAGTGGGTTTTGAGATGGGATTTGAAGGTGGAACGAGAATCAATATTACGGATGTTGGGTGGAAATGAGTTCTAGAGTTTGGGGGCAGAGCGGCTGAAAGCTCTGCACCCCATCTTGCTGAGACGGGCAGAGGTGGAGGGAGGATGAGGACCTGAAGGTACGAGAGGGAACGGAAATTTGAAGATCAAACAGATAGTGGGGGGCAAGGTTATGGATGGCTTTAAATATATAGAGAAGGATTGTGAAGTTGATTCTAAGTATTACAGGGAGACAGTGGAGCTGTCGGAGGATGGGGGTGATGTGATGAAAGGAGGGAATTCTAGTGATAATCGGGCAGAAGAATTCTGGACCAGTTGAAGTTTAAGGAGGAATTTGTGATGGGCACGAAAAGAAATTAATTGCAATAATCAATATGGGAGGTGGCGAGACTGTGGACAGGATAGCAGTAATGTGAGGGGTGAGAGAGAGAGACGGAGACAATTGATATTTCGTAGGTGGAAATATGCAGACCGGGTTATGTTATTGATGTGGGAGTGGAAAGATAGTGAGCTATCGAGGATGACACCCAGGCTCTTAACATGAAGGGAGGAGGACACAGTGGAGTTATCAATTGTGAGGAAGAAACTGTCGGCTTTGTGTGGGGTGGATTTGGTACAGACAAGGAGGAGTTCTGTTTTGTTGCTGTCAAGTTTGTTCGTTGTTAAACCTCACTCCTCGAATGCTTGAATGCCTCTAAATTCAACTTCCGCTCCTACTGCAGTGAAAAGTGTTATGTTCTGCATTACAAATCTCCAATAAAGATGCTTTCTTGGAGATTTTAATCCTTTATTCTGCCACTCTGCCGGCCGCACTTGGTTTTCATTATTGACTGTTCTCTCAACCAATCGTCACGTTCCTAGCTTGGGCTACAGCAAGTGATGAGGGACACTACTTTGCATTTTGAAATCCAACAAAACAATTGCCAGCCCAACCACAACACCAACATGGACGTGGTGCCACTCACTTTTGACATCCCAGTGAACCACACTGTAGAGAAAAAGTGGACCAGCACGGTAGCACTACACACAACGGAGCGCCAGAAGTTGGCTTTTACTGTTGTGCTTGGTTGCCATGGTAATGGTGAACAATGGACATCTACGGCACCGCCGGGCAAGTTATTCCGCAATCTGTGAATGGATTGTGGACACTTGGGCGAATGTGTCTGCTTGCACTGTTGTTCGAGCTTTCAGAATGTCCGGCATCTATTATCAGGCATCAGACATACACTTCCTCCCACACCCGCTTTGACATACGATGGGATGCAAAAGATCATCTCCGTTTGTGTGCTTAAAGTTTGGAGACACGTACACCGAAGTCAACCCTTAAAATGGTGGCACACATTTGTCAGCCATCAGACACACACTTCTTCACACACCCGCTCCAACATACGATCGCAACAAAAGATCACAAAATACACAACACATGTACATGATGAGGATTTCTTTTCCTTACACGGGAAGTTTTCTTGACCTTATGATGTGTTAGGGCGGCCCGGTAGTCCAGTGGTTAGCACGTCGGCTTCACAGTGCTGAGGTACTGGGTTAAAATCCAGCTCCAGCCTCCCTGTGTGGAGTTTGCATGTTCTCCCCGGGCCTGCGTGGGTTTTCTCCGGGTGCTCCGGTTTCCTCCCACGTTCCAAAAACATGCATGGCAGGCTGATTGTGCACTCTAAATTGTCCCTAGGTATGAGTGTGAGCGTGGATGGTTGTTCGTCTCTGTGTGCCCTGCGATTGGCTGGCAACCAATTCAGGGTGTCCCCCGCCTACTGCCCGAAGACAGCTGGGATAGGCTCCGGCACCCCCCGCGACCCTAGTGAGGATAAAGCGGTTCAGAAAATGGATGGATGGATGATGTGTTAGATACTTGTCTCAATGTCTCGTGAGACGGAAACGTCACTGAAAGCTAGCATGGCTGAATGCTAGCGTGGCAGCATTAGCTTTGCCTTCTGTAACCCCCCCCCCCCCATCCACTCTTCCTCTCGCCCTCAAATCCGCTCTCAATAATGACCATTTAAACAGCAGCTATTGCGATTACATATTGTGCTTTATCAAATCCCAATTACGTATACAGTAAACATTCCCATCCCCGGAATTCTATGAAAAGGAATATCCTTCACCCGTAATAAAAACCTATACATTAACATTTTGACTACGATATTACATGTTACCGGAACTACGTAAGCGGAAATTCCACTAGCCGTAACCCGGATGGAGACGTCATGCAGCGGGAGCTTAAATACACGCAACGCTCCACCCGATACGCGGAAAGACACCAACGGAGACACCTTTTCACTTCTCATTTTTTGATAATCAGATTCGAAACGACGACGTGTAAGTGAGTTTTTATTGGCGTGCGTTTTACTGTAATTGCGAACGATTTCTAACGTTATTTACTTACGTCCTGTTGATCGCGGCACTAGCTTAAAAAGCAACGCCCACTCAACACAACTGGAGAAGATGGAAGAAACGTGTTTGCTTCGCTATGTGTCAGTGACTTTTTATTGGCGTGCGTTTTACTGTAATTGCGAACGATTTTAACTTTATTTACTTTCGTCCTGTAGATCATGGCATAGAAAACGAGGAAGAACCCAACAAAACAAAACAACCCAAAATAGACTCATTTTTTCCCAAGACTGAAAAAAATCAACATTAAAATACTGTACATACTATACTGTGTTGTGGTTTTTTAAATCTACACCTGTACTGTAGGCGGCCCGGTAGCCCAGTGGTTAGCACGTCGGCTTCACAGTGTAGAGGTACCGGGTTCGATCCCAGCTCCGGCCTCCCTGTGTGGATGCAACATTCCAAAAACATGCATGGCAGGCTGATTGATCACTCTAAATTGTCCCTAGGTGTGAGTGTGAGCGTGGATGGTTGTTCGTCTCTGTGTGCCCTGCGATTGGCTGGCAACCAATTCAGGGTGTCCCCCGCCTACTGCCCGAAGACTGCTGGGATAGGCTCCAGCACCCCCCGCGACCCTAGTGAGGATGAAGCGGTTCGGAAAATGGATGGATGGATGGACCTGTACTGTATACTGTACTGCTGTTTTTGTTATATAAACAGTTTTTGGACAGTATATTTTTGCATTTTATTGCTTGTGTTGTTACACATGCAGTTTTCAACATACTTGCAGGTTCATAAAGGACATGTACCATGCTCATTTCCCAAAAGAGGAATTTCTGTTACAAGGACAGATTGGACAGCGCAAACATGAGTCCGTACTAGAGAATATTTACTGTATTGCAAATGCAACTAATAGTTTTGCCCTACTACCCAGCCACTTCTTCCAGCCCTTCCTGGGGGATCCTAGAGTGATCCCAGACATAGCTTCTCGCCCTCTCTCTGAGGGGGAGCCTGGTAACCTTGTGGAAGTAACTCATTTCAGCCACTTGTATTCCTATTGTCATTCTTTCAATCATGAGTCACACCTCGTAACCATATGTGGGGGTAGGAGTGGAGATTGAGGGGTAAATGGAGAACTTTGCATTGCGGCTCAGATACTTCTTCATCATGACACATCGATGCAGAGTTTGCATAACAGCAGATGCTACACTGATCCACCAGTCGTTCTCCTGCTCCATCCTACCCTCACTTCTGAACAAGACTCAAAAATTCTTAAACTCGGATTTGAGGTGCTCATTATTCATCCCAACTGCTTCACACTTGGCTGCAAGCGAATCCAGTGAGACATGGAGATCGGGGCTTGAAGAAGCTAACAATACCACATCATCTGCAAAAAGCAGAGATGCCACATTCTCAACACTTCGGCTGAACCAAAAATTCTGTCCATAAAGTTGATGAACAGAATCTGTGACAAAGAGCAGACTTGGCAGAGTCCAACCCTCATTGGAAACAAATCAGTTAATGCTGACAACAGAGAACCAAACTGCAAAATCGGTGGTAACGAACAGCCAATATAAGGGGTTTGGGTACCCCATACTCCCGAAACACTCCCCACAGAAGTCCCCGAGGGACACAATCGAACACCTTCTCCAAGTCCAGAAAGCACATGTCGACTGGTTGGGCGAGTTCCCATGTACCCTCGAGGACACTGCTGAGGGTGGAGAGGTGGTCCACTGTTCCACAGCCAGGTCAAAAACCACACTGCTCCTCCTGAATCTGAGGCTCAACTTCCCGACGGACCCTCCTCTCCAGCACCCCTGAATAGATCTTACCAGGGAGGCTGAGGAGTATGATCACTCTGTCGGTGGAACACACCCTCCAGTCCTCCCTCTTAAAAAGAGGGACCACCGCCCCAGTCTGCCAATCCAGAAGCACTGTCCCTAATGTCCACGTGATGTTGCAGATGTGTGCCCACCACAAGAGCCCCACCATATCCAGAGCCTTATGGAATTGTGGACGGACCTCATTCACATCTGGGGCTTTGTCACCCAGTACCTTAAAGTTCCTCTGTAACTTCAACCCAAGATATAGGAGGACCCACTTAAGAGTCCCCAGACTCTGCTCCCTATAAGGAAAGTGTGTTGGTGGAATTGAAGAATTATTCTACGTGTTCTCCCCATCGAGGTCAGCAGTGCCCTTTCTCCAGTATCCACAGTGTTAATGGTGCACTGCTTGACCTCCTGAAACGCTGAATGGTAGGCTAAAATTTTTCTTGTATTCGGTCTGACTGCAGCATTTTACTATTCGGGCTACATTTCCTATGAGACATGGAAGCAGGAAGTAGTTCCAGGTATGATGAGAACACGGACGTCTGTTCGCGATTATATGAGTTAAAGTAAAAAGGAAGGAATTTGATTAAAAGATGAGAAATTGAAAAAGCAACATCTCTACATAAAGTGCACCAGATTACTAGGCAAACTGTCACTTTTTTGACAAAATAAAAAAATTTGGAGTTCTCTTTATGGACCCCCAAAAAAAGATTACTCTAGTTTTGAGGCAGGGATTTTTTTTGTGTACCAATTGTTGTGGTTGACTTAGCCAAGTTAGCCCTTTTTCCAAGTTCTACTTTAGAATTAAACTTTTCCCCAGGAATAATGGAACCTCTCACCGGTTTTGAAAATCTGAAGACAATTTTCAAATCTTGCTTGCGATCCAGGGTACAACATGCTCTGGCCCTGTTTTCCCCTACTTTTCTGATAACTTTGCCCATGCTGACTGACACTTTGAGTATGTTTACAATGAGCAAGCTTCTTCTCTGTTTTTGGTACTTTCTGTGGGAGAGTTGCACAGGGTTGGGAGTCCTACTTAAAAATGTATTCCAATACAGTTACTAGTTACCTGTTAAAAATTTAGTTGGTAAAGTAAGCCAAGCACCAAGATAATAAAGTAATGTAGCTTTAAATTACTTTTGGATAACTCCAAAACCATCCATCCATTATCTGATCTGCATAGCCTCAAGAGGGTCACGTGTGCGTGCTGGGGCCCATCCCAGCTGGCTTCGGGCAGTTGGCGGGGTTCACCCTGAACCGGGTCCCCGCCAATCGCAGTGCACACATAGACTAACAACTGGTCGTGCTCACAATCCCACCAGGGAACAATTTAAAGTGTTCAGCCAACCTATCACGCATGATTGTGGATTGTAGGAGGAAAGTGGAGTTCCCGGAGAATACCCAGGTAGGCACGCGGAGAACATGCAAACTCCACACAGGAAGGCCGGACCTCCCTACTGTGAGGCAGACGTGGTCCGATCGAAGACCAGTGAACAAACGCGTAAGACAGGCATTGTCAGAGTTTTTACTCGGACAAAGTTAAACAAATGACTCGACACACATGGGAAGATTTTCTTTCTGATCGGCGGAAGAGGATCTCAGAGGGCAGACGACGGTAGTTGCCCCGTGGTAACTCTCGGAGTTCCTTGTCCTCCAGTCGGATTTTTATTGTTGACATATGCAAAACACAAGAAAAACACTGCCCCCGATATTTGCATACCACACCGCTGGTCCGGCGAGGAATCCATTTGCGACGGTCTGAGAAGGGATGTCAGTACTGAGCCGGTTAGTCACAATCATATTAATGGACAATAACCAGCTTCCGTCAGCGCTTAGTCCCTGATGGACTAAGCGCTGACGGAAGCTGGTTATTTGGACGTTTTAGGTCATTCATCAGCAGAACGGGTGTCCGTCAGTGACTTATTGACAGACCTTCTGTCAGTACTGATGGAATGCCCACCTCTGGTTATTGTATCGGTGAGGAGAAGTCGGAAGCCATCGGTAAAAAACAGTTAACGTGCATTCCTACATTAGAGTAATGTGTTTTGGGACATAACGTAAAAGTTTCGATTGGGAGCAATATAATTCCCATTCCATCAATGAAAACGTGTGCTTACCTGTTTTAGAACTTCCTGTTTATTCTTGCTCAGCTCCTCATATTTAAGTTTCCACTGACTGAGCTCTGTCTCCAGCTTCTCAATGCTCTTACTCAATGCAAGGTTGTCTCTGTATATGACAAAAACATATAGGAGAAATAAATTATCACAGGTGGTCATGTGGCCCGTGAAAGCAATCAGGTGAGATAACTTCCGTGAATCTGTCGCAAAATTTCAAATTGTCCTGTGTAATTCATAATAATGTTGAGATTTTTAGTGACCCATTTTTACACGAATACACACATACACACAGACATAACAGCGGCTAGATAGCTCAGTTGGTAAGGCACCGGTTTGGCGTACTCGAGACTGAGGTTCGATTCCCACTTGGGGTATTATGAGCACATAACATCATCCAGTGTGGCAAGACCCTTCACACTAATGCCTCCCTCAAACCATGAGATTAGAGATGAGAGACATGAGAGAGATGAGAGACAACGAATGACATGCCTGGCAAACCAAGGTCTGCGTCAAGTGCTGGGGAACCAGAGCACCTTGATGAAATACAGGCTACTGGAACAAAGCAGAGATGGGCGAGATTCGATAATATGGCTTGGTTGGAATGCTACTACGCAAGCTACATGCAGATAATGTGGGCTGAATAGTTACTTCGAAACCCACAGTCACGGTTGACCACGAAACAACTAAGAGCTCAGTGTTCCAACATCCACAAACACAGATTCCATGGTGAAGGGCCCCAGGCTGCAAGATCAGAGAAGGAGGAGGTTATACCAGAGATTGGGAGGCAAGCCCCAATGAATGAAATGCTGAGCGAGGCAGCAACTGACCTGAAAGCTAGGGTTAGGGTTAGCTATGATCATGGCGAGAATGAAGGCTGGCCAAACTAGAAACTAGTAACAACGGCAATTTGAAGTACCACCTGAAAGTTTCATGGAAACTGTGAATGCAGCAATGAGGTCATACCTACTGTAATGATAACCTTTAGCATCAGTGATCCTTGAGATGCTTGGCTATAAGAGCAACCATGGGAGCCATGACATACGTTACACACCATAAGATCAAGGTGGCTCGGAAAAATGTGAATCAATTGACGGAGACCCAGAGAGGTATGATGAAAAGGCCGATACCTGGGAGGTACATCCAGATGACCATACCTGTCGCACTCGAAACTGCCAAACAAAGGCTCCAGCCTTGTCCTGTCACCTGAAAAGGTACACGAACGAGAATGAGGCCAGACAAATAAACAGGCTGTTCACAACATAACCTGCGAAAGTGTACTTTCGGTGGCAGGGTTCTGCCAGCAGAGCAGACCCACCAAGACTGGAAACTGAAAGGTGCTGGAAAGGCATATGGGAGAAGGAGGTCGCACATAACAGCAGCGCACAATGGCTGGTGACCTTGAGAGAGGAGCACAACAACCTCCCTGAACAGAACCCAGTTACAATAACAGTGGCAGACATACAGTAAAGAGTCTCAGATATGAAAAACTGGCCCGGACATGGTCCACACCAACTGGCTAAAGAAACTCACAGCACTCCATGAGCGCCTGGAAATTACTTTCCTCTCTCAACCACAGTGCAAACATTGAAGTGCATTGAAACACACACAGCTAAAAATAATGGCAGATAAATATGAACAAATAAACATGAAATAGCAACGACAGATAACTTGTGATTATTGTGGGTTAAAGCCTAGGTAGTGAATTGTTTAAGTGCAATAATCCGATGACAGATGTTGAGGGAGGCAGTGTGGGGGGGGGAGTGCGGGATGAACATGGAGGGAGTTGAGTCTTCTGACCATTCAGGTGGAGATTGTTGCCTTTGCACCACAAGGCCAGCCTGCTCACCTCACTCCTGTAGATTGACTCATCGTTATTGTTGATGACACCCACAAGTCGTGTCGTCTGCAAACTTAATAAAGAGGTTGGAACAGGATGAGGGAGTGCAGTTGTGGGTCAGCAGAGTGAAGAGGAGGGGGCTCAGCACATATCTTTGGGGGGCGCCCATGTTCATCATGATGGTGCTCGAGGTATTTCTGCCAACCCGAACTGCCTGTGGTCTCCTCGTCAAAAAGTCCAGCAGCCAGTTACATATGGAGGTGGTGAGCCCCAGGTGGTCCAGTTTGTCGATAACCTGCTGCAGGATCATGGTGTTGAATGCTGAGCTGAAGTCGATGAACATGATGCCAATTCTAAGCCACTTACCCAAGTGTCCATCAAATGTGGCATATACCAAGGTGATGTACTCTCCCCACTGCTGTTCTGCATATGACTGAACCCCCTACTGAACCCCCTAAGCCAAGTACTCGCCAAGACAGGCTATGGATACCACCTCAGATATGGAGCCACGATCAGTTACCTCCTCTACATGGATGACATAAAGCTGTATGCTCAGAGCGAAAGGGACATAGACTCCATGATCCACACGTGGATCAACAGCAGTGACATCGGGATGTCATTTGGGCTTCAGAAATGTCATCGGATGGTGACTAAGAGAGGCAAGGTAGTCCGCACTGAAGGGGTCTGTCTCACTCCCTGAAGGAACAATAACAGACATTGAGGACAGCTACAAGTACCTCGGTATACCACAGGCCAATGGAACCTCGAACTGGCAACAAGGAAAGCAGCTACGGCCACATACCTCCAGCGGGTGACGCAAGTCCTAAGAAGCCATCTCAATGGCAGGAATAAGATCTGGGCAATAAACAGCTAAGCCCTGCCAGTGATCAGATACCCTGCAGGAATATTAAGGTGGCCAAAGGAAGAGACCCGAAAGCTCCTAACCATGCATGGGGGGTTCCATCCCAAATCCAGCACTCTGAGACTGTACGCAAGCCGTAAGGAAGGAGGCCGGGGACTAGTGAGTGTGAGAGCCACTGTCCAGGATGAAACATCCAAGTTCCATGAATACATCAAGGAGAAGGCTCCAATGGATGACGTTTTCAGAAAATGTCTCAGACAATGGGGAACAGAGGATGAGGCGCTGGAAGAGGGCCCATCATGGGAGGACACATCCCTACACGGGATGTACCACCAGACCCTAACTGAAGTGGCTGATCTCAAGTAGTCCTATCAGTGGCTAGAGAGGGCTGGCCTGAAGGACAGCACAGAGGCACTCATCCTGGCTACTCAGGAGCAGGCCCTTAGCACCAGAGCCATCGAGGCCCAGATATACCACACCAGACAAGACCCAAGGTGTAGGTTGTGCAAAGAGGCACTTGAGACGATCCACCACATAACTGCAGGGTGTAGGATGCTGCCAGGGAAAGCTTCCATGGAACACCATCACCACATGGCTGGCATAGTCTACCGAAATATGTGCGGAGTATGGACTGGAAACCCAAAGATCAAAATGGGAAACTCCTCCAAAGGTGTGGAGAATGACCGAGCGAAGATCCTGTGGGACTTCCAGATCCAGACTGACAAGATGTTAATGGCGAACCAACCAGATATCGTGATCATCGAGAAAGGGCAGAGGAAAGGTTAGATACAGTGATCCCTCGCTATTTCGCGGTTCGTTTATCGCGGCCTCGGTGCATCGCGGATTTTTTCAAACATAAAAAAAAAGAATACATTATTTTTTTTATTTTTTTTTTAAGTCTGCAAAAAGTCCGCAAACGGTCCGCGAGAAGCAGCGAAAGTCAGCAAAACACACATGTAGCAACATATACAGTACATGTGGGGAGGGGGGGGGGTGCTGAGAAGATGTAAAGCCATGTTGATTGGCTGTGCATCTTCTTTCTGTTTTATCACGCGGGTTACTCTTTAATCTCAGTGTCTACGTGTTGTTTTCGATGCTGCTAGTGTGTGCTGCGCGCGCGTGAGAGAGCGAGAGAGAGAGAGAGAGAGAGAGAGAGAGAGAGAGAGAGAGTGCGCCTTTTAGTGCGGAAAATACAGTACCCTAAAAGTACAAGTGAGATTGATAAATTAAACCCATTGACAATTTCCATTGCGACTGTTGGAAAACTGTGTGACGCACTCTCTCTCCTTCAACAGGACTTTCTGGGACTCGTCCAGGCGAAGTTGCAAAGCATGGAGTTTGCTTAAGTCGTCCTCTGTGGTGCTTATATCACCCCACAACTGCCTGTTGCGTTCTTGCCGGCTCACACCAGAAGAAGAGCGTGTACCAGATGGATTAATGCCACCATGGCCACTTTGACTGTCCCAGGCCCCTTGGGTGTCGCCAACTGGACTTCGTATATTCAGCACAGACTGAAAGAGCTCCATTTCCTGTGGGTATAAAAAAAAAAAAACAACAACCATGTAGTGAAAACACCTGAACAATGTAAAATTGATCAGGACTAAATCAGAAATTAGATGTTAATGAATCCATACGCTGTTCAGTTCAACAAATGCTTCCATTTCATCAGGTCGCACAGTGCAAGTGCAAGTTTTAATGCTCCAAGTGGCACATCGAGCAAAGGTGCTCCAACACTGCCCGTCTGTCAGACTGCACACATCAGGTTCGATCAATCAATCAACCAAACTTTATTCAAATAGCACTTTTCATACAAAAAAAATGCAACTCAAAGTGCTGAACAATTAAAACATTTCAAACTTACAACATAAAATGACAACCCCTACCACTCAAATCCTTCCCATATGCGTGAAACGGGTTAGGGTTAGGGTTATGAATATCCAAGTCTATATGTGTACTTTGTACAATGTGGTCACTGATCAGGCCCCAATGGTTTCTACAAAAACAACATGGACCTGGCAGCAGTCGCTGATCAGGTACTACTACTACAACTACTACGACTACTACTACGACTACTACTACGACTACAACTACTACTACAACCATAACTACTACAACTAATACTTAATATAGTAATAATAATTCCTCAAAAACAATAGGGACCTTGCAGCAGTCGCTACATTGGAATTTGTTTTTAAATGAGTAAGTAAGAATAAAAGCTATTTTGATCAAACATGACCTCTATAAGCAGCATGGTGTTCGACTGGTTACCATGCCCACCTCAGAGTACAGCAGTCAATGCTGAGCTTCGGCCTACCTGTGTTTGCATGTTCCCCCCATGCCTGCTCTTTTTAAAATAAAAATGTTTACTGAACATGTCTGCTCACAATGGAAAGCAACACGAGGAAGTGTCACTTCGAGGTTTGACTGTATGTCAAACAAAAATAAAATAAAGCAGCAGCAGTAAAGGAAAAAAGACAAGCTGCAGGTCTCTTATTAAACCTGGAAAGACGACTGGCATAACTACCAGACCCCAGTTAAAGAGGCCAAAAGAAAACGTTGATCAAACTTAATTCAAGTTAAACCCACGCCAACTATTTAAAACTATTGATACTGTACTTAAACTGCCTCAGCCTATTTGCTCCGCCTCTTCACCCGAAATGTGCAACAGATTCCTTTAGTTTTTCATTGATAAGGTTTCCATAGCTACCACATTTGACCCCTCTGTCCATGTTCCATGTTCAACTGTGTTAAATTCGTTTGAAGCTGTATCCTTGACGTTTTTAGAGGATGTGGTTTGCCAGGCTAAGCCATCTGGCTCCAATTGTGACCCTGTTCCTCCGCATTTCTTTAAGGTTATTCTGAGTATCGGTTTTTAGGCACAGCGAAGGCGAGTGGTACATTCATTTCGTCATATTTCCTTGTTTTAGCTTTCAGGTGACTTTGTCTCATTATCTTCATCTCTCTCTGCCTTTCTTTCATCTTGTCGCTTGAGGGTTTGTTTTCCAACACTTCATATCGCCTGCTCGGTGCAAAAAAACAAAACAAAACAAAACAAAACAAAACAATCAAACAAACAAAAAAATACACCGTAGAGCTAATACTCTCTGCACACTCTCTGAGGGCGCCACTGCCAACTGCTGTTGTGGATGTGCACTTACACTTTATTTTTCTATTATCATGATATAAATATAAAGCATTTATATCATGATTCGCAATGCTATTTTGCACAGATTAAAGCGTCAGAATAAAGGATTAAAACCTCGAATAAAGCGCCTTTATTTAATGTAACGTTGCAGTAGGAGTGGACGTTGACCAGCTTTTCCTTGAAATGTTGCTGCGCCACTCGTCCTTGTGCGGATGGATACATGGTGCCGTTTCATAAAACGAAATAACCAAGCACCATGGCTTAGTTGATCGGGAATTATCTCGGTTACCATGGTCCTCCACGTAACTCATCGCTTGCAGTTTAAACTTTGCATCGTAAGCGTTTCTCTTGGCAGGCGTCATTTTTGGGATGCATGTACTTCATATGATATACACTGACATACATTTCCTGGGGGTGTGCCTTTAGCGTCCTCTTTGATGCCCACCCTTTCCACTTTAACATCCGTGTGCGGTTTTCAGTTTCATCCGCCTTTGCTCTATGTAACAAGGTGTCGACGCAAAATCAGTCAGTCAAGCAGAAGTCACACAACAGAATTCACAACTCAGAGATAAGACACTGCGCATTATTAGAAGCCCCGTCCATTTTGGAGAAAATGTAAGACTTTTAAGTGTGTCCTATGGTTGTGAAAATATGGTACCTTTGTTTTCACTGCATTGGCCGTTGAGTTTGTCGTACAATTTGTGCACTTGCGCGGTTCGAGTTCAACTTTACAGCTTTGTTGTCGTTCCTTGTCTTAAATTATAAGTTGCAGTGGTTGTATTCATCCTCTGAAAATGCTCAGACGAGCATACATCTCTGTATGTCCACCTTTGCATTCCCTTTTGATCCATTCTTAAATGTTGCAACTAATGAGGACAGCACGGCTCATAAAGTGGACACTAGCAATGAGCAAATAGCTTATGGAGGCTGTCAATGCAACAACTGCACACCCGCAAGTTCAACCTCCGAATCAGCGTTCTTCAAGCCAGCCCAAACCCTTAAAATGTGAATTTTCCTGGGGTCTGAAAGCCCCAAATGTAGGAAATTGCAAAGACAACAAGCCATTCAGCACAATAATCATTTTTCTTCATTGATTATGTTTTTATGATCGCGAGAAGCCACAATCGAAATCACAATTACATTTTATGACAAGAAGTCTGAAAATTAGAAATTAAAGTGATAATACCTGTAATAATAGCACTGGTTTAAAAGGTGAGAAAAAACATTTTAAAATACAAAGCGCAATCTCACCATTTGTTGACCTGTTTTTTGTGCGTTCATGTCCCTCACCGGTTCAGGCTCTGGAGACGCAGGATTCTCCTCATCTAACTTGTCTGGGCTGTAATCAGTATGAATTTGCGTTGAAGATGACCAGGAGGTAGGGCAAGAGGGTGCAATGGATGGACAGGAAGAGGCAGAAAAAGCAGAGGCACGGTGTGCAGGGGAGGAGGCAGAACTTATGACTCGAAGAGGAGCTGTCAAATCACTGTGAAGCGGTACTCCCTCCTTTCGTAGCGTCTCATTCTCTGATACAAGTTCCTGACGCTCCCGTCGAACACTGGTCAGCTCCTTGGTCAGAGTATCCAGCTTCTGTCTCAGTTGGCGGACCTCATCACGTGCACGATTACGCTCTACACGAACCTGGGACAAAACAGTTCTCAAATCAACTTAAAATCTCGGCATACTTACACGTATTTTTGTCATTCCAATTTGATATGTGTATGACAAAGACATTAAGACCATGAAATAATCAATTGAATCCAAACACAAGAGCACACCCAAGTAACATGTTGCAGTGACGTGAATAACTATTTCCCCTTTTCTCAAGTCTTACCCCCCCCCCCCCATTTTAACCCATTCAATACAGGATATTGTGTTCACTGATAAATCTCATTCTGCCTTTTCTTATTCTTTTATAATCACAGCCACAGTGTTAGCTGTTTTTACATTTTACTTTTTGGAGACTATTTTCAAGTTAGTTTCTGACACACCAATGCTTGGACACCGGATCTCAGAAGTGTTTATTTATTCCTTTGTTGTGTACTGTATTCACTCAACTCAACTCAACTGTGTTTATAGAGCACTTTCAAACAGCCGTTGCTGCATACAAAGTGCTGTACATGGAGCAACTAACGTATGGACAACAATAAAGCAATAAATCAGTCACAAAATGGTAGAAGGCACGAAACAGTAAAACTAAGATCAAATCTGAGTCATGCTGAGTCAAATGCCAAAGAATACAAGTGAGTTTTGAGGCGGGTTTTAAAGATGGGCAGCAAGTGGGCTTGCCGAATGTTCATTGGGAGGTCATTCCAGAAAGAGGGACCAGCAACGGAAAAGGCTCGATCCCCTCTCAGCCTCTGTTTAGTTCTTGGTACTTCTAATAAGGTCTGGTCCGCAGACCTGAGGCGGCAGGTGTGTAGGGGCGGATGAGCTCAGAGAGGTAAGGTGGCACAAGGTCATTTAAAAATTTGAAGACAAATAATAGGATCTTGAAAAGAACTCTAAAATGTATAGGAAGCCAGTGAAGGGATGCCAGAGCAGGAGTTATGTGATCTCTCTTACAAGTACCAGTCAAGAGGCGAGCAGCAGCATTCTGGACCAGCATTCCTCCTTTGTGTATTCACAAAGGTGAATCACAAATTTTGTGAAATCACGAAATAAATTCTGTCGGGGGGCGATATAATTTATTTTGTGATTTCCTCGCTTGATTTTCTGTTTTGAAGCATTATTTTCAATGTTCTTAGTTTCATTGAAGGAATCTTTCATTTACGTTTTTCTGAGGTCATGAACACCTTTTGAGTCGAGCAGAAGAAGAGAAGGCACTTAGACGGACAAAAACGTACCTGTTTTTGTTGAGACTGAAAACGCGCTGTGAGCTTTTAAGAAAATGGAAGACTTTTTGGTGCGCCTTATAGTGCGGAAAATACGGTACAGTAATCCCTCGTTTATCGCGGATAATGGGGACCAAAACCACCCGCGATAAACGAAAATCCGCGAAGTAGCGACCAATTAACAGACAGTCAAACCTCGGTTTTCATACTTAATCCGTTCCAGAAGACCAAAACCATGCTTCCCATTGAAATCAATGTAAAATGTTTTAATCCGTTCCAAGTCAAGAAAACGACTTTTTTAAACCACTTTTTTTTTTACAATTTCACACCATAAACTGTACAAATGTAATGGGTGATTACCAATTTTAACATTAACATAGTAACATAAAAATTGAAGGAACATCTCTCTCTCTATCTGTCGTGGGGCGTGCGCCTCTCCCAGCTGTCAGCAGGCAGTAGGCGGGGCATTTCGGCATCCCGAACTCCTTCGCCAACACAGACACACGCACACCTGACTCATATTTTGCATTAAATCTTTCTTAAATTCTATAGTTTTGCGCACTATTTTCCTCTTTTCTTCACCAGGTTCACCACTTCCACTTGCTTTCTTTGGTGCCATGATTAGGGGCTGATACACGATGCAAAAATAGCAGTCCAATATTACGTAGTTCTCACCAAACACGTCTGCTTTTTTAAAAAAAAAATCTTATTCGAACAATACAAACTCGTCTGCTCACAAGCTGTTTCTGTACGATTATTGCATAATAATGAGACACCGGACGGACACCAGAGTGTTCATTATGTGCCGCTGCATTGAAAAATGCCGGCCGTAAACAAACGCTCGCACCCCGCCCCCCCACCCCCACTCTCCCCCGTGCTACTAGGGCAAACCATTCTGAAAAGAGGGGGATTTCACTCGGCCTAACAGAAGCGTCTCACCAAACACGTCTGCTTTTTTTTATTGAACAATACAAACTCGTCTGCTCACAATGGACGCTACACTAGGAAGCGTTTCACCAAACACGTCTGATTTTTTTTTTAAATCTATTGAACAATACAAAAACGTCTGCTCACAATGGTCGCTTCCTGTGTAGCGACGCAACACGAGGGAGCGCCGCGACACGAGGGAGCGTTGCTACACGAGGGAGCGAGGCCGAGAGGAGTGAAGTGACGCATTCAAGTGCGCTCAGTTAGTTCAAAAACCGAAATTTGTTTGTCATCCGAGGCATAAAAAACTCGAAATTTGTTTGTCATCCGAGGCATAAAAAACTCGAAATTTTAGTTCGAAAACCGAATTGTACGAGAACCGAGACGTCCGAAAACCGAGACGTCCGAAAACCGAGGTTTGACTGTATATATAAAAAAAATTGCCCCACGTGGGCCTTTGCGCTTGAGCAGAGCCACTAACACACACACACATACACCTAGACACCCGCGCACACGCACACCGCGCGCACGCGCACACACTCGCACACGCAGACACACACACACACACACGCACACACACACACGCGCACACACACACACGCAGACACACACACACACACGCAGACACACACACGCGCGCACGCACACGCACGCACACGCAGACACACACACGCGCACACACACACGCACACGCACACAGGCCAGGATCCTGCAGCGTGCAGCAGTGTTTATGATTAGTCAATTAAGGTTGTTAAGACAGGATAAACGAGACCTGCTTTTGTTCTCTCTCTCTCTCTCTCTCTCTCCCTCTCTCGCTCGCGCGCGCGTCTCACACACTAACAGCATCGTAAACAACACTTAGACACTGAGATTAAAGAGTAACCCGCGTGATAAAACAGAAAGAAGATGCACAGTCAATCAACATGGCTTTACATCTTCTCAGCCCCCCCCCCCCTCACCCCACATGTACTGTATATGTTGCTCCATGTGTGTTTTGCTGAATTTCGCTGCTTCTCGCGGACCGTTTGCGGACTTTTTTGCGGACTTCAAAATGTTTGAAAAAAATCTGCGATGCACCGAGGCCACGATAAACGAACCGCGAAATAGCGAGGGATCACTGTACATTGAAAATAGGCCATTTGTTGAAGGTGCGCCTAATAATCCGAAGCACTTTATAGTGCAGAAAATACGGGATAAATCATCCTTCATATATGTTACACATGGCACCACAATGCCCTCAAGAGGCCGATGCATTTATATTTATTAGAATATATTTATTGCTATTTCCTGTAATTGGCTTGTAACCAGTTCAGGGCGTACCCTGTCAACCGCCTGAAGACAGCTGGGATAGGCTCCAGCACACCTGCAACTCGAGTGAGGATAAGAAAATGATGGATGTCCTTTCAAGTTATATTTAAAGTTGAGTTTTCAAAGATTTTCAAAGAATTTTCCTTGCCTTAAAATGTAATGATACAAACATCCAATTACCATAAATTCCGGATTACAAGCCGCTACTTTTTTTCCACACTTTCAACACTGCGGCGTGTAATATGAAGCGGCTTTTTTATTTATTTTTTTCCATCGCGGGAAAAACATGGACCAATAAAATGAATGAGTAGTTCACGGAGGTCCAATGAGATTGTATGACTAATCACAACTTCCGCTCTTTTCGCCGTAGCGGGGAAAAATGCGTTACCCGGCAACAGTCGACCAATAAAATGAATGAGTAGTACACGGGTCCAATGAAATTGTATGATTACCGGTAATCACAACTTCTTTATTTCAGTCGTTCTTCTAACCCTGATCAACATGAAGAATACCAGGAGAAGAGCATATGATGCAGCTTTTAAACTAAAAGCGATCACTCTGACAGTTAAAGAAGGAAATTGAGCTGCTGCCCGTAATCTTGGCATAGACGAGTCGATGGTGCGAAGGTGGAGGCTCCGGCAAGAAGAACTGAGCCAGTGTAAAACGACAACCAAAGCTTTCAGAGGTAATCAGAGCAGATGGCCTGAGCTTGAAAACTTTCTGGAGGATTGGGTTAACACTCAAAGAGCAGGCGGCCGCGGTGTTTCCACTGTACAAATCAGACTGAAGGCTAAAGCTATCGCTACCGAGATGAACATTGAAGGTTTTAAAGGTGGGCCGTCGTGGTGTTATAGATTCATGAAACGGAAAAGCCTGTCTATTAGGGCACGCACGACGTTGTGTCAGCAGCTCCCTCCCAGTTACGAGGACAAACTTGCTTCCGCACATTCACACAAACAAAGATAGCGGAGAATTCCATCAGCCCAGATGAAATAATAAATATGGACGAAGTCCCTCGGACATTTGATTTGATTTGATTTGATTTGATTTGATTTGATTTACAGTCCGAGTTAGACTCGGACTGTAAATAAAAAAGGTGACTCCTCCGTCATACTGAAAACAAGCGGCCACGAGAGAACACATTTTACCTGTGTTTTGAGCTGCGCAGCATCGGGCCTAAAGCTGCCACAGATGATAATTTTTAAGCGGCTGACAATGCCAAAAGAAAAGTTCCCAAAGGAAATTGTGGTTGGATGTCCGAGAGCCTAATGAAGGAATGGCTCACAGAGTGCTACTCAAAGCGACGGGGGGGATTTTTTCGCAGAAAAAAAGCATTGCTCGTTATGGACAGCATAAGGGCCCATATAACCGATTCTGTGAAAGTTGCCATCAAGAGCACAAACTCAATTCCAGCTGTGATTCCTAGAGGTACAACTAAATATCGACAGCCACGGGATATCAGCGTGAACCGGGCATTTAAGGTGTCACTGCGCGAAGAGTGGGAAACTTGGATGACAGCCGGGGAGAAATCCTTCACCAAAACAGGACGCATGCGCAAAGCATCTTTTACTCAAGTCTGCCAGTGGATTTTACGTGCGTAGAGCCGTGTCAGAACATCAACCATCACCAACGGGTTCCGAAAGGCTGGGCTGCTGTGTGAGGAAGAAGACGCTGCGCACTCGAGCGACATCGAAAAAGAGGAGACTGTGGGCCCAGTGAGTGATGAGATCCTGAGGCTGTTTAATTCAGACACTGAATTGGAGGACTTTGATGGTTTTAGTGCGCAGGAGAGTGATGAAGGGGATGAGTGACATTTTGAATAGGATGCGGTATGTGGTATATGTAATAAGTTCTAAGTTGTCGTGTGATTTTTTTTTTTTAATTCCAAAAGGTGTTGATGAAAATGTTCCTATTCGTTTTGTTTCAATGATTCTTAATGCAGGTCATTTTTGTGTATTCATATCATTAAAATAAATAATGTTATTCTTTATTCATCTATTTTATTTATTCAGATTTATTGTATTTCTTTGTTCTTGCTCTTTGCGCATTTCATTCGATTTTCCATTTTCAGACCAAAATTACGGATCACGAAAATTGACACTTTTATGTTAAATTTTGATTAAACAAAACTATAGAAATAATTTCATATATCTTTTCCCATTTATGTGATTTGCATTATTCTATTTAAAGCCTAGTGGGCTGCAGTATTTCTCCTCGTAATTACGCAAATGCGCATCAAGATCTCTCTTTGTCTGGCCTCTTATTATGTGTTTCAGCGTAATTTCGTTGTGCAAATGCATTTATCATGCGTTTTTTTCTGCGGGGGTTACAGCGGGGGACCGCGTCCGCGGCCTCACCCGGAGGCGTTCCAGGTGGCAGGGACGCAGAAGCAAACCCCCGCCTAATCATTGGCCAGCGGATTAAAACATGGTGCGGCGCATATAATTACAAAATTGATTTTTCTTCATAAATCTGAGCATGCGGCTCTTAATCAGGTGCGGTCTGTAGCCCGGAATTTACGGTACTTATTTTTGTCGCACGAACACACATTTACACGACATGGCATAAAATATAAACCCAGAGATCACAGAGTAGCTCAGTAAGTCCCAAGTCTGAAAATAACATAAGATAAAACAAATTGGATTAAGAGTGAAGTGCAAAGATGCATATTTACAAGGTTATTATGTACTTGACAAAAAGAATATATTGGTCAAGAATAAAGTGTTCAACGTGCATGGATGAACAGGTATATAGAATATGATGATAGTTTGGAGTAGTTGATATTCAATAGTTGGATAAATACTTAATTTTGAAATCAGTCTCAGGCAAAATAATAATTTTTTCCATAATCATCGAGCCCTACTCTCTACTATATTGTGTTTATTTTATTTACAATTCAGATTAATTTTTTTTTTATGTGCTGCATATTTGCTCTTTGTGAAGAGGGTGAGAGCAGTGTGCATCTTACCCCTTTGAGAAAAAAAATGATCATTATAGTCAAGTTAAATAAACACAGATTGAATTTTGAAATATTTAGGTCAATCTAGAATCCTGACTAGAAAATGCATGTTGATGAAATTGTCAGCAATGTACCTTGCTCCATTTTTCTCTCCAGTTTGCAGTGCAGTCTGACCACCACCGCATGGTTTTCTCCATCTGAGCTGCTCTGGCTCGGGCTTCATCTAGCTCACGGAGCCTCAGCTCTTCTCTGCTCTCCCAATCTGCCCCAGCTGCCTCACCAATGATGCCCAATGCTCCCAGGCCCAGGCCTCCAAGCACAGGTGAAAGCAGCAGTGGAGAACTGGAACTTGGGGTTTCTGCATTTGGACTTGGGGTCTGGGCAACACTTTCGGGGGAATGAATTCCCCTGTCTGAATCCATACCTAGGCTGCACAAGAGACCACCTACTGTTGTCTTGCTTCCCTCAGACAGATGCGGAGAATGGTCACAATTAGTCTTGAAGAGGACAGGAAGTAAGTATAGAGGGGTTGTATTTGATTGTGAAGTACAACATCAGGAATTCATCATCCTCCTCAGTCACTCATAAACCTAAACACACAAACAAAAAAAAGTTAGGAGGGACATAATGAGATGGCTAGCTTCTAATGCAACATACATTAGGTTAAGTATTTCTTAAATATGTACATAATACATTGAAAAAGCGAGGGAACTACATTAAGCCATTTAGGCTGGTGGCCTGAGCCATGTTACGGTGGCCCTACTAGAACTCGTGTCGGTACTCTGAAGGTCTGGCTCGGGGGCCT
This sequence comes from Hippocampus abdominalis, assembly GCA_018466805.1. Taxonomy (NCBI): domain Eukaryota; kingdom Metazoa; phylum Chordata; class Actinopteri; order Syngnathiformes; family Syngnathidae; genus Hippocampus; species Hippocampus abdominalis. The sequence continues at coordinate 510,745 of CM031696.1, forward strand.
GCGTATTTTGATGACTGGAAGTTAGCAGAATGACATAGAAGATTGTGATTGGTCCGTTTTGCAGGCTTGGCTGTTATACTCACATTGTAGCCAGTAATTAAGTACACACACACTCAAAATCCAGGAGTTCCCAAATAGTCGATTGCAGTTGACTTATTGTTTATGTACAATGTATTGTATGTACATGTATGTAATTTTTACTCACATACACACACAGTCAAACAAGTTCAATGTGTCTTCAACAACCCTCACCCTTTAGGTTGGACACGCTCATGTATTAGATTCCCAATGAGAAATAAATGAGAGGGCGAGTGGGAAGATCGTTGCGTGACGTGCAGAGAACTGAAACCTAACGTTTCTCCTCGTTCCCCCCTTGAGAAATTTGGTACCAGAATCCAGTGTCTCCTCTCATCTCAATTGATAACTCTGACAGACTGACAGAATTATTTACTCTTAATTTTGTGCAATATGTGACCAGCCCGACAAATGAACAAGGACATATTTTAGACCAAGTTCTTACTTATGGTCTATTGGTGTCAAACTTGGAAGCCTTGGACAATTGGGTCTTTGTTGTTTTCTTCAGCAATGACTCTTTCAAATACCACATTTGCCCCCTCTGTCCATTTTCTGTGTTCAGCTGTGTTAAGTTCTTTTGAACTGTTAAAACCGCTGCTGTAAAACCACCACATTTTTTACACTCTCGCTGCTGTTCGGTTCTCTGATGCCTTGAAGAACCTTTTCGCTCCATCACAAGTCTCGATAACTTTCGGCATTCGCGAGAAAGGGGTTGAGGAAGGCAAACACGGATTGGTTGTGATTCTGCATTTGCCGATTTTGTGACCAATCAAACAAGTAAGACATTGGTTTTAGCCCATATTTGAAGTAACGACAAACAAACGCTTTGCGATAAAAAAACGGGATTCAAAATGGATGCTTACAAACGTTACTTGTAAACATTAAGAGCCCTGAATCTGCCGAAGACACGTCCGGACGGAGATTGATAAAACGCAGCTGGATGTCTACATGGGACTGTTGCTTCTTGCTTTGGGTTGACAGATCCTGGAATGAAGCTACTACCATCTTAAGGGATGGTGAGTCAGACCGCCCCATTTTTCGGCCACAATGCAACTTCAAACCTGGATGAACATGGATGAACAGTTAGTTAGGAAAATATTGCCTCTTGTTACGAAAGAAATTTCAAGATACGAACGGTAAAAATACAGTATGGGCTGCTACTCCGAGTTTCGTGAAAGCAACCTAACTATAGTTGCTCTGCCATTGGCTATTACCTAGCACCTTCCTGGCATCCTATTGGCTAAGAGTGACCTCTGTGTCAATAGGGGTGTTCACATGGCAACTTTTACTCCGGTGTAGCACCGGGGCTGCCCCCCGTAGAGCGTTCACACGTACAAAGGTATACCGGTGTCGCCCCTGAAAACAGCTTAAACCGAAGCAAATTTAACCCTGCTCAGGAGGTGGTTTAAAAATGTACTCCGGAGTAAATGCTAGTTTGCGGGGCAGCAACGAAATAAAATGGGACGTGTGAACGCTACGCCTGAAAAGAGTTGTTTGCATACGGGTACTGAATGAGTAAACGATCCATTGACAATTCTATCCCACCAAACAGAATAGCATGTTTTCTCTGCGTTTAGTAACGCCATGGCGTCCGTCCACATGGACATGAACGACATGATGTCGTCGATTTGTTGCCGAATGAATCAGAGAATGCATTGTTTTCGTGCTCTATTGTACTTCCGCCATCTTTCTTTTCTCTCTCTCACGGTGTCTGATAGACCACAGCGTTGATTTGTCTGTAGCAGTATAAACCGTGGTTTTTTGATATGTCACAAACAAGGCACTTTACGCATGCGCATGTTTTATTTCCGTATTATTACTATTGTATATGGCAAGTAGGGCTGCACCGGGGTTAACACGCTTCTCTTTAGGAAGCAGCTTTATACGTGTGAACGCTCCACAAAATTTACCATGGTGTAAGATATATCACAACAAAATACATCGGTGCAGCACCGAGGCAAATGTGTGCCGCGTGAACACCCCTAATGTGTGTAGATAGATAGGTGTCTATGCAGCATCCTCGTCATTCGCCCCTCGGGCCATGAAGCATTCAGACAGTTTTACGTAAATGTGAATCACCCAGAAAGGGTGTTGACAGATTAGGGCATTTACATGGAAAACACGTCTAAATTTACAAAATTTGCTAGTCAAGAAATTTCTTCCAGAACCAATTAATTTGGTAAGTATTAGTACCATTGTATGTACCAATCCAAGTATGGAAAATATGGCATCAAAATCTGGGCAGCATGTGATGCAAAAAACAGCTATGCATGCAGCATGCAAATATACACAATAAAAACAATATACATCTGCCAGCAAAGAGTGTCGCTGATTTTGTTTTCAATTTGCACTTCAAATTCTGATTTAAATAAAGGGTTTTTTAGTTTGTTTTTTTCTTTTTCCAACTAAAAATCCTTCCGGGTGACTTTTATCTCTACAGGAAATATAATTAGTGAATGTAAACAGATTTTGTCATTGAAAATGAGTGCTATATTGAAAGAAAAAGGGTCTGTGGAGCCCCGCCAGAAATACATTATCTAAACAGTGTTTCCATGGATATGAAAACATACGAAATTAGCAATGAGGTGAAAAACAATACTAACTAGTGTTTTTAAGTATTTTCAGGCTAAGTTAAAGCACGGGTCAAATTTGACCTAACACTAAAGATATGTGTGTAACAACCACCCAGAACATCTAAGTAATCATCAGCCTCTGGACTCTAAACAAGAACTTTTCTCAGGCTTTTCCAAACTTTTGTTTATATGGCTTTATTTTCTCAGATTTTATTGTTTTGGGATTTGACCTCTTTTTTTTGCATGCTTTGAGATTTTGGCTAAGATGCTTTATAAATATAATGTATTATTGTTGTTGTTATTATTATTATAACTGCATTTGGGATATAGTAGTTAGAGGATTGGGTTGCCATCTACAACAGCAATCACAACGAGACAATTATTTTTGACTGACTTTTGGTGACTGTTTTTGTCAGTTTATGACTGTGTTGGTCATTAAAACGGCTCCTACTTTGACATTTCTGATGAAAATTGGAGATGATAGAGGCCCACCTTTCCCATCTACTACAGCAGTTAGAATGAGAAGTGTTTTAACTGATTTTTGGTGAATGCTTTGGTTAATGTATTACTATTATTCTGACATAAACGCCTCCTATTTTCTTCATATTGAAATATTACACACATTTCAGCTGAAATAAGTAGTAATGTGCCATTTCCAGCAACTACTGCATTCAAAATGGGAAAAAAAATCTTATTTGATCCATGGTGATTTGTCCAACATGTCACCGTAGAACGTGCAATTTGTGGGCGGATAACTTTTGCTCCTTGGTACGACTTACATCTTCCAAATCGCAAAAGCAGTCAATCTGTATCAACAAATGATCACCGTGAAAAGGCACTCCTGGAGCTGCCTTCATTGCATAAGCAAAATCTCGACCTATTCTTTTCACAACCTATAGAGCAAGTGTACTTCCGACAGAAAAATGGTAGTTTCGCATAATACTTTAGTCATTTGACACCAATGATTCTGGAAGGAATGGGCTCATGCAAACTATCATCAACGATGAGGATGAATAGCGCTACGTACCAAACAATCTTTATTCTTGAGGTGTGTATTGGATTCCGGTAAAAGAACTGGGATTTCCTCTTTACAGTTGCCAAACACTTCGTCCGGTGATCATTTTCCTTCAACTATTTTTTTTCCACTGTCGGTGGAAAACGTCGTCGTAGCGGAAGAGAAATGGGCGGGTCCAGAATGTTTGGTCAAACTCTAAACCAATCAGATGGCTAAAACTGTTTCCTGCGCCAATTGGAATCTTCTCTTGAAATATAGCGAGGAAACAATTGGTCGGCTCATCGACGACGTCAAAGTTAAAACGCCTTTGCAAGGGGAGAATATCTACGACAATTCTGTTATAAGATAACAAGCCCAGGTAAAAATGGGTGAGTTGCGTCTGGCAGAGCATCCAGCGTAAAAACTGTGCCGAATGTATCAAGCGAATGGCTCGCTGTGCCACTGAGAGCAAAAAACCTAGAGTCACTCATTCACAACAGGTTCAGATCATACATAGCCCTGAAATTCAAAACACAACAAAAGATACATTGCAATACATGCTGATTTATACAGCGCTTTCACAGCAGCTGCAGCTGTAACAAAGCGCTTAATAAAACAGTTAACATAAAGTAAAATAATAAACACAACTCATAACATAAAACAAAAACACAAAAAGAAATGACAAAACAAAACAAAAAAATAACAGCAAATGTAAAAAAAAGAACAAAACAACAGCAAATTAAAAATCACAACTCCAAATAAATACACAAAACAAAAAAAATGCAAATGGTCAATGCCGTCTTTACCGAATCAAAGGGCAAACCATTACATCACAAGCCCCAAACCTAACTGAGCTGCTCAATTCATTCTTCAACATTGACATAGCACACAGATCATCAATTTTAACAAACAGAATAGCCAACAAATTAAAAGGTGCACACACTATATTTTTTACTTCCAAGAATAAAAATATATATTTGAATCGTATTGCAATTATGTAAAACTACCACACTTAACCAAATTAGCAAATGTGCTACAATACTTACTCAAATCAAACTCTTGTTTAAAATTAATTTTAAAAAAGCAAAATTTTCACTGATTAGTGGTACACTCTCCTGACATTGTTGTATCTGTTCCTCTTGGGTTCCATCTTAAAGAAGTATGGTATTTCTTTCCGCTGGTATGCGGATGACTTTCAGCTCAATGTCCAGCTGAGTAAAAATTTTCTTTCTCATGAAGGCCACTTGTATCGTGGCTGGAAGTAATCAAGACCTGGATGGCACTAAGTTTCTTGATTTTCAATGAAAGGAACACAGATGTGATGGTGTTTGGTCCCAGAGGCCCTTGTACATTCCATCCTGTGTACTTGGGCCCCCTGGCTCCTTATCTTAAGTCAGCAGTCTCAAACTTGGGTCTTAAACTGCAAGGTGATTTTAAATTGGACCGGCAAACTGGTGCCATTGTTAAATCCAGCTTCTTTCATCTTAGACAGCTGGCAAAATTAAAGCCTCTCCTTCCTCAACAGCATTTTGAAAGAGTACTTTATGTCTTTGTCACATCTCGGCTGGATTACTGTAATGCACCTTTCTTTCGAGTCAGCCAATCCTCCATTAAGCGTCTCCAGTTGGTCCAGAATGCTGCTGCTCGCCTCTTGACTGGTACAGTACTCGTAAGAGGGAGAACATAATTCCTACTCTGGCATCCCTTCACTGGTTCCCGATACATTTAGGGGTTTTTTTCAGATTCTATTTGTTTTCAAATCTTTAAATGGCTTTGCCCCACCTGAACTCTGAGCTCCTCCACCCCTACGCAGTCCTCAGGTCTGCAGACCAGACACTAGTCGAGGAACCGAGAACTAAGCGGAGGCTCAGTGGGGATCGAACCTTTTTCGTTGCTTGTCCCTCTCTTTGAATGACCCGCTGCTGAACATTAGGCAAGCCCCCTCGCTACCCATCTTTAAAACTCATCTTGAAACAAATGTTTATTCTTTGACTTTTGTTTCAGCATGAGACTAGGCTGTTTTTGTGCTTTCTTCAGTCTTCGTTATTAATTTGCTGTTTTGTATAGCCGGGTGGTCGTTTGGTTCGCGCGTTGACTTCACAGTGCACAGATGCACGGTTCTATTCCGGCTCCGCCCTCCCTGTATGGAGTTTTCATGTTCTCTCCGTGCCTGTATGGGTTTTCTCCGGGCACTCTGGTTTCCTCCCACATTCCACAAACATGAATGGTAGGTTAATGCAACACTCTAAATTGTCCTGATGTGTGAGTGTGAGCACGGTTGTTTGTCTCTGTGTGCCCGGCGATTGGCTGGCAATGGGTTCAGGGTGTCCCCCGCCTACTGCCCGAAGACAGCTGGGAAAGGCTCCGGTGACCCCCCTCCTGCGACCCTTGTGAGGATAAAGCGGATCGGAAAAAGGATGGATGGATGTTTGTTGTCTGAATTATTTTTACTCCATGTACAGCACTTTGTATTCAGCGGTGGTTGTTTTAAAGTCCTCTTTAAATACAGTTGAGTTGAGTCAAACACCAGTGGGGGTGACAACAAAATGTGACCAACTTCAATAGGTATTGTACACATCAGAGCTTTTGCGATTGCTCATGCTCTCACCCTCTGATGTGACAAGAGTTCAGAAAGTATCAAAACATGTGACTGTACGTTGTTGCTGACGTTTTTTGACAGTAAGAGGCAAGATTGAAATGCTTCATTCTTTTAAGTTGCAGCAACATCCTTCCATTTTCTGATCAGCTTTGTTAAGGTTCGAAATGAAGCAAATGTTTTCGGATCCCAGAAACAGACACCAACCAAAACTCAGTCACAATAAGGTTTATTTACAAAAACAAAAGCAAAACGACAAAGTATGAACAGAAAACGCAGGTTAAAACAAACCAGGAGAAACAATACATTAACAAAAAGCGCTTGCGAAGCAAAGAAATTGTTTAACCGAGAAAACCAATGTAATGTCCTGATTCCAATTATGTGAAACAAACAAAAACAAATGACTAAAAGATAGTACAGTACTGACAAAAGCAAGATACTAAAGGAACGAGATTGACTTTGACGAGAGCAAGAGGTCTCGGAAACGATCACTTGAGCAAGGGCAGTAACAAAGTCAACAATAATCCAACAAACCACACACCGTTTGTCAGTCCTGAAATACATGGCTAAATGATGCGAACATTGGCAACAGGTGTGCACACCAAAGGATTGGCTCTAGTCTGCCACCGACTGTAGACACAAGAACAGGATCATGACATGCTGAGCCTCACGAGGGTTGCGAGCATGCTGGAGACTATCGCAGCTGTATTCGGGCAGTAGGTGAGGTACATACACCCGGTTGCCAGCCAATCACAGGGCACACGTAGACAAACAACTAGTCACACTCACAATTACACTAAGGGACAATGTAGAGTGTTCCATTAACTGACCAAGGATGTGTTCATAATGTGGGAGGAAACCAAAGTACCGGGAGAAAACCCACGCAGGCACGGGGAGAACATGCACCTCTGCACTGTGAGGCGGACGGGCTAACCAGTTACCACCATGCCACCCGGATACATATCAAACCATAGATATATGATCGAATTATTCTGTCAGGTGTCAGGAATGCTCCGGACAGAATTGGATTCCACAAGCATAGGAACAAACAAGAGATTTCACCCAAAAATATTGAAGGATAATGAAGAATGCTGGTCCACAAAGAACCAGGAAAAAATGAAAACAAACCAAAAGTGCTTGCAAAAGGTAAGGACAGAGAAAAACATCAACTGCTTGTCAAACTCAAAGGACAAAGAAATTCAATACACAAGAATATAGTCAACAAGAACTACTTGCATAAAAAAATACTTTAAAAACATGGCGAAAAGCTATGAGGGAAAATGTCATGAACGTTTAGAAAATTAAGCACTTGGAGACAGAGTCATGAGCAAGGCTAATAATTTGACAGCCAGTCTTCTGTGAAGCAGGGTATAAATAGGCAGTTGGTAACGAGGCATGATTAGTACAGTATCAGGTTCAGCTGGAAACTGAAAAAACAAATCAAAAAGCACAGGATCATGACATGTTATGACTGCGAACCCAAATAAATACGATCGTTTCATATTCATTGATGAATAACTGGTTTTGAAATGAGAGTCCAGTAAAAATTGTTCATTCAAATATTATTGCATTTATTTTGAAGAAGGATTGGAAGCAAAAATATTTGCAATATCTCAACATTTTTAAAAGCGAAGACAAGATGCAATTTTGGTGTTTTTGCAAGAAACATGAATCGATATTGTTGCGGAGGCTAATTTGCGAAAGGGGCTAACTGTAAACCGGATTGTGTGCCGGTCAGAGCACAGGGATGAAGAGACAGGATTCCAAGATGCGATTCAGTGTCCTTTACTGGAGACGTTTGCAGGTGAACACAGTGAAATACAAATGTAAGCTTTTGTTAAATTGTTCATTATTATCATTCTATATTTGAGCATTATATTGAATTGAATACAACTTTATTGTCAAATGTGCTGTACGTATGTGTAACATACAGCACAGATGAAATTTCTTCCCCCTCAACATAAAACAAGAGGAGCCGCTGCGGATATTATAATATTGTATGTTACGGTTACCTAAACTATATTCTGTTTAATAATTGCTGAAATATTCTTATGTTGCTTGCATCTGATTGGCGAAGAAAAGCAGGAAGTGTTTTCGTTACTGGAAAGAGGTGTTCTTTCGAGGATTACGCAGCAGACTTATATATAAAAGGCTGTGTTCAAACGAAGGCGGCCCGGTAGTCCAGTGGTTAGCACGTCGGCTTCACAGTGCTGAGGTACCGGGTTCAAATCCAGCTCCGGCCTCCCTGTGTTTGCATGTTCTCCCCGGGCCTGCGTGGGTTTTCTCCGGGTGCTCCGGTTTCCTCCCACGTTTCAAAAACATGTACGGCAGGCTGATTGTGCACTCTAAATTGTCCCTAGGTATGAGTGTGAGCGTGGATGTTTGTTCGTCTCTGTGTGCCCTGCGATTGGCTGGCAATGGGTTCAGGGTGTCCCCCGCCTACTGCCCGAAGACAGCTGGGATAGGCTCCGGCACCCCCCGCGACCCTAGTGAGGATAAAGCGGTTCGGAAAATGGATGGATGTTCAAACGAAGTCCATCTCTCCTTTTTGCCCATTCCGAACGTAGAGCCATCCATCCAAAACCTACAAACCCCTCAACTTACACAAACAATAAAGGTTGATGTTGATTGAGATGACTCTGAAGATGATAGATGATATGGTGACTGGTGAGATTTGAGCGATTGATGAATGAAATGATGATAGTAGATGAGGAGAGATAAACGAGTCTACAAATATGAGAAACTAGGAATTAACTTCAATGTTACAATACAGTCAAACCTGGGTTTTCGAACGTCTCGGTTCTCGTACAATTCAGTTTTAGAACTAACATTTCGAGTTTTTTATGCCTCGGATGACGAACAAATTTCGGTTCTCGAACTAACTGAGCGCACTTGAATGCGTCACTTCAATCCTCTCAGCTTCGCTACCTCGTGTAGCGACGCTGAAGCGAAGCTGAGAGGAGGTAGCGAAGCCGAGAGGAGTGAAGTGACGCTACCTCGTGTAGCCGCGCTCCCTCGTGTAGCCGCGCTCCCTTGTGTAGCGACGCTCGCTCGTGTAGCTTCGCTACACAAGAAGCGACCATTGTGAGCAGACGTTTTTGTATTGTTCAATAGATTTTTTTTTTAAAAAGCAGACGTGTTTGGTGAAACGCTTCCTAGTGTAGCGTCCATTGTGAGCAGACGAGTTTGTATTTGTGGTGTCTTGATTGACGAAGCAGCCACACGCGTTTTCTATTTTTTTATATTCGACCGTCGAGTTCCACCATTAACAATGTGGGGAAGAGATTTAGACATTCGTTAACATTTCACACATGCGCAGTCGATGGCAATACAAAGTACGGGAAGTCAATGCGTCCAAACAACATACAAATAACTATGGTGGTTAATACACCACATTACCTCCTCCTTAGTTTAAAGGTACATAACATTAACTAAGAATGACAAATTCACATTACCTTATCCATCATACTGCATAACATTTCTTAATAATAAACATCAACTCAATTTGAACATCTTTCAAAATACTGTACAACATCACAATCAATCCCTTTAACGTAAAGGGCGTTGTGCTTTACGTCCTGAACGTCTCAAAGCTATTGTCTCTGGCACAAGTGGCTCAGGCGGGTCTGGTGTAAAAGCTGGTGATGCAGGAGGTGTGGACTCCAGTTCGTCAAAGTCTCTCTCCTGCTCAGCTGACTGAGTCGCACTTTCAGGTCCAGGATCTGAAATGTCAGCTGGTCTCCATGGCGCCTGTATACCTGATCAGTCTCACCTTGCACATGGTATGACACTGGTCCAGTCCGGTGTGTCACTACTCCAGGGATCCATTTGGGATGCTCTCCTGCTGTGTTGCATAGATAGACGGGGTCGTCCACATCAAATTGTCTTTCGGCAGCCTGACGATCATGTTCCTCCTTCTGCTGATACTGTCTCCTCCTCACCGTCTCAGAGATGCTCGGTTTAAGGAAATCCAGCTGTGTTCATACATGTCTCTTTAAGAACAAGTCTGCTGGTGACTCTCCAGTTGTACTATTTGGTGTTGTGCGATAACACAGCAAGAAGTGTGAAATCTTATCCTCAACACTCGGGTTCTCTCTTGCAAGCTTCTTCATGCCTGCCTTGAAGGTTGCAATGCATCTCTCAGCGAGTCCATTTGTAGCAGGATGTTTCGGTGCTCCAGTTGTGTGCAAGATTCCATTTCTTTTCATGAAGAGTTGGAACTCATCCGACATGAAGGTTGTGGCGTTGTCAGTGACGATTTGTTCTGGTACTCCTTGTGCTGCAAACAATCTTTTAAGCCTTGTGATGGTGGCTGCTGAGGTTATCTGTGACATTTTGAAGACCTCTAGCCACTTGGAGTACGCATCGACCACTATCATAAACATGTGACTCATGAATGGACCTGCAAAATCGATGTGAATCCTTCTCCACACCCCTCCAGGAAACTCCCATGGGTGCAGTGGAATTTGGCGTGGCATGCGTTGTTCTAGCTGGCACGTCTCACACTGCCTGCAGACCTTCTCGATGTCCATGTCAATGTTTGGCCACCAGACATATTGTCGTGCAATTGTCTTCATTTTTACTATACCAGGGTGTCCGTCGTGGATCTCTTTTAACACTGCTCTTCTCATTTTCTCTGGCGCCACTACTCTTGTTCCCCACAGAACAGATCTTTCTTTTTGTGAAATACCCTGAAATTTTCAGGAATTTCATTTGGCCACCCTAACTGGATGTATCTGTGTAGTAGTGAGAGCTCAGTGTTTTTGCGTGTTGCCTTTGATATTTGTTTTGCATTTAATGGCGCCTCCTCCAGGTGCTCACAAATCAGTGCGTTGAGAGAAGCTGTTATTGTCTTTGTTCCATCGTCTATCGTCTCAGGCAGGGGGACACGGGATAGTCCATCTGCATTACCGTGCTCCTCTGATTGCCTGTAGGTTATGTGATAATCATAAGCAGACAATATGATTGCCCATCTCTGTATGCGTGCTGCTGCCATTGTTGGTAGTCCCTTGCGTTCTCCGAACAGCGCGAGCAGAGGCTTGTGGTCGGTTATCAATTCGAACTTCCGCCCCCAAAGGTATTGGTGGAATTTCTTTACTCCATACACCAGACTCAAAGCCTCCTTTTCTATCTGCGAGTAGTTCTTTTCCACTGGAGAGAGCGTTTGAGAAGCAAAAGCGACGGGATGTTCTTTCCCATCAGGTGTCGTGTGCTGAGTGACAGCTCCGATCGCATAAGCAGAAGCATCACATGCGAGTGTAAGTGGCAGGCGCGGGTTGTAATGGGTTAATACACTGTCAACAGTTCTTTACAGTTGTCAAATGCGCTCTGCTCATCTTTACTCCATTTCCATTTTGTTTTCTCTTTCAGCAGTCTGTAAAGTGGGGCTCGAACTGTACTTTGGCGTGGTACAAAACGTCCATAGTAGTTCACGAGACCTAAGAAGGCTCTTAGCTCTTTAGTGTTTGTGGGTGCTGGAGCATCATGAATGGCCCTGACCTTATCTTTGGACGGGTAGACTCCTTTTCCATCCAGCACGTGCCCAAGGTACTCGATCTGCGTCTTACCAAAGTCACACTTTGTCTTCTTCACTTTCAGTCCATTCTCTTTCAGCCGCTGAAGAACTCTGTCCAGGTTTGTTAGGTGCTCAGATTCGTCTCGGCCCATAACGAGCAAGTCATCGAGGTAGACCACCACGTTGAGGTCTTTCATTAGATTCTCCATTATCCTTTGAAAAATACTGACAGCAGAGTTAACACCAAAACACAGTCTATTGTACACAAACAGTCCTTTGTGTGTATTGATTGTGGTATACTTTTTTGAGAAGAATTTGTTGATAAGCTGCAGCCAAATCTATTTTTGAGAATATTTTCCCAACACATAGTGTGGCTAACACCTCTTCGATGCGTGGTAGTGGTATGTCTCTGTGTTAATAGTTTGGTTCACTGTTATCTTGTAATCACCACACAAGCCAAGTCCACCATCCCGCTTGGGTACTGGAACGACTGGAGCAGCCCACTCACTGTGCTTGACAGGGGTGATGACGCCATCTTTCTCAAGGCGCTACAGTTCTTTTTCAACTTTTTCTTTCATGGCAAAGGGAAAAACACAAGCTTTGTGGAATTTAGGGACTGCATCGGGCTTGACGGATATTGTTGCCTTAATGTCCTTTAATGTCCCGAACTCATCTTTGAAAACATCATCATGTTTTGCGAGTACTCCTTGGATCGACTTGGCTTTTGGAGATGCTTGCATTTTGTTTTCGGTGACTGTTTTGATCATATCCCAGTTTAACTTTATTTTATCTAGCCACTCTCGTGACGGCCCCTCAACTCCCACAACTATCAGTGGCAAGTCAACAGTCTGATTTTCATACTTCACTTTGGCCATGAACTGTCCTTTTACAGGAATTGCCTCACCTGAGTAGCCTTTTGGTGCTACACCACTTCCCTCTAATGGTATGCAAGAGAATGACCGTTCATATACGTTTTCAGAGATGATGCTGACTCCTGCCCCCGTGTCAAATTCCATTGGAATCTTTCTTCCATTTACATAAAAAATGGCCATGTATGGTCTACGGCCGCCATTAGCACTATACTCGTGGACATGGAACATGGGAACATCATCATCTTTTTTTTCATCAGTTTGCACATAGCCAGTCATTTTACTAACTTTTCTCTCTTTGCTTATCTCCTTCCCCCTTTTCTTGTCTTTATCATCAGATGCAGGTGCTCGAGCCCGACATGCCTTCTGAATGTGACCAACCTTACCACACTGATGGCATTTTGAAGTCTTGTAGAAGCAGTCATTTGCATTATGATTCATGCCTTTACATCGGTAGCATCCATTTTGGTGTGTGGGTGAGCGTCCTCTCCTTTGGTTTTCCTTAACCTTGTGTAGAGGTGTGGTGACATCTTCACCTTTCCTCAACTGCTGTGCATCCCAGTGGGCAGTCTCCATGTTGACAGCAAGCTCCACTGCTCTTGCAAACGACAGGCCATTCTCCGAGAGTAACTTGCGTTGCAAAGCCTCCGAAGCAACACCGCTGACAAAGCCATCATGGAGAGCCTCGTCCAGTCTGTCCCCGATATCACACCTTGTAGGGAGTTGACGTAGCTCAGCAGCATATTCCGTAACCGTCTGGCTGTTCTTCTGGACACATTTCCGGTACCTGAAACGCTCCGAAATCACCAATGGCTTGGGCTCATAGTAATTCCTCAATGTGGATACAATGTCCGCAAAAGTCTTGTCTTTGGGCTTGGCAGGTTGCACCAAATTACGAAGAGGTCCATAAACTGATGCGCCCAAGGAGCTCAGTAAAACGGCAACTTTCTTGTCGTCGCTGACATTATGCGCCTCGAACAGCAGTTCCATGCACTCCACATAGGCAGACCACGATTTATTCACGGGTTTAAACTTGTCCGGTCTTTGTGAAAAGTAAGCCATCTTACCTCACTACACTTTAAAGGTCTGCCTACTACCCTAAAATCGACTTTTCCTCGTCGCCAGATGTGGTGTCTTGATTGACGAAGCAGACACACGCGTTTTCTATTGTTTTATATTCGACCGTCGAGTTCCACCATTAACAACGTGGGGAAGAGATTTAGACATTCGTTAACATTTCACACATGCGCAGTCGATGGCAATACAAAGTACGGGAAGTTAATGCGTCCAAACAACATACAAATAACTATAGTGGTTAATACACCACAGTATTGTTCAATTTAAAAAAAAGCAGACGTGTTTGGCGAGATGCTTCTGTTAGGGGGAGTGAGATCCCCTCTTTTCAGAATGGGTTGCCCTAGCAGCACGGGGGAAGTGCGTGTGTTTGTTTACGGCCGGCATTTTTCAATGCAGCGGCACATAATGAACACTCTGGTGTCCAGTGTCTCATTATTATGCAATAATCATACAGAAACAGTTTCCTCGTGTAGCGTCCATTGTGAGCAGACAAGTTCGTATTGTTCAATTAAGATTTTTTTTTTAAAAAGCAGACGTGTTTGGTGAGAACTACGTAATATGGGACTGTTATTTTTGCATCGTGTATCAGCCCCTAATCATGGCACCAAAGAAAGCAAGTGGAAGTGGTGAACCTGGTGAAGAAAAGAGGAAAATAGTGCGCAAAACTATAGAATTTAAGAAAGATTTAATCGTGAAATATGAGTCAGGTGTGTGTGTGTCTGTGTTGGCGAAGGAGTTCGGGATGCCGAAATGCCCCGCCTACTGCCTGCTGACAGCTGGGATAGGCGCACGCCCCACGACAGATAGAGAGAGAGAGAGAGAGAGAGAGAGAGAGAGAGAGAGAGAGAGAGAGAGAGAGAGAGAGAGAGAGAGAGAGAGATGTTCCTTCAATTTTTATGTTACTATGTTAATGTTAAAATAAGAAATAAGAAATAAGAAATAGGCGGCCCGGTAGCCCAGTGGTTAGCACGTCGGCTTCACAGTGCTGAGGTACCGGGTTCGATCCCAGCTCCGGCCTCCCTGTGTGGAGTTTGCATGTTCTCCCCGGGCTTGCGTGGGTTTTCTCCGGGTGCTCCGGTTTCCTCCCACATTCCAAAAACATGCATGGCAGGCTCGTTGGGCACTCTAAATTGTCCCTAGGTGTGAGTGTGAGCGTGGATGGTTGTTCGTCTCTGTGTGCCCTGCGATTGGCTGGCAACCAATTCAGGTTGTCCCCCGCCTACTGCCCGAAGACTGCTGGGATAGGCTCCAGCACCCCCCGCGACCCTAGTGAGGATGAAGCGGTTCGGAAAATGAATGAATGAAAAAATAAGAAATAAGAAAACCTTTATTTGTCCCGCACTGGGGAAATTTGCAAAATTTGTGAAAATAAAGTATATTACAGTTTGTTTGTACAGTATTTTACATATTACCTGCTCTCCTATTACATTTGTACAGTTTATGGTGTGAAATTGTAAAAAAAAAAGTGGTTTAAAAAAGTTGGTTTCTTGACTTGGAACGGATTAAAACATTTTACATTGATTCCAATGGGAAACATGGTTTCGGTTTCCGAACAATTCGGTTTCCGAACAGTCTTCTGGAACGGATTAAGTACGAAACCCGAGGTTTGACTGTATAACATTCAGAATATTCCTGGATTCAATGAAATAATCATATATCAATGGCAGGGTAATGGCACCATTTCGGCCGTGGCAAATTTTAAGCATGGACTTATACAGACAAGCAGGGCGAGACTTTCTGATAATAGTGGATCATTACTCCGATTTTTGGGAGATTGAGCAGCTTCCTGACCTCTCAGCGGAAACCACAGTTCTAAAGTGTTGCTCGCTATGGCCAGCCTGACCGGGTAATCACTGACGGTGGGCCACAGTTTGAGAATGACACATTCAGAAGATTTGCAAAGGAGTGGGGGTTTGAACATGTTATGTCCTCACGAGACAACCCAAATCAAATGGCAAGGCTGAATCGGCTGTGAAAATAGCCAAGAATCTGTGTAAAAAAGCTGCTGGTGCTGGCTCTGATCCCTGGTTGGCTGTATTGCAGTGGAGGAATACCCCTTCGGACAACGTGGACAGAGACTGATGGCCTGTCGGCTGAAAACGCCACTTCCTGTTTCGGAGAGTCTGTTGGAGCCACGCATAGTGACGGGTGTTACGGAGAAGTTGAAGGCTATGCATCAAACGGCCAAGCTGTGGTATGACAAATCAGCTAGAGAGCTGCCAGAACTAAAAGTTGGCCAACCAATAAGAATGCAGCCATTGCCTGGAGATCGGACCGGGAGATGGAGAAGAGGTGTGTGTCTCCAGCAGGCGGGCCCTCGGTCCTATGTCGTGGATGTGGAAGGCACCCTGTACAGGCGTAACAGAGTGGCTCTGAGACCAGCGGAACAAAATATGGCTGAGAGGACGAACAGAACAAAACGAGGCTACAAGACCAACAGAACAAAACCTGACACCTCCCAGACCACAGGAGAGTCAGGGCAGTGACTGTATGAAGGAAGAGGACAAGAGCAAGGACAGGACAAACGGACAAGATGAGGAAAAGACACAGATGGACACAAAGGGACAGTACAAGACCAGCAGGGGTAGGATAGTGAAACCACCCCAAAGACTCGATTTATAGAAAGCCAGTATTGTTTATTGTTAATTGTGTTGAATTATAAAAGGGGAGATGTTTGGGGACTAACCCCCCCACGTTCTAGTTAAAATGGTATAACCCAAGAGGCAGGGTGCGGCTTGCCACTGTTGTTGCCAGTTGTTATTCATGCTACTAAAGCATCAGTCGAAGCCCATCACGTCTTGTGTCATTATTGAAACAAACACACCCCAGATATCCAATCAGACGACCCTCGTTCAAATCTTGTCCCATTTCAAAATTTTATTTTGAAGGTGGCCAGCGCCGCTCACCGGCGGCAGACTACCGTAATGCAGTTTTGACAGTCGCAGTGGCGGCTCACTTGACTTCAATTTTGTGAGTGGAGGCTGGTTTGACCACAGTACGACAACAATAATGAGGTGGACGTTTGGTGTAAACTACTTCACAATAATTTTGAAATTTATTTATTTTTGTGTTTTTATGCATTTAGAGAGATTTTTTTGTAGAATCTATTTTTGTAAAAGCCTTGTCAATGTTATTTTTCTGTTTCAACTGTATCAAAACGAATGTCTTCTGAAGAATGCCGCGTATTTCCTCTTCGAGAATGTATGCAAATTGAAGAAGAAATAAAGTTTTGCAGAAAAAAAGGAGGAGGAGGGGAAAACTGGATGAGGAAGCACGTCCTGTGGACACACGAACAACAGACTAAAGTATCACGATATAGCTCACCAACGTGGACAAGAGCCTACTCATGGATGGTACGTACAATAGTTGAGCTTTATATGCATTGTGTATGTGAATCGTAAACATTGTTCATTTTTAGAACATTCCTAACACTAATGATAAGGTCAACAAAGGATCATATTCAAATGCTAGCAGGAAATTAACATCGCCTGTGGGAATGATACTCCTTCAAATAACGAATATTCACACTCAAACGCTATGGAAAAACACATACACACTGGTAACATTGCACTACTAAAAAAGCACAAAGTCTTCCCATTTAGTGAAAAGTTATAATAACACAGTTCAATGGCAAGTTTCTTCTTGTCTTGTCTTGTCGTCCCAACACATTTCCCCATGACATGGCATGAAATACAATCATTGAGATCCCAGGTTAGCCCACTAAGTCCTAAGACTTATAATATGAAATATTCCAAACGCAAGCACACCATTAACGTAAGAATTTTAAAAATGGCAGAAAAAAAGGACAGCAATGCTAACATATAGGATAAAGAGATAAGGGTATTGCTTCAATGTGTGCAAAGATGCAAGATGTCAACGGTGTGGATGAAGCAGAATTAAAATGCAGGATGCTTGAATTATATTTACAAGCTAATTTTGTACTTGACAAAAAGAATAGCGTTCAGTGTACAGGGATGAATGGGCATGAGGCTAATGATGGTAGTTTTGAGTAGTTGAGTTTTCCATCCATCCATCCATTTTCCGAACCGCTTTATCCTCACTAGGGTCGCGGGGGGTGCCGGAGCCTATCCCAGCTGTCTTCGGGCAGTAGGCGGGGGACACCCTGAATTGGTTGCCAGCCAATCGCAGGGCACACAGAGACGAACAACCATCCACGCTCACACTCATACCTTGGGACAATTTAGAGTGCACAATCAGCCTGCCATGCATGTTTTTGGAATGTGGGAGGAAACCGGAGCACCCGGAGAAAACCCACGCAGGCCCGGGGAGAACATGCAAACTCCACACAGGGAGGCCGGAGCTGGATTTGAACCCGGTACCTCAGCACTGTGAAGCCGACGTGCTAACCACTGGACTACCGGGCCGCCCTAGTTGAGTTTTAGTGGTTTGAAATCAATGAATAATCCATCCATCCATTTTCTGAACCGCTTTATCCTCACAAAGGTCGTGGGGGGTGGGGGGGGGGGGATGCTGGAGCCTAGCCTAGCTGTCTCCGGGCAGTAGTCTGTCTATCTATCTGTCTATCTATCTGTCTATCTATCTATCTAAAAAATAAACAATTACCATTTCAGATTTTTGGGGCATGGCTTTAACAAAGTCCAAGTATGTACTTGGACTTTCTGACACGAGTAGCCCCTACCCCAGTATTGAAGTACAGAGAGCCTTCATTCAAGTCAGCAGAACTGCTGACTTGACTTGTCATCCAGACTGTGTTTGGGCAATCACAAACTTGCTACCAACATCAACATGGTCTAAAATTCCTTTTTACATCATTCTTTTTCTTCTTTTTCTAACAGAGGCAGTTGTGGACACCCATATTCCTTGTGACCTTGTGAAAGTTCTTGGGGTTGAGGTGAGTCGATCACATCACTCATTTTTTTTTTTTTTTTAGAGAAATGAAAGAAAGGTCTTTCCACACAACAACGTATTTAGGGAATCTCAATCTAAAATCGCTGTTACTTCAGGTCTGAGGAAAAAAAGGTTACATTTTCTTGACCCTGAAAACAATAATAATAATAATAATACATTTTATTTATAAGCGCCTTTCAAGACACCCAAGGACACATGACAGACAAAATAGATGACTGCAGGTCACGATGATGAATATGCATATGAAGTTAGGGATTTTTTTGGGCGCATCTGCAGGCGAGTTGTGAAGCATTTCCTTCTTCATGGCAAAAAAAAAATATTCAACACAAATTTTGATGCATTTCATCTTCTGTGGCAATTTTTTTGAAACACAAGCACTACTGATCTATTTTGTGAAAATCACACAATAAACTAATAAGATAGTGATAACTTTGCTGAGCGTGATGTGTGTTCGCCAAGTTTCAATTTGTTATGAATGTCAAGATAATCAAAATCAGTGACAATTTTGCTTTGCAAACTGGGCATCGCCATGGCAACAGCCCTTCATCGAAATAAATAGATTTGCTTTTCTTGTCATCTTGAATATCTTAAGATGAAACACCCCTAGTTTCAAGACGGTCGGACAAAATCTCCAAAAGGAATTAAAAAAAAAAAAGTGTCCTCTATAAAAGGCCAAAAAATGGGGCCAAACTTGAAAGAAAATTAAAAATGCTTCCCGTTTGGTTTCCAAGAGCCTTTTAATTTTTGTCGGTCTTCAGCTGTCACATATCCCTCCAAATTTTCATAGATTATTGTGACTTGCTGCTTTGATTTAAAAGAAACTAGTTGGCATTGCTGAGCCATTAAAAAAAAAAAAACTAGTTGGCATCACTGAGCCATTAAAATAAAACATCGCACAATAACCTAATAAAATATTGATGGTGTTGCCAGGGCTGATGTGAATGCAAAGGTTCATGAGTATTTGTGCATTGAACCCTCAAAAGTAGCTTTGCTTTAGCGGTGAACATTGCGTTTCCACAACAGCTTTTCGTGAGGAATCACAAACTTCATGTTTTAACGTCAGGAAGGTCTAAACCAGGCATGTCCGTGTCTTTTTGTTTGTTGTTGTATGAACCATTTTTGCTCCCTGTACAGCACTTTGTATACAGCGATGGTTGGTATAAATACATGAGTTGAAGTTTTTCTCCCAGCAGAATCACGACATTGACCTCATATTTACTCGAAAGAGTGTTTAGGCCTTTGTGATGTTGCAATACGAATTAGAGATTATTTGCAATGCTGTTTTTATCGCAATGCAACACTACTTTTTAGGGTGTGAACATGCATGCACACTCATGAAACTTTGTGGACACGTCAGGCCTGGCAACACCATCAATATTTTATTAGGTTTCTTCGAGAGTTTATTATTATTATTATTATTATTATTATTATCATCATATATATTTTAATTGTTCAACTACGACCCCTACAATTTTTTGGCGAACCAGCCCTTGTTGTACATGTCACCAAGATAGGCAAAAATGTGGAGTCCAAGAAGGCGGAGTGTGCATCAGTGTGTTTGTTGATGCTCCTGCTGCCTTGGCTTTATTTTCTACTGAATCTGTTCTGCTGGTCTCCAGTGTTTGGAATAGCTTCCACGAGTCATCATGGGGCCTTTGCAAGTGGCAACGACTCGGTGCTCGCCAGTAAAGAGCTTGAGGGCTAACTGGAAGGCTACGAGTTAGTCACGCCCATCACGCCCCATAATAGAGTCAAGACATGGAAATGTAATCGTTTCTTAAACACAGCACCACGCGTTATTCACCCCGTGACTCACACTGACAGACATTTGAGCACATATAGTACTGCCGATTAGTCGGTAACCCCACAAGTCATTCCGTACAAATACTTTTTTGTTAGCCCAAAGAGTACAAAATATATAACACTTGTGAATTTCAATTACTGTACCAAGATACAGTCAAACCTCTGTTTTCGAACGTCTCGGTTCTCGTACAATTCGGTTTTCGAGTTTTTTATGCCTCGGATGACGAACAAATTTCGGTTCTCGAACTAACTGAGCGCACTTGAATGCGTCGCTTCACTCCTCTCGGCTTCGCTTCCTCGTAGCGTCCATTGTGAGCAGACGTTTTTGTATGATAATAATAATAATACATTTTATTAATAAGCGCCTTTCAAAACACCCAAGGACACTTTACATCAGGAACAATAAAACACAATGCGGCTGAGCAGCGGCAGCCAAACGCGGCAGCGTTCACTCAACCCGGAAGTCAGAAAGAAACCACAAGGGAGGGAGAGGGGGAGAAAATTGTTCAATCAAGATTTTGAAAAAAAGCAGATGTTTGGTGAAACGCTTCCTCGTGTAGCGGCCATTGTGAGCAGACGAGTTTGTATTGTTCAATAAAAAAGCAGACGTGTTTGGTGAGACGCTTCGTTTAGGGAGAGTGAAACCCCCTCTTTTCAGAATGGTTTGCCCCAGCAGCACGGGGAGTGCATGCGTGCGTGCGTTTACGGCCAGCAGTTTTCAATACAGCAGCACATAATCAACACTCTGGTGTCCTGTAGCGTCCTTTATGAGCAGACGAGTTTGTATTGTTCAATAAAAAAAAAGCAGACGTGTTTGGTGAGACGCTTCTGTTAGGCCGAGTGAAACCCACCTCTTTTCAGAATGGTTTGCCCCAGCAGCACGGGCAAAGTGCGTGCGTGCGTGCGTTTGTTTACGGCCGGCAGTTTTCAATACAGCAGCACATAATCAACACTCTGGTGTCCGGTGTCTCGTTATTATGCAATAATGATACAGAAACAGCTTCCTTGTGTAGCATCCATTGTGAGCAGACGAGTTTGTATTGTTCAGATAGATAGATAGAGAGAGAGAGAGAGAGATGTTCCTTCAATTTTTATGTTACTATGTTAATGTTAAAATTGGTGAAAATAAAACATCTTACAGTTTGTTTGTACAGTATTTTACATATTACCTGCTCTCCTATTACATGTTTGCAGTTTATGGTGTGAAATTATAAAAAAAGTGGTTTAAAAAAGTTGTTTTCTTGACTTGGAACGGATTAAATTTTTTTACATTGATTCCAATGGGAAACAAGGTTTCGGTTTTCGAACAATTCGGTTTTTCGAACAGTCTTCTGGAACGGATTAAGTACGAAAACCGAGGTTTGACTGTATTCTCTTAATTGCTCCATCCAGGGAAGATGCATTTCGGTTTGTAGTCATAGATTGCTTGCTTCCTGCTACTGCTGCAGTGTATTGGTTGAAATGAGCCTTCTTTTAATAAAAACTAATTAACTCACAATTGCATCGAATAGCCACTGATTTATTGAAGGCTCCCTGTACTTCAATACTGGGGTGGGGGCTACTCATGTCAGAAAGTCCAAGTACATACTTTGTTAAAGCCATACCCCAAAAATCTGGACAGCTGAAATGGTAATATAAAAAAAATATATATATATATATATATATATATATATATATATATATATATATATTTATATATATACACACACACACTATACTGTTGACTACAAACTATTTACACAACCCCAATGAGTCAATAATACATTGCTGTGTCATTGCATGTTTTCAGCAGTTATCTCCAAAAATATACAATGTATTTTGAAACAATCTCTGAATTCACTTTACAGGGTTTCTATCTGCATATGATCTTACTTTCTTTCATGTACTTAATCCTTTACTAGCCTCAGATTCGCTCCAAAGCTGTGGCTTTCACCCAAGCTTTCCTGAAGAAAAACACTGAGCTGTGTCCACAACTTGATGAAAAAAGTTTGTTGAGCCACAAGGCAGTGATTTTGGAATACACCAGGCCTAAGAAAAAGAGGATCAACAAACAGAAAGCCAAAGGATTAAATGCTCAGCAGAAAAGGGAAATGAAAATCTTCCATATAAAAAGTGAACACCAGAGGTTAGTCATGACCTACAGTAAATATGTTAATAGTTTGTGAATGACAACAATCCAGCATTGTTATCACTGTGATGTCATGCCTATGCTATATTTCACCCCAGTTTGTACTCTTCAGTCCCAGTGTCACTGACTTGGTCATTATCATTGCAGGTATGAACTTTTTTTACCTCTGCATAATCTCTGGAAACAATATATCATTGATCTCTGCAGTGGATTGAAGCCAACAAGGTAAATAACCTCAAAATTAAATGCACAATTTTATGTCGAAGTGCAGCGATTACCTAATTTACAACTAATATATTATCAAATCAATTTAATAATTTTTGGTAATCGATTGTTTCGAGACCCTGTGTTTAATATAAAATTATCCAAATCCTAGGAAGCAGCCACTTAGCAGTAGGTATGAAGTAAAGTAAGTTTGTTTGTGCGTTTTTGCACTGTCAATTGCGCTGTCAATTTGAAATGGGATGGACATTAAAACAAGTTTTTTTCCCCTCAGAATCATTAAATAAATCTCTGAAATAATTGAATGATTAATGGTTTTTTAAAATCGTAGTTACAGCCCAAATTCTATGTAACAAGGGCAACGTGGTACAATAGTGTTTTGCAAATGTTATTCCTGTCGTAGCTGTGTGGCGTTTGCATATTCTCACTGTGCTTGAAGGGGGAATGTATGTTAGGTTGATTGGCAAAATTGCGTTAATGTGAATAGTTTCTTTGTGACCTGTATTTGGCTGGTTATTTGTCCTGTTTCTCGCTGATAGTCAGCTTTGACACCCACCAGCCTCATGCGGGCGGCGGTAGAGAATGCTCGATTGATTGATAGCTTCAATATTTGGAGTGCCTTTCAAGAGTGATGCAAGAATGCTTAATTTGGTTTTGAATTGTGTCGCTATTGCAGCAGTCCACAGTCTGTGCAGCAGAAACTATTGAAGGCGGACTTCCATGGTGCTATTATCACAGGTAAATTGTCACTTATATCAATCACCACTTTTTAAACTATGACACAATGTGATTTAGGCACCGTGTGTGTGTGTGTGTGTGTGTGTGTGTGTGTGTGTGTGTGTGTGTGTGTGCGCGCGCGCACACGCGCACACCCTAGTTATAAACTTGCGACCATCTAATAGATCTTCTCTTCATTGATTTGTTATGTCCACCGCTATAAGTCGCTGGCATAGATAGATAAATGAAGATCGATATTTAAAAATAAATACTTCCATGGTGCCCCAGCAATGGCACACTAGTTGAGATTCAGTCATTTAACTTTCGATTTTCGCTATTTGCGGGCTAGCCCTGTCCATCTAACCAGCAAATAGCGGGGTCCACTGTATGCAACCGTATATTGAAGCAATATTTTTATTTCGTCTTTATTAGCATATTTGGAATGAGCGTAATGAAAAGTATTCATGACATTATTTTGAAATTATGGTACAGTACTTGGATTGCGTTCCGAATGACATTATTTTAAAAATAACTAGTAATTGTTCTGGCATATATTTTAAAAGTCACCTTCTCAACACTGTGTATATACAATTTTACTTTTGTCCTGGAGGCTGGCCTGCCCACAGTCACGCTGACTAAGCTGCAATATGTTTGGAACGTGCACACTGAGGCAATTGAATCTGTCGTGCACATGAATACTAGCACCACGCATCCACATTTGCACACTTGTGTGCACAGAGGCGTGCACCCCTCATTTTTCCCTAGTCACAGTGGCTCCTGATTCAGGTCAGATCATGCTTTTGGCATCTTAGCAGTAAAGCCATGTGAGCTGTCCTCTCGCACCAACAATCCACTAGGTGCATCGGAATCAGCTCCAAGCAAAGCACACAGACACACCGATTCAGGGCAAGCCTGCCCAAAGGAACCACCACTGACCCACCAGACTCGACCCAACCCACTATAACCTCTCTGCACCAACAAAACCCAGACAACACACAAATCCCACACAACACATGACGATGGTTGTTTTTCATTAAATCTGTCCTTCTGTTTGTAACTTCTGCGATTGGCTGGCAACCAATTTGGGGTGTCCCCCGCCTCCTGCCCGAAGACAGCTGGGATAGGCTCCAGCACCCCCAGCGACCCTAGTGAGGATGAAGCGGTTCGGAAGATGAATGAATGAATGAATATTTGTAACTTCTTCTTTTTTTTTTTTTTATTAACAGTGGTTCGGTCCAAATGCCCTTCATATGTGGGCATTACAGGAATTTTGATCCAGGAGTTCAAACATGTTTTCAAAATTATTACAAAACAGGACACACTCAAAGGTAAGCAACTGTTTTTTTTTCTTATTTATTTCAGTGCTTAATATTGTAGGGAAGATGATCTCAGGTAAATGCTGTCTTGGTGGACGCTTAAACAGTTGTAAACAATCCAGACGGTTCAGAAAGCTGGCTGTGTTGTATGCGTCTGGGTCCAGGTCCACACTGTGTGTGTGTGTGTGTGTGTGTGTGTGTGTGTGTGTGTGTGTGTGTGTGTGTGTGTGTGTGTGTGTGTGTGTGTGTGTGTGTGCGCGCGTGTTTTATTTATTTCATTTTATTTACTTTACTCGGCTACGTCTGCTTATTCATTTGCATGGGTGTGACGCACTATGTACATTTTCGACGTCAACACAAGGCACCCACAAGTTAATTTCAACATACTCAGGCAAAATGGGCTAAGGACAAAAACTGCCTTGGAAGGCTTCTGGTCACCCAACCACGCGTGATGCATTAGAATGCACCATCGAAACACAGGGAGGTGTCGGTGGACTTATTTATTAAACAATACACCACACTCCCAAGCTCCACTGCTGCAGAGATTTTTTTTCTCAACAGCCGGAGACATCTTTGACAAGCTAGTCTTCCTCAAGGGGAACATGTCCCTAATAGTCTACACCAGTGTTTTTCAAACTTTTTTGAGCCAAGGCACACTTCTTCCATTGAAAAAGTCTCACGGCACACCACTAGCTGAAAATGTAAAAAATAAAAAACGCTTATTTTAACAATTAATGTGTTATATTGTTACTATGACCGTTTTTAACATTGAAGAATGATGCTATAACAGCTTGAATTGGAATCAAATGAGCATAAAGAAAGAAGTATTTTATAATCTTTCATATTTATTGTTTCACTGTTGTCCTGCATTCATTCGGCACAAGTTCGCTTGTCTCTAGTGGTCGAAACACAAGGCAATTGGCTAGCTGTTGCTGCTCCCTAGCGGTATGGGAGGGTACTACATGATTACTTTCTGGGCCACAGACCGCACAGGCATACAAATTGTATATTTTACCGCGGCACACCTGACAATGTCAAAATAAAAGCAGTGGGGGGGGGGGGGTTCTGTGTGCAAAGATGTCCATGCTGTTCATAATTTGCAGTCATTGTGTATAAAGTGGTTCACACTTCTTCAGAATAGATTGTGTGCCAGCCTGCCGCACGCATATTTTTACTGTCGGTATTAAAATATTGGTAACTGGAAAAGAAGAATTTACTTTTTCACATAGTAACATGTCGTTTTTGATTATTTTTTTTATGCCGTACTAAATTAAATTGGCATTTAGAAACCACATATTGAATTTCCTTGGGTAGTTTCTGTGTGATATTAAAATTGGTTTGAACTGAAAACTTTGTGGCGGCCCGGTAGTCCAGTGGTTAGCACGTCGGCTTCACAGTGCAGAGGTACCGGGTTCGATTGCAGCTCTGGCCTCCCTGTGTGGAGTTTGCATGTTCTCCCCGGGCCTGCGTGGGTTTTCTCCGGGTGCTCCGGTTTCCTCCCACATTCCAAAAACATGCATGGCAGGCTGATTGGACACTCCAAATTGTCCCTAGGTGTGAGTGTGAGCGCGCATGGTTGTTTGTCTCTGTTTGCCCTGCGATTGGCTGGCGACCGGTTCAGGGTGTCCCCCGCCTACTGCCCGAAGACAGCTGGGATAGGCTCCCCCCGCGACCCTCGTGAGGATAAAGCGGTTCGGAAGATGAATGAATGAATGAATGAAAACTTTGTGATAAATATGCTAAACGCACAGAACTCTGGAAGGAGGCAAATACTTTTTCACAGCACTGTATGTAATCAAAAGAAAACTACTATGTTCAATCGCATCAAGTTCTTGACAACAATGCTTGAACAAATTATAAGGACTATAATCGTAGGGAGCGACAGTTTCTTATTTCAGGCACTTCAAAACCCATCAGAATTATACAAATAACGTCATTTCATTGTATTTATTTTTTAAGAATAGGCATATTGTTTGTCAAACAGCAGACTAATGACGCTATCCTTTTGCATGGCAGCAGCCTCCCATTGGCGTGGAAATGTCTGTGTGATTGGGTGATTGCGAAGCTTTGTAAAGCACTTCAAATACCATATGGGTTTAGATAAAGCGCTATGTAAGTGCACTCCATTTACCATTATTAGATTGAAAGGAGTCAGCTCCTACAAGTTAACACAGACAGGATTTAATGGTGATTGTAGTTCAAGTAGAGTGGAAAGGAAAGTTGAGGTAATAAGTCTAAATCAGGGGTCTCAAACTCCGGTCCTGGAGGGCTGCTGTCCTGCATATTTTCCAAGTCTCCCTGTTGCAACACACCTGATTCAAATGATCAGATCATCGGCAAGCTCTGCAGAAGCCTGACATTGAACCTGTTCATTTGAATCAGGTGTGTTGCAACAGGGAGACTTGGAAAACATGCAGGACAGTGGCCCTCCAGGACCTGAGTTTTAGACCCCTGGTCTAAATCCACCTGTAGCTCGTCACTTGAGATGTAGGGACTCTGGGTGCGTCCAGGAACAAACTCAGTGTGCGCTCTGCTACACACTGGACCGTTAGGAAAGTCAGAGTTGTTGGAATGTGTGGAAAACTCACACTCCAAGAATAGTGTAAAAACGGAGGATTGAATTTCCGAAAGCATCCTCTACCAAAGTTAATATGCACCCGATTAACCATGTCGCCTCCGTGACCAGATGACATCACAAGAAATATAATGATTGTCCAACAGGTCCACGTGACCCAAAAACAGTGAAAGGTAGACACAGCAGCAGCATGAAATACATACAACTGCTCAGGAACATTTGATCATTTTTAACATTTATGAATCATGATTGAATCCTGATGAATCTAGAAATCGATGTATTGCCATAGCCCTAGAAACCACATAATCATACATGCAAGCCCATGCACATGTCATTTTCCTTTCTCATTTTTTTGCAGTCATCCCGAAAAGAAACAGTGTATTTCAAGTGGAGATAAATGGCTTCATCTCTTACATCTACGGAAACAAGTTTGAGCAGCGAGCCAGCGAACGCTCAGCAAAAAAGTTCAAAATCAGTGGTACCATTGACTTGTGAAAGAAGGGTATGTTTATATAGTGTGACTCAACCAGTGAGAACTATTGCATTTGGTTCAGTGTTATTTTTTTGAGGGGGTGGGGGAGCAAGTATTTTTTTTGTTTTTGAACACTAGAAGTAAATTATTTTCAATTAACCTCTTAAAAAAGGAATTTGCTGTTTTGTAACAATGATGCCATGCGCTCTGTTTTTATGCCCCTCCCCCAACCCACCCACTCCCGGCCCCTTCCAAAAGCTCTACTCCAGTCTGAATTAAGACTTAAATATTTTGTCAGTACAGATGAGCACGTCTCAAGTATAAACCTTCAACATTCAAGAAACTCCCACGTTACTGTGGGGGAAGTCATGCAAGTCGAGTTTGCACTCAATTTCAAGCAAGTCCAGTGAAGTCATGACCTCCATACAGAAAGTAAGTGCCGAAGTCAAGTCACACACTTCTCCTCAGTCATAACATGGATTGGCACATTAACTTTGCACTCTTTATTTGTACTTGCATTACTTACAATACAATACTTTACAAACCCACAGTTCAAGATTTGGTCTCGAACCAGTCTGTCATTTTCTTCAACTTTTTTCTGTCTCTCAAATAAACTAACAAAGTTGCAAGATGTCACTGTTGCGGACCTTGACGATCAGATTTTGCATTTCAAAATAGAAATACGTTAAAATATTACAAAGGAAAATTGCATAGATATTATAAAACCAGTCCACTTCTGCGGCAGACTCGACTATCCCAAGATTCCACCCAGTATGGTTCATCTCGAGCTAATGTTGCTTTTGAAAATAAAAATCCTGTGAATGCATACTTGCCTTACATCCTTTTTTTGTGTTATTATTTAATCGCTTCACTTAACCAGTCCACTTCTGGGAGAAACTACACTATTGCAAGACTCCATCGAAGGAGTTTCACACAGATGTGCATTTTAAAATAGAGCTCTAATGAATTCTGCATATTTTACTGTATTTGTGTCACGTTGCGAGGTGGTGGTGGAGCCCAAAAAGCAGGCAAGAGGGAAGAGCAGGGTGTACTTGACACATTGTATTAAAGCATAGAGAAAACTAAATCCAAAACAAAAAAGTCCAAAGAATCAAACAAAAAACATGACAAAACATGACTGAAACAAACCCGACAGAAGCAAACAACAACACACACAAACAGCAACAATGACCCGACACTAGTGATGGGTCCAGTGACACAGATGCGTCGACGCATGTGTCGGGCTCACAGAGCAATCCACGTGTCGGTGCGTGTGCTGCTTCATTACATCACATGATCGACACGTGAACTGCGCCGGCACAGTCTGTCCAGACTGCGTCGGCTGCGTAGACACAGTACAGGCTGCGTCACTCAGTCCAGGGGGCGTTGACGCAGCAAAAGCCCGCCACACAGTGTTTATAAGGAAGTGCGTCGAGCGACACGATGCCGCCTGCCGAAACAAGCCAGACCTCACCCTCGCTCGAATAAAAATATATATTTGGGCAAAAAGGAAAACATACAGATTAACAGAAAAACGGGTCCGTCTGACTTCGAGCGTCGTGTCGGCTGTCATATAATAGGCTATTATTATATGAGAAGTGCTTTATGAAAGTTTGTACTGTACGTCATACTCCAGTTGATTGAGAGGTCCCGCCTATAAGCGCGAGTTCCAGGAAGTGACTGCGAGTGAGCACACTGCATATTTGATGACTCCGCCACGTTGTTATTAAAAGTCACATAAAATGTAAACCTTGTCTGCTGACCATCATGACATCGGCTCGGCCAGGGGTCCCCAACCTTTTTTGCCCCACGGACCGGTTTATGTCAGACAATATTTTCAGGGACCGGCATTTAAAGTGTGGCGGATTAATACAACAAAATAATATGGTATGAGCTGCATGCAAACTGGTGTTTTTGAAATAATAAGAAACACAAGAAGCGTCTAATATGGCCGCAACACTCTGATTGCTATGGTAATGATTAATGCCTTCAAAATACGATACAGTCAAACCTCGGTTTTCGGACGTCTCGGTTCTCGTACAATTCGGTTTTCGAACTAAAATTTCGAGTTTTTTATGCCTCGGATGACGAACAAATTTCGGTTCTCGAACTAACTGAGCGCACTTGAATGCGTCACTTCACTCCTCTCGGCTTCGCTACCTCGTGTAGCAACGCTACCTCGTGTAGCTTTGCGAGGTAGCGAAGCCGAGAGGAGGTAGCAAAGCCGAGAGGAGTGAAGTGACGCTCCCTCGTGTCGCGGCGCTCCCTTGTGTCTCGTCGCTACACAGGAAGCGACCATTGTGAGCAGACGTTTTTGTATTGTTTAATAAAAAAAAGCAGACGTGTTTGGTGAGACGCTTCTGTTAGGACTAGTGAAATCCCCCTCTTTTCATAATGGTTTGCCCTGGCAGCACGGGGGAGGAGGGGGGGGGGGGGCGTGCGTTTGTTTACGGCCGGCATTTTTCAATGCAGCCGCACATAATGAACACGCTGGTGTCCGGTGTCTCATTATTATGCAATAATCGTACAGAAACAGCTTGTGAGCAGACGAGTTTGTATTGTTCGATTAAGAATGTTTTTTTTTAAAAAGCAGACGTGTTTGGTGAGACGCTTCTGTTAGGACTAGTGAAATCCCCCTCTTTTCATAATGGTTTGCCCTGGCAGCACGGGGGTGGAGGGGGGGAACGTGCGTTTGTTTACGGCCAGCATTTTTCAATGCAGCCGCACATAATGAACACTCTGGTGTCCGGTGTCTCATTATTATGCAATAATCGTACAGAAACAGCTTGTGAGCAGACAAGTTTGTATTGTTCGATTAAGAATGTTTTTTTTAAAAAAGCAGACGTGTTTGGTGAGAACTACGTTATATTATTATTAT
The DNA here is from genome assembly GCA_018466805.1 of Hippocampus abdominalis. Lineage (NCBI taxonomy): Eukaryota > Metazoa > Chordata > Actinopteri > Syngnathiformes > Syngnathidae > Hippocampus > Hippocampus abdominalis. The sequence goes on from CM031696.1 coordinate 541,445, forward strand.
TATTATCCCGAACTCCTTCGCCAACACAGACACACGCACACCTGACTCATATTTTGCGATTAAATCTTTCTTAAATTCTATAGTTTTGCACACTATTTTCCTCTTTGTTGAAATGCCCCGCCTGCTGACAGCTGGGAGAGGCGCACGCCCCACGACACATAGAGAGAGAGAGATGTTCCTTCAATTTTTATGTTACTATGATAATGTTAAAATTAGTCATCTCCCATTACATTTGTACAGTTTATGGTGTGAAATTGTAAAAAAAAGTGGTTTAAAAAAGTTGTTTTCTTGACTTGGAACGGATTAAAATTTTTTACATTGATTTCAATGGGAAACATGGTTTCGGTTTCCGAACAATTCGGTTTCTGAACAGTCTTCTGGAACGGATTAAGTACGAAAACCGAGGTTTGACTGTACAACGCAAATTCAAAGCGCATGAAAATGACGTGTAACGCCTGTTCCATGGTGCACGGCGTTTTAAATCTCCTGCTTACACTCTATACCAATAGAATGCGCGACCGGCTAATTAACCCGTAAGAAAACAATAGACATCAACTAAACCCCACGAAAAGTCACCGATAAGTAAATCCCCGAAATCAACAAACCGAAATATTTACAGCGATGTCACCAGCGGGTCGGTGCTCAACCGGTCGGTGCTCAACCGGTCCTCAACCGAAACCCTAGTGGAGTGGTGTACTCACCCCCCTCCACGGGTTACCGTCTGTTTGCAAGGGCTGTTTCCACCTTGGTGGGTGGGGGAAGCAGGAAGTGTCAATCCCACTCGAGGGAAGAAAAAAAAACTGTCCCACGCTGCCCTCACCGCGTACCGCGTTCTTTCCTTTCGCGATGTCCTCAGTGACAGGGAATTGCGAGTTCCGCTCTGTCCTTAATCGTCGGATCGAACGATCAAGCCAGTTTGTGTTAAAAATGGGTCCGAGGTGACCAGTCGTCACGTCTACTTGGTGCGGGGATAACCCATCAACAACACGAAGTCGTAACGACGAGAGGGCACACACCTGCACGCGCGGCCGGTGACTAACAAACATTTCCTCCCTCCTACCACGCCCACTTGCCCGCTCCTTTACCAGTCGCGGCCAATTATCACCACCTGTGCTATTTCCCGTGCCGGACCGGCGGGACTACCTAATGGAGACAATGGAGACAATGGCACCTCAAGTGTATGGTTTATGTCCAGTCTACTTAGTAATTTTGTTTTAGTCGCCGCAGTTGCTGCAGAAAACCCCGCCTCACACAGGTAGGATGTCGGAAATAGCAAGAGTGCTATTGTGGCGATCTCAGAGTATTCAGCCATAACTTTAATCCAGTTGTCTCGAACATACTTTTAAGGTCACCGCCATTTGCGATCTCCAGCAGTTTTTTTTACTCATTCTGCGAGCTCCAGTGTTTTGTTTTTAGCGTAATCGGTCACATGACGGAGAAGCGTGCCTTGACGTGAGTCAAGCGTGACAAAGTATGTAACAGAGAATCCGGTAATTTTTCAAATTTTCAAATTTTTCCGAAATAAATAAAACTGAATTAAGGCAAGTTCTTTCTGTGCGGCCCGATACCAAATGCCCTGCGGACCGGCGGTTGGGAACCCCTGGGATAGGTTAGCTTAGCTGTTGTCGTAGTTTAAAGCTTCTTTGATATGTGGCGTGGGTTGCGTCGGCGCCGTGAGTATGTGCTCGCACTCAGGCGCGCGCAGCGGACTATCAACTGCTGAGACTCGCTTCACTCGAGTGACGTTGCTACAGTACGTGCATATTATGGAGCAGCTTCCGGACAAACACAAATTGTCCGCCGTGTATAGCCATTTTGATCTCCTTTTGGAGAATAAGATATTTATTCAGATCTCCTTGTCTCACCAAGTGCCTTTCGGATTTTTGACATGCCTTATTCCATTGTGTGTGTGTTCTCCACAGCAGGGGAAATAGCATGCAAGAAACGCAACAGACTAAAATTTAATTTCTAATTAAAAATGTGTGAAGACAAAGCCCACAAGCATCCTCATTCACATGATTTTCACATTATTGAAACACATTGAATGATACAATATGAATGCATGGATGTGAATGATACTGTATTCACTTCATCATCAAATCAGTCAGTTCAGTCTGTCAAGTGGGTTGGCTGCAGCGATTTTGAAGGTCCAGCAGGGGGCAGTGGTCAGCGACACAGTATCAACACAGTGTGTCAGTGTGTCGACACGCCTTATGAGGCCTCATGGACCCATCCCTACCCGACACTGAGTGGTCGTGCCGGGAGTCCTTTTATATTCCCGGTACTAATCACATAACGACCAACAGGTGTGCAGCTGCAGGGAGAACCCTACAGTGCCACCTGTTGGTCACAAGCAGAATCATGACAATTTACAGCTGATTAAAAATCTCCATCTCTCTCATCCTATCGAGCAATCGATCTCAGCGATTCCCAATCTGTATTGAGCCAAGGCACACAGTTTTAGTGAAAAAATATGACAGCACACCACAAAACAAAAATGTCACTGAAGTGGAGAGACATGTAGATTATTTACTTTCTGTCATTTAATAGATCATTTATTTGTTCCGTCTGCCTCAATAATTTGCTGGGAAAAAAGATGAACTAAATTACTTTGTTATGAATAAATCATTATTTGGCCAATTAAGTGAAATTTGGTAATATCCCGCTGCACACAAAAGCTCTCAGACTCATAATAATAATAATAATACATTTTATTTATAAACTCCTTCGAAGACACCCAAGGACACTTTACAATCAGGAACAAAAACAATAAAACATAATACGGGTTGAGCAGCGGCAGCCATGTGCCCCATCAGTTGCACACTGGTTGAAAATCACTGAGCTGTCTATCAAAGGATTTTTGCCATTTGCGGGTCGGCCTGGTCCCTATACAATACAATATAACACAACATTATTCATATTGCATATTTCATACCAGCTCGAGCTGTGACAAAGCACCTTACACGTAACATAAAATAACAACAATACAACAACAAAAGAATGTAAAAACAGTCAATTAAAAGCACAAAGTAAGGATACGAACACAAATAGTAGACACCAGAAAACAATAGAACAGTGTCCATCTTGTTTGGTCAAAAGTGAAAGAATATTGGTGTTTTCAGTTTTAAAAATGAACAGGGAGGAGTCTTTGCTCACATTTAACAGAAGGTCATTCCAGAGCGACGGACTGGCAACAGAAAAGGCTTGGTCTCCTCCGAGGCTCCACTTTAGTCCTTGGCACCTCCACTAGTGTCTGGTCTGCAAACCTGAGGCAAAAGGCAGGTGCGTTGGGGCAGAGAAGTTCAGAGAGGTAAGGTGGGGTGAGGCCATTTAAAGGTTTGAAAACAAATAGCGTCCCGTATTTTCCGCACGAAAAGACGCACTGGATTATGAGGCTCACCTTCAATGAATGGCTATTTTGTAAAAAAAAAATTCACACATTGGACGCTCAATGTTATAAGGTGCAAACTACAATGTCTCCACTAGATGGTGCTACGCTCCTTCCATTCAACTCGAGAGGCATCCGTTCAACTTGAGAGGAATGGAAGAAGGCACGGAGACGGACAATGACGTACAGTACCTGTACTTGTTGAGACTGTCAAAATCATTAATAAAGTCTGCGTTTAAAAAAAACAAAACCCACAGCTCTCCTTTTTTCAACAAATACAGGCGAGTCTTAGTCTGCGTGCCTTCTCTTCCGTTCAACTCGAGAGGCGTTCATGACCCCCTCCGAAAAACGCAGTGGCATTTCCTTGATCATAGCGCCACGACGACTACGATCAGATGTCTGTAAACATTCCCATCCCCGGAATTCTATGAAAAGGAATATCCTTCATCCGTAATAAAAACCTATGCATTAACATTTTGACTACGATATTACATGTTACCGGAACTACGTAAGCGGAAATTTCGGATGGAGACGTCAGGCCGCGGGAGCTTAAATACACGCAACGCCCACCCGATGCGGCGGAAAGACACCACGGGAGACTCCTTCTCACTTCGCATTTTTCGATCATCAGATTCGAAACGACGACGTGTAAGTGAGTTTTTATTGGCGTGCGTTTGACTGTAATTGCGAAAGATTTTAACTTTATTCACTTACGTCCTGTTGACCGCGGCACTAGCTTAAAAAGCAACGTCCACTCAACACAACTGGAGACACTACGGAAGAAACGTGTTCGCTTCGCCGTTTATGTCATCGTGTTGAGGATTTGTGTTGTGTGAAGCGCTCTTGCTCACTGTTATTGTGAAGGGACATTGGATGTACATGTGAGCGCAACTTCCGCCTTTGTTTAAGCTGACGCTATGTTCATGGCCACTGTCCGTGTTACGACGTGCTGCCAAGTTGTTCTGGCAATATAATAAATATGCCTGAAGTGATCATCTAAACGGGTCTTATTATTGCACAAGTCTACCGGCCATTCTGTCGTGATTCGCAGCACCACCTCCTTATCAGGTTATGGGCCCAGGCACAGAGGCAAGTGGCGCCAGCGAGAAGCTACCTCACGGAGCTAATAGGAGCTACTACATGAAGAGGTGCGAAGGCAGATATGAGCCAAAGAAAGATAAGTCATTATAAAGCAAACATGGCGCATTACACGTCACGTCACTTGTAATTGATATTGGGAGTTTAATTTTATAAAGGCTAGAAACAGCGTGGAAAATAACGCAAGTGGAGAAGCTAATGCTAAAATTGCTAAAGACACGTTTTTGAAGAGCGAGGAGTGACAAGATGGCGGCGGCTCGTACTTTTGGAGGCCTATCCCCACAAATGTTCTTCGACGGATCCGAAGACAAGTATGATCTTTGGGAAACGAGATTTTTGGGACATCTACACTCAGTGATGCTAAAATAGACTATTTTGAATGAACCCGTCAACCAGGAACAGCAAGATGCAGACGGAGGAAAGAATCAAGACTGCTATGCTGAACTAGTAAGACTGATTGATGATAAAAGCCTATCACTTATTAGTAGTGATGTGCCCAACTGTGCCGAGGCTCCGATGCGTGTGCCGAGTAAACCGGAAAAAAAATCTGCGAAGCGCACTTCGAGGCATGTGTCGATTACGCGTGTGGTCACGCCCGAAGCCTCGGAACGCTCGTTGCTACGTCCGAGGCCTCGGGAGACGGGATTCCTACGTCACCGCCAACAAATAGTTTGCCGGGTGATTCGAAATAAAACGGCGCGCCGGGACGACAATGACGGACGGCAGCCATCTCTTTACCTCTGTTCAAAATAATGTGCGTTTTTGGGAAGCAAAGAAAATTCTCAGTAAAAAAAAAACAAAAACAAAAAAAACTAAGGCAGGCCTGAGAATTTCACAGTTACGATCGTTACCGGTAGCGTGTCGTTTCCGTGGCGTCATTTTGACGGCACGGAAAAATCGTTTCCCATAAAAGTCACCGCACACGAGATGACTGTACGTGATCGAATCTCTCCTGTGTGATCAACGCGATTTTACTGTGCTTGTATGTGTGTTTGTGATGTGTCGTGTGAGTGTGTTTCTTCTAATTTACTTTCGTTTTGTTTTGTTTTCTGTGTGTGTGGGGGGGTGGGGGGGGGGGGCTGAATTTCTTTTTTTTTTTTTCGAGGCCTTGAATTGTTTTGGCCACGAGAGACCGTGGTTCGCGAAAAAACAGAAGTCGCCTCATCAAAACACGTACTGTACTAAACTCTTGCAATGACAATTTTTAGAACTCCTTCCAGTCCCCGTCGAGTATCCAGCCGTCATTGTTCGTCTTTGTCTCTCTGCTTCTCTCTCTCTTAAAGTGCCCCGCTCGATTCTTAAGAGCGTAAACACACTGCTGCTGTGTTTACGGCCCGATTTGCAACCCGTCAAAATGACGGACGGCCTTAAATTTTCCCGTCCACTCTTAAAAAAAATCTGCCAATGATAGGAAATTGTCGGTTAATGTAACCTCTCCAGAAACAGAAATATAAGAGATGTAAATGTTTATACAGTCTTGTTTAACTTGGATTTCGTTACAAAAGACAGGCTTTGTTATCAGAAATCACCCCTCCTCCTCCCGAGTCCTCACAAATAAAATATAAAATCTCGGGTTTGCTTCGGGCTCGGGCCTGCATATCAAGTTAAGTGATCGGGCTCGGGCCGGGTGGGGCTTAAATACCAGCGGGCCGGGTTGGATTTTTTTGGCCCGATTTACCTCTACATCAACTCCATTGTATCATTTTAATCACTGTCTGTCATGACATTTATTTTCCACAAGATGGCGCAATAGCACAAATGAAGCCTCATGATGCCTCGGCCCAGGAACGAACCATTTGGATGGAAAGCCTCATTGCTTCATGAGGCTTCATTTTCCCATCACTACTTATTAGACATGAAGCAGCCTATGATGGCAGGAAGGCTCTGAAAATACTGAGAGAGCATTACTCAGGGAAGAGTAAGCCACGGATCATCAATCTGTATACGTCTTTGACAAAGCTACACAAAGCAGAAAACGAGTCGACCACGGACTACATAATCAGAGCAGAGAACCTGATTACAGCGCTTCGCAATGCTGGTGAGACTGTCTGATGGTTTGATAATAGCTATGATCCTTGGAGGTTTGCCAGATGTGTACAAACCATTGGCCGTGCATATTACGCAGAATGAAGACAATGTGACATTTTCTGACTTCAAAAGAAGGTTGCGTATCTATAAAGAATCTGAGAGAATCACGACAGCCGAAACCACAGACAATGTGATGAAAACAAATGCACGGCAAGAAAGAAGCTGCAAGAAGTTCATGAACAACTCAGAAAAAGATGATGACTCAAACATGACATGTTTTAAATGTGGACTAAAAGGGCACAGAGCAGGAAAATGCACCAGAAAAGTGTGGTGTAGTGTCTGCAAGAACAACACACACCAGGAATCATTGTGTAAAAACAAGGAGAAGGAGGATACAGTAAGAAAACTCACAGAGGAAGACAACAATGACTACTTCTTCAAAATCCAAGCCAAGAATGATGAGGTCAAGATGAGAGGCATTATGGTGGACGCCGGAGCGACATCCCATATTGTGAACGACGAGCGGACCTTCATCAACTTCGACGAAACATTCCAACCCGCGACTCTCAGTGGAGCTTGCTGACGGAACGCGATGCAGTGGAATGGCCAAAGGCAGAGGAACGGCGGTGATACATCTTCTGGACGACAAGGGACGAGCGCACAGAGCACGACTGAGGAACGCTCTGTACATGCCTTCGTACCCCCACAACATCTTTTCAGTGTCCAGAGCTACAGGTGGTGGAGCAACGGTAGTCTTCAGACAAGGAGACTGTCACATGATTACCCAAGACGGTATTAAGTTTGAGATAAATGAGTGTGAAAAACTGTATTACCTGCCAACTGTTGATAACAAAGATCAGTGTAACGTATGCCATGATGTACAAACCTGGCATGAGATCCTAGGTCACTGTAATTTTGAGGATATCGTCAAAATGCAGTGTGTGGTAAAAGGTATGGACATTAAGAGCAATGTTGCAAAATCAGAACAGATAAGTGAGATTTGTACTCAGGGCAAGTTTACTCAAACAAGAAGTAGAGAACCAGACATAAAGGCAAAGAAGCCACTTCGTTCGAGTTCGTTCACACTGACTTGACAGGTCCAATGAAAACCACAAGTTTAGAAGGATACAAGTATGCACAGACTTTTACAGATGATTACTCTGGTGCAATACTAGTGTATTTTCTAAAGTCAAAAAGTGATACAGTTTTAGCTACAGAAAAGTTTTTAGCTGATGTAGCGCCCTACGGAGAAGTCAAGTGCATTCGTTCCGACAATGGCACGGAGGTTACAAATCGAGACTTTCAATCGATTTTGACAAAGAATAAAATTGTAACAATAGTATTGTTAGATAGAGTTGTTGCTAGGGGGACCGCTTTGGGTGAGGGAACCGGAAATGACGTGTATTCGCCCGATGTTACGAGACTGAGTTACGTACTTGTGCTTCCAGTGTTGTGCCTATTAAAGACAAGTTAGCAAAAGCTTTAACCGTCCACTCTGTTTGTTTAGAGAGAACAGAACAGAGCGAATCATGGTGGCAGCGTGTGTGTAGGGATTGGCAACGTGAAGAGAGTGTTGAACGAAACGCTAGCTCGTTAGCACGGAAGCTAACTGCGGACGTTAGCACGGAAGCTAACTGCGGACAGAGGCTACGATGGAAGGCCTGAGACCACCGCCGATTCTTTCTTTGAATTCAAGCAATCTGGCAAAGACATGGAAGACGTGGAGAGAGGAATTCACATTGTACGTGGATCTGACGATGCCGAACACTGAGGAAGCCACGAGATGCAAGCTGTTTCACTACCTCATCGGAGAAGAAGGTAGAGAACTGATGAACACGTGGTTGAGCGATGATGTGTCTCCAAGGAACACCGTGAGGGATATGATGAGAAAGTTTGATAAACATTGTAACCCTAAGCTAAACGAAACCATGGAGAGATACAAGTTCTTCATGAGAGATCAAGCAACGGAAGAAAATGTGGACAAGTACGTCACAGAATTAAGAGTTTAACACGTTTCCGTCCTCGGTTCTCACTTCGTATGATCTTGGTCCAACTTCCTTGAGTACTGTAGCTTTCTTGTTCCACATCTTTTGATCCTGGATTCGAACAACATCATCTTTGACCAGTGGTGGAAGTGTTTTGGTCGTTTTGTCATAATGTTGCTTTTGTTTGCTTTTTAGATAGTCCATCTTGCTTAGAATGTCTTTGTTGTGTCTCGTTTCTGAATAGCAGGGCAAAGTTGTGCGAAGCTTGCGATTCATTAACAACTCAGCAGGTGATTGGCCACATTCAAGAGTGGCGGTCCTGTAACTCAGAAGAGCTAGATACGGATCAGATCTGCTGTCTGTTGCCTTTTTAAGAAGTTGCTTGACAATATGCACACATTGTTCTGCTTTACCGTTGGCTTGTGCATGCAGGGGACTAGATGTTACATGACTAAAGCCATACTGCATTGCGAACTGTTGCCATTCTCTGCAGTTATAACAGGGTCCATTGTCACTAACTACAATGTCTGGTATCCCATGTCTCGCGAAGAAGGATTTCACATGTGTTATGACATTGGTTGCAGTTGTTTTTGTGAGCAAGGCGATTTCGGGATAGTTGGAGTAGTAGTCAATTACCAGCAAGTAATCTTCTCCATTGAAATAAAACAAGTCTGTTCCAATTTTCTTCCAGGGAGCGGTGGGGAGATCTGGAATCAGCATAGGTTCCCTTGTTTGCTTGCTCTGATACTTTTGACATGTTTCACATTTTGCAATCATATTTTCAATTTCCTTGTTGATGCCTGGCCAGTATACGGCGTCCCTGGCCCTTCTTTTGCATTTCTCGACTCCTAAATGTCCTTCATGTATCCTTTGCAGTATGTCTGTCCTCATACTGTGCGGAATGACAATCCTTTTGTCTCTCAGTAATAGTCCATTTGTCACACGGAGCTCTGACCTGATGTGGTAATACTTTGTTAATGACCCTCTCGGCCAGCCTTCTCTCATATGTGTCATCACCGTCTGCATTTCTATGTCTTTCATGGTTTCCTCCCTTATTTGTTTTGACTTTGAATCTGAGACCGGCAGGGACTCCACTATGAGGTTTACATGAGCCTTGACATCACTTTCAGTGGAGCTAGTGTGGTGTAACTCTGGTGTTCTTGATAGCGCATCTGCTAACACTAGATGTTTGCCTGGCATTTTCATGATGAGGCGCTGGATTCTTGGCGACATCTTACTCAAGTTCTTCTTGATGATGGATATTAATGGACGATGATCTGTCTCAACTGTGAATGTTGGAAGGCCATACACGTAGCAATGGAAAATGTCCAGTCCATAAGCCAATCCCAAACATTCTTTCTCAATTTGTACATATTTTGTTTCAGTTCTTGTCATGGATCTAGAAGCATAAGCTATAGGTTTCCAATTTTCACCTTCTGCTTGTAGTAAGACAGCTCCAAGACCATCTTTGGACGCATCAGTTGAGATTTTCAGTCTTTTTGTTGAATCGTAGTATGCCAAAACTGGCGCAGTCGTGAGCGTAGTTTTCAAAACATTCCACTCTTGCTCGTGTCGACTCGTCCATTTAAACCAGGGGTCTCAAACTCGCGGCCCGCGGGCCAACTGCGGCCCCCGGGACGATAATTTGCGGCCCCCGTCTTAATATTAAAGATTAATGTTCGTGCGGCCCGCAAGATTGATATGAACACTTGTTGTGTTCGGAGCTGAATGAACCAATCACGGTGAGGTATACGGCTCTGGAGGGCGGGACATCGGCCGGGCTGTCCAGTGCCTCGCTCACTCACTCATTCATTCCTCCAATCAGCTGGGCGGAGGAGAAGCCGTGAAGCCGATCACTCCGCTCGGCGCGCACAGTCCTCCGCTGCTCTCAGCATAGAACTGAATGAGGCGCTATGATCCGTGATCCAGCCTGTCTGTGTCTGTAGCCATCTCCGCGAGTGAAACTGAAACTTAACAGTAAGTGCGTTAACATGACACTTGAGAAATTCGGAGAACTGCCGTAATCCAATACGATTGGAGAGCGAAAGTGCGCATGCGCCACAGACCCGCGCGACTGAAAGTTAAAGTTCAACCCGAGAGCTATGTGAGAAGAAGCGCTGCCAGGTCTCTAGCAGCAAGAAGTAGGCAAGAGAAGCCGTGTTCAGAATATTTCATGTTCAATGTTCCATTCAAGTTCAGAAAGTTAAAGGTTAAAGAGCTGTTAATACAGACATTTGAAACGGAATAAAAATAATTAGTTTTCTCTACTTAGCCAGCCAGTGTATATCTACTGTATTGTGGAAATTGTAAAAGAAGGCGACAATTTCTCACTTTCACACACAGCAAGTGTGTTGTTTTATTTTTCACATCTCATCCAACTCTCGAGCCAAAAAAAGTAACGGCTCAAAATCCGTTTCTATACTAACAAGCAAAACTAAACATGGCGGTCCTTAAAGGGACCGCAACTACTTCCAACCATTGCATTAAAGTATTTGCAGTTCGTGGTGAATTATGAATAGAGAAGTCACTACACACGTCCCCCCAGAATTCAACACAACCAAAATAGACAAACTAAAGTTCAAGTCGTGGGGGGCGAATCCGACGGCCGTAGCGGCTACGCCGGACGGGGGTATGAGGAAGCGCGTCCCCAGGGGGTGGGGGCGGAGGAAAAATGGAAACCGGAGACGGGGGAGTCATGGGGGAGGGGACAGAGGGGAGAAGGCTAGGAGAGTGTCCAGTGGGAGGACGACCTCGCCTCGGCGGTCGAGCCACTTCAACCGGCCTGGCCAAGTCCAGGTGAGCTGGTTTAAGGCGGTCCACCGAGACCCGCTCGGGTTTACCCCCCATGTCAATGACAAAATGTTTCTGTCCCGCCTCTAAAACCCGGAAGGGGCCTTCATAAGGAGGGCGCAATGGCCCTCTGTGCCCATCAACACGAATGAACACATAACTAGCTGACAGGAGGTCCCTGGGCACGTGAGAGCCTGGAACACCGTGGCAGGAAGTGGGCAGAGGGGCAAAAAGTCTGGCATTGTCCAAGAGGGTGGAGCGTTGCGCCGTGGCCGACCAAGGGGTAGAAGCAGTTGGCACAAAATCCCCTGGCACCCGTAGAGGCTGGCCATAAACTAGCTCCGCAGAGGAAGACTGCAGATCCTCTTTAGGCGCTGTCCTGATGCCCAGCATGACCCACGGGAGCCTGTCAATCCAGTTGCCGTCCTTCAAAGTGGCACGAAGAGCATCCTTCATTGACCGGTGGAAACGCTCGCAAAGGCCGTTGCTCTGTGGGTGATACGCTGTGGTGCGGTGCAACTTCACCCCCAAGCTGTCTGCCACTGCAGTCCAAAGTTCAGAAGTGAACTGCACGCCGCGATCTGAGGAAATGTCCGAAGGGGTGCCAAAACGGGATATCCAGGTGCCAATAAACGCCCGTGCCACGTCGACTGATTTAATGGATGACAGCGGGGCGACCTCAGCCCAACGTGTGGTGCGGTCGACCATAGTTAACAGGTGAGTGTACCCCTGAGAAGGGGGCAGGGGGCCTACCAGGTCGACGTTCACATGGTCGAAACGTCGCTCAGGCACGTGAAAGTGTTCCAAAGGGGCCTTGGTGTGGCGGTGCACCTTGGCTCGCTGGCACACCATGCAGGCACGAGCCCAATCTCTTACATCCTTCTTCAGGCCGTGCCACACGAACTTGGCTGCCACCAGTCTTTGAGAAGCCTTGGTCCCCGGGTGAGAGAGTCCATGGACAGCATCGAAAACATGGCGCCGCCAGCTCAAGGGAACCACCGGCCGAGGGGTGCCTGTGGAAACGTCACAAAGCAAAGTGGTGCCGGAGCTGTCAAAGACCACGTCCCTCAGGTGCAAACCTGTAGTGGACGACCGGCACTGCTGCACTGTGGTGTCGGTAGCCTGGTCCTTCGCCATACTGCAGTAGTCGAGACCCAGGTGGACCGCTCCAGTCACGGCCCGGGAGAGGCAGTCAGCAACACAGTTGTCTTTCCCTGCCACGTGCTGAATGTCTGTAGTGAACTCGGAGACATAGGTCAGCTGGCGTTGCTGTCGGGCGGACCATGGTTCTGTGGCCTTGGACATGGCGAAGGTCAAAGGTTTGTGGTCGACGTAAACCGTGAACTGGCGGCCTTCCAGCATGTGCCGAAAATGGCGGATGGCGAGGTACATCCCCAGCGGTTCACGGTCAAAAGTACTGTACTTCCGCTCAGGGAGGCGCAGCTGCCTACTGAAAAAGGCGAGAGGCTGCCAGGTACCGTCCACCCACTGTTCAAACACCGCCCCCACCGCGTAGTCAGAAGCGTCCGTGGTCAGTGCCACAGGGGCGGAAGAGGAGGGATGTGCCAGCATTGTAGCCCGTGCCAGAGCTGCTTTAGTGTCCGTAAAAGCCCTGACCCTGCTTTCAGTCCAGTCCACAGTGTGCTTGGGCTTCTTGCCTTTAAGGGCCTCATAAAGAGGTTGCACAGTGCGAGCTGCCCCCGGGATGAAACGATGATAAAAGTTTACCATGCCAAGAAATTCCTGCAGGGACTTCACAGCGACTGGGCGTGGGAACGCTGCGACGGCTTCCACCTTAGATGGGAGAGGAACTGCGCCTGCCTCCGTGACCCTGTGCCCCAAGAAGTCAATGGTGGAGAGGCCAAACTGGCACTTTGCCGGGTTGATGATAAGTCCGTGTTGACTGAGCCGTTGAAAAAGGGTTCGGAGGTGTGGCATATGTTCTGCCGTGGAAGAACTCGCTACCAGGATGTCGTCAAGGTACACGAAAACAAAGGAAAGGTCCCGCAGCACAGAGTCCATCAGACGTTGGAAGGTCTGAGCAGCGTTCTTAAGTCCAAACGGCATGCGCAGAAACTCAAATAATCCAAAAGGTGTGATGACTGCCGTTTTAGGGATGTCAGGGGGGTGAACGGGCACCTGATGGTAGCCCCTAACGAGGTCGACCTTGGAGAAAATCACCTTGGCTAGGTGAGCTGAGAAATCCTGGATGTGTGGCACAGGGTAGCGGTCGGGCGTTGTAGCGTCGTTGAGCCGTCGATAGTCACCACAAGGTCGGCAGCCGCCACCGGGTTTAGGGACCATGTGGAGAGGAGAGGCCCAAGGGCTGTTCGAGCGGCGGACAATCACCAGGCGCTCCATGTTGTCGAACTCCGTCTTGGCCACAGCCAGCTTGGCCGGGTCCAGGCGCCGGGCGCGGGCGTAGACCGGTGGGCCCGTGGTGGCGAGGTGGTGTTCCACCCCGTGTCTGGCAGTCGCAGAGGTGAAGGTGGGCTGTGTGAGTGCAGGGAATTCGGCGAGCAGGCGATGGAAAGCGTCTGTGAGGGGGAGGATGCTGGAGAGGCGGATGACTTCAGCCGGGCCGAGTGTACACTCGTAAGAACAAAAAGTGGCAGCGTCTATCAAACGTTGATTTTTCATGTCCACTAAAAGTCCATGAGCGCACAAAAAATCCGCCCCCAAAAGCGGTACATCGACACGCGCTGTAACAAAGTTCCAACCAAAACGCTGCCCGCCGAAGCACAGTTCCACGAACCTCATGCCGTAGGTGCGGATGGGGCTCCCATTAGCAGCTGCCAAAGGAGGGCCGTGGCTGTCAGCTACCATGTCGATCTGCGATGCGGGCAAAATGCTGCGTTGCGCCCCTGTGTCGCAGAGGAAACGCCGTCCAGAGATAGAGTCGCAGATGAAAAGTAGCCTGCCAACGTTGCCGACGCTCATGGCCACTAATGAGCGCCAGCCACGGCGTTTCCCGGCCCGCCGAACGAGCACGGCGAGCGGCACTTCCTGGCCTTCGGTCCAAACTTGGCGTGGTAAAAACATAAACCAGTAGCCGGCCGCGGGTGAGGGACAGCCGCTGCGACGAGCGCGTAATTATCGGGGGCACCAGCGGCAGCCACGGGGAGGAGAGCCGCTGCACAGTGTTGCTGGCTGGCCAGGAAAAATTTATCAGCCTCCGCAGCTAGCTCTCTACAGTCAGTGATAGCAGTGTTCGCTAAAGCTGCCCTCACCTGTGCGGGTAATTGGCGCAGAAAAAGGTGAAGAAAAAGAAAGTCTGGTTTGTGCTCGCCCAGCAGCTCGAGCATGCGATCCATTAACTCGGAGGGTTTGCCGTCCCCCAGGCCGTGGGGAGAGAAAAGTTTGCTGGCTCGTTCAGCGTCGGAAAGTTCAAAGGTTTTTAATAAGTGAGCCTTCAGCGCATCATATCGTCCGTCTGTCGGAGGAGACTTGAGGAGACTCACGACCCTGGAAGCCGTCGAGCTGCCCAGCGCGGAAACAACGTAGTAATATTTAGTAATGTCCGCAGTGACGTCGCGTAGGGCGAACTGGGCCTCGGTCTGAGCGAACCAAGCAGACGCAGATGATTCCCAAAACTCGGGGAGCTTGAGCGAAACAGCGTTCACGGACATCTTCGCGGTCTGGAATCGTCCAGCAAAAAACGTCGAGGGTCACCAGTGTGGAAATTGTAAAAGAAGGCGACAATTTCTCACTTTCACACACAGCAAGTGTGTCGTTTTATTTTTCACATCTCATCCAACTCTCGAGCCAAAAAAAGTAACGGCTCAAAATCCGTTTCTATAGTAACAAGCAAAACTAAACATGGCGGTTCTTAAAGGGACCGCAACTACTTCCAACCATTGCATTAAAGTTTTGCAGTTCGTGGTGAATTATGAATAGAGAAGTCACTACAGTATGCTCATTATTATTATTTTATTTTTTTATTACTGATTGATTTATTTTTTATTCATCTTTAAGTTAATTTATTTAATTCATTATTTTTTGTTAAAAAATAAAGATATTTGATAACGTTGGAATGTTTTATCAGCGCTTTTCTTGTGGAAATCCTGATGCGGCCCAGTCTCACCCAGACTCTGCCTCTAGCGGCCCCCAGGTAAATTGAGTTTGAGACCCCTGCCCTAAAGGGACATGGAAGGAAAAATAAAAAAACTTTGCGAGATCTCGCAAAGTATTGCGTTCCCTCGCAAAGATTGCGTTCCCTCGCAAAGATTGCGAGAGCTCGCAATCTTTTTTTTTTAAATTCCTGTTGATGTGCTTCCGGGTCATCGTACGTGTAACGGAAAACAACAATCATGGAGCGTGTTCAACCGTTCGTGAGTTTAATAGAATTTTACTTTGAAATTGGCTTGAAATACAAAGACATTAAATCTGTTCTTAATCTTAAATACGGTTTCCAAATAAGCGAAAGACATTTGAAGCGAGTGCTGAACCAAAGAGGACTATTTCGTCGGAAAACGGTCAATGACTTGGGGGTCCTGGTTGACTTCATTCGCAACCAATTGCAGCATTCCGGACAACTACAAGGTTACAGGTGCACAGTAAGTGCAGAGAATATGGACTTCTTGTCAGGAAAGAGGATGTTCGTCTGGTCCTGAAAGAGTTGGATCCGAGAGGAGTGTCGTTAAGGCAAGCAAGACGTCTGAGGGTGAAGATGAAATGACCAAGGTAAATAAAGATGAAGGAAAAGTGGGGAGTGGGGAGATGTGGTACACATGAGAGGGGGGGAGTGAGACAAAAAAGCAGCTTCATGCTATAATTTCTTGCTCATAAAAGCTGATATGACTGTGCAGATCTTTCTAAATCTGTATATTATTTTCAACAGGATGAGTTGGATGACACGGCGCTCGTTTGGAACAGCTATCTCATCAGGCCCTCAAAGAACATGAATGTCCCCAGTGGTCGGCCCAACGTGATGTATACGTTACCTGAACTTTATGTACAAGGGACTTCCTCTCCCCAGTTGACAATGAACAAGTTCAACTGTGCAAAAGCCAGTGTGTCTTTCGTTTGACCATGCCTTGTGATCCGGATGTATTTGCATTGTGTGCTTTCTTAATGGCCCAGTCCGATCTTATGCCACCAAAAGATCCGTATCAGGCTGTGAACTTGTATTTGCACCTCAGAGAGGCCCTCACCGCAACTCTTTAAGTTAGAAAGATTATGTTTTCAGGGTTCAGAGACATTAACTGTTGGTGAAAGTAGTTTTCCTTCCGCAGACCAATCATTAGAATAGTATTTATATTCTATTACAGTCAAACCTTGGTTTTCGTCCATAATCCGTTCCAGAAGGCTGTTCGAAACCCGAATTGTTCGAAAACCGAAACCACGCTCTTTTTAAAATAAAAATGTTTACTGAACACGTCTGCTCACAATGGAAAGCAACACGAGGAAGCGTCACATCCTCGTCTACCCGAGGAAGCATCACTTCCTCGTGTAAGGAAGGCGAGAGGAGTCAAATGGTGAATTCAAGTGCGCTCAGTTTGTTCGAGAACCGAAATTTGTTCGTCATTCGAGGCATAAAAAACTCAAAATGTTTGGTCGAAAACCAAATTGGTCGAGAACCGAGATGTTCGAAAACCGAGGTTGGACTGTATTTTATATTCAAAATGTAAATATAAATTACAGCCATCTATGTTTTGCTTGGTGTTTGGGCCAAACTATATTATGACTCCTCAACTGGTGTGAGAAGTAACATTTATTGAAGCCTGAATTTGACCATTGCCATTTCTTCAACCCCTTGTTCTTCTTTAATCACTACACTTTCAATGGATAATTAAAACACCATCACAATTAAAAAGTTTATCTGCTGTTTTTCTTACTGTATAAGGACAACATATTTGATCTACAATATAAAATGTTTGTTTGTCAAAGCATTATTGGTGTAAATAAACATTCTTTCTTGGTTGCTGACTTTATCCACAAATACTTAACCAACGTGGATGCTGAAGAGTATTCCTGCATACTTGTACATCATCCCAATTGAATTTTCACCTGCTGATGATTACGTAATTGTCACTCATCACTTTCGTCAGCAGGTGGTGTCTTTTGTTAAAAAAAACTTGGAACAAATTTTATTCACATTGACAAATTCTTACAAACATCAATCTCAAACATATAACTGGAATACAAACTAGAAAAACACTTATTTTTCTTCTAACAGTGCAAATATTAGTAACCATTTATGATGTATCAACTTCAAACCTTTGGGTCAAACTGAAAACTCCCATCTTATACCTGAAACCATCATGAGAATAAGTGGTGCAGAAAATGGAAAGAATGGAGAATTATAATGGAATCAAATGCATTGTAATAATGCACAATACACAAATGGAAAATACAACTGCAGACTGCCCATCACGTGGTTAACTATGCCAGATGTTTTACATCTCAAAAGTGCAAATGAACAACAGAGCCAATGAAATGCTTCAACTCACACTCTCTCTCTCTATATATAGACATCTCTCTCTCTATCTATATATATACAGTGTATAGATATATACATCTCTCTCTCTATATATATATATATATATATATATATATATATATATATATATATCTATACAGTGTATAGATATATACAGTAAACATTCCCATCCCCGGAATTCTATGAAAAGGAATATCCTTCACCCGTAATAAAAACCTATGCATTAACATTTTGACTACGATATTACATGTTACCGGAACTACGTAAGCGGAAATTCCACTAGCCGTAACCCGGATGGAGACGTCATGCAGCGGGAGCTTAAATACACGCAACGCTCCACCCGATACGCGGAAAGCCACCAACGGAGACACCTTTTCACGTCGCATTTTTTGATAATCAGATTCGAAACGACGACGTGTAAGTGAGTTTTTATTGGCGTGCGTTTTACTGTAATTGCGAACAATTTCTAACTTTATTCACTTACGTCCTGTTGATCGCGGCACTAGCGTAAAAAGCAACGCCCACTCAACACAACTGGAGAAGATGGAAGAAACGTGTTTGCTTCGCCGTTTATGTCATCGAATTCGAAACGACTATGTGTCAGTGACTTTTTATTGGCGTGCGTTTTACTGTAATTGCGAACGATTTTAACTTTATTTACTTTCGTCCTGTAGATCATGGCATAGAAAATGAGGAAGAACCCAACAAAACAAAGCAACCCAAAATTGACTCATTTTTTCCCAAGACTGAAAAAAAATCAACATTAAAATACTGTACATACTATACTGTGTTGTGGTTTTTTAAATCTACACCTGTACTGTATACTGTACTGCTGTTTTTGTTATATAAACAGTTTTTGGACAGTATATTTTTGCATTTTATTGCTTGTGTTGTTACACATGCAGTTTTCATTATACTTGCAGGTTCATAAAGGACATGTACCATGCTCATTTCCCAAAAGAGGAATTTCTGTTATCAGGACAGATTGGACAGCGCAAACATGAGTCCGTACTAGAGAATATTTACTGTACATCTCTCTCTCTCGCTCGCTCTCTCTCTCTCTCTCTAGATCTAGAGAGAGAGAGAGAGAGAGAGAACACTTCTTGATCGCAAGAAGTGTTCCAAGTCCTCCTCCATGATTCTCTCTTCCCCCGTGTAGTGTCTCTCAAATCAGCCGCGCACGAGAATCAACATTCGCCACACTGACCCGGAAGTAGATCAACGCGCATTTAAAAAAAAAAAAAGATTGCAAACTCTCGCAATCTTTGCGAGGGAACGCAATCTTTGTGAGATCTCGCAATCTTTGCGAGGGAACGCAATACTTTGCGAGATCTCGCATTACTTTGCGAGATCTCGCAAAGTTTTTATATTTTTCATCCATGTCCCTTTAGGGGCTCCGTAGAAAGCAGGAATGGACTATGAAGAAACGTTTTCCCCCACAGCTGACGTGACAAGTGTCAGAGTTGTCATGCAAAAGGCGGCACAGGAAGATTTGATTCTTCATCAAATGGACGTGAAAACTGCGTATTTACACGCACCCATTGATTGTGACATGTTTATCGAACAACCACAAGGTTATGAGAAAAAGTCAAATACTGGTGAAAAACTAGTGTGTAAACTAAAGAAATCTCTGTATGGACTCAAACAGTCGGGCAGACTCTGGAATGTGTTACATTCATATATATGTGAAAATGGTTTTGAGCAAAATTCTGCAGATCATTGTGTATATACAAAAGAGAAACAAGGACCAAACTTCAAAAGAATCTCAACTGAAAAGCTTGGTCTACAGGTTTACTGTGATACAAGTTGGACATCAAATGAGACAGACAGGAGAAGCACATCCTGTTATTGTGCCAACCGATGTGAAGGAAGTTCTTTCATCCCATGGGGAAGTGTTGAACTGTGAATGTTATGTTATACATTTTGTTGTTTTTACCAAGTGAGCTAATAGCGAGTGGGGGTGTTGAGGATTTGTGTTGTGTGTAGCGCGCTTGCTCACTGTTATTGTGAAGGGACATTCCGGATGTACATGTGAGCGCAACTTCCGCCTTTGTTTATGACACTATGTTCATGGCCATCGTCCGTGTTACGACGTGCTGCCTAGTTGTTCTGGCAATATAATAAATATGCCTGAAGTGATCATCTAAACGTGTCTTATTATTGCAAAAGTCTACCGGCCATTCTGTCGTGATTCGCAGCACCACCTCCTTAACACATCGGATTCGAAACGACTCAGTGTAAGTGACTTTTTATTGGCGTGCATTTTACTGTAATTGCGAACGATTTTAACTTTATTTACTTACGTCCTGTAGATCATGGCATCGAAAACGAAGAAGAACCCAAGAAAAATAAAACAACCCAAAATAGACATTTTTTCCCAAGACTGAAAAAAAATCTACATAAAAATACTGTACATACTGTAACTGTGTTGTGGTGTTTTTTTTAATCTACACCTGTACTGTATACTGTACTGCTGTTTTTGTTATATAAACAGTTTTTGGACAGTATATTTTTGCATTTTATTGCTTGTGTTGTTACACATGCAGTTTTCAACATACTTGCAGGTTCATAAAGGACATGTACCATGCTCATTTCCCAAAAGGGGAATTTCTGTTATAAGAACAGATTGGATAGCGCAAACATGAGTCCGTACTAGAGAATGTTTACTGAAGTTATTTATTCCTTTGTTGTGTATTCACAAATGATGAAATCGCAATAGAAATTCTGTAAGGGTGCCTATAAAATTTATTTTGTGATATCCTCGCTTGCTTTTCAGTTTTACTGTATTATTTTACATTTTCGTAGTTTCTTTAAGTAATCATTAGTTTACGTTTTTCGGAGGCGGTCTTGAACGCCTCTCGAGTCGAACGGAAGAAGGCACGTAGACAGACAAAGACGTGCCTGTATTTGTTGAGACTGTTAGGAGCAGCAGAATTTTGGACACCCTGAAGATAGTGCTCAATCTGAGCAGAGTAACTGGACTGGACTAATGTTAGGTGTCCATCTGTCCCTGATCAAACTGTTGCCCTGGGTTGGAATAAAATGAATGTAAAAAAAAAAACAATATTTAGGCACGACAGCATTCAGCAGAGGAGGAGGTTTGGATACATGGATGGATCGATTGGTAATATGTCCCATTGAAATGAATGGAGGCATGGTCGCCAACTGGTGAGCACTCCGGCCTCACAGTGCAGAGATACAAGGTTTGATTCCGGCTGCGGCCTTCCTATGTGGTTGGCATGTTCTCCCCTTGCCTGCATGGGGACTCTGGTTTCCTCTCACATAAAAGCATGCGTGCCAAGTCAATGGAACACTCTAAAATTTAGAGTCTAAATTGTCCCTTGTCTTTGGAGTGCATTCAAATAAATGTAGATTGAACATGATATCTAAGAAAAAAAAAATATTACATTGATGGTCAAGACTATGACTATGCCAATGGCAATAGCTCCATCAAACTGAGAAATGGCACCTCTCCAAGATTTTCTTTAAATCGAGGAGTGCGCCAAGGCTGTCTGGCCTCTCCATTTCTGTTTCTATTGTGTATGTGACTCCTCACCTGTCATATCAGAAGAAGTGCCATCCAAGGGATATCTATTGCAGGCAGAGAAATCCTGATTAGTCAGCTTGCCGATGACATTACCTTACTCCTAAAAAAACTCCAGCCAAGTATCTGCTGCAATTAAAACGGTCGAACAGTTCTCAGCGGCCTCTGGTCTCCACCTAAATCTCAACAAATGTGAACTGTTCCCTATCCATGACCGGAATGAGACTTCGACCTGCAACATCCCAATCAAAGAAAAAGTTACCTATCTAGGAATTACCATTATGAAAAACGAGGCCATGCGATGTACAGCAAACTTTGACCCAATTGTTAACAAAACCCAGGCCAAGCTTAACCAGTGGCTAGGTAGAGATCTTTCTTTAAAAGGACGTACGCTACTGACCAAAGCGGAAGGACTGTCACGTCTTACGTATGCAGCAATCTCTTTGTCTGTGAATGAGAAAATGTGTAAGAATATCAATAAGATGCTTTTCGACTTCTTATGGAGGAACAAGACTCACTATGTGAAAAGGTCTGTTGTAATAAATACATACGAAACTGGTGGATTGAACTTCTTGGACTTCTCTACCCTCAATAATACGTTTAAAATCAATTGGATCAAACTATTTTTAGGTAATCCCTCATCTATTTGGAACTTTATACCTAACTATATATTTTCTCAACTTGGTGGTCTTAACTTTGTACTCTTATGTGACTACAAAATAGAAAAAAATCCCTTAGCTTTATCCAGTTTCCACAAACAAATACTTTTGGCTTGGTCCTTGATATACAAACATAATTTTTCCCCTCATAAATGCTTTATCTGGAATAATCGTTACATCTTATACAAGAATAGATCATTATTTCTCCATAATTGGTTCAGTAATAAAATAATCTTGGTCAGTCAACTAATCAATAATTAAGGGTTTCTTCTAAGTTACTCTGAATTTTTAAATAAATTTAACCTACCTGTCACCCCAAAGGAATTTGCTACAGTCATGGATGCTATTCCTTCTGGAATCTTGACCCTCTTGAAAGGGGTGGACAGAACAACCTCCACACCAACCCTGGACCCCAAAATGACTGCTATCGGCAAATCCTGTTTTACGTCAACATCAGTCAGAAATAATAACCCTGTTTCAAAAGATATTTCAACAACCCCACATATTATTACTTACTGGTCTGGTTTTGTTGATAATCTAATGTTGGGGGACGAGCGGCCTCCTCTACCCCGCGTGTTCATTGAATTTCGGACGAGGAGAATGTTGGTTCTTCAAATACAGGCTGGAGTCAATGAACAGTCGTCTTCGAAGCTTTTAATTTAGTTTACTGCAGTTTACGAATCGATTCGGGCTCCTGAGGGTTCCAGATTTCAGTCAGAAAGCGTAGGACAAACACATTCATGAGATTATATAGAGACAATATAATAATGAGAGGCAGGGAGGTACGCCTCTCATGCAAATCCCGGAAACAAAGAAAGTAACATGTCATCTGACCCGGTGTGGCTGGAGGAAGTTGGGAGTGGTGAGGTGAGACCAGACCACCACAACCCACCATTTGGTGAGATGGCAAGTTCCAGACCCCCGCTGTGCATACATCCTGAGATAAGAGGTCTTCCCAGGGGGGCTTAACAGCAACCAGGGACTTACCCAAGGTGCGGGGGACATCAGAAGACACTTGGGGGGCCGTTAATCAACCAAGGAGGAAGAAGACCAAATGTAACACTACATACGTTGTTTTAAGTGTGCAAACATGTTCAGGAAAGAGACTGGGATCAATAGTACTCATAGTAAGGCGCAGTCCCTCAATAGCTGCAACACAGATACTTGAGATAACAGTTGTTCTTTTGATGTTAAACAAGTCCTATGGAGGGGGGCCCTAAAAGTGGTGGGGGTGAGGGACACTAAAGGTGATTGTAAACACAGTGAGCAGGAAATACCTCCAACAACATTCTACATTCCTTGTTTCTTTCAAATCCAACTAACAGAGAGAAATAACACCTCAACACTACACTGGGGAAAAATCTGGTCTCTCCCATACAAATACTTCTTGACTAATAAAGTAAGGGAAATCTCTTTTAAAATGATACACAAATATTACCCCACCAAGCATTATCTTCTTCGGTTCAAGAAAGACATCTCTGTTGATTGTTCATTTTGTGGAATGTACCCTGAAACGATGGTTCACTTGTTCTGGCAATGCCCGTATACCAACACATTTTGGAAAGCTGTATCGAGATTCATTATTGAATGTATTGACTCTGACTTTATGCTATACTGGAAAAATGTACTATTTGGGTTCTACAAAAGTAAGGAAAAAACACTAAACAAACCTTCATTATAAATTTAATAATCATTCTTGCTAAGTTCCATATCCACAAATCCAAATGGAGTAATTCAAAACCTCTTTTTTTAATTTTTCAAGCAGAAACAAAGCAGTATTTGAGTTCTATTAAGGATTCCAAAAACAAGAAAGCTGTTAAGACTCTGGCTATATGCTCCTTATTTGAATTTTTTGTTTAAAATCCCCTGGCTTCTCTTTTTGTTCAAATGTTTGTAATAAGTACATGTATTAATAACATGTTTGTTTTGTTTTGTATTTACTGAGAATTGTATTGTGACTTGTTCAATAAAGATTGTTTAAAAAGAATTTCCTAGTGGCAGAGCAATTAATATTTCCCGCCTGCAAAGCCATTGTAAATGAGATGTTTGGACCTAAAGCGGCTAAAGAAATAGCCTGACTGCCGTAAAAACAAAAAACAGAAAGCCTTAGAGCTGTGGAGGAAGAGCTTCGTGTGTCTTTGATCGATTGCTGCCAGGATCTCAGATCTGTGTTCATCCAAATCATTTATCACACTGAGGATGAAATAAAGAGAATAAATATGAAAGATTATAAAATATTTGATTGATGTTTATTT
This sequence comes from Hippocampus abdominalis, assembly GCA_018466805.1. Lineage (NCBI taxonomy): Eukaryota > Metazoa > Chordata > Actinopteri > Syngnathiformes > Syngnathidae > Hippocampus > Hippocampus abdominalis. The sequence continues at coordinate 565,634 of CM031696.1, forward strand.
GATTCCTATTCAAGGCGTTGTAATACAATGTTATTATTCAATGTTAAAAAACGCGTATAATAACAATACTTAACTATATATATATATATATATATATATATATATATATATATATATATATATATATATGCTGGCAGCGGCTCCAACGTGCATTTTGAGTTGCTTTTCTGGCCGCAAGAGTGACAGAACATATTAAACACATTCATGTAATACAGTAGACCAGTGTTTCTCCTTCGTTTTAGAGCCAAGGCACATTTCTTTCACTGAAAGAAATCTCGTGGCACACCACTACCTGAAAATGTGAAAAAAAGCTTATTTTAACAATTCAAGTTTTGTTATATATATATATATATATATATATATATATATATATATATATATATATATATATATATATATATATATATATATATATATATAACAAAACTTGAAAAATGTGAAAAAAAGCTTATTTTAACAATTCAAGTTTTGTTATATATATATATATAACAAAACTTGAATTGTTAAAATAAGCTTTTTTTCACATTTTCAGGTAGTGGTGTGCCACGAGATTTCTTTCAGTGAAAGAAATGTGCCTTGGCTCTAAAACGAAGGAGAAACACTGGTCTACTGTATTACATGAATGTGTTTAATATGTTCTGTCACTCTTGCGGCCAGAAAAGCAACTCAAAATGCACGTTGGAGCCGCTGCCAGCATGTGGCAGTGTTGCGCTCCATTGGCGCATTGAGAGAAGACACCCATAGACAGACACATTTCGAGCTGGTGATTTAGCCGCCATCTTGAACCGGTACAGCACGGCGCCATTCACTTGGATTTACAGTATTTGACTGTGTTTGGCTCCCATAAATTCATCCTCACTCGTCCTAATTTTCACCAATTTTGACACGGATTAGTTTGTTAGAAACATCAGACATGGAGTTATAATACTATACTATTAGATAATTTTATAATCGAGGCTTTTATAACATGTTAAAAATAAAGGGGATGACATTTTGTATTATTATAAATAACAGATCTGAAGAAACACAAACATCAACAATGAACTTGACTTAATATTACAACTTTAGCTTTTCTTTCTGTTACATTCTTGAACAGTGTGGAATTAAATGAAATATAATTAAGCTTCGAAAACAAATATTTTAAACATCAATTATAGCTTTATTTGCAACATGTTTCAATGCAGGTCAAAATTGAAATATCGGCTAATTTTCTACTTTGAGTTCTTACTTTTATTCCGATTCCAGAGGAAGAGTCCCTCAGCAGTCATGAACCTCAACACATGTCACTGTAGTTCATTAATTTCATCTTCCTCAGTTACATTTCCAGCATTGTTATCACTGTTAGAACAGTGAAACTATTTGCCAAACCAATGTATTGCTGCTTAAAATTATGCACATTGAATTCATCATAATACAGTACTTTCACCTGAGGCTGCACGGTGGTTTGCAGCCCCTTCCTGCAAACTCAGCTCAGGCCCTGCTATGTGGTGTTTGCATTTCCGGGCCTGCCATGGAGGGCTCTCTCCAGGTGCTGCGGCTTCCTCCTGCATTCTAAAAATATGCATAACAACTGAAAAGAAGACAAAATTGCCCATAGGCATGAATGTTTACATGTCTATATAGACACACATACAGATGATACAGGTTGCAGGTTGCCAGAATCTTGGACCCACTGTGACCGTAGCCTTTTCAAGTGATAAAGAAAATGAAGAGATGGATGGCACTTCACCCCCACAAAAAAAAAGATCTAAAAATGCCCATACACAATCAGGGCCACCAAAATTAAAACATGCTATCCTCTTGTGTGTCAGGCATTTCAGAACTCAAATGCTTCCAGACAGGCTCCTACTCGACACATATGATTGAATATTGTCAGTGGTCTAAACAGGAAATGAAACTTTTATTTTTTGTGGGGTTGGCAGCAAAAGAGGAAAGGGTTCTCTTCATGGTTTTATGAACAAGCGAAGTTCTGTATTTTTCTTTTTTTCGTCGACAGGAAGTGATGGCAATGTGACCATTGGGGAGGACCCACATTGTCACAAATACGATAAAACAACAGTGAGTGATTTCAGGCCATTTGCAGTTCCCATAACGGATTGTGCCCTGATCATGGAACATGTAAGTTGTTGCTTGATTGTCCTGCTTTTCAGTTGACTTCGTTCAGTGCAGACTGCATTGATATTTTGTAAGCGAAATAGAGATTCCATTAATTTACCAAAGTTTGGTGACATTACAATGCCACAGAGAACGTTCATAACTGAAATTTCAGCATGATGCAAGTTGAGAAATGTGTGAGGGCTTTTTTTTTTTCGTCACATTTTCTTAGTACATGTCAGTCCCTTACATCCATGTTGGTTTTACTGCACTTTGAGTGACTAACATCAGTTCAGTTTTGGTTTGAAAATAAAACTGCATGATTGTCTCATTTGGACATGGTCAGGGAAAGAAAAGAGATTTTGTTCCCATGCTACAGTTACTTTTGATGAAGGAAACCGTTTTAATAATTTAATGGTAAATACACAGCATAACCTAATGCAAGCTTTAAAAAGCATTGATCTGCCAAAATAAAGTGAATAAAAGGGATAAAGTGTGCATCAATTGACTTTGCTATGAATGTTAAGGTTTCAGTGGTATTGGTCATTTTGTTTTGGACAGAAATCAGAAACTCACCTCGAAACAAGCTATTACAGGAAAGCGTGTTGTAAGGTCATTTATATCTGCTTGTATTCGTTGAGCAAGTAGCTGTCAACGTGCATCTTATGTGGGTGTATTTTGAGGAAGCCTATTTAGCAGAAAAAGGAAGTCAAGCACTGTACGGAAATATCCAGCGTGTAAAGAAAATGAGCACAGCACAACCTTCAGCAAATTGTCCTTTAAAAAAAGACACTTTGAATTATTAAACAAATATAATCCACATTCCTAACCATCAGGTCTAATCAAAGTGGTTAAGATTTATAGATCATGTACTACTCTAGAATGTAGATCAGTGATTCTCAAACCCTTTACAACAAATATCACATTGCTCTCCATTGGTCAACATTAAAATACAGTTGTATAGTAGGCCTAAGAATTTATCTAAAATCAGGCCAAGGTTTTATCCCCAAAACTGTATTTAATATTTGTGTTCACCACTGTAACATGATGTTTTACACACAGTTCAAACTATGCCTGCATAGCTGCCAAATGTGATGTATTGTCCGCATTTTGTTATGGAAATCACTGAAAGCAAACTTGTAACGGCCGTAACACTGACAGTTCTGGATATTTTCCAAAATTAGTCACTTAATTTCTCAAATAGGCTGAAAAGGAGCAAAGCGATTTCACAGAAGTAGTAGCAGTGCTCTCTCTCTCTCTCTCTTTCTCTCTCTCTACATATATTCAAGACAAGTCTGAAATGCATTAAAACCTTCACAGGTGAAATTAATGTGATCTTCTCTAAGCTTTTGAATGCACATGTGTCCCACTGTTAAATATTTCAGTACTTTTTGCACAAGTTGCTGTTCTCTACTGAGGAGCTGAATGGCAAAATTCACAACAGCCGTTCTTGAATCGACGAATAAATGTCCTGGTTCAGTTAGAGCTAGTGTTAAAACAGTGGTCCTCATCATGCCGTTCACATTTTGACATCATGAGACCAAGATGACACCTAACAACAGATCAACAGTACCTTGCCTTTATAATGCTTCAAACAGGACGTTCTCAGACAGGAAGTGGCCACTGAGCTTAGAGTGCCACAGAGTGTCATCTGTGGGTTCCATCAGAGACACAGAGAGACTGGAAGAGTCACAGAAAGATGTGGAAGTGGATGTCCTTTGGACACATCCCATGCTGATGACCACTACATTATGAACATCGTGCTCTGAGAAAGCGGATGATGAATGCCACTCAACTCCAGCCACGTTTAAGGGAGACGACAGGCTCCCAAGTGTCACGTCAGACCATTTGAAACCGTTTACATCAGCGCGGTATGTTGGACAAAATGGTGGAAGCTCAAAAAGGAAGAGTGTCGCATGACTTTTAGGAAGGACTTTGCCAAAAGATCCAGAACCATTTTGAAATTCGAGAAAGTTGTTTTGATTTAAGGGGTACTAACCTATACAAAAAATCCAAAACACGAACAAACACCAAGCAAAGGAGTGTATCTGTAACAGGTGTAAATTTGTGGAATAATTTCGAAACGGACCTGAAAATGAGTAACTCGCTTGCTGAGTTCAAAAACAAATTCAAGAGAGTAGTACAAGAAAACTACACAAATCAGAATTAAGCCAATACAATTTGATACATTTAAAAATATAGAAATACATTAGAATTACATTGATAAACGAAATGAAATGCAGTATCTGTTATGAGGGGCGGCCCGGTAGTCCAGTGGTTAGCACGTCGGCTTCACAGTGCTGAGGTACCGGGTTCAAATCCAGCTCCGGCCTCCCTGTGTGGAGTTTGCATGTTCTCCCCGGGCCTGCGTGGGTTTTCTCCGGGTGCTCCGGTTTCCTCCCACGTTCCAAAAACATGCATGGCAGGCTGATTGTGCACTCTAAATTGTCCCTAGGTATGAGTGTGAGCGTGGATGGTTGTTCGTCTCTGTGTGCCCTGCGATTGGCCGGCAACCAATTCAGGGTTTCCCCCGCCTACTGCCCGAAGACGGCTGGGATGGGCTCCGGCACCCCCCGCGACCCTAGTGAGGATAAAGCGGTTCGGAAAATGGATGGATGGATGGATATCTGTTATGAATTTGAGAAAATCGACATATACATGTGCTAGAATGAGTATGTACAACAAACCGAAAGTTGTATAATTAGATAACTACAGCACACATATAGATAAAAGTATTTGTTGATATGTAGACGGTTTCCTTTTTTTGTGTTGATAAATTCATATATTATATAACAGGGGTAGGACTAGATAAATTTTTTACTTCTTCCCACTCCTTTGAACATATCATTTGTGATGATGATTATTTTCTTTTCCTTTTTTATATCTTACCAACTGTTGCTTCACTTCTTGCCAATTGTTGCTGTATTGTATATTTAATATGTTCAATAAATAAACAAACAAACAAACAAACAAACAAAAAAAGACTTGAGACAAGCACTGGGTGGTCAGGAGGCGCTTCCAGATGACTGGACAACTACAGCTAATGTGATCAGGAAGATAGGTAGGTAGTACTTGGTATATCATCTGGAAGGAAAGTAGTTAAGGAAAGAAGACTTGGTGGTGGAATGAAGAGATGCAGGAGTGTATACAGAGAAAGAGGTTAGCTAAGAAGAAGTGGGTTACTGAGAGGACTGAAGAGAGTAGACAGGGAGATGCAGCGCATGGTGAAAGTAGAGGTGGCGAAGGCCAAACAAGAGGCCGTCGATGACTTGTATGCTAGGCTGGACAGCAAGGAGGGAGAGACGGATCTATGGTGCCAATTTTTAAGAACAAGGGAGATGTGCAGAGTTGTAGTAACTACAGAGGAATAAAGTTGATGAGCTATACAATGAAATTATGGGAAAGAGTAGTTTAAGCTAGACTAAGAGCAGAAGTGAGCAGCAGTATGGTTTCATGCCAAAAAAAGAGTACGACAGATGCAGTATTTGCTTTGAGGATGTTGATAGAGAAGTACAGAAAAGGTCAGAGGGAACTGCATTGTGTCTTTGTAGATCTGGGGAAAGCGTATGACGGGGTGCCCAGAGAAGAACTGTGGTATTATATGAGGAAGTCTGGGGTGACAACGAAGAACGTTAGAGCGGTGAAGGACATGTATGATGACTCTAAGACAGTGGTAAGGTGTGCTGTAGGTGTGACGGAGGAATTCAAGGTGGAGGTGGAACTTTGCCAGGGGTCAACTCTGAGCCCCTTCTTATTCGCTATGGTGATGGACAGGCTGACAGACAGGAATCTCCATAGTATCTGCTCTGATGTTTGCATATGACATTGTCATCTGTTGTGAGAGCAGGGAACAGGTGGAGGAGAAACTAGAGAGATGAAGGTTTGCCCTGGAAAGGAGAGGAATGAAGGTCAGTCGCAGCAAGATGGAATAGATGTGTGTGAACGAAGAGGGACCCAAGTACAAGAGTGAGGTTACAGGGAGAAGAGATAAAGAAGGTGGAGGATTTTAAGTAGTTGGGGTCAACTGTCCAACTGGCAATGGAGAGGTGCAAAAGAGGTGAAGAAGCGGGTACAGGCAGGTTGGAACGGCTGGAGAAAAGTGTCAGGTGTGCTGTGTGATAGAAGAGTTTCAGCTAAGATGAAAGGAAAGGTGTATAAAACTGTGGTGAGACCAGCCATTCTGTTTGGACTGTGTGTGTGTGTGTGTGTGTGTGTGTGTGTGTGTGTGTGTGTGTGTGTGTGTTACACACACACACTCTCTGCTTGTTATTAATATGATATATTTTTGCACACTGCACCCTAAGCATCCTCTCAGTTTCACCATCACACAAAAAGTAATTAAAATAAATAAATAAATAAATGAGTTCCCCTCTAACCTATGGTGGCACATGATCTGCATCATACTTTTTTTCAGGTTACTCATCATGGCATGAGTGTGTTTGTGTGTGTGTGTATGCAATCGCGGGAGGTTGGTTGCTTGAAAAGTAGATCTCCATCATGAGTGAAATCAGGCATACAGTAGCTGTAACCCCAGAGTTTGCTGCCACATTACTGATCTAATCAGCAAGCGTCACTAAGCATCAGCTGCAGCAACTCGCTCTGCACAGACTCCTTCACTTGGGCCCTCTTTGGAAAGTTAAATTTCCAAACCGATATGCCATATTTCCTTCACCTTTGTTGGATGATATCATCACGCCAAGTGGCTGATGGTTTCGTGGTATACTCGCCAGACTTGTGTGTGTTCAGCGTGGGATCGGTTCTCACTCAGTGATGGAGTGAATGAGGGTATGAATGGTCATTTGTCTTTATATGTACCCTGAGAGGGGACCGGTTCAGGGTGCGGTCTGCCTTCTGCCCAATGTCATCTGTGATAGGCCCCCGCAACCCTGTTCAGGATCAGTGGTGTTGGAATTGGATGGACGTAATCGGGCCAAGGAAAGATGAAAAGAGGCTTCTTTTCCAAAATAGGAAAGGACAGCACTGTTGTTGCTGACATGTTTAGCTTTCAGACTTAACCTGCAAAATAATGTTAGATTAATACTGAAATAGGCGGCATGTTAGTTGACTCGTTGGTACATCTGCTGCTCAGGACAGAAGTCATGTGTTCGATTCCGTGTCCTGGCCCTTCTTTTGTGGAGTTTGCATGTTCTCCCCATGCCTGTGTAGGTTTTCTCACACATTCCAAGAACATGTACGGTAGGTGAAATGAACCCACTATATACTAGGTCCGCAACAGGTGGACCTCGGTCCACGTGCACCACCTGTTTGTGGATTCAGAGCAAAAAAAAGAAATTCTGATAACAACGATGCTGACCAGTCATCATCGTGCATTGACACACCCTCCTCCTTCAGGCGCAGGGAGCGAGAACTTCTTTGCACCGCAAATCAGAGCAGATAAAATAAAAAAGCTGAAAAAGTCATATGAGACTTCTCGCAAGAAAATGACCTTGTGCATGACAGAACAGCAAAAGGCAATGGTGTGCTCACTCAAAATGTCCAAGCAGTTCTGTGATGGAATACAAAATGCAGTGAATGAATCCACTGGCATCCCCTGCACAGTTGGTGGTGGTTGTGAGATATTATGATGAGGCAAAGGAGGATGTTATTGAAGATGTAAGAGCATAGGAATGCTGAATAAAAAAAAAAATGTAAAAAGAGGGACAAATGTGAACAAAGTTCTGTCAATTGCTACTGATGAAGCTCCAGCCATGTTGGGAAGACCGAACGGACTGGTTTCACGTCTGAGAGCAAACCATCCCGGCCTGACAAAATTAATGTTTTGTACACCTTAATTGACTTTGTTTATCTGAGGAGATGGGGGTTTGTTTAGATAAAGGGACATATTGGTCTTATTTTTAAGGTCATAGATGAATATTTGAATTGAGGCGACATTTGATTCACCTCCACTGGAGGAAAAGCAGTTCCCCAGTGCTGTGTATTTAAAAAGAGGGGTCTCTTTAATGACTGTGCCATAGATTTTTTTTTTTGCACCCTAATGACTGAGGTCTTCCCATTTGTTGACCAAGGAACAATATGAGGGGTTTGTTTTGTTAATTTTGCTGAAAGGAAAAGGACACCACTTTGTATTACTTTTGACATGGATGTTTATTGAATATTTCCAAAGACGCTAAAGTTACCTTCAGTGGGAGTTGTTTATTTATTTTATTATTCAGAGTAATATTAAGCAAGGAAGAATATCCGTGTGATACTGAAAATAAACGTTTTTGTGGCTTCTAGTAACTCCTGCATCTTATTGTACAGTACACCCCATGGATGGATGGATGGAGTTTCTCAAAATTTATTTTCTGGACCTTTTACATTTCTAATTGAGAAGCCCTGCTTTATATTGTCCCTTGGTGTAATTGTGAGTGTGAATGGATGTTCGTCTCTGTGTGCCCTGTGATTGGCTGGCAACCATTTCAGGGTGCCCGAAGACAGCTGGAAGAGGCTCAAGCACGCCTGCGACCCTCGTGACGATGAGTTGCTTGGATAATGGATGGCTGATATTAAATTGAAAAAGATTCAGATTCTAATTGTTGTTTTTGTGAAGGATCACTGATTATGTTTTTCATTAATTTTGGAAATGCCCATTCGCTCATAAATTATGGATAGTTGTTTCTAATTTTATTTCTGTTTCTGTCAAACCAAACCTTTCCTTTTGCTTTGAACAAATATTCCTTGTCCTCCTTGACTGTCCACTTGAGGCAAAAAGAAATGTTGATTTACATTTTTTTAAATGAGTGGGGTTATTTAAAATATTATTTCTAAAGCTTGAATGGGAAATGTGAGCATCTTTGTAAAGTCTGTCAACTACTTAGTGTCCTGTTACATTAAATGTTGCCGCCGTAAAGAATTGTGGGTAGTATCCTTTCCCTTTGGTCAGGAGTAACCTTTGCTAAAAGGGGCTTAAAAGTTCCATCCAGGCACCTTTCTTAAAATATTTGTCGAATTTAAACGGTCCTATCCTCCAAGTGCTTGGGAATGTTGATATCCAGGATGATGGCTAGGTGGTCGAGATGGTGAGGTTGGAGCTGGAGAAGTGGTTGATGGTGATGCCAGTTGAGTAGACCAGGTCCAGGATGTGTCCACGATTGTGGGTGGGGAAGTTGATGTGTTGAGTCAGGTTGAAGCATTTAAGTATGTCCAGGAATTCAGCTGCATTTTTGCAGTCTGTGGAGTCGATATGGATATTGAAGTCACCTCGTAGAAGAATGGAAGATGAAATGGAACAGAGTTGGGTGAGAAATTCAGATAAGTCGGAGAGAAAAGCTGGGTGCTAGTACTGTAGTGCTAACACACACAGCATCCTACTGGAGGATAAACTGCAGCACGCCGGAGTGGAGCACCACCTCACATCATGGATTACGGATTACCTCACAAACCGACCACAGTATGTGAGGGCACAGGGCTGTGAGTCGGACAGGCTTCTCTGCAGCACTGGGGCGCCGCAGGGGACTGTCCTGGCTCCATTCCTGTTCACCCTCTACACCTCGGACTTCAGATACACCACTTCAACCTGCCACCTTCAAAAGTTCTCTGACGACTCTGCGATTGTCGGCCTCATTACAGAGGGAGATGATCGGGAGTACAAGAGACTGACGGGGGACTTCGTGGACTGGTGCCAGCAGAATCACCTCCAGATTAATCCTGGAAAAACTAAGGAGCTGGTGGTGGATTTCTGCAGGAAACAGTCATCACCTGCACCGATGAACATCAAGGGTACGGACATAGAGAGGGTGACCTCCTACAAGTACCTGGGTGTTCATCTCAACAATAAACTTGACTGGTCAACCAACTCAGACGCCCTGATCAGGAAGGGACAGAGCCGCCTCTTCCTACTCAGGAAACTAAGGTCTTTTGGGGTTCAGGGGTCTCTCCTTAAGACCTTCTATGACTCTGTGGTGGCCTCGGTCATCCATTATGGCATTGTCTGCTGGTCAGGCAGCATCTCGGCCCGGGACAGAAACAGACTGGAGCGACTGGTCAGGAGGGCCAGTTCTGTCCTGGGCTGCTCCCTGGACACTGTGGAGGAGGTGGGCAGCAGGAGGATGCTATCAAAACTAAAAGCTATGATGGACAGTCCCTCCCACCCCCTCCAGCCCACCCTGACAGCACTGGGCAGCTCCTTCAGCCAGAGACTACTACACCCGCGCTGCAAGAAGGAGCGATATCGCCGCTCATTCTTACCGTCTGCTGTCAGGCTGCTCAATAAACACACATGAAAGAAAAAAAACAACAACAAAAAAACGGACTCAAGCCATCCATACATTGTAAATAGCACAGCCACCTTATATTTTGTATTTTGTATTTTTTATCTTGCATTCTGTACTGCGTACAGCTCTATTTTGTTCTGGAACATTTATTTGCATGCAATACTTTGTTTTTCTTTTTACCCCACCCCCCTTCCCCCTCCAATTCTGCTGCTGAAGATTGCAAATTTCCCCAGTGCGGGACAAATAAAGGTTTTCTTATTCTTATTATTCTTATCCATATCAAACTCGCGCGGGCAGCACTAACATTAAACTTTCATATCAAGGAGGGAACCTCAAACTAGCGTCCGGTGGGCCGCATTTGGCCCGCGGGCTGTGAGTTTGAGACCCTGTTCTAGATGCTCTTGGCATTTTGCCTTGTAGCTTCTTGCATTTTTTGTTGTATCTTTTCATTATTATCTTGTCCTTTGAGTTGACAAGCGATTTATGTTTTTCTCGTTCCTTGCCTTTTGCAAGTGTTTTTGGTTTGTTTTCACTATTTCCTGATCCTTTGTGACCAGTGTTCTTCATTGTACTTTGTTGGTCTTGCGTTCTTTTGTGAATAAATACTTTGTGTCAAATCTCTTGTTTGTGCCGACATTTGCGGAGTATTGAACCTCAACATTCTCTCCGGCGGGCTATTCCACAAACAGGCACCATACAAAAGTTTGTCGTATTACAGTGTCAATTCAAGAATTGATTGGTTTTATGAGCAAAACTTCTTTGCAAAGAGAAAAATATATTTTGAGCCTTGAAAACACTTATTCTGGTTTGATGTATTTTGGAGAATTTATAATGGAAACCAAGTGTCCTTGGACGGCTGCATGTGCGCCTGCAAATGATTGACACACCCACTTGATCATGCCTTCTGTCTCTTCTGCAGTCTCTATAGGTTGGTTTTATTGTGGTGGGACAAGTTTTAAAACATTTAAATAAAATTAAAGCCGAAGATGGAGCCAGAGAAGGATGATTCTAAAAAGATCATTTTGATAGTATTCTACTGTAAGGTCACACCTGATCAGACATATTATGTAAAAAAAAAAAGTGAGCAAAAATTGGATTGTATGGATATGTAAGTTAATTGTGCCTTTGAGTATTTTATTTATTTTACATTTGCAACTTCACAGGGCTCTGTACATTTGGTGTCGACAGAAGAAAAAAAAACAATCCACTTGTGGCAGCATTTACTATTCTATTCATGCATTTTGAATTAAACATTTGTACATACATGAAACATTGAACATTTTTTTTTCATTTAAGGCCACACATGAGGACCAAGTTGAATGTAACCACCCCAAATTCCTTGGTAAGGCCGGTTGGATTAAAAAGGCCCCTTGCAGGCTGCTGGCAAGCTATAAAGACAGATACATCCATGTGGGCAAGACTGCTATTGCGGTATATGAAAATGAGGTACAGTATGTTGTCATTTCTAGTAATAACACAGGCTTTCACACGCGGGTGCTGGAGCCTATCTCAGTTGTCTTCAGGCAGTAGAAGGGGGACACTCTGAACCGGTTGCCATCCAATCACAGGACACACAAAAACGAACAACCATCCACGCTCACACTCTCTCACCAAGTGACAATTTAAAGTGTTCAATCAGCCTGCCATGCACGTTTTTAGAACGTGGGAGGAAACTGGAATACCCAGAGAAAACCCACGCAGGCACAGGGAGAACATGCAAATTCAACACAGGAAGGCCAGAGCCGGGATCGAACCCACGTCCTCTGCACCTTGAGGTCGATGCGCAAACCACTCGAACACCTCCCTCTCAGCCATCGATGCTGGGAAATGTGCATGCCACTGCACTGCACTAGAACCGGAAATGTCACTTTACTGCACCAAAACAAAGCATGTTATCGTTACAATATACTGTATGTATTGTTGTACAGCATTACTTGACCAATATTTATAATTTTATATGTGCCAGTGGGTGAAATAGCAGGAGCTTGTGGCCAAAACGTAACAGAAAGTGCACGCCGCATTGGGTACATTGAATTGATTCATTTGATCCCAGATATTCTCTTTGTCATTCACATCCTCTTCCAACTGGCATTTTTGCAATCGTTTCGTTCAAGTTTGAACACATCGTGCGACGTGTTGTGAAAAACAACTGTAGAAGGAGCTAAGATAAATCAACACAAATACAATTATTATTCATCTTCATTCTTTGTATTACTGTATAGCTTCATTCCTTGTTCAGAACTTTGCTTCAGACTTTATTGTAAAATTGTCTACCTTTATTTTCACAGGTCTCTAGTTTGATGTCTAAGATATTTAAAGTGAATATGGACCTATGAAAACAGTGTAAAATAGGTTCCTCCACACCCTCGGAATTTTATTGTTGAACTACTTCATTTGTCCTTGATATTGATGAATAAAACGTACTATGTGTTACAGGACCTCAAGAACTGCATTGGAAGTCTTGACCTACAAAACTATGATAAATGTCATGAATTAAAAAGTCCATTCATGAGGAAACACAGACTGATGCTTATTCGATCGCCCGAGTCTGGAAATAAGGTAAGCTGTCAGAAGATTTTTGTGAAATGCCAATCCTAATGCAATATGATATCAATGCGTTGAATGCTGATTGAGTGACAAGGCACAGAAATTCAAAACCAGCCTCACCCAGACCTCACCCTTAAGGGGAGAGCATGAATCAGAATCAGAATCAGAATCATCTTTATTGGCCAAGTATGTAGAACACACAAGGAATTTGACTCTGGTATAACACGCTGCATTAGTATCATCATAAACAAGGACATGACAATAGTATGAAAGGACATTTCGTAATGTAGTGAACCGTAGTGCGGTAGTACAGTGACAACTGTGAGACAAAGTGCAAAGTATTAAGCAGAGCTAAAATGATCAGTGGTAGGATACAATACTATAACAGTTGGTGCAGAAAATCATTGAACCATTTTAAAGTGACCAGTAGCAGTATTTGTTTACAAGAAGTGTGCAATTATGTAGATGTCCTTGAGCGCTTTAAAGTGTCTGGTGCGGTGGAGTATAAATCAGTGACTGTTTAGGGAGTTAATGGCTAGAGGGAAGAAGCTGTGTAAGTGTCTGCTGGATTTGGTGCGCATGGATCGGTAGCGCCTGCCTGAGGGGAGTAGCTGGAAAAGGTGGTGGGCGGGGGGCGGTGGATCCAGTAGGATTTTCCGTGCCCTTGTTTTGATTCTTGCAGTGTGCAAGTCCTCAAGTGTGGGTAGGGCGGTGCCAATGATTTTTTCCGTCGCCCTAACTGTCCGTTGAAGTCGGATTTTGTCCATTTTTGTGGCGGCCCCAAACCAAACCGTGATAGAAGAACACAGGATTGATTCGATGACTGCCGTGTAGAACTGACGTAGCACATCCTGTGGCAGGCCATGCTTCCTCAGCAGCCTCAGGAAGTACATCCTCTGCTGGGCCTTTTTCAGGATGGAGTTGATGTTGACCTCCCACTTCATGTCCTGGGAGACTGTGATTCCCAGGAACTTGAAGGTCTCGACGGTTGACACAGGGCAGTGGGATAGTGTGAGGGGCAGCTGTGGTGAAGGATGTTTCCTGAAGTCCACGATCATCTCTACAGTCTTGAGCGTGTTCAGCCCTAGGTTGTGTCGGTTGCACCAGAGCTCCAGCTGCTCCACTTGTTGTCGGTATGCAGACTCGTCGCCGTCTTTGATGAGACAGATGACCGTGGTGTCGTCTGCGAACTTTATGAGTTTGACAGCCGGGCTTGTTGAGGTGCAATCGTTTGTGTAGAGGGAGAAGAGCAGTGGATAGAGGACGCATCCCTGTGGGGCTCCAGTGCTAGTGGTGCGGGTTGATGATGTTGTTCCTCCCAGTCTCACCTGTTGTGTCCGTCCCGTCAGGAAGCTGAGGATCCACTGGCAGATCGTAGGGGACACACCGAGCTGGAGAAGTTTGGTGGTGAGGAGTTCCGGGATGATGGTGTTGAACGCAGAGCTGAAGTCCACAAACAGGATCCTTGCGTAGGTCCCTGTGCTGTCGAGGTGCTCGAGGGTGTAGTGCAGACCTATGTTGACTGCGTCCTCCACAGACCTGTTTGCCCGGTAGGCAAACTGAAGAGGGTCCAGCAGGGGTCCGGTGACGTTCTTTAGGTGGTTCAGCACAAGGCGTTCAAAGGACTTCATGACCACAGACGTCAGAGCGACAGGCCTATAGTCGTTCAGTTCCGATGTTGCCGATTTCTTGGGAACTGGGATGATGGTAGACTGTTTGAAGCAGGATGGGACCTCACACAGCTCCAGGGATCTGTTGAAGATTTGTGTGAAGACCGGAGCCAGCTGGTCAGCGCAGACTTTCAGGCAGGAGGGGGACACTTTGTCGGGCCCCGCAGCTTTCTTGATCTTCTGCTGCTTGAAGAGCCGTCTCACGTCCTGTTCGTGGATCTGTAGGGGAGAGAATGAGGGTGGGGGGGTAGATAGAGTAGTTTCTGGTAGAGGTGGGTGTATGTGCGAAATGGCAGTGTCCTTTTCAAAACGGCAGAAAAACATGTTTAGCTCATCAGCAAGACCCTTATCGTTCACTGTTTGGGGGGATGGCATTCTATAGTTTGTGATTGCTTTCAGGCCATTCCACACAGATGCAGAGTCGTTAGCAGAGAACTGTTTTTTCAGCCTCTCTGCATAGCTTCTCTTAGAGATGTTAATTTCCTTTGTCAATTGGTTTCGGGCGTGTTTGTACAGTGCCCGATCTCCACTTCTAAATGCGGCCTCTTTCTCTTTCCTGAGTTGCCTGAGTTTAGGAGTGAACCATGGCTTGTTATTGTTGAAGGAGCGGAAGGACTTCGTTGGTACACACATGTCCTTACAGAAACTGATGTATGATGTTACAGTGTCTGTGTATTCATCCAGTGTGCCCGTTGAAGTTTCAAAGACGCCCCAATCAGTGCAGTCTAAGCATTCTTGTAGCGCTAGCTTTGCTTCATCTGTCCATTTTTTCACAGTCTTAACAACCGGTTTAGCACATTTGAGTTTCTGTCTGTATGTAGGTATTAAGTGTATTAAATTGTGGTCAGAAAGACCCAATGCTGCGTGGGCGATCGATCGGTATGCATTTTTGATTGTTGTATAGCAGTGGTCTAGAATGTTGCCTTCTCTGGTGAAACAGTCGATGTGCTGCTTATATCTGGGAAGTTCACGGTTAAGATGTGCTCTATTAAAATCGCCCAGAATGATCAGGGGTGACTGTGGATATTTTAGTTCGAGTTTGTTTACTTGGTCAGCTAGCGTTTGTATCGCCGTGTTAGCGTTAGCTTGTGGCGCAATGTAAACACCGACTAGTGTAAAGGAGGTGAACTCACGTGGCGAGTAGAATTGCTTGCAGTTTAAAGCCAGCGACTCCAGGTCCGGGCTGCAGTGTGCGTCGAGCTTCGTGACATCAGTGCACCATTCTTCGTTGATATAGAAGCAAATCCCACCACCTTTCGATTTCCCTGATAGCTCCGTGTCGCGGTCGGCTCGAAGTAGGCGGAAGCCGGGTAGGTGTAGCGCGGAATCCGGGTGGCGGTCACTGAGCCAGGTTTCAGTGAAGCAGAGCGCAGCAGAACGTGCAAAGGTTTTGTTGGTCTTTGTGAGGAGAAGAAGTTCATCCATCTTGTTTGGCAGAGATCGTAGATTAGCAAGATGGATCGATGGGAGCGGGGTCCGAAATCCACGCTGCCGGAGCTTGACTAGCACGCCGGCTCGCTTCCCCCTCCTCCGCCGGCGGTTCCATGCTGCGTACAGCGCGGCCGCTCCGCTCGCGATTAGCTCCGAAAAACCTTGTGGATTTTCGTGTGCTGGTGAAAAAAGTCCGAGCGTAGACTCCCCAATGCTAAGCAACTTTCCCCTCGTGTAAGTAAGCCGCGTAGGGTCGCCAAAAACGAACGAAAATGACAAAAACAGGGATAATACTAGGGAGCGTGTAACCGAGGCTGCCATACCGGTCGGCGCCTGATGACGTCGAGGTGGAATGTAGGGGGTGGGTTTTTCCGCCATATTTTTTATGCTACTGTACTCATTTCACGCAGCACTGCTACTCATTAGCCCTTTCGATAATTACTGGTATTATCATATACAACAATTGCAGTACACACACTTGAATACTTTGACAGTGAGCTGTATTTGGGGTGGCAAAATGAAGGGATTTGTGAAAATTCCTCGCTTACTCCTTGCAGGTTTATTATCAAGACAGAACTCATTGGATTATTAATGAACCATTGCTTTTGATTGTATTATGTCATTCTAATTCAATTTTACGAATAGCATTTTCCAAATGTATGGCTATACAAATACAACCTCTCTCTGGAATGACCTCCCAATGAACATTCGGCAAGCCTCCTCGCTGCCCATCTTTAAAACCCACCTCAAAACTCACTTGTATTCTTTGGCATTTGACTCAGCATGACCCAAATTATGATCTTAGTTATACTGTTTGGTGCTCTCTACCATCTTTGATACTGATTTGTTGTTTTTCTTTACTGTTGTATATGTTAGTTGCTCCATGTACAGCACTTTGTGTGCAGTGAAGGCTGTTTGAAAGTGCTCTATAAATACATTTGAGTTGAGTTGAGTTGAGTTGAGTTGAACTGAGTTGAGAATGGCCACAACCTATATGCTGGAATGCTGACATGTCACTCACAGGTCAAAGCAGTGTCTGCAGCAGAAATAAAAAACAAAACAGAACCTCATTTTTGATGTCCAAATGGTTTGTGTAGCTCCCGCAGTTTATATTATGATGATGATATTATGAAATGGATACAAATGGCTCTTAATGCTGCATTCCATGAAGGTTGGAAGTTTGAATTACGCACTTGGATTGTACAGGTTGCGACTTCAAAGTGTTCCAGGCGACTGTAAACAACAAAAATGGAAAGTCGTAATTAATTTTTTTTTTGTTCCTGAAAAAACAGATTTTGACCTCCAGAAAACCTGTCTTCAAAATGTGCTTTTTAAAAAAATATATACATTTCACAAAAGGAATAATAATATCTTTTAAGAGTTCCATACATGTTGCAGAATAACTTGACCATGCAGTAAGACAGTGGCATATCTTCACTAGAGCCAAGATCGGTCCTAAAAAATCAAGCCCGACCCGAACCGGCCCGAGGGTATTTAAGCCCGACCCGGCCCGAGCCCAATCACTTAATTTGATTTGCAGGCCCGAGCCCGAAGCGAACCAGAGATTTCATATTTTATTTGTGAGGACTCGGGAGGAGGAGGGGTGATTTCTGACAACAAAGCCTGACGTTTGTAACGAAATCTAAGTTCAACCAGACTGTATAAACATTTTCATCTTTTATATTTCTGTTTATGAAGAGGTTACATTAACCGACAATTTTCCATCATTGACGGATTTTTTTTAAGAGTGGACGGGGAAAATTTAAGGCCATCCGTCATTTTGACAGGTTGAAAATTGGGCCGTAAACCACAGCAGCAGTACGTCCTTAAGAATCTAGCGTGACACTTTAAGAGAGAGAAGCAGAGAGACAAAGACGAACAATGACGGGTGGATACTCGACAGAGACTGGAAGGAGTTCTTTGAATTGTCATTGCAAGAATTTAGTACAGTACGTGTTGTGATGAGGCAACTTCTGTTTTTTGATCACTCGTGGCCAAAACGATTCACGGCCTCGAAACAAAACAAAACAAAAAAGTCAGCGTGAGAGAAGCCCGACCCGAACCCGAAGCAATGATTGACATTTTAGGCCGGGTCGGGTCGGGTCGGCCCGATCTTACCTCTAATCTTCACACAATCGGCACAAATCATGTTGTTATGTTGAAAAACTATATGAATGTAAAAACAAATAAAGATAGATGAATATAATATATTTTTATAATCATCTACACTGCGTGTGTCATCCTTGTCGAGTGGCATCAGATTGAAGTAAATCGGTGAAGTTGGAGGAGATATTTTTTCTCTGACTTCACAACTTGTACCTCCCAGCTTGAGTGGTGTTCCATTGCACTTTTATAGGTCGGAAAACTCAGACGTCTTACTTTCATGGAATGCAACATTAATTGTTGACTCCAATGTAAAATGTCCCTCCTAACTCGCCGTACTGTGATCGCACCAGGGACAGACTGAAACACGTAAAACTGTCAAGCTAAACGTTGCTGAATGTCCAAGAACTACAGTCAATGGCAAAAAATTTTGACATCTCTTTTTATGCACACTGTATCATTGAACATTATATACACAATTAGTGTCTTCCTTCGTGGTGTTTACTACAGAAACTTATGACACTCAAGTGTAGCGGATACTCCATGAATTGCACAGTATTAAAAATATTAATTCCGTGTCTTATGCATTTTTTCACTTTTAAATTACCCTGCGGGCCTGATCAAACCTCCTTGCGTGCCGGTTCCGGCCCGCGCGCCGTATGTTTGACACGCCTGATTTAGACTGTCTTGTGTGCCACTCTACCGCAGTGCCATCAACTCTTGTTTCTTTACAAATACAGTGGGAACCCCAAGTGCTTGCTCACGAACAATTCCAGTTCCGGACAAAATGTTTGCCTTTTTATTTGCCTTTGCACCTTTATAGCAGAAAGCTGATGAAATAAACTCGAAAATACAAACAATATTTAGCACATTTCAAAAAGTTTAATTTTAAAGTGACCCTTTCATCCTGACATTTTTTTTCTGCATCCAGCCCTCAAATGAAAAACTGTGCGTGTGCGTGTGTGTGCGAATGTTTGTGTGTGTGCGAATATTTTTTGGTAACTCGTTCAACCGTACTTTTTTATATTATAAACAGATCCATAATATTAAATTCCAAGTACAGACTGCAGAGGAAAAGGAGGCTTGGATTCAAGCCCTGAGTGACGGGATCAACCGAGCAAAGAACAAAGTGCTGGATGAGGTAAGGTAAAATCACAATAAAATGTGTTTTCATGTAAGTCAGGGGTCTCAGACTCAATTTATGCGAGGGTTGCTTGATATAGAGTCTTGGTGTGTCGGGCCGCATCAAGTATTCCACCAAAAAAGTACAACTAATCTAATCTTCACAATCTTTTTAACAACAGTCCAGAACATTCACTGCTCTTCAGAACATCATCACAATTTGTCTCATCTCCCTGGTACTTTGTATTTTCTTCAGCATGTCTAGTTGAATCATGACATCCGATTTGTTTCGCACCATAGCTTTCTCGTTGGATTCAGTGGGCTAAACAAAAAACGTGTCTCCGTTTTTTCTTGAAATTGGCTGTTCTTCTTGCAAACTTTTCTCTTCATGGCAGGTTTTGAAAAAGACATGACAGGAACTGGGCGACAGGAAATCTTTTCTATCCACTTGGCATCACTTCATAATTATATTTTTCCCAAAGTTTTTATGAGCCTGAGTTATGGTAACCCATGAGTGACTACAAACTAACAAACAAACAAAATTTAAAAAAAAATCACACAAAACCTCAAGGGCAATTACACGGCAAAAACTTCAGGGGCCACACAATAACATCTTGTGGGCTACAAATGGCTACCGGGCCTTGAGTTTGAGACCCCTGCTATAAATGAATATCCTTAATAAAAAAATTATGTACCTTATCTATCTGCATCCATACACTGGGAAAGCGATGTATTACTGTATTTTTATTTTACCTATTTACTTTTTTTTCACAGGTTAAGATGGATGAAAGCAGTCATTTACAACATTTAACTCAAGCAAGACCCAAAGGGAACCGTAACCGGCGCCCACCAACCAGGATTCATATGAAAGAGGTTTTTGTGATTGAGTGTGCAAACATGAGAAAATTCCTTAATCCATGTGAAGTTTGCAGATTATTCCATTGAAAGTCAACGCAACGTTATCTATACAGCACTTAAAAAAGCCATTGGTGCATACAAAGTGCTTTACATGGAGTCATACAATAACAGACCGTGAAAATAAATAACACAACGTAATAATTCTCAATGATTATTATCCAATGAATGAATAAATGTATCAATTGAGGCACAAAGACAGCAGAAACCATAAAACACAAGAACAATGCGGTTCCATACTGCTGATGCCATGCTGGTAGCATGGTGACACCAGCAAGTCCAACACGAGCATGTCAACGTGAGCACCTCCACTGGTCTTCATAATGGCATGTATTGAAGAAAGTGCGTAGTTGTGATAAAAAGTCACAGAGTATTCTGTCCATCTTCAACAAAATAGCAGCGCTAGGAATACGAAGCCGTCATTATCACTGTAAAAAAAAAAGGCCAACGTTGGCTTTCCTTGGCCCATTGGTACCATGGCTTATTCGTAATAGTGTTTCTGTTACACAAAAATGATTCGATCTGAGAGTTTAAATTTTTGGAATGTGGGATCAACAAAAATTCAAAGAGAGAAGATAAATGTACCTGTGGAGCAGAAATAATTCTGCTACTTCTGCATCGCTTCTGAATCCTCTCAGCTGCCTGAGATCTCTTTGCTCTGCTTCTATGTGCTAACCCAGGGGTGCCCAAACTTTTAGGATCGAAAATCTACTTTTCGATCAACTAACCTCCTGGTTACCCTTACCGGCGCGCGCGCACACACACACACACACACACACACACGCACACACGCACACGCGCACACACACACACACATGCACGCCATGATGAGAAACAGCCTGAAACTGAGGCATACGATGCACTTTTGCAGCCTGTTAACTATCGTAGCTCACACCTACGGTTTTAAAGTGCTTCCCTGGGCCCTCCGAGATTCCTATTCTTTGCCTGTGCCCTCGGTGAATTGTACACGAAGCAAACTCTGAATGAGAATAATGACGAGCGCAACAGCTCTGATCACAAGCTGCAATTGCAGACTGCTGAGCGCTAACAACTTCCAGTGACGTAATCACGTGCCACCGTAAATTCAAGATTTACCTGCTTTATTTTATTTTTTAAATATTTTTTTGTGAAAATAAGACTGATAGGATGATTAGGGTGCAGCGTACGTTAATACAAAAAATATATATTACTAAGATGTACAAAGGCACACAAATCGTTACACAGATCTACTTGCGACCTGTCTTAGATCTACCGGTAGATCAGGATCTACCTAATGGGCACCCCTGTGCTAACCTAATAGACAGTTGTGAACAAGGAATGGGGATTAATTTCCTTTCCAGAGATGATATTTCACGGGTCATCAAAATAAATTCCTTGACTGTTGTTAATCATGTTGGCCGCAGGCAACTCGGTGCCGAGGCCCGCTGATAAAGCAAGAATATCTGGAGCCCGCAAATGGAACACGATGGCAGATGTGGGAGATCATCTACACAAGAGGCATTGTATTATTGAACACAGGCATGGTAAAACCTAAACTATCTTAAAAAATACAGCAGCATGCATGCACGCGAGTTTTAAAAAATGCAGCAAAACTGAGTTTGCTTAGTATTTAACAATGTACTCGTTTCATTTACAGTCAAACCTCGGTTTTCGTACTTAATCCGTTCCAGAAGACTGTTCGAAAACCGAATTGTTCGAAAACCGAAACCATGTTTCCCATTGGAATCAATGTAAAAAATTTTAATCAGTTCAAGTCAAGAAAACAACTTTTTTAAACCACTTTTTTTTTTACAATTTCACACCATAAACTGTACACATGTAATAGGAGAGCAGGTAATTAGTAAAATTCTGTATAAACAAACTTTATTTGCAGTGACACTGAGATGTCGTCATGTTGGTTGTTGGTGATGTGGTTGGGCTGGATGTGTTTCTCTGCAATCTTTTTGTTGCACAGTAATCCCTCGTTTATCGCGGGGGTTACGTTCCAAAAAGAACCAGTGATAAGTGAAATCCGTGAAGTAGGATTTATTATTTAAAAAAAAAAAAAAATTGCTGTATGTTTGTCAATAAAGTTGTACAGTACTTGGTACTTGATAGTCAGCTTTATTTTTTACAGTTATTATACAAAACTGAACTATGTATACAATGCAGAGGCGATTGCTCTAAGACTGCAAGGGAAGCTCAGCTCCCCTAAAATGTCAAAAAGTAAGTGATCAAATATATGTGTGCACGTACAACTGTGTGGACATGTCATTGACTAAATATGCGCTACAACGCGCTCAACTTTCGTTCCGAATCAGCTTCTTATTACTGGTTACGACGCGACTCTCTTCTCATTCATTCCCGCAGCTTCACTGTGCTTTAAACTGTGTGGACGTTGAGCGTCGTCCGCGCGAACGCTGGGCATCTAGAGAGTTCCGTGTAGGCTGTCCCAATGCATTGAAACGAGACGAGTCATTGGATAACTGATGGTTTTGTCCCGCTGTCAGAGATTTTTCTCGGACAAAGTTAAAGAAATGACTCGGCACACAGGAAAATTGTCTTCAATATCGACGGGAGCGGATCTCTGAGAGCGAACGACGGTTAGTTGCTCCGCGATCACACTCGAACTCCTTTCCCGCCAATTCCAACTTTTATTACAAAATACAAGAAAAACACTGCCCCCGATATTTGCATACCGCACCCCCGGTCCGGCCCCTCGGTAGTGATTGGTTACCTTGGTTTGAGCTTTGAACCACCGGTACATTGACACCTTTGCATTTGGTCTACGCTGAATCAACATGTTGCAGACTTTGCGGACGACAAATGTCGCCTGGGCGCGACGAGTGTTCTCAAATTGTCTTTTGTTGTTCGACCGCTGTTCTTACCCTTCTCTCCTCTGTTCGCCACCCCCCCTGCATTGACGTGGTAATTGTGCACTTCAAAAGCCCTGCGACCGGGTGGCCGGCGCCTTTGCCTTTGTGCATAGGCATTTGGGGGTGCTGGATACGCACCCAAACGTTTAGATGTGCCCAAATTAAATGAAACTTTAAACATGATACTATTTCGCTCATAGATTTCTCTGTCACCCGCCCATTGGACCCTCAGGGTATCGGGTGGCTCGGGCTTTCAGCTTTTCTGCATGATGATTGGATGATATGTCTGAGGCTGAATCTCTTTTTGATTGACAACAAAATGAGCCAATCACCGATCTTATGGTGAAGGCACCCTTTTCATTTTTTTGGAAAGGAAAGGAGAGTAGAATTCACGTATAAATAAACGGACACATTTTATGATGTAGGGCGAAATTGAGCTTCCCCTCCTTGACAGACCAGCATTCGCCACTGATACAATGAAACCAAAGACCAAAACTTTGCAACGGTAAATTTGGCAAGCTGTACAGAGACGAGGTGAGGAGACTTCACGTTGGTCAGTCCTTTCGCCAATCAGGATGCAGAACACAATTCACTGTTTAAAAAAAAGCATTTAAAAAAACTGCACTAAAAAAACCTTAAACAGCAAACCCGCGGAAGGTGAACCGCGTTATTGGGAGGGATTACTGTATTTCCAAATGCAAATTGGCTTGTCCTTCATCGCTTGTCAGACCCCAATCGGATATGTAGGAATTTGGGGATTGGTTTAGAGAACAGTCAGTAAAAGAAGCCAAGTGAAGCTGGCACAGCAGCAGAATGAAGGATTAAAATCTCCAAGGAAGCGTCTTCATTTAATGTAACGCAGAACCTTACACGTTTGACTGCAGTATGAGCGGAAGTTGGCTATCTTTTCCTCATAATCCGTCGGATGTTGCTGCGCCACGGTCATCCTTGTCTGGATGGACAGATGGCGCCGTTTCATCAAATGAAAGCACCATCGATTAGTTGATCTTAATTCTCTCGCGGCTGCTCGACCCCACAGTCCTCTGCGTAACTGAAAGCCTGCAGTTTAAACTGTTCTTCGTCGGCGTGTCTCTTCATAGGTGCTATTTTTGGGATACTGCGGACGTGGCTTTAGCATCCTCTTTCACGCCCACCCTTCCCACGTTAACATCCGCCTTTCCTCCATATAAGCAACGTGTCGGCACAACATCAGTCTGCCAAGCGGGCCCATCATCAAAGTCACACAACAGCATTCACAGATTTTGGAACTCGGTGCATACACAAGGCGCACTGTCCATTTTGGAGAAAATGTTTGACTTTTAAGTGTTTTATGGTCATGAAATTACAGTAGCATGTGTGTGTGACATTATTATGCTGGTGTGCGTGTTTTGCTGCGTTTAAGTGCTCTATGGAAACTCACCAACTCTTTCACTCCTGCACTGTAACAAGAATTAGGCATGCTTCGAAACTGAAACATAGTACTGTTCATGTAATATCAGTTCTCGGGAGAAGCGACCCCAATTCGCGTGTGCCAAAAAAAATACTGTCTTCGGTACCCATCGGTAGCCATTGGACGACTGTTGATGTAAAACTGGTTCTTCCTCTGGACCTGACTCGGTTGGTCAATTAAAAATCCTCAATAGGAATCCTTCCGGGTGTGTGGTCTACTACAGATCTTGTCCCGGTTGCTGCAGAGTTCGTTCGGCAGTAGCCTCAGCCTCATTGGATGATCACCACCGAGTAGAGAGGGGTGAAGGAGAAAGAAGTGGCAGTAAAACAGGCCGAAGTGGTTTAACTAAATGCAAGAGTATAAGTCGAGATGTTTCGCATTTCTACTGAGGCAGACACTCTAATTTCTAATGGTGTAGCATTGTAGCTCACTTGAGAATGTGGCCCAGTGTTATGATGAAATTATCTTTTTTTTGTTATTGTTGTTTTTTAGGATGCACAATAGCATTTCTGTGCATTCAATCACAGTCAGCCGGTGTGAATGCTATAATGCACTCCAACATCAGAATTTAATTGACTTCAATGATTTATGTACATGATATTTCTTTCCCCTTTTAGGTAGCAGAGTTGTCATCTGAAGGCATGCTGCGCTTGGATCTTGATCTTTTGGATGCTGCGGTAGCGAATGCGACTTATGATGCCACTGACATGGCTCTAGAAAGTAACAGTTCAACTGTGCTTCAGTGCAAATCTGCTGAGGATGCAAAGAATTCACATGCAAAGACCCAGACTGAGTTAAAGGTTAGTCCAGCAAAATGACAACATACAGCTGACTGGTAACGAAATTTGAAGTTTGAATGTTACAAAAATGCTGAATAAAATGTAAAATAATATCTACTTATATCATGTAAAAATATTTGTCATATGACTTCAAGGTCCTGAAGCTACCCACGGAAAGACAAGAAAAGGCTGCTTGGAAAAATATAAGTCCACCACCCTCTCCCAATCCCCCAAACAGCTCTTCATGTGAGCGAGCAGGAAATTCTCAGTTAAAACACCACAGCCATCCACCAACCCCACCGACCAAAGACAAGAAACCTTCCTTTGTTCCTTCTGAACCAAACCGAGAGACCAAATGTACACCAGACAGCAACGAGGACAAGCAACAGGATCATGAAAATGATAAATCAAGAATACCTCTGAAAAAATATGAAACTCTTTCCCGTGTTGGTGATGATCCAACTTCATGCACCGAAGGATTCGTTTCAGAAGATGACAAAGCAAAAATTGATCCACAAACACCTGGTTCAGATAAAATGATACTTGCAGAAAGAAATCCGCTTATTCTTCCACTAATCCCCAAGAAACAACATTCTAAATTTAGCACCCAACTTGGAGAAGATCAAGAGGGAGAAGACCACGCTTCAAGGCTTAAAAGATCAGTTCCTTTTGGTTCTCTCTCTGATGTTTTGCTGAATGACCCCACCGATGACAGACAAATGTGTTTGCCAGAAGAAAACATAACAAATCGCGATTGTGTTGATTGCTGTCAGAATTTAGATGCCAAGAATGAAGCGCCTGAACACGAAAACATATGTACAATGTCGAAAACTGAAGTAAGCAGGAGTATTACCTGTACAGATGGGCTGAACATTAGTTCCGATGCTAATTTAATGAAGACAACAGTCACAATGCCAACTCAAGTTGAATCAAAGCTCTCAATGTGTCGACACTCTGAGACCATGGCTCTGTCAACCAAAATTAGATCTGCCTCCTTTGGAGATTTGCTGTCTGACTCCTCACATATTTCTTTCCAGTGCCATTCGGAGGCTTTCAAGGGAAATCAAGTTGACTTGCTCGCACTTGAAAATGAGTTGACTCTGGAAATGGACGAGACACACAAGCTAATGAGCAGTGTTAGGGGAGAAGATGAAGCATGCATGCCAGCAGATCTGCTGTCAAAGGCAATGGAGAAATTAAAGAAGGCAGATCATGTCCTCAAAGCGTTAGAGGAATTGAAACATACAAAGAGTCTGAGAAAACGAAATAGCTGCTGATTGTCAGCCTTACAGTTCACAGTTGTAAACCCACATTGCAATGTATCCAAACGGTGAATTCGACCACACAAACTATCGAATCTCATCAGGAGATACAGCATACTGTAATTGGATCACACGGTACGTTCGAATGTAATTCAAGTCGCACAACGCAGGCAGAAATGAATTCATCCCAATAGCAAGATCCAGGGAAGCAAGCCCAGCAGAGCTGGACAGAATGTACTGTCAAGTTAACATTATCTCAAAAAAGGAAGCCTACCCCACATTTAAAAAAAATAAAAATGTATATAGAAAATATTTTCTCCTCCATTGCAAATGGCACATTTCAGAAATTCCAGAGGTGTGAAATTTGAATTAATGGTGCAATGGAAATTTTGAGATTTTATTTGGACTGTATGACTGATTTCGGTCATGTTCCATGCCCCTTATGCCTTAGTGTGAAGCGTGAGGAAGTAAAACTTAGAAAGGAAACAGCTCCCAAACGTCTGGCCGAAGTCCGTCAGAATTTGGTAAATGAACATCGAAACAATTTGATTGAAGATTCCATTTGGCGTTTCCTCTTATTTTATGTTTTTCCTGTGCCGTTTAGTGCCTTGTTTTCTTTTTTTCCCCCATAATCCTTGCTCTAGCGTCTCTTGACCAAACTCAGCTGTTTCGACTCCAGATTATCTCCCATTTGAATAAATGCTCAAAATGAACTGATTTTTTTTAAACGGTTACCAGTAATGTATAATTTTGAGTGAGTTTGCATTTGTACTGTATGACAAAATATTTTGATGCAGTCTCTCACGTTTCATTTTTCCTTTACTCATGTTGTTTTTATTAAAAGACATGAACATTGATTACATTGTATATATGCACTTTATTATGCAAGGGAAATTATAGATTAATTTTACGATTGTCCTTCAACTCCCCAAAAAATAATGTGTTTTTGAACGATCAATAAATATTTGTTGGAAATGATGGTCCCCATGTCTTGAATAGATGTGTTCATTTTGGTATTCCTTGAATAAACCACTGGAAGATGGATGTTTAAAATCTGAAATGGTGTTATAATTCAAATTCTAAAATCAAAGGTGTAAAATTCCCCACCGCTGTCAGGCTGATTTTATTCTGTGCCCCATCCGCTATACCTGTTATAATATCCTAGAGGTAAAACAGTATGAAAACTGAATATCAAGATTCTCATGATTTTCAAAATTGGGTGAGGACAGAGTCACCAACATGGTGCCCATGGTACCACATGTGTAGCGCTTGCCTGTATCAAAAATAGCTCAGTGGGGCATTGTGATTTTCTGAGATGTGATTGTGAGTGTGGATGGTTGTTTGTCTATGTCAGTGCTTCTCAATTATTTTCTGTCATGCCCCCACGAGGAAGAAGAAAATGCCCCCCCACCTCCCGCGCAACTATAAATAGTATAATTTGTCTATAAAATTGTTATAAGTACACCTCTGCATAACACTGTATCCTTATTAATGTATAAAATAATAAAAAAGAAAGAAATATGGACCAACTTAGCTTTATTAACTGTAACAGAAAAGATTTAAAGTGCATCTGAAATTCAAAAATAAAACTAAATCCTGAACTAAACTGGAAACATTTTTTGACTGACAATGTCAAACCATTCGGTACTGAAAAATAAAAAAAGAAATAATAATGCATTCAAACTGATCACAAACATTAACTCGGCACAATCTTAAAAAAAACCTTTAACCTGCAAAACAAAAATATCTAAA
This sequence comes from Hippocampus abdominalis, assembly GCA_018466805.1. Taxonomy (NCBI): domain Eukaryota; kingdom Metazoa; phylum Chordata; class Actinopteri; order Syngnathiformes; family Syngnathidae; genus Hippocampus; species Hippocampus abdominalis. The sequence continues at coordinate 593,827 of CM031696.1, forward strand.
ATGATTTGTGCTGATTTTTTTTAATCAAAGATGATGTCTGGATTAATGGCTACAACGAGCACGTTTTGCAATGCACAGTTTTTCGAAGCAAGGTTTGGAGAAGGACACAGCAACTCTCAGCTCTTGCTCAATGTGTAGCTGGGACCTGTATTGTAGTTGACTGAAGTAGCAGTCACAAAGCGGGATGATTGTTGGCAATATTCGGCACGTTTTCGCTGAAAAATTGCAAGCGGCTTATCAGCATGACTGGTGTGTAATGTCTTTATCCATGACTGGGGTGTAATGTCTTTAAGTGACGCCTTAATTTATTTGGCTTCATGCTGCCCGCTGCCAACACTTTTAGTTTCTCCTCGTCTCCCACCTTGGTCACAGTGAAGCCATTAAGCCAAGTGCAACATACGCGTCGTCATATTTCCTCCCTTCGAATGCTCCCTGCGCAAACTCTGCCAATGAGAGCACCACTGCCCCCTAATGTATTGGAGGTGAAACTGCACTTAATTATCGGTCAGTAAAAAAAAAAAAAATAAAAAAAAATAAAAAGCATGTTCCCTGAGATCAAACGCGCCCCCCTTGAAGGAGCTTCGCACACACAAAAGGGCGCCCCACTATTTGAGAAGGACTGGTCTATGTGCGCCTTGCGATTGGCTGACATCCAGTTCAGGGTGTACCCCGCCTCCTGCCCAAAGACAGCCGGGATAGGCTCCAGCACCAAAGCAAAGCTATATCTTAGGTTACTCTATATGTTTTACTTCTAGATGGCCGATGGCGGATATGGCCTACCTTAGTTTTCACACTTTCAGAGTAATAAAATTGGTGTCTTAAACATTTACTGGCAATTACAAAAAGGCTCTGAAAATTATAAATAGTTGTAAAACTTTCAATTTATTTAAACGGATATGAAACCCCTGGTATTGTTGTTGTTATTTTATATTGTTATGAAATGATGTACACGAGTATACTGCTATTTCATTTTTCGATTATGTTAATTTCATGAACAAAATGTAGTTGTTTTTGTTGCCATCATAAAAATATTTGCAGTGAGTCGTGCATGCGCGATTCCTAGTGCAGGGGTCACAGGTCGTCTCTTGAAAATCGAATAGTCTATTCAAACGAGCCTGTCCTCCAAGTACAGTACTTCTAGGTCATATCGCTCGGATAGGATATGAAAAGACAAAATCGAGATTTCAAAGAGCCCACGATGGATGGAGATTTCCCGGTCCAGATGGCAGCGTGGTTGACACGTCCTGTGCCAATCAAATGGTTATGGATAAAATGGCCGGTTGGTCAAGAATTGTATTTTATTTTTTTTGAAGGAGCAGATTTTAAAACAGTTTCTGAACCACTAAACACGAGATCGATATCTTATTTTTTTCTCATTTGTTTTTAAGTTATCCACGGACATTTTTTCTCATAAATTGAGGGAAACAGGAGGATGCTAGCTGAAAAACGTGAGGACACGACTTACTTTTTCAACGGTCTTTATTCAACTGACGTAACAGGTGCGAGGCGTCACTCAACCAACCAATGCTTTGCGGGAAAGGAGCCAAGATGGCTTTTGGGAGCTGCTTACCTTACTCGATATAAAGTTAGTGGAACACAGATTACTCTTCTGTTTTCTCATATCAGAAGTTTAAAAGTTTTATCTTCTTGACTTTGCTGCACCAATGGTAACCTGTCCTTAGCGCAGACCTCGTTCTCTCTCTTAACGTTGCTTCGACACGAACTAAGCCAGCAACATTGTCGGCAGCATTGACAAAATGGAGCTGATGTCCGCACCTGAGAACATGCTCGTGGATGGCGCGCACAACTATTACCTGAAAAACCAATATGTCCTAGCGGTTGCAGAACCTGACTTTCCCGCATTGCCCGTCTCGCCATCCAAGCCACCGGCGTCGAAGAAAAGTAAGCGACCTCGCACGACCGAAGGAGAGAGCGCGACCACGTTGCAACAAATATCAACGCTGATTAATACCAGATTTGATACGATTGAGACAAATATCAATAAAATAACAACAAGAATAGAAGACCTCACGAAAACACTGAACATTGCCTGCGCCGAACTACGAGATGTAAAAGCAAAACTAAAACAAGTCGACGACCGGGTTGAACTCACAGAAAAGAAAGTGAGCGTGATGGAGGGACGTCTGACTGAACTTGAAAACGACTCACGACGCTGGAATCTACGACTCTATGGTGTAGCTGAGAAGAAAAAAAAAAAGGTCCATAACCTGTTATGTTATTGTTGGGGGATGAGCGGCCTACTCTCCCCCGCGTGTTCGTTGAATTTCTGACGAGAAGAATATTGGTAATCCAAGTAAAGGCTGGAGGCAATGAACAGTTCCTTCGAAGGGTTGTGATTTATTTACTGCAGTTTACGAATCGATTCGGGCTCCTGAGGGGTCCAGATTTGAATCAGGAAGCGTCAGACAAACACATTCATGAGATTATATAGAGACAATATAATAATGAGAGGCGGGGAGGTACGCCTCTCATGCAAATCCCGGAAACAAAGAAAGTAACATGTCATCTGACCCGGTGTGGCTGGAGGAAGTTGGGAGTGGTGAGGGTTAGGGTTAGACCACCACAACCCACCATTTGGTGTGATGGCAAGTTCCAGACCCCCACTGTGCATACCTCCTGAGATAAGAGGTCTTCCCAGGGGGGCTTAACAGCAACCAGGGACTTACCCAAGGTGCGGGGGACAACAGAAGACACTTGGGGGCCGTTAATCAACCAAGGAGGAAGAAGATACAACTTAACACTACATATGTTGTTTTAAGAGAGCAAACAGATCTTCAAGAAAGAGACTGGGATCAATAGTACTCATAGTAAGGCGCAGTCCCTCAATAGCTGCAACACAGATACTTGAAATAACAGTTCTTCTTTTGATGTTAAACATGTCCTATGGAGGGGGGCCCTAAAAGTGGTGGGGGTGAGGGACACTAAGGTGATTGTAATCACAGTAAGCAGGAAATACCTCCAACAACATTCTACATTCTTTGTTTCTTTCAAATCCAACGAGCAGAGAGGAATAACACCTCAACATTATCAACCCGTTTACTTAATTATTGCTAACCAGTACCGTATTTTCACGACTATTAGGCGCTATTAAAAGTCTTAAAATTTCTCCAAAATGGACAGGTCGCCTTACAATATGGAGCGCCTTGTCTATGTGCTGAGTTCCAAAGCCTGACTGAGAGCACGTCTGGCCGACACGCTGGTTATATAGAGAAAAGGCGGACGTGAGTGAGGATAGGCATGCGGAAGTCCGCCAATGAATGACGGGTGGGCGTGTAAGAGGATGCTAATGGCTGGACGTGAGTGAGGTCCGCCAATGAGTGAAGTGTGGTCGCGTAAGAGGCACACCCCCTAGCAGGTACGGCGGCTTTTTCCATGCGTCGCCGTCACTCTTGATTTGCGACTCCATGCGTGCCCATCTCACAGCAGCAGTGAAAAACCAAGTCAAGCAAATGAACTCCGAGCTTGCCGTCATTCCCGTAGGCTTAACTAAAGAACTCCAACCACTGGACATCGGCATCAACCGGGCGCTCAAAGTCAAGTTGCGAGCGGCATGGGAACAGTGGATGATCGATGGCCAACACAGCTTTACAAAGAGTGGGAGGCAGCGCCGGGCTAGTTATGCCACTATTTGCGAATGGATTGTGGCTGCTTGGACTAACGTGTCTGCTTGCACTATATAAATAAAGTACAACCGAACTCAGTTTTGCTTCCGTTGGCTTTTTAAAAACGTGTTTTTAGCGTGTGTCCGCATGTCTTAGCATGCATGCTACCGTATGCTTCAAGCTAACGTGTTTTTAGCGTGCGTGAATGCATGCCGTATGATTAAGCTGGCGTATGTTTGGCGCCCAATAAAATGGTGCGCTTTGTGTATGTGTAAAATACAGAAATAGCACCCGTTACTGAGACTGCGCCCAACAATACGGTGCGCCGAATAGTCGCGAAAATACGATACTTTTGATGCCCAGCACAGTACTGCAAGTTTAGTTATTGCAGTAATCATTTCTATTATCTTTATACCTATGTACCTTCTGTTCCCTCTGAATGTTGTGTTCCACTAATTTGTTTAAAATAGATGTTCTAACGGTACAGCCCCAAATAGTAGGGTTAGTGTTTTAGCACACGATCACCCAGGTATATTTCTAAGTGTGTATTTGTCGTTATTAATACGTCTTTATCTATTATTACTCTCAATACCAGGGGGTTAAGAAACATTGTGAAGCATAAAGCTGTTTTTTTGTTTGCGAAACAGCACAGAAATGATTTTTGTTTTCTTCAAGAATCCCATTCGATCACTAATGATTTGCGGTTATGGAAAGCTCAATGGGGTAATGATTTATGGTTGGCACATGGATCTGAACACTTGGCAGGGGTCGCTACGCTGAAACACCAGTTTTCTGGGAATATTTTACATTCTGTATGCGATAAAGCAGGTCATTTCCTTTTACAAGTAATCAACACGGGAAACGTCAATATAATAATGGTTAACATATATGGGTACAACTCAAACTATGAAAATAATAACCTTTTTGAAGAATTAGAAAAACATATTCAACATTCAGGGCGGCCCGGTAGTCCAGTGGTTAGCACGTCGGCTTCACAGTGCAGAGGTACCGGGTTCGATCCCAGCTCCGGCCTCCCTGTGTGGAGTTTGCATGTTCTCCCCGGGCTTGCGTGGGTTTTCTCCGGGTGCTCCGGTTTCCTCCCACATTCCAAAAACATGCATGGCAGGCTCGTTGGGCACTCTAAATTGTCCCTAGGTATGAGTGTGAGCGTGGATGGTTGTTCGTCTCTGTGTGCCCTGCGATTGGCTGGCGACCAATTCAGGGTGTCCCCCGCCTGCTGCCCGAAGACTGCTGGGATAGGCTCCAGCACCCCCCGCGACCCTCGTGAGGATGAAGCGGTTCGGAAAATGGATGGATGGATTCAACATTCACTTGCTAAATTCCCAAATTCCGGTCTAGTTATAGCCGGTGACTTTAATACGATATTGGACCATAACATGGACTGTTGGCCCCCTTGTAATCAATCCTCCCTAAATAAGACCCTGAAGGTATTTATGCAGACATTTAATTTGATTGATATATGGAGGCACAATAATCCAAACAAAAAAAGAGCTCACCTGGAGTAATAGAGACGCCAACAAGCGGTCACGTATCGACTTCTGGCTCATATCTCAAAAACTTGACATCAATCCAGTTTCGGTTGATATCATTACAACACCTTTAACTGACCATCATGCAGTCCTCATCTCAATCCCTTTACTTTCAAACTCTCCTAAAATATGTAAAAGTGTCTACTGGAAGCTTAACAACTCTCTATTACAGCATAAAAAGGTTCAATCTGATATTAAATGCCTTCTTAAAAAGTTTTGGAACAAAGCAAAAGATGACAATTCTTTTCGTAGCAACTGGGAACTATTTAAATTTGAAACTTGTCAATACCTTAGGAAATATGGCAGTAATTTAGCTAAAGCGCATCGATTAGAAGAAGACATGATAGTCTCTAAAATAATCGCCTTATCCCTAAAAAACCCTGATAACATGTCAGATGAAGACAGACGACTACTAACCTCAGAACAGGCTAAACGAAATTAAGTATATCTTAACAAAGCTAAGGGAGCGTTTATAAGATCAAGGAAAAAATGGATCGAGGAAGGTGAACAAAATTCATCGTATTTTTTTAATCTAGAAAAACACCATCGAAAAATCAACTTGATACAGCAACTTAATGTTGATGGCATCATAACTGACGACCCAAAAAACTCAAACTACTATAAAACTTAAATTTTATAGTAACCTTTATCGATCCAAATACTGTGAACACTCTGCAACCTCTTTTCTAAATTCTATTAGCAATGTTACAGATAACTCAAAGCGACAAAGACGTCTGTGATGGGAATATTAATTTAGAAGAAGTAGTTTTTGCTATTGAACACCTCAAAGCGAACAAATGCGATAAAAAACTATTTTTATCCCTCCCACCTCGGTTGTGACAGTTGACAATAGCACATGTCAGCGGCATATTCTTGGATGAATGAACATTCACAATAGACTTCGTGTATGGCTTGTTTATAACAGCCCTCCAATATGGCCGCCGGTAGTGCATTGTGGGTAATTGCGATAAGGACGGAGCCCTCTAAATTAAGGCTTGAAAAAACAAGAAAGCTGTTAAGACTCTGGCTATATGCTGCTTATTTGAAATGTTTGTTTAAAATCCTCTGGCTTTTCTTTTTGTTTAAATGTTTGGAATAAGTACATGTATTAATAACACGTTCGTTTTGTTTTGTATTTACTGAGAATTGTATTGTGACTTGTTCAATAAAGATTGTTAAAAAAAAACTATGCTTTGCGACACTGCCGTAACATTGTGTAGCAGTATGGTAAACGGTAATATGCTACACTAGCTAAGCTAACAGCTATGCTGGACAGACCCTCCCACCCCCTCAGGCCACCCTGACAGCACGAGAAGGGTCCAGCTGCAGACCTGGAGGAGGCCGATTCAGGGAAAGGTAGGTTTAGGCAAGTAACATTGCGCCGGATTTGACGTCAGAAGGATGATGCCCGAGTCCGAAGTAAGTCGCGTGTGGATCTTAAAAAGTTTTAAAGGCCCTGTAATTGTAAGATAATTTAACAGCGGCCGAGTAAAACAGAGTTGTGTTATTTTAATGCACGACAACAACTACGACGGTAATATTCAGTCGACGAGCGTCAATGAAAACTATGCTTACTTGAATCCCGGCTACACTCACATTCTCTCGACGGTAGAATATATAGGGCAAGTGAGGATGAAATGTTTTAGCACGCCTAGTTGTTTATTAATTAGATGATGATGTCAAAACGACGTTGACATTAATAATTTAATTTCGGATGAATGTATGTATGTTTGCGAATGGGTAAATACTGGTCATTTTTAAAGGGCTTTGGGCTACGTCAAAGAAATGCTAAAAGCGCAAAATATGTGCATTAAATTAAAAATTGACTGCGCATTGTGTCATGTTGATCAGTTTAAAATGTCAGATTTAAATGCATTTGTGCTAATGCAGAATTTTACGTAACATTATTTTCCCTGTACTGTACCTCTATATTAATGTCCTCCTCGTTTCTTTGTGACTTTAAAAAGCACTGGGAAAAACACGCAACGTCGTATGGGATCCCTAATACTTTTGACAGTAGAAATTAAAAAAAAAAAATCAATGTTATTATTATTGCCTTAGTTTTCTGTAGAATTATATTGACATGGTAGATTTCACAATTCATTCTCTTTATTTTCCAGATGCATGTCACAATACAACGAGGGACATCTGTCCCTGAGCTGCAAAAATGCAACACATGTTGCAGTATGTACCACTGTCCATTCTGCCAGCCCGCATGGTTTAAACCCACATACTACTGCAAGGTAAAGGACCATATGGAGGGCCATTTTAACCGAGCAGTATCACATGAAGGTAAGTTTGCGAGACACAATTTGTGTGAGTCACAGTATAGATCATTTTTATTTGGATGGCTCCTAACCAATCACTCAGTGACCTGTTGTAGCTGATCATTTATAAAGATGTTGTCTATGATAATTGTAAATGATTATTTAAAACATTTAAGCTCTATTTTCTATTACAGGGTATACCATTCATAGATGTGGGCTACAATGCCGACCAAAACTGCACTTTCATTGCATCTATTGCCGTGGAATATTAATGCGCCGGGTACCCTTCATAAACCACCTTCGCATGTGTAAGGAAAAGCACCCTGCTTTGATGGTCTGTGCTGCTGCTGCTGCTAAGGCACCTGCATCCCCACGACCCACCGCTGTCTCACCTTTTGCTGCCCCACCCACCGCTGCCCATCCCTCTGCTTCCCCACCCTCTGCTGGACCTTCTACCGGTGGACCTTGTACGAGAAGGGTCCAGCTGCAGACCCGGAGGAGGCCAATTCTGGGAAAGGTAGGTTTAGGCAAGTAACGTTGCGCCGGATTTGACGTCAGAAGGATGATGTTCGAAGTAAGTCGCATGTGGATCTTAAAAAGTTTAAAAGGCCCTGTAATTGTAAGATAATTTAACAGCAAAATCAACTAAAAGTAAAACAGAGTTGTGTTATTTTAATGCACGACAACAACTACGACGGTAATATTCAGTCGACGAGCGTCAATGAATACTATGCTAACTTGAATCCCGGCTACACTCACATTCTTTTGACGATAGAATATATGTCGCAAGTGAGGATGAAATGTTTTAGCACGCCTAGTTGTTTATTAATTAGATGATAATGTCAAAACGACGTTGACATTAATAATTTAATTTCAGATGAATATATGTATGTTTGTGAATGGGCAAAGACTGGTCATTTTTAAAGGGCTTTGGGCTACGTCAAAGAAATGTTAAAAGCGCAAAATATGTGCATTCAATTAAAAATTGACTGCGCATTGTGTCATGTTGATCAGTTTAAAATATCAGATTTAAATGCATCTGTGCTAATGCAGAATTTTACGTAACATTATTTTCCCTGTACCTCTATATTAATGTCCTCCTCGTTTCTTTGTGACTTTAAAAAGCACTGGGAAAAACACGCAACGTCGTATGGGATCCCTAATACTTTTGACAGTAGAAATAAAATAAGAAATCATAGTTTTATTATTATGGCCTTAGTTTTCTGTAGAATTATATTGACATGGTAGATTTCACAATTCATTCTCTTTATTTTCCAGATGCATGTCACAATACAACGAGGGACATCTGTCCCTGAGCTGCAAAAATGCAACACATGTTGCAGTATGTACCACTGTCCATTCTGCCAGCCCGCATGGTTTAAACCCACATACTACTGCAAGGTAAAGGACCATATGGAGGGCCATTTTAACCGAGCAGTATCACATGAAGGTAAGTTTGCGAGACACAATTTGTGTGAGTCACAGTATAGATCATTTTTATTTGGATGGCTCCTAACCAATCACTCAGTGACCTGTTGTAGCTGATCATTTATAAAGATGTTGTCTATGATAATTGTAAATGATTATTTAAAACATTTAAGCTCTATTTTCTATTACAGGGTATACCATTCATAGATGTGGGCTACAATGCCGACCAAAACTGCACTTTCATTGCATCTATTGCCGTGGAATAATAATGCGCCGGGTACCCTTCATAAACCACCTTCGCATGTGTAAGGAAAAGCACCCTGCTTTGATGGTCTGTGCTGCTGCTGCTAAGGCACCTGCATCCCCACGACCCAACGCTGTCTCACCTTTTGCTGCCCCACCCACCGCTGCCCATCCCTCTGCTTCCCCACCCTCTGCTGGACCTTCTACCATTGGACCTTCTACCGCTGGAGCTTTTACTACTGGACCTTCTACTGCTACGCCACCTGCTGATGCACCACCGTCTGTGCTGCCTGATGTGGCTGCATCATCCATTGCCCCGTCTGTTGCTCCACTCTCCACTGCACCTTTTGTTACTGCGCAATGTGCTGCTGCATCCTCTGTGCTGCCTGCTTCTGCCCCACACAGTGCCTCGCCACCTACAGTGCCCATACAGCAAGGTGGACGGATGAAAAAAATCCATCATCGACAGATTACTCAAAAATGTCCCATCTGCCATATTATGTTCAATAAGAAAAACATTAAAAGGCATATTGAAAGAAAGCACACTAAAAGGCAAAAGGATGTGACAGCAATGCACCACCTCGAGAATGAGTGCATCGATCCCATTAATGGAATCTATGCTGTTTCAAAGTCTCACTGTGGTATTCCCCTTCATGTTCAGCTTAAAATATGGGGTCAAAATCATCATGTTTCATGTGAATCAATCGACTGCCAGAGAAACGTGGAATTTGCATTGAGGAGTGGATTGCCTTCTCATCAGTGTGTACACCTCAGGTCCATAGTATACTGTTCATTGTATGCTTCACACACTGTGCTGAAGGAGGAGACTTTGACCAAGATGGTAAGCAGCAAGTGGTTTGCTGAGGACAAGAAGCTGCTCTGCCTTGCTCGACAAAAGCATGCCAAAGAAAACAACATTCCATTGTCTGTATACACCAACATTGGAACCCCACAGTCCAAAAAGTGCATATCGATTTATGAACCTACAGTGTCATATTTCAGCCGATTGGGGAGAGTCATGGTGTCTTATGACACAAAAAAAAATAGATGGCACTGTCCTTGCTTAAAAACAAACAGATCATGTCCACACAAATGCATAGCAAAATGGCACTTATTTGAGACAAATCGGGAGCTGTTTTGGAAAGTATGCACTACTGATGAGGTGGAAGTGCAATCCACAGCAGCAATGGACAAAGACAAACATGACGAGTATATATAGATAAGTCTTGATAAGTGTATAGTTAAGATAAATGCCTAAACTTACCACAGCCACTTTGTGACTTTATTTTGAAAGTCAATTTGCCTAAATTTACCACAGCCACTTCCGGCGTATGTCTACCATTGCCCGAAGCTACCTCCTCCGAGTCTGCAGCTGGATACTATTGGAGAAGGGTCCAGCTGCAGACCCGGAGGAGGCCGATTCAGGGAATGTCTACCATTGCCTGAAGCTACCTCCTCCGAGTCTGCAGCTGGATACTATTGGACAGCACTGTGCAGCTCCTTCAGCCAGAGACTGTGACACCCGCGCTGCAGGAGGGAGAGGTACTGTACCGTTGCTCGTTCCTGCTGACTGCTGTCAGGCTGCTGAATCAACACACGTGAAAACCTGGACTCACCCATTGTAAATAGCACAGTCACCTTATGCAGCATGTATGCAGTTGCATATTGTATATGCTTATATTTTCTATTGCAATTCTGTACTGTGTACAGTTCATTTTAAAAAATTGTGCATGCAAATACTAAATGTACTTTCTTCCCTCCAAATGTAATTTGCGAATTTCTCAATTGTGAGAGAAATAAAGGGTTTCTAATTTGATCTTATCTTAAAATAGAAACCCTGTGTTTCTGTGCAGAAAACATTCTGGCTTGTAATTGGGTGCTTCTCATACCTCCTCCTCGAAACTACTACTTTAAAAAAAATTTAAAGCTTTTTTTAACGAAAGAGCAGCCTAATGGGTTTTCATAAAAGCACATCCAAGTTGGGAAAAAAAACGTTTTGTTGAAGTCTACTTTCTAATTCGAAAGGTGGCAGTAATGCATCGACTACAGTATATCACATGCCATCGGAGATGAGATTTCGCGCATGCGCCTTGGGTGGTTTCGTTGTTTTCCCTTTGTGGTAGAATGCGAGTAGATTAAAACAACAATGTCGTCTTGTAGCACGACTCTGCAGACATTTGAAGGAAATGGAATCGAAGGTAATATTTTTCTGTCTGTTTGTTTGACGAAGCCTTTCAGTCAGTCAGGCTTAGAGTTACAGTGACTTCGATACAGTATTGTGCCCAGTAGTTTAATGGTTCCGTCGTCACACTTTTTTTCGTAGGTAGTTTACTCATTCTTAATCCTATATCTCTCACACAGGAAATAATAATGCACCGTGTCCATTTCACGGCTGTAAACGCGTGTATACGGATCCGAGTGCTTTGGAGAGTCATGTGAGAGACCACGCAATCCCATCTGAATCTCTTCCTGGTAAGCGATTCCAACATGAGTCGTGAGGACCAAACGTTAAATTCTTATTGTATCTGCTTTATGAACTTATGCGCTCAAAACAACCGTTAGGACGTCGGTTGCACGGCCTTTAAATGCAAATATGAATTCTCCAATAATTGTTGGCAGTACATATGTATAATTTGCAAAAGTAAAATCATAAAAAGGTGGTGGCGGACGTAAATGTACTCATCACCAGTGTTTAGCAAGGTGCATTCAAAATGTAATATATATTACGAGTTACTTGTATTTGAAAGTACTATGTTTCTTTACAGTATTACGAATAAGTTTCTTTTGAGTTCTCAGTTCAGTGTATTTCTACACAATTGGGGATGGGGGCGTCCATTTCTCATTTGGTAATTAGATTTTTACGCTTGGAATCATATGTAAAACAACTCATTATTTGATATTTGTTTAGATGAAATATTTTCAGAGCGAGTCTTGTATGTTTCATACATGTTTTCATTGCATCCATATTCTTCAATATTTGATTTGGTTTCATTCAATTTGTTCCTTTTGTTTTTGATGCACTCGTACATAGTAGTTGTTTTACCTCTGCAGGAAAATCCTTTAACTGCTCCACTGTTGGCTGCAGCTGCTCCTTCCCAAACATGCAGAAATTGATGGAACATGTGAGACATCATCATAAACCCAACATATATTTCTTGTAAGTTTATCTTTTTGGAAAATTCCATTCTCCACTTTTTGTCCTGAATACATCCTTTCTGGCCAGCAAGAATTAAAGCGGGCTAAGTGTAAAAGTTGCAACAGTTCACCTGGAAACATCACTGTTTTGCAATGCCGCTTGCCTGCGCGGTAAAAACATGCTATACGCGATATGCGTGTTCAATACAGCAATATTGATATTATTGCGATCTTTACTGTGTACTTAAAGAAATCAACGAAATACTTTTTTTTTTCATGCGTCAAAATAAGCGAACTCAATGTCTTCTTAGCTTATTCATTGTAATGCCCCAAGATACTGTTCACCTATTTAAGGTTGCATCTGACTGGTCAAATTCCAATAAACGCATACCATTCCATATGAAACTTATTGCACGTCTTTGCGATATGCATGGGCCAATATCGTGCCAGCAATATATATTGTGCAGCCCCGCGTGAAAATTTTATTTTTCTTTCAGGACTAAAACTGGCATCATAAACCACATTTATTTTGAAAGTACTTGTAGGTTTCCTGTTGTGCGCACACAGTTTTGTTTTGCATATGTATGAAGTAATTATTGTGATATATTTATTGCTTTGTTCATAGATGTGAAAATTGCCGCACAAAGTTACGATCGTACCGTGGCCTGCTGACTCACCTTCATACCTGTTCCAAAGTTCCACGGGGTAAAATGAAGTCAACAGAACAGATGCCCCTTCAACCAGTTGGTGCGACAAATTCAAATGCGACTCCCCTGCCTGCTAATCTGAACCCACCTCAGATGGACGTGGTGTCCACACCGCACCTATTGATCCCTCAGCCCGAGAGTTCTTAAGTATTTGGACTGTCCCTCCTCAAATGTGTTTCTTACTGTTCTTTGAACCAGGAGACTCTGTGGTCTGCAGCGGTCCGGGAGAATAACCAAATCCCACAAATGCAAGCCAATAAGTCCGTTTGCCCTTTGGAGATGTATTAAAGAGATGTGCAAGTTTAACAGCAACAATAATAAATCCCCACGTCAGTAGCAAGCAGTGTCAGAATGTGGGAATTGCGAGTGGTTAGAAACATTATTTTGTTTTGTACTACTTTTGCATTGACTTACCTTTGTGTTATGTGTGGCATCAGCACATTTTTTTAAAGCATGGACAGAATTTAGACACATGGGAATTCATCCCTCCATCCATTATCTGATCATCTTATCCTTATGAGAGTTGCGGGCCTATGCTAGCAGCCTTCGGGCAGTAGGTGGGTTACACTTTGAACTGGTTGCCAGCCAATTACAGGGCAGATACATGGATGAACAACCATTTACACTCACAATTACACCGAGAGCATTCAGTCAACCTACAATGCATGTATTGGGAATGTGGGAGAAAAGCGTAGTACCCGGAGAAAATGCGCGCATGCACGCGGAGAACATCCAAACACCACACACACGAAGGACTGGGTCTGGAATCAAATGCTGGATCTCCGTATTGTCAGGCGAATGTGCTAAACTGTCGTCCGACGTGCCACCAACATGGGAATCAGCACAAAAAAACAATGTCTATGCCCATGTTAATGTGACGTTTGAACGATGAAAATTCACCGGGGCAGTAACAGTCATATGTATTACGACTTACGATACGATACTATTTTTTAAAAAGTCTCCACTTTCCTGTTGAAATGTGAGGGGTTTGTGAAATAAAACTGTGACCAACAGAAATCATTGCCAAATATTTGACCTACAAAAAAAACCCAAAAAGCTAAAATAAAACAATTCAATTAAAAACGACTGACACAATCTGGTTGCACAAGTATGTGCAAAACATTCAGCTTAGCTGAAGCACTTGATGCTCCAAGCATTTGCTGGAGCAGTGTCCGCATGACACACTGGGGGTATAGCACAGTATTGGTCAGTGGTCAGAGTCTGAGGTTTCAGTCCATCCGAAGCGCATGCTTTTAGATGCTGTCTGGGAAAGTCTTATTGATGTACTGGACATGCATTTTCCACTCTACACACAATGGTTTGCATGTATTTGTTTTAAATTCTGTACTCTGCGCACCGATTGCACTTTTCGCATTCAATATTAAATAACCATTTGGAACAAAATTTACTTTCGAGCGTCGTTCTTGTCTTCTCTCCTGTTTGCCTGAAACGATCAAATCCTCTTGTCACCTCAAAAAATAGCTGCGACGTTTTCCACATAAATCCTCTTTCCAGAACTTTTGACTCATAATTCAAAATAACTAAATCAGAGCAAGGTGGCACAGTGGTTAGCAGGGAAACCTGAAGACAAATGACCAGGTGTCCGTTTCACAAAAAGTGTTCAACAGACTGTCGAATGCTGAACTCTGAGTTGATCTACTGTGAAATAGGAACCACTTGAGTTTCCGGTTCCAGAACAGCAGATCAGCAATCACAAGAATATAACAGGGGAAATCCGCTGTATAAACACTTTATACATGCTATTGATAATATTAATATATTGCTGTTGGGCTCTAGGGAGCCTTCATTCTTTCAGTCTTATCAATCTTGGAGGGAAGTTAAGTTGTTGATAATGTCCATGTTGTGCCATCTTTTGTCTACTTGATGTCTGTCTTCACTTTGTTCAAAGGTATACAGTGATCCCTCGCTCTAACGCGGTTCACTTTCCACGGCTTCGCTGTTTCACGGATTTTTTTTAGTGCATTTTTTGAATGCTTTTAACCCTTTAAATCAAAACACGTCGCCGGCGATGCGTGTCGACAGTACAGTATTTCCAAAAAGTATATAGTTTTTTGTTGAAAATGTTTTTTTTTTTTGTAATTGGGCCTGAAAACAGGTTTTGGTCTCTGATTTCATTGTATGGCGGCCCGGTAGTCCAGTGGTTAGCACGTCGGCTTCACAGTGCAGAGGTACCGGGTTCGATCCCAGCTCCGGCCTCCCTGTGTGGAGTTTGCATGTTCTCCCCCGGCTTGCGTGGGTTTTCTCCGGGTGCTCCGGTTTCCTCCCACATTCCAAAAACATGCATGGCAGGCTCGTTGGGCACTCTAAATTGTCCCTAGGTATGAGTGTGAGCGTGGATGGTTGTTCGTCTCTGTGTGCCCTGCGATTGGCTGGCAACCAATTCATGGTGTCCCCCGCCTACTGCCCGAAGACTGCTGGGATAGGCTCCAGCACCCCCCGCGACCCTAGTGAGGATGTAGCGGTTCGGAAAATGGATGGATGGATGGATTTCATTGTATATACTGTATAATAACTGTAAAAAAATCAAATAAAGTTCACTACTTCACGGATTTCAATTATCACTGGTTCTTTTTGGAATGTAACCCCCGCAATAAACTAGGGATTACTGTACTGTAAGTTTTTTTGGAGACTTCCCCTGACCGACCCCTCTTTGCGCTGTGGAAGTTTTCCTCAGACCATGATTTGTGCTGTAAGATGCAACATGAGTGTCAGGAAAAGCCTACTGAATGTTTATTTGGGGTTAAGAAGCACTTTGAACGGTGGTACCTGTGTGTCGTCTCCTATTTTGAATGTTGAACACTTTATACATTTTAGTCTATTGATAAGGAATTTATTCCTTACTGTGATTTTATTTAGCCCCACTGTACTTGGCTCTGAAAGAAACAAAGAATGTAGAATGTTGTTGGAGGTTTTCCTGCTCACTGTGTTTACAATCACCTTTAGTGTCCCTCACCCCCACCACTTTTAGGGCCCCCCTCCATAGGACTTGTTTAACACCAAAAGAACAACTGTTGTCTCAAGTATCTGTGTTGCAACTATTAAGAGACTATGCCTTGTGTTGAGGAATTTTGCCTTACCATGAGAACTATTGATACTAATCTCTATAATGAACATCTGCTGTATTTTGCTTGACTCCCCTCTTGTCCTTGGGCAACTTAACAGCCCCAAAGATCTTCCTCCCAGTACTCCCATCCTTTCACGTCCTTGAAGGCTGTCAAGTTGCCTGGGAAAGGAGCTCCAATCTCATAATTTGTGCACATCAGAGGTGGTCTGTACTTCGTCACCATGTCAAGATTGAACTGCATTGACCTTTCTTTGTCTCTGATTTTTACGTAAGGGGAAGGACTGCCTGCCCCTCATTTACATACTATGCCTATATAGACGTGTGACTGTATTTTTTCTGGGCTTCCTGATGAAATCTGAAACTCTCAGGAGCCCGAATCGATTCGTGTTGCGTTGTGATAAACTGAGAAAAAGACGACGTGGTGTTGGGTCTTCTTCCACCTTATAGAGAAATAAAAGGACTTGTGTCCAAGGAGGGCCGTAAAGAAACAGAATTCTCCCCTCCTCTACAAATGGCGTCACGAACAGGATTTCTCTGGAAAAAGACCAACACCGGTTTCAGGACCTTCAGACCAGGCAGTAACCAAGGAGCGCTCCACTTTAAAAAGGTAAGACACACCGGTTCCTACGGGCAAAGTGTCAAGATTCGGCTTATATCCAAATCAAACTGCTCTGAACCTGAATGTGTTGAACCAAGTATAGTGATTGGATTTTGTGTAGGTGGCAAATACCAAATTGATACTGTAATGGCTGAGTAGGACCGCCGACTGGAGATTGGGGTCTGAGTAGAGTAGGTGTGAGGTATATTCAAATTAATATACCGTCTAAAATTTGCCACTGAGTAGTAGATAACTGAATTGGCACAGTTATTGAGTCACCACGTAGGCGGTTTAAAATTAGGTAGAACCGCTGAGTCGTAGGTTTGGCCAGTAGCTGACGAGCAAAGAGCAAACTGAGTTTGTAGGCAATTAAAAAATTAGTGGTTAATTGCTGAGGCAGGTCCAGATAATTTTTATTATTCTGGATGCTGTTAAAGTGTAGGATTGACGACTGGAGATCGGGGTCTGAGTAAGCAGCTGTATTTTTAGGGCAAGTTAGGGACAGCTCCATTGTTACAATTAGAGAATTGTGTGACGTCGCATGGTCCATTAAGGAGCGAAATGGACGGCCAATATGATAAAAACATGGTGAACTGTCAGATGGACGGAAGGCCTGAAGGCAAGAAAACGGGTAAAATGCCGTAAGGAGGTAAGTAGAAAAAAAGGTGAATGCATTGCGCAGAAAGAGAAAAAGGCGAATGCATTGCGCAGAGAGGTAAGTAAAGCGAAAACAAGGTTTTAAGAATAAGTTGTAAGAATAAGACAAAAGTTTAGAAAAAGAAGAAAAAGCGAGGTGAAATTCAATTTGAGCTATATTGCATTTCATGGGCGGCTTGACCACTGCCGTCGACATTGGAAAAAAAAAAAAAAGAATTAACAAAGTAACACAGAGAAAGTTATGATAAACGAGGCAGCGATGATGTCTCCTCCGCCGCATGGGGTGAGGAGCGCTCAACTTATGATCCCACTACAAGCGCCGAGTGGCCAATTTAACATAGACGAGAAAAAGGGGGTAACACATTCTAGCCATTTTGCTGGTCCCCACCCAAATCCATTGTGTGCCAAGCTTTCCCCTGATTTGCCCAGGGTGGTTCATAAACAATTGGTAAAATTAGAAAAATGTATGCAAATTAAACAGGATAATGATAGCATGAGTGCTTGGGATGCGACCACTTTTATAAGTAATGAGACTGAATTGGCTAGGCGAATGTTGCTGGATTTGCCTAAAATTGACTATGACATACAGTTGTGGGCAATAGACTGGCTTAAGAGTAAGTATTTACCCAAAGAAATTATGGACCTTCTAGAGGGAATAGCTTCTTGTAATTTGACTAGGTTGAATGATAGAAAATCAGACGCACTGAGTTCCCGTTATCCGACTCCATTGGGTTCCCTACAACAATTGGCGTTTGAATTGTTATCTGAGGTACACCCAATGACTTATTTGGTTAATTGTATGGATGCTTGGGTGACTGCCACCGGGCAGGACCCCAATAGTCATCCATTGAATCAAGCTTTGTTCAGGCAAGCAGTGCTGGGGGGTTGTCCGTCTGATGTGCAGAAAATGATGACTAACTCTCCCACTCTCCCCACTTCAGATGACGCGAACTGGCGAACTCATTTCCTATATTATGTGCAGCATTCTCGAATGAGAGCCAAGGAAGAGAGTGAGAAAACATCCAAGCTACAGAACAACTTTTTGAACTCACAAATACAAGAGGCTAAGAGAGTCTCCAGTAATGCATGCAAAAAAGAGAAACTTGGGAGATCTAATCAAATGTCTATCAGTGTCTCTCAACAGGCTCCACCACGGCTGATCACACCCCCACCGCAGCTCCAAGCCCCACCTCAACATTACGGCCTGCCCCCAAGGCAGGGCCGAGACGCATGGCTGAGGGGAGGTCCGAGACGGGAAGGTGGGCATGGACGAGGAAGTCACGGGAACCAAGCTGGCTGTTTCATTTGTGGTGATGTGAATCATTGGACATGGAAATGCCCACACCGCCGGCACCCATCTGTTCATCAATCAGGCTATGATCAACAAGCTCTGACTCCTCCTCCACGAAACTTGCAACAATGACAAGCCACGGCACCCTCACATGGACAATACCCATCTGCTCCGTGGGTACCCGAATCCTGAACAAAAGGGATCGCCGCTGGCCTCATCGAAAGACTGTCATGAACTTGAACATGCTGGACCACACTTGCTCCCAATGACTGCTGACACAAGGCTGGCTATTGCTAAAGTCAGCTGATACCCCGCCACTGAACTCTGTCTTCCAACAGTATCGGCTTTGGTTTCCTTAGATTTCCTCCATATGACCTTACCATCCGCTGATCGGTCCTTCCCACTGCACAATGCTTTTGACAGACTAGAGAACAAAATCTAATCGCATGGCCTGGTTGGTTGAAACACAAGGCAATTTATTCAATGTTCCCTATTCCTAAATTGTCATAGGTTCAGAGGAGGGTGTGGCAGCCAGAGTGGACCTGTCAGAGGATCTCAACTCATCGACTGGTATCGTATGCCTGACATAGTTGCACCGCACATATGGTTTTTGCCGTCTACTCAAATATACAAAAATTGTAATTCGTACACATTTTTCTGTAATTGAATTAGCAAATGTTTTTTTTCCATTTACCACTTTCAGAATCATATTGGGAAATTTCTCATTCTCTCACCTTGGAGTGATATTTCGCTACACTCGTTTACCTCACGTATTCAATTTTGTCTTCGGGAATTTTTTTTAAGTGCGAAAACAGCTACTTCTACTCTTTCCAACCTCCAGATGGCGTTGTACTATGGGAATGTTCTTTCCGGTGCAACATCAGGGATTTCTTGTTTGGAAGCCACTAGGTGGCTCCTTTTGGATTGGCTACAACTTTATTGTCAAATGTCCTCTATGTGCAACATACAGCACAGATGAAATTTCTTCCCTCTCATTGACGTTTGGCTTTTTGCGGTTTCAAACTATTGCATGGGAAAATTACAATGCGCACTGTAATTAAATTTTGGGGAAGATTGGACACATCAGAAGGTACAGCGATGCCGGCTTCTCTTGTGCAGCCTGATCTAGCTGGTTCATTTGGATGTTTCCGAAAAAGAAGACTCTTTCCGTAGTTCTTTTTCAGAAAAGAGAGGGGAACGTGAATGAAAGGAACGTGAACGACAGGGAAGTGAAAGACAAATTTTGACATACGTCAGCATGCAATTGGACCCAATCGAAAAAAAAACATTCAGCATGTGTCAGATATGCGGCAGCATTAGGCAAATGTTTGCAAAAAGTGGATCACATTGTGTTGAACAATCCCCTTACGGTCCTTACTTCTCACGCAGTGGCGGCATTTGTCTGTTCTAAAGATTTTACGATGTCAGCAAAACGAAGCGACAAATTGGACAGAATTTTACACAGACCAAATCTGACATACAAATCAGAAGGAATCAATGCGGCAGATGGAATGGTTGAAGGCACACCCCATTGTTGTGCTGACCTTTCCCTGGACGAAGAAAAGCTCAGAGATGGCTTGTATGCCACACCAATATCAGAACCAGATTATAGCGTGTTCACAGATGGCTGCTGCTTTAGACATCCAAAAGAAGGGCTGATTTCAGCTTATTCAGTAATAATCGATGATGGCAAGCAAACGAGACAATTTCAGATTCAAGAAACTGAAAGAATAGAAGGGAAACAGTCGGCCCAGAGAGCCGAGCTGATAGCAGTTATAAGGGCACTAGAGAGGGCGCAAGGATTAAGGGTTAACATCTACACTGATTCAGCTTATGTGGTCGGGGCAATTTTTACAGAAATGCCCCTCTGGCGAAGGAATGGGTATAGAACAGCAGCCGGAACATCAATTAAACATAGTGTGGAAATCCAAAGACTCGGAGAGTCTCTGCTAAAACCAAAAGAAGTAGCCATTGTTAAATGCAGGGCACATACTGGAGGGACTTCCTATGTAGAAGTGGGAAATGACAGGGCAGATAAGGTAGCGAAAGAGACAGCGGGCTACAAGGTGAGCCAGCCAGTGATGGTAATAGAACCAGCAATGGGGAAGATGTATGATTTGGACATTAACCACCTTCTTGCAGATCAACAGAGGGCATCTCCTGAGGAGAAGAACTACTGGCTATCCACAAACAGGGTGGCCAGGGATGAGACTGGTTTGTATCGGCATAAAATTGACGGACGTCCAGTTCCGTCAGCAGATAAATTGAAGACTTTAATTCATGAGGCACACGGTCCAGCTCATTTGGCAAAAAGGAATGTGGCAGATAGGTTAAGATCCTGGTATCATCCCCGCCTTCATGATATGGTTAATGAGGAAATTTCGGGGTGCGATGTCTGTAATCGACATAATGTTAGGAAAAGTCTCAGGACGGTACCTGGGGTGTATCCGCTACCCCGGGGTCCAGGTGAGGAAGTCGTTATTGACTTCACTGACATGATAGATCGAATTAGAGGCAAACGATACCTTTTAGTGATGGTGGATGCTTACACTCGATGGCCTGAGGCTTACGCATGCGGTAAAGAGGATGCGATGGCTGTGATTAAAATTTTGGTAAACCACTACATTCCAACACATGGGTTTCCACGTGTGGTTCGATCGGATAATGGCACTCACTTCAAGAATAAACATCTCCAACAAGTCGAGCAGCTGTTGGGGCTTAAGCATAGATTTGGCACGGTTTATCATCCACAATCTCAAGGTATGGTCGAACGAATGAACCGGACGCTCAAACTAAAACTTTCCAAGGTAATGGCATCGGCAAAACTGAATTGGGTCGATGCGCTGCCGATCGCGTTGCTTGCTGTGAGGTCCACCATTAATTCTGCCACAGGTTTCACACCTTTTGAGCTGGAGCATGGCCAGGAGTTCCCTGGTCCGTGGCGATCCATGGACCAGGGCACTCTTCAACAGATGATTCCCCATAAAGCATACATGGACTCATTGAGTGTTCTCGTCTCTCATTTCCAGAAGCAGTCTAAACTCCAGTGTGAGCAACCGAACGAGCCAGGCGTAAAACCGCAGACGTATCCTGAGCAGGTGTATCTGCGGGTCCATAAGCGGAAGTGGCACCAGCCGAGATGGACGGGACCCTACAAAGTGACGGAGAGGACCAGTCATGCTGTTCGCCTGGAAGGAAAGGGACCGACTTGGTACCACGTGTCGCAGTGTACATCAGCCCCCGGAGAGTGTCCGACTTCAAAGTAACGTTCAGAAGGGCAACTGGACGTGAAACCACTACAAGGCCGCCTTGTGGCCCAGAAACCATGACATACGTTCTTCTCATCGGACTGATCGTCGTGGCCTCCATACCACCACTAGTGTGGGGGTTTCGACAAGGAAAGGAAACATTTCAGCTGGCAACGAGACTGAAGAGGTGGGCGTACCACCCCAAGTACGAGTGGCACAACCTGCAAGCGACCATTCCGGAAGAAACTAATTTGTGGTATAAATATGTTCGATTCATGTCAAAAAGTTACAACAAGTCAGGTTGTTATGTGTGTTCTCTCATGCCCAAATCCGCGACCCAAATATCCCTGACTGGGAAATCTATGAATCAAAAACAGGCTAAATGTTTTGCTTCTTATGCAGGTGTAGGTTATCAACATCCCTCAATAGTATTTAATGAAAGTGTTGGGCCCTGGGCACGGGTTGGGTTAAAAGATCAAGCATGTGACAAATCCCTTTTGGTAGACTACAACTATAAGATAAAGGGAACCCCTCTCCCCCAAAAGGTCTTTATGGATGTTAAGCCCGGGAAAAGATATGAAATGTGCTATGGTAGGGAGAACGGCTCGATTGCTCTTGGAAAACTTGATGTTATGACTCAGTGCAGGGACAACAGATTCGTAATAAACGGAGGAGGCGCCCCCGTGAAGAATGGCACATATAACATACGAGGGGGATGGTGGTTATGTGGTGATGATGCTTACATGGTATTGCCTCCAGATTGGACAGGCGTTTGTACTCCTATCTTTGTTACAGACCACACCTTTTTTATAACGCACTCCAGCCAGACGTCCAGACTGAGGAGAGACGTCCCGACATTTTTGCCCCACGATTCGGTATGGGGATCAGACGTACCAGACGAGTTTAAACATTGGTCTGCGGGAGAGAAATTTGGCCTGGCTTTGTTTCCGTGGGCCGGTGTGGCTAAAAATATGCTCAGATTAGAAACAATAGACTATCGGTTTAAATCCTTTGTAAATTTCTCCATCAAAGTGGAAAAGGGCCAAAATAGAGAGTTAGAAGCAATCCGCCTCATGGTATTACAAAATCGGATGGCGTTGGATTTGCAGACTGCAGCTACCGGTGGTGTCTGTGCTCTATTTAATAAGACCTGTTGTACTTTTATCCCGGATGAGGTACACACGTCTGTTGCAGAGGGTATGTCCAATTTATATGCCCTCCGGGAGGCTATGACCCGGGATGGAGCCCCTACTCTAGGATTTTGGGATTGGCTGTTGTCGGGGGGTTGGAGTCAGGCTTTATTGAAACTTTTATTTCCGGTTGTAGTTTGTTTGATGGTAGTTTGCATTTTAAGCTCTTGTATTATACCCTGTGTCCGCCGAATGTTGTCGTCCATGATTTTCAATCAAGCACCAGCAGTTCGCCAAATGCCACTGTTATCTCCTGGTCATGGGGGGAGGATAGGTCGGTTGTTCCACTTCTTACCAGGGAGGATATGCAGACAATTTTGTGAACACAATATTAATTGTGTTCAAGAGAGGGATTGATAAGGAATTTATTCCTTACTGTGATTTTATTTAGCCCCACTGTACTTGGCTCTGAAAGAAACAAAGAATGTAGAATGTTGTTGGAGGTTTTCCTGCTCACTGTGTTTACAATCACCTTTAGTGTCCCTCACCCCCACCACTTTTAGGGCCCCCCTCCATAGGACTTGTTTAACACCAAAAGAACAACTGTTGTCTCAAGTATCTGTGTTGCAACTATTAAGAGACTATGCCTTGTGTTGAGGAATTTTGCCTTACCATGAGAACTATTGATACTAATCTCTATAATGAACATCTGCTGTATTTTGCTTGACTCCCCTCTTGTCCTTGGGCAACTTAACAGCCCCAAAGATCTTCCTCCCAGTACTCCCATCCTTTCACGTCCTTGAAGGCTGTCAAGTTGCCTGGGAAAGGAGCTCCAATCTCATAATTTGTGCACATCAGAGGTGGTCTGTACTTCGTCACCATGTCAAGATTGAACTGCATTGACCTTTCTTTGTCTCTGATTTTTACGTAAGGGGAAGGACTGCCTGCCCCTCATTTACATACTATGCCTATATAGACGTGTGACTGTATTTTTTCTGGGCTTCCTGATGAAATCTGAAACTCTCAGGAGCCCGAATCGATTCGTGTTGCGTTGTGATAAACTGAGAAAAAGACGACGTGGTGTTGGGTCTTCTTCCACCTTATAGAGAAATAAAAGGACTTGTGTCCAAGGAGGGCCGTAAAGAAACAGAATTCTCCCCTCCTCTACACTATCTCAAAGATTTTTTTTTCCTCCCAAGTGAATTGAACAGACTATAGATCACATTAATGGAGGGAACACTCCATCTTTTGACATTTGAACAGGAGTTTGTTGACTTCTTGTATCCCCGGTAACAGGCAGCAGAACCAAAGGTTTTGTCCTCAAACGGTTAGTTCTGTGATGATACTTTCTGTCAGTGTTTTCTTTTCTTGTGGGTGGTGGGATTGCATTTTTAGGACGATATACAATACTCATAAAAAGTTAGGGAGGTTTAGCCTTTGAGTGAAATTTCAGGACAAGGCCAAAATGCATTCAAACCTGAACTTATATGTGACATTCTCTGAGCTTTTGAATGTGCGCACGCACGCGCGCGCGCACACACACACACACACACACACACACACTTCACTTGAGGCTGATGTCCAACTTAAATTCTAAAGGCACATTTGACAAAAAACTGGACACAAAGTTAACTTTTATTAGGCATTAGAATCAGCTGATAGAAGCACTTGACTACCGTCATAGATAGAAAGATCTGGAGTTTCATATGCATGTACAGTACATGATTGGACAATGATCATTCTTATTCCATAATAATAATATTAAAAAGGAAAACAGTAACACATGCCAAACCCATTTGATCATTAACATGTTAGACATCACATGCAATATGAAGCACGTTTAAAAAAAAAAGTGTATTGTCGAGGAATCATGTATGAAAAGAAAGATATTGGGGACGGGCGCTGACCGATTAACCTGTCATAACATTTTGAGTTTTTCTTTTTTTTTTTTTTACTGACTTGGTCCATTAAATTCCATTTAGTGTCATGTTCTTACAAATCCGAAAAACTGACTTGGAAATTCTTTGTAATTTATAAAGCATACAATATGCTTTAAATAGGAACAAGTGCATACAAAATAATGGACAGGGGGCCCCCCCAAGCTGAGACTTGTTGGATTTGTTTTGCTTGCATTTGCACAACTACCGTTGCCTGCTTTTCTTTTAAAAAAATATTTTCTGATCAGTTGAGTAGACCTTTCCTGCTGGAAGTTTCCGGAAGAATAAACTGTTTCCTCTGCTCATATTGCCCTGGATTTAAAAAACAAAACAGAAAATGGTTAGCTGTGGCTGAAAATCAGGAAACACATTACAATTTAAAACACAGATTGATTTGAAATATGATTTTCAATGAGTACCAGACAGTACACTGAACGCACTTTCATCTTCACCTAGCCTGTGATAATTGTTAACTCACTGATGGTTGTGAAAATGGTGTTCTTTCATTCCAATATATTTAATGTCTTAAGACTACAAATTTATGTATAATATGGTTGTTTGGGCATAATTCCCCCACAGAGCTAAGGACCAAAAAGAATGTTCCACCCGTATCTCAAAGCAATAAAAGTTTCCTCACGCAATATCTTTGTTCTTCGGCGCCACAATATCATTTTCGCTGCTCACTAACCATTATGAAACAAAAACGTAGGTTCCTGAGACTATAAACACCATCACTATTTTACCCTCACACAAATATTTTTTTTAAACACTTGGTTACCTACATCGGCACGTCTTTTCCCCCCTTTGTATTGATCACAGATAGGACAGAATACGAGATACCGTAGCACTTTATACTTGTGGATATTCTCTTAGCGCTTGTAGCAGTCAGCTAATGCAGGGCTTCTCAATTATTTTTTTATCGCCATCACCTGTGAGTGCTTTCTCATTTGTTTATCAGGGGAGGAAAAAAAACCCCACCACACATGTACCCTAGTTGCAAAACATGAGAAGAACAACACAGATCCGATAACGCTCCATTTAGCAGCTTCCCTTTTCATATCTATGCAGATAACACCGTATTTTCCACACTATAAATCGCTCCTGTGTAGAAGTCGCACCAGCCATAAAATGCATCGTCAAGAAGGAAGGAAAAAAAAAAAAAAGCATATATAAGTCACACTGGAGTGTAATCGCATTTTGGGGGGAATTTGATTTGATAAAATCTAACACCAACAACAGACATGTCATCTTGAAAGGCAAATAAAAATAGAGAACAACGGGCTACATAAGCGTACGCTATGCTGATGTTACGTGGCGCATAAACAACCAACAGAGAATGTACCTGGTACAGTTCCTTCTAAAAAAATTTGCATATTGTGATAAAGTTCATTATTTTCTGTAATTTACTGAAAAAAAATTGACTTTCATATATTTTAGATTAATTACACACAACTGAAGCAGTTCAAGCCTTGTATTGTTTTGATATTGATGATTTTGGCAAAACAAAGGAAAAAACAAATATACCTATCTAAAAAAATGTGCATATTTCATCCGACCAATTAAAAAAGTGTTTTTAAAACAAAACAAAAAATAGCCGTCAAATAATTATGTTGAGTTATGCACTCAATATTTGGTCGGGGATCCAGAAATGACTGCTTCAATGTGCATGGAGGCAATCCACCTGTGGCACTGCTGGGGCGTTATGGAGGCCCAGGATGCTTCGATAGCGGCCTGAAGCTCACCCACAGGGTTGGGTCTGGTGTCTCTCAACTTCCTCTTCACAATAACCCACAGATTATCTTTGGGGTTCAGGTCATGAGAGTTGGCAGGCCAATTGAGCACAGTCATACCATGGTCACTGAACCATTTATCAGTGATTTTGGCACTGTGAGCAGGTGCCAGGTCGTGCTGAAAAATGAAATCTTCATCTCCATAAAGCTTTTCAGCTGATGGAAGCATGAAGTGCTCCATAATCTCCCGTTAACAAGCTGCATTGAACCTGCATTGGACCAACACCGGGAGCTGACATTGCACCCCAGACCATCACTGACTGTGGGTACTTGAGACTACAGGCATTTTGGCATTTCCTTCTCCCCACTCTTCCTCCGGACTCTGGCACCTTGATTTCCGAATGATTTGCTTGCACCCGCAAAAAGTACTTTGGACCACTGAGCAACAGTCCAGTGCTGCTTCTCTGTAGCCCAGGTCAGCCGCTTCTGCCGCTGTTTCTGCTTCAAAAGTGGCTTGACCCATTCCCTGCACATGCCTATACACAGTGGTTCTGGATGATTCTACTCCAGACTCAGTCCACTGCTTCCACAGGTCCCCCAAGGTATGGAATCGGCCCTTCTCGACAATCTTCCTCAGGATCCAATCACCTCTTCTGGTTGTGCAGCGTTTTCTGCCACACTTTTTCCTTGCCACAGAGGTGCCTTGTTACAGCACTCTGGGAACAGCCTATTCACTCAGAGATTTCTTTCTGTGTCTTACCCTCTTGTTTGAGGGTGTCAAAGGTGGCCTTCTGGACAGCAGTCAGTCTTACCCATGATTGCGGTTTTGAATCATGAACCAGGTTGGGAGGTTTTAAAAGCCTCAGGAATGGTTTGCGGGTGTTTAGAGTTAATGTGTTGATTCAGATGATTAGGTTAATATCTCCTTCAGAAAAGTGTTTTTCAATCTTTTTCAAGCCAAGGCACATTTCTTTCATTGAAAAAATCCCGCGGCACACCACTCGCTGAAAATGTGAAAAAAAAACTTATTTGAATAATTAAGTGTTATATTGTTATTATAAGCGGTTTTTTAACAATGAAAAATAATGCTATAACACCTTGAATAGGACTCAAATCAACATCAATCCAATGTATTATAATCTTTCAGATTTATTCTCACTCAGTGTGATAACGTCAGACTCATAGTCAGCTGTTTTTATTAGTTAGCGCCAATGTGGGAAGCATCAACACAGGCCTCGAATACCCTCTTGCGGTTTAATGTGAAAATAACATGTGAAATCATATAATGTGTAAATCATTTCACACATAAGTCTCTCCAGAGTGTAAAGGGGTGTTCACACGGCAACTTTTACTCCAGTGTAGCACCGGGGCTGCCCCCCGTAGAGCATTCACACGTACAGTTATACCGGTGTAGCCCCTCAAAACAGCTTAAACCGGAGCTAATTTAACCCTGCTCAGGAGGTGGTTTAACAATTTACTCCGGAGTAAATGCTAGTTTGCGGGGCAGCACCGATATAAAATGGGACGTGTGAACGCTACAGATGTAGATTCGCTGCGCCTGAGAAGAGTTGATTACATAGTAAGTAATTTAGTATTGCAAAACTTGCATCCTGGGTATTTTGCACTTCTTTTCTTTCTCTCTCTCTCTCATCCTTTTACGGTGTCTGATAGACCACAGCGTTGATTTGTCTGGAGAAGTATAAACCATGGTTTTTTGATATGTCACAAACAAGGGGGAGGGGGAAGTACACTTTACGCATGTTTTATTTCCGTATTATTACTATTGTATAGCATGGCTGCAGAAACTGCGATGTGAACGCAAGTGGGGCGGCACGCTTCTCTTTAGTAAGCAGCTTTACATGCGTGAACGCTCCACAATATTTACACCGGTGTAAGATATATCGCAACAAAATACATCGGTGCAGCACCGATGCAAATGTGTGTGCCCTGTGAACACCCTTTAAGTCACGCCCCTGGGCCAAACTATGAAAAAAACTGCGATTTACAGTCCAGAAAATACGGTAGCAGCATGGATACCAGCAAATCGGGGAACACATTATACATGGATAGAGAGAAAAAATGCTTTTGAAGAGCGATTTTGGGGGGGACGGATCATATTTGAGAACGTATTAGACTTCAGAAATTATGGTAAATTAAGCATATGGAGACATGTATAGTTTTCCAATTAGGAACTACACCATACCAGATGTCAGTCTTAAGCCTCGTGTCCACAACAGAAGTTGCTTGTCTCGCCAAGGTTGTACTATCTTACTGACAGGTTTTCAAACCGAGGTACAACTTGGAGGAGAGGGGTCAGCTGGAATTCCAAGCAGCTCAACCAGCATCAATTAAATCGGGTGTGGAGACAAGAAAAGAGCTCACCTCTCTGCTTAGATGTTTCCAGCAGTGCACCCAGGTCGGATATACTGATGCATAGGGGGGAAGACCTCCAATGAGCCTGGGAGGAGGAATAAAAAAAAAAAAGGGTGAATGACAATAAGAATGTAAGGAAAAAAACCAAATAGCTCCTGCTAACTCACCCGCAGTTATTGACAGCCATGAGGTTTGCCACCAAAACAAAAGGGTATGTGAGCATGCTGGCAAAGAACTGGATATAAAGAGACAAAAAGCATTATGTTGTAAACTTTTTAAATACAGCAGATGGTTTGAATAAAATGTATAGTTATACGTAAGGCTTACCCCTGTCAGAGCCTGAGAGCAGTTCTTGATTTCTCCTGTGTGGCTCATCTTAACAGAGAAAAATAAACTTAGAATCCTATACAAACAGAACTCCAGTACGAAAGATAAAAACTCAGCCACAGGAAAATACATTTTTTGTTTCGGGACAGACGCCAGACAGACGTGAAAAAACAACAAGAGCAAATGTATACCGAATCATCAATCGCGTAGGTGTTGATGAAGTGAGCCAGCAGGTTACAAATCCACAGTGCAAAGACATCTCCAAGGAGACGAGGGATCAATCCACTGTGAGGAAAAAGTAAAAGTATTTCAGTTTGTAGGAGGTGTGCGTGCAGTGGACATACAGTGCTAAGCATGAATCCCCTCCCAAGAACTGGAGTGGCAAGGCCAATTCTTTGATTTTTGTTATATACCGAAGGCATCTGTGTTTCTGGTCAAAAGATGAATGAGACAAAAGTTGCCAGGCACTGTAAGTGAGGGAACTCCCTTTGAAAAGTACCGTATTTTAAGCCCTAAAAGATTTCATTTTTCTCAAGTCAGCAGTGCGCCTGATAATCGGATGTCCTTTATATATGGATCAATGTTCGGATTTCCTGGACATAGTATTTTAGTAAAGTGCTTTGTTACAGCTCTCTATAAATAAAGCTGTATTGTATTGTATTATCTTAGTGTAGCTTCCTCTAGTGGATGTATAACGCAACCACAGCCACTATTGTAACTTCTTTTCAATGCGCCTTTCAATGCAGTGCACCCTATATATGAAAACAGCTTTAAAATAGGCAGGTTGACTCCTCCAGCACAACATGCGTCCATTTTCACTCGATCTTGACTCAAATCCCAATTCCTGCCACTGACAAATATCCCCATAATGATAACATTATAACGCTACCATGCTTCACCGTTAGGAATGGTCTTAATTTGGTGACGCATGCAACTTAACATCTGGCTTTCAGTCCGAGTTTAATGTTTGTCTCATCAGACATCAGTCTCTTTTGGTCAGAGAGCATTTTAAGTTCTTTTGAGGAAAACTCCCGGCGAACTGCCTCGTGCCTTTGACTAAGAAGGGGCTACCACATAGGCCCAATCTTTCCACATAGGAATATTTGGGCTCAGACAGCGTGATTATCGGGTTCTTGGTCAACTGTGGGATTCTATACAGGTAGCCACATGTGTGCCTTTTCAAATCAACAGCCAAGTGAAACACATTAAAGAGTATTAAATTCCAATTAAATAGAATCATTCTCAGGGATGTTCAGAGAAAACCGTTTTCACCTGGGTTCATTTTTTTTCAAGATTCATGGCAAAGGCTATGAATACCACTGCAAGATCTGATTACTTCATTTTTATTGCTTAAAAAAAAAAAGGTTTCAAGTTTTTTTCCTTCCACGTCATTTAGGTGGGGGGCATTTAATCCATTTTGAAAAAGGCTTTTATGATCATGTTGAAATACTGCAGTGTGGTAATTACTTTCTGGGTGCAATGAATTTGGCTCTGCCTCAGTATATCCACAAGCTATTTATGAGGATCTTATGGTCTAATTGAATTGAATTGAATACAACTTTATTGTCAAATGTGCTGTACGTATGTGTAACATACAGCACAGATGAAATATACCATTCTCATCATGAGAGCTGACGGGTTATGTGCCTCTGCTTGAATGAATGAAAAAAATAAACGTACGTGAAGAAGCCCAGCATGCCTTCCTCTCTGTAGACGGTCATAATGGAATCAAAGACACCGCTGAAAACAGATAACGTTTATTTTGAAAACACTCAAGCCGGTATATTTTCTCAAGATAGTGAGGAAAATAAAGGAATGTTACCTGTATTTTGTTTCTCGTCCAATAAACTGCACCATACATCGCAATGTAATCACTGAAAGACAGGCCAGAGAAAATGAATCTGACAAACAGAAATGATTCAACTATCTTGAATCCAAGGAACATGTTGAAACAAATGATATCTAGATGAATGCCACAGTGTAGTTAAAGGTGAATCCAAGACAGAAAAACAATTTCTTTGCAATTATATGTTCCTTTAAGTTCCTTTGGTACTCTATTTTCAAATGGGGTTGGGTGTGGCCTTTTGTCTTTCCGTATTTAAGCGCTTGCTCAGTCACACGTCGGCAGAATGTCAAGTATTCTTCCACGTCGATTCGTCAGGAGCCCTACCACTGCTATTCTTTGTTGTTACTTCGTAACATTCACCGCCTATTGGGTGATTTTGTTTTCTACTTCCGTATGTAAAACTTTTTCTTTGCCACATCTCCGTCCGGTCCAACTTCTGCTCCTCACGTCACACACTGTCTGTAAACACTGCTCTCTGATTAATATTGCATTCACACACCTGGAATTCAGCAGATTTAGCCATCCACTTTCATCAATATCTTGGCGCTGCCATTTTGTGCTGTACCGCACCCTGCTATCACTGAAATTGACATCAAAGTGCTCTCAAGCTCGCGTCGTGAACGTCACATGACCTTACCCAGAAAACAGGTCAGGAGCAGGGTTCGCCAAAGGCACTTTGACATCAATTTCAGTAGAGGACAGAAGAGAAGTCCAGGAGAAAACGGCAATGCGTTGAGATGGGTGTATTAATGTGGAAGGAAAAAAACTTAAGTGCGAAGTGAATTAAAATTGACTTGACATGATGAAAAGGACTGATGACCGTAACTGAAACAGGAAAGATATTGGTTAAATTAATAAATTCCTGTACATTGATTTTAAAATTGCGGGGGCATTGGAAATATATTATTGCTCCCCCACCTCCAAATACAATGCCTTGAGTTCACCTTTAACGTTAAATCAACTCAAAATTGACAGCAATATTTCCATACCATGAAAGGGATGTGTGACGACGGTGGCAAAGGAACGAGCTATCATCTCTTTGGTTGTCTGTGAAGATAGAGACAAAACCCATATTTGAAACCAGGAACGCATTGATGAATCTCACTAAAGCAAGCACCAGCAATGATCCAAATATCAACAATGTAAACATATCATTTGCAGTTGTCATTGCCTAACTTAATCCATTAATTACTCAACTCAACTTTATTTAGAGAGCACTTTAAAAGCAACCACCGCTGCATGCAAAGTGCTGTTATTGAATGAAATTCAGACATACAAAAACAAAGACGGTTCAAAAATGTAATAACATCAAAACAATAAACAACCTAAAACACAAACAATGCTGAGTCAAAAGCCATTGAATAAAAATATGTTTTGAGATTTAAATATCAACAGAGTGTCCGGGGCTAGCCTAACATTTAATAAAATGTCGTGACAAAAAGCCCAATCCTCTCTAATCCTGCGCTTGGTGCCTCCAGTAAGTGTCTGTGAAAATTTTGTATTTCTGGATCAGGGGTCGGCAACCCAAAATGTTGAAAGAGCCATATAGGACAAAAAAAACAAAAAACAAATATGTCTGGAGCCGCAAAAAAAATAAAAGCCTTCTATAAAACTTACAATGAAGGAAACACATCCTCTCTGTATGTAGGAGATTGGACTGTCTCAGAATTGTTTATGTTATTCATTCCTTTGTTGTGTGTTCACAAACGCCCCCATAGAATTTATTTTGTGATTTCCTCGCTTGATTTTTTTGTTTTGGTGCATTATTTTCGCTTTTCATAGTGTCAGTGAAGTCATGAATTTCCGTTTTTCAGAGGCTGTCTTTGAACGCCTCTCGAGTCGAACGAGAAGTTAGAAGGCACGGAGCTGGACGCAGACGTGTCTGTGTTTGTCGAGACTGTTAAAAGCATAAATAAAGTGTACGTTTAAAAAAAACAAAAAAAACACCACAGCTCTCCTTTTTCGGAGCTGCAAAATGTATCTACTGTATATCTATTTGCGTTATATTAACCTACTATCAAAATCTTTTTCCATTTTCAAACTTTTTTTATAAAGCTCCAGGGAGCCACTAGATGTCGCTAAAGAGCCGTATGTGGCTCTGGAGCCACGTGTTGCCGACCGCCGTTCTGGATGATACTAAAAACTGTACAGTCAAACCTCGGTTTTCGAATGTCTCGGTTCTCGACCAAAAATTTAGAGTTTTTTATGCCTCGGATGACGAACAAATTTCGGTTCTTGAACAAACTGAGCGCACTTGAATGCACCATTTGACTCCTTTCGCCATCCTTACACGAGGAAGTGACGCCTCCTCTGGTAGACGAGGAAGTGTGTCGCTTGTGTCGCTTTCCATTGTGTGCAGACGTGTTCAATAAACATTTTTATTTTAAAAAGAGCGTGGTTTCGGTTTTTGAACAATTCGGTTTTCGAATAGCCTTCTGGAACGGATTATGGACGAAAACCGATGTTTGACTGTATTCATTTGCACAAACACGAATAAAATCAACCATCGCAGTTTTTAAAAAGTTTTGTTATTTTTATTATTGTATAACATCCTAAAATGTACAGAAGTGAACTATGATTTTTCAATGTTTTTCATTGTTGTAAAATGGTGGGAACTTCCTCCATCCGTGGCCCCTCTCAAGATTTCTTATTTTTCCCAAGGTGGCCCCCCACCCCTTTTTCTTTTTTTTCCCCACCCCTTGCCCTCGCCCTCCTGTGGGGTGAAGATCAGGGGACCTTGTTAATATTTGGCAACTGAAGCCCTGGAAGACTTTTGTGATTAAGTGCGAAGTGAATTAAAATTGACTTTGACATGATGAAAAGGACTGATTACTGTAACTGAAACAGGAAAGATATTGGTTAAATTAATAAATTTCTGTACATTGATTTTACAATTGCCATTTAATGTACAGGAAAAATAGTGTAACCATTCTTGCAACTAATATGATGTACCTCATTAACAACATGTTGTAAGGAGCCATCCACAGCCTTCTGCTGGCCTCCCAGAATCTGCACAAGGGAAAAAAATGAAACTCAACTTTAGGCCATTAACAAAACAGAAGGTAAAAATACTACAAACAAAAACAGATTCAATTGCACATCTTGGACAGTGCCTCAGGATTGTAAGAACAGAATACAGGCCAAACATCAGACAGTTTGCTTCGTCCTGTCGCTCTCATAGACTAATGAGTGAACTATATTTTTTCGTATCTGTATATTACTAATTGTTGAAGCTTTGTTGGTCGAATTCTTTCCCATTCTTGCTTGGTTTACAGCACATATGTCAAAGTGCCGGCCCGAAAAGGTTTTCAGTGGCCCCTGGGATGATATTGATTTATTAGAACCGGCCCGCAGACCGAAGCAAGCCGGCAGCCCACACATCTTTTACACGCACCAATACTACATTTCCCACAATGCAACGGTGGCGCGCCAAGCAATGTATGCTTAAAGTTTGTGACGAAGTTTGCCCCGAAAAAAAGCAACTCTTTTTAAACCTGAGCATGAGCAGAAACACCATTGCCTAGCGAGTAGAGCAGTTGTCCATTTATCTAAAAGGGCAGCTTGAGAAAAACAGAAAAGATGTCATCGCATATTCCTTGGCTGTGGATGAGAACGCTTAAGTTTCTGACGTTGCCCGATTGTCAATTTTCATCCGCGGAGTGGACTCCAGCCTAAGCGTGGCAGAAGAGTTTTTGGCTTTACATCCTATGCATGACACAACTTTTGTGCATGAAAAAGATACGGCAGTGGGTGCTGCGCAGTTTGCCCGTATCCTCCCCGACACAATGGCCCAGCTGCGCATCCAGGCTGCTCAAACGTTGTTGATGTTTGGCAGCACATACCTGTGTGAACAACTATTTTTTAATTATTTTTTTTAATGAAACTGAACAAAACATCACACAGAAGTCGACTTACTGCTTAACACCTTCACTCAATTTTGAGAATTTGCTCAGCTCAAAGCCTGACCCCAAATATTGATGAAAAGATGAGACACCACCAAGTAACAGCCTCAGCCTCAAAGAAGTGAATACAGGGTTACTGTGCAATCACATATGAAGAGTTTTTACTCAGTTCAAGTTTAAAAACTGAAAGTATAATATTTGCTTTAACTGCATGTTACTTCTCCTTGAAGAAAGTGTTGTTTTTGGTTAATACATTTTTGCACTTTATTTTAGTGTATTTCAATCCAATTATGTTTTTAAAATATTTTATTCGAGTGAATGAGCGAAAATTGCTCTTATTTGGTTGTCTTTGAATTTAGCCTACTTTTGCTAAAAGAAAAAATATGGACTATTTATGGTGCCTTGAATAATACTTTCATTCATGTTATGGATATTTTTATCCATCCATCCATTTTCCACCGCTTATCTGGGGTCGGGTCGCGGGGGCAGCAGCTTTAGGATAGAAGCCCAGACTTCCCTCTCCCCAGCCACTTCTTCGAGCTCTTCCTGGCGGATCCCGAGGCGTTCCCAGGCCAGCTGGGTGACATAGTCTCTCCAGCGTGTCCTGGGTCGTCCCCGGGGTCTCCTGCCAGTGGGACATGCCCTGAACACCTCACCAGGGAGGCGTCCAGGAGGCATCCTAATTAGATGCCCGAGCCACCTCATCTGGCTCCTCTCGATGTGGAGGAGAAGCGGCTCTACTCTGAGCCCCTCCCGGATGACCGAGCTTCTCACCTTCTCTCTAAGGGAGATCCCGGACACCCTGCGGAGAAAACTCATTTCAGCCGCTTGTATCCGGGATCTCGTTCTTTCGCTCCCTCCTGGCCTCACTCGTGAACAAGACCCCAAGATACTTAAACTCCTCCACTTGGGGCAAGATCTCCTCCCCGACCTGGAGGGGGCACTCCACCCTTTTCCGACTGAGGACCATGGTTTCAGATTTGGAGGTGCTGATCTTCATCCCAACAGCTTCACACTCGGCTGCGAAATGCTCTAGTGAGAGTTGGAGAGCCCTGCTTGAAGGAGCCAACAGAACCACATCATCTGCAAAAAGCAGAGATGCAATACTGAGGCCACCAAAACGGACCCCCTCAACGCTTCGGCTGCGCCTAGAAATTCTGTCCATAAAGGTGATGAACAGAATCGGCGACAAAGGGCAGCCTTGGTGGAGTCCAAAGCTCACTGGAAACGATTCCGACTTATTGCCGGCAATGCGAACCAAACTCTGACATCGGCAGTCTAGGGACCGTATCAGGGGGCTCGGTACCCCATACTCCCGAAGCACCCCCCACAGAACTCCCCGAGGGACACGGTCAAACGCCTTCTCCAAGTCCACAAAACACATGTACACTGGTTGGGCGAGTTCCCACGTACCCTCGTGTACCCTGCTAAGGGTGTAGAGCTGGTCCACAGTTCCACGGCCGGGACGAAAACCACACTGCTCCTCCTCAATCTGAGGCTCGACTTCCTGACGGACCCTCCTCTCCAGCACCCCTGAATAGACCTTACCAGGGAGGCTGAGGAGTGTGATCCCTCTGTAGTTGGAACACACCCTCCGGTCCCCCTTTTTAAAAAGAGGGACCACCCCCCCGGTCTGCCAATCCAGAGGCACTCTCCCCGCTGACCACGCAATGCTGCAGAGGCCTGTCAACCAGGACAGCCCCACAACATCCAGAGCCTTGAGGAACTCCGGGCGGATCTCAACCACCCCTGGGGCCTTGCCACCGAGGAGCTTTTTAACCACATCGGTGACTTCGACCACAGAGATTGGAGAGCCCACCTCAGGGTGCTCAGACTCTGCTTCCTCCAAGGAAGGTGTGTTGGTGGAGTTGAGGAGGTCGTCGAAGTACTCTGCCCACCGGTTCACAACGTCCCGAGTCGAAGTCAGCAGTGCCCCATCCCCACTGTACACAGTGTTAGTGGTGCACTGCTTCCCCCTCCTGAGACGTCGGATGGTGGACCAGAATTTCCTCGAAGCCGTCCGGAAGCCGGCTTCCATGGCCTCACCGAACTCTTGCCACGCCCGGGTTTTTGCCTTGGCGACCACCAAAGCTGCGTTCCCCTTAGCCAGTCGATACCCATCAGCTGCCTCTGGGGTCCTACAGGCCATAAAAGCCCGATAGGACTCTTTCAGCTTGACGGCATCCCTTACTGCTGGTGTCCACCAGCGAGTACGGGGGTTGCCGCCACGACAGGCACCAACCACCTTACGGCCACAACTCAGATTGGCCGCCTCAACAATAGAGGCGCAGAATATGGTCCATTCAGACTCAATGTCCCCCGCATCCCCCGGGACATGGGAAAAGCTCTGCCGGAGGTGGGAGTTGAAACTCTTTCTGACAGGGGATTCCGCCAGACGCTCCCAACGAACCCTCACAATAAGTTTGGGTCTGCCAGGACGGACCCAAACCATCGGAGCCTACTCACCACCAGGGGGTGATCGGTTGACAGCTCCGCCCCTCTCTTCACCCGAGTGTCCAAAACATGCGGCCGCAAATCCGATGACACAACCACAAAGTCAATCATCGAACTGCGGCCTAGGGTGTCCTGGTGCCAAGTGCACATATGGACACCCGTATGTTTGAACAAGGTGTTCGTTATGGACAATCCGCGACGAGCACAGAAGTCCAATAACAAAACATCACTCGAGTTCTGATCGGGGAGGCCGTTCCTCCCAATCACGCCCTTCCAGGTCTCACTGTCATTGCCCAAGTGAGCATTGAAGTCCCCCAGCAGAACAAGGGAGTCCCCAGCAGGTGTACTCTCCAGCACACCCTCCAAGGACTCCAAAAAGGGTGGGTACGCTGAACTGCTGTCGGGTGCGTACGCACAAACAACAGTCAGTACCCGCCCCTCCACCCGAAAGCGGAGGGAGGCAACCCTCTCGTCTACCGGTATGAACCCCAATGTACAGGCACTGAGCCGGGGGGCAATGAGTATGCCCACACCTGCTCTGCGCCTCTCACCGTGAGCAACTCCAGAGTGGAAGAGAGTCCAACCCCTCTCAAGAGAACTGGTACCAGAACCCAGACTGTGTGTGGAGGTAAGTCCGACTATATCCAGTCGGAACTTCTCTACCTTGCACACCAGCTCGGGCTCCTTCCCTGCAAGAGAGGTGACATTCCACGTCCCTAGAGCTAGCTTCTGCAGCCGAGCATCGGACCGCCAGGCTCCCCGCCTTTAGCTGCTGCCCAGCTCACATAGCACCCGACCCCTTTTGGCCCCTCCCATGGGTGGTGAGCCCATGAGAAGGGGGACCCACGTTGCTTCTTTGGGCTGTGCCCGGCCGGGCCCCATGGGTGTAGGCCCGGCCACCAGGCACTCGCCAACGAGCCCCACCTCCAGGCCTGGCTCCAGAGGGGGGCCCCGGTGACACGCGTCCAGGCAAGGGAAACCTGGATCCATTCATTTCAATCATCATAAGGGGTCTTTGAGCCGTGCTTTGTCTGGTCCCTCACCTAGGACCTGTTTGCCATGGGTGACCCTGCCAGGTGTATAAAGGATCATTGGGATACACAAACCCCTCCACCACGGTAAGGTGATGGCTCACGGAGGGGGGGTATTTTTATACAAGGGAAATTAGTTTTTTGTGCATGTTGAAAATTAAAGTTTATTGACAGAGCCAGAAGAAAATGTTGCTTTATTTATCTGATCATATTGGAATGTATTTGTTAGGTTTTCAGTCAATTAAATTTGGTTCAATAAACTATATGTGGTAAGTGTTACATTTTTCAATGAACATTCGATCAGTCCGGCTTGCAGCAAAACATTTTATTTGGCCCTCCGTCCATTTGACTTTGACACCCCTGGTTTACAGCTCCAGCGATTTAACGGTCTGGGGTTTCTGTTGTTGTATTTTACGCTTTATATTGCGCAACACATTTATTGGATGACAGGTATGGGCCGCAGGCAGTCGCGTACCTACACTCTTTTACGACAAAGCCAGGCTTTGTAACACGTGCAGAATGTGGTTTGGCATATTCTT
Organism: Hippocampus abdominalis; assembly: GCA_018466805.1. Lineage (NCBI taxonomy): Eukaryota > Metazoa > Chordata > Actinopteri > Syngnathiformes > Syngnathidae > Hippocampus > Hippocampus abdominalis. The sequence goes on from CM031696.1 coordinate 632,928, forward strand.
GCTGAAATAAGCGGGGGCGTCCATTAATAAAAAAAGTCTGCTTGGATGACAGCATTAATGGTGCCTTCACAGATGTGTAAGTTCCCCCAAAGCATTGGCATTAACACAGCCCCACACATCACAGATTCTGCCTTTTGAACTTTGTATCCATAACAACAGATAGTTCTTTTCCTCTTTTCCTCTTTGACCCAAAGGACAACTTGTACAATTTACAAATTCAAATGTGGAGTTGTCAGACCACAGAACACTTTTCTAGTTTGCAGCAGTCCATCTAAAATGAGCTTGGGCCCAAAGAAGAGAGCATAACCTCTGGGTGTTGTTGATAAATGGCTTTTGCTTCACATAGTAGAATTTCAAATTGCTCCTACAGATGTAGCGCTAAACTGTATTTACTGAAATTGATTTTCTGAAGTGTTCCTGAGCCCATGTGATGATGCCGTTTACACATTGATGTCGATTTTTGAGGGTGTGCTGACAAAGTGATCGAAGGTCATGGCCATTCAATGTTGGTTTCCGGCCTTGCCACTTAAATGCAGTGATTCCTCCATATTTTCTGAACCTCTTGATGGTATTATGGACCGTAGATGATGAAGTCCCTAAATTCCTTGCAATTGTACATTAAGAAACGCCGTTCAACTACTTTCTCGCGCAGTTGATCACAATGAGGTGAACCTTGCCCCATTTTTGCGTGTGATTAAATTAGATCCTCTTATATGCACTGTTTGCCAAGAAAAATGACGCAGATTTTGATGGTCTTAACATTTGTGAAAACATGAAACTTGCCACAAACATCATGCTTGGCCAAATAATCACTATTCTAAGAGTTCATTTTCCAGTTTAAAAAAAAATGGTCGAGTTGTGCCCTCTCCAAGTTTTTAACGAAACAACCCAGGTTGAACATTTCACCAAGATCTACCAAAGGTTGGAGTCACATATAAACAGCCCAAGACCTATGAGAAAAATAAGCCTCAAGAGCACAGGTGTCGAACTCCAGTCCTGGAGGGCCGCTGTCCTGCATGTTTTCCAAGTCTCCCTGTTGCAACACACCTGATTCAAATGATCAGATCATCAGCAAGGTCTGCGGAATCCTGACATTGAACCTGTTCATTTGAATCAGGTGTGTTGCAACAGGGAGACTTGGAAAACATGCAGGACAGCAGCCCTCCAGGAACCGGAGTTTGACACCTATGCTCGAGAGCAGGCATGTCCAGCTCCGGGCCTGGAAGGCCACTGTCCTGCCGGTTTTCCATCTCTCACGGCTGCAACACACCCGATTCAAAGAATCAGATCATCAGCCAGCCCTGAAGCAGCATTAGAGCGATCCTAATTATTTGAATCAGGTGCATTGCTCCAGGGAGATCTGGAAAACAGGCAGGACAGCGGCCCTTGAGGACCGACACTGGACACCTATGCTTCTAGCCATAGTCGAAACTCAAAAGGAAGTCGGCCATTTTTAACTTTTTTCAAATTTTGCCTGATTTTACAGGGGGTCATATTTTATTTAAATATCTTTTAATCTGATATACTTCATTTTCCAGAAAATTCCAATGTGCCAGTGCCCCATCGTTGCAAAGGCTGTGAAGAAGACATTTTCGGCAAAGGATGTCGCCATGCCGGTGCTGCAACTCTGATTTTTCACTGTCACAATAAAACCTGCTGTAACATGACTCAGATGATCCTATTTTCTCAAAACTTATCACAGTTGATGATTGTCCAGGCCAGAGACATCTTTGAACTTATTTTTCAGTGGTAATGCCACCTACTGGCTAAAGGAAATAATTTGCAATGAATATTGTTAGTCTTGTTCTCCTCAAAGGTTTACCAGATCTACCTCATATTTGTTTGGAAGAGTGTTGATGTTTTCATTATGGGAAAACACATTTTAAGGGGCTAAACATGCACACCAGACCTGGCAAAATCAATATTTCATTAGTTTATAATATTATACAGTCAAACCTCGGTTTTCGTCCATAATCCGTTCCAGAAGGCTGTTCGAAAACCGAAATTGTTCGAAAACAGAAACCACGCTCTTTGTAAAATATAAATGTTTCCTGAACACGTCTGCTCAAATGGAAAGCAACACGAGGAAGCGCCACTTCCTCGTGTAAGGAAGGCGAGAGGAGTCAAATGGTGCATTCAAGTGCGCTCAGTTTGTTCGAGAACTGAAATTTGTTCGTCATCCAAGGCATAAAAACTTGAAATATTTGGTCGAAAACCGAATTGGACGAGAACCGAGACGTTCGAAAACCGATGTTTGACTGTAGGTTATAATAGCGCACCGTACAAAATTTGAAACGAAAAGCCCTAGTTTTACGTTTTACCTTCAGTGACAAAAGTTGAGGGATATGTAACAGCCCAAGACATACAAAAAAAGTCTCTTCTTTCACATTTGGCCCCATTTCTGGACTTTTATAGAGGTCACATTTTTAAAAAACGCCTCCTAAAGATTTTATTCAATTGTCTTGAAACTCTGGGTGTTTCATCCAAAGATGTTCATTCAAGATGACCAGGAACACCACATCTTTTCATTTAGCTAAACGCTGTAGCGGTGGGGACAAGGTTTTTGCCCCAAAACCGTAATGCTAATTTTGATAGTGTGTGTTTGTAAAAACATTTTAAATTTAGCACACATCATGCTTAGCCAGTTAATCACTATTCCATGAGTTCATTTCGCGGTTAAAAAGAATAGCTTGGTTGCGCCCTCTGCAAATTTTTAAAGAAAAAGCCCAGGTTGAACATTCCACCAAGCACATCTAACCAAAAAAGACGTCTCTGGCAACCCTACTCGCAAAGGAAGTTGGCCATTTTTGATTTGCCTTTCAAATTTTGCCTAATTTTTACCTTTGAGTAGAGGTGATATTTTATCAAAATATCTTTTAATCTGATGGACTTCATTTTCCAAAAATTACAATGGGCCAGTACCCCAATTTTGCCACGGCTGCAAGGGTCCTCAATATCTGAATTCAGCTCTACTTTACTATTTTTTTAAATCTTGCAAGCTGAAAAAGAATCAAACATGTTAGAAACTGGACTAAAGGCCTCATGACACAGAAAGCTTGCATAAAATAATGCACACCTAGCGCGGCAGACTTTAATTACACCGTTGCCGTCTGTGCCTAATCAGAAGCTGACTCTTCCCCTCCGTTAAGCTCCGCTCGCAATGACCAGTCAAATTGTAGCCTTTGCGATGAACAAATTGCATTTAATCAAATCACAATCACACCATAAATGCATTGTTTATCCCAGGTTGACGGTATTGAAAAATGGGTATAATCAATTCTTACCTCAAGTGCTCCTTGTTCGTGACATTTCTGTAACAAAATAGAAAAAAAAGACATCACAGTAAATTTTCATAAATACATATATATACACACATACAGTCAAACCTCGGTTTTCGAACGTCTCGGTTCTCGACCAATTCGGTTTTTGACCCAAAATTTAGTTTTTTATGCCTCGGATGACGAACAAATTTCGGTTCTCGAACAAACTGAGCGCACTTGAATGCACCGTTTGACTCCTCTCGCCTTCCTTACACGAGGAAGTGACGCTTTCTGGGGTAGACGAGGAAGTGACGCTTCCTCGTGTTGCTTTCCATTGTGAGCAGACGTGTTCTGTAAACATTTTTATTTTGAAAAGAGCGTGGTTTCGGTTTTCGAACAATTTCGGTTTTCGAACAGCTTTCTGGAACTGATTATGGACGAAAACCGAGGTTTGACAGTATTTTGATATTATTCAACTGTGATAATATGTGCATCATCTTTTAAATTCCACAAAACCAAGTGAATATCAAGCTGGGGGCCTGGAGTGGGTAGGCGCCCTCATCAACATGTCAACGCCTATTACAGAAACAACAACCCCAAACTGAGATGCGTAGACCCAAATAAAGCAGTAACATTTTGAGAAAAAAATGGTTTCCATATGCAATTGAGCTTGCTTTCGGTATTTTTTCGAAGTTCTTGTCGTCGCTCATTCGATCGATCATTACGTTGTTTCTGAACAATTTTTAGGTGTGATTACACTCAGAAAAGGCACAATCAAGCATACCTGCACAATTTTACTATGCACAACAGTGCCAATGGTGCTCGCACAAAGCCTTGGACCAAGTCCTTTGAAGAGACCAGCTTTTCCATCAATCTTGATGATGTGTTTTGCTGAAACATCAAGAAAACAAACAACATTTTGAAGGAAACCTTGAAAAGGCACATCAATGAAAGAAAATGAAAGTATGAAAAACACAGCCGTCTATTTATAATTCCAAGAAAACAACTTCATAACTTATAATAATGCATTGGACCAGGGGTCGGCAACCTGCGGCTCAAGAGCTGCACGCGGCCCTTTAGCGCTCCCGAGTGGCTCCCTGGAGCTTTTTCAAAAATGTTAGAAAATGGAAAAAGATGGGGGAGGGAAATATATTTTTTGTTTTAATATGGTTTCTCTAAGACAGGCAGGGCCACTGTCCTGCCTGTTTTCCAGCTCTCTGGGCTGCAACACAACTGATTCAGATGATCAGCTCATCAGCCAGCTCTGAAGCAGCATTAGAATGATCTTGATTATTTGAATCAGGTGTGTTGCTCCTGGGAGAGCTAGAAAACAGGCAGGACAGCTGCCCTTGAGGACCGACTTTGGACACCCCTGCTCTAAGAGGACAAACATGACACAAAGTAACATTTTCCAATGCTGTAAAAATGTGTCAAATAAATATTAAATTTCAACATTTAGTCAACGAGGATTTGCGTCATAGCCTGTGACACACATTTCTATTAGCAGGGCGGGATGTCAGTCAGGGGGCTGTTGTAAAAAAAAAAAAAAAAAGAAAAAAAACAGCCTTTCATGTACAATTCACTGAGGGTACTTGCCAGTGTTGTGTCCGAGGACCAGCAACCCAAGGCCAAGGACAAGGACTTGACTCCGAGGCCAAGGCCAAGGCCAAGGACTTGGAAAATTCTCCGAGGCAAGGCCAAGGCCAAGGACTTGAGGAATTTTCCGAGGCCAAGGACCAAGGAGTGATTTTGAAGCCGAGGCCGAGCCAAGGACAAGATCAAGGATCAAGGACTGATGTTGAGGCCGAGGCCTAGCCGACGACGTGTATAAAACAATGCTATCATAACACTTGGCACGTCTTCATGCAACACCCCTCCACCATAACCCCTAGCACACGTCACTCCCTAACGCGGCCAAATACAAGCAGAAGAGAAAGCGAGCAAAAAGCGGTGGCAAAGAGAGTCCGCGTGCCTAGTTAGCTTCCTATCTGGAGAACGAGGTGGCGGGCGAGGAGCCGGTGGCATTTTGGAGACCTGGCGGGATGGCCAGTGTGAAGTGGCCAGCGTTACGCTTCATTCAAGCGTTAGTAACGCTTGAATTAAGTGTTTTTATTCAAAGAGTAGAACAGTCAGGGTACGTGTTATTTATACTGAGAAAAAAAAATAAAAGCATATGATATACATTTATGAATTAATGTTTTAGTGCAGTAGTTTCTTAATATGAAGTAAATCAACACTCAACCGGCATGACATGGCACGGAAGACAAGTTGAGAAATGTTGACATGCTGAATCATAGAGCTGTTAATACGTCCAGGCGCAGTACCTATTGTGTTAGGCCAGATCCGCCACTCATGCACGCTCGCGGGAAAAAAAAACTTTTAAAAAATCGCTGGTGTATAAGATTGAACGAAAGCGTAATACTAAGAGGAGTCAAGCAAAAAGTCTGCTTTAAAAAAATACGCTGATAAGCATGTTATACACGCCGAATTTATTTTCATAATGATCACGTAAGAAAAGCAACAGCTGCGATCAAAGTAATTTATTGGGCGAAATAGCCGTATTGATATACACGACGATCGAAGAAATTATATTTTCGTTAAGTAAAGCAAGAGTTGCGATAAAAGTAATTTCTTGGGCGATAAAAAAGCCAAACATGATCTATCACTTGTAGGCGAAAAAAATAGGCATCACAATGTAAATGTATGTAGTTGACATTAATTACTGTAATACCGGCTTCAACTTCACAATAATAATAAATAGTTCAATCAACCATGATTTTAAACTACGTATTATCAATATTCATTATTCTAAACATGAGAAAGCATTCGGCAAACATAACTGGATTCGAGCAAATGGACTACAAATCCCAACGGCCAAACCCGGAAGTGAAGTGAAAGCTTCATTATTGACTCCAGCTGTAACGCAAATTACTTGGTTCAAACAAACAATTTAGTGCCACCGCACAAACGTGACAACTGTGCAAAAATAACAAAATAAAATACACCACTGCTACAGAAAGACTTTACACGCTATTTAAACTACCGAACGCGAACGGGAACTGACCGTGACTGAAACTAACGGTGATGCCGCTCTTTATACAATGCGCTAACAGTCACCTATCAGTGGCAGCCCCGCCACTCTTAGAGCGCCAGACTAATTCAACATTTTGGGTTTCCCTGGATGGAGTTTGTTTGATTTCTTCATGATATTTGTGGTCCGAGGACTCGAGGACTTGTCTCCGAGGCCAAGGCCAAGGACCAAGGACCGACCTTCGGTCCTCGAGCCGGTCCTCGAGGCCAAGGACCGGCTCGAGGACCACAACACTGGTACTTGCAAAGAATGGGAATCTGGGCAGCCGAGAGAGGCATTTTTAAACGTTACACGTGAGCTATGATAGTTAGCATGCTGTGAAAGCGCCTCTTCATCTTCGCGGCCGTTATGGCTGTTGCTCATTACTGCATGCGTGTCTAAGTGTGTGCATATGCGCGCATGTGCTGTAACGGGTTGATCGCAGGAGGTTGGTTGATCGAAAAGTAGATCTTCCGTCAAAAAAGTTTGGGCACCCCTGCTCTCCAGGATGAACTGCAGGGGGGGGTGGGGGGCACTTCATCATGAATGCTCGTTGTGTATTTGTAGCCAACTTAGTCATGTAGATAGTAAGGGTGTGTAAAAGTATCGATATTAATCGATGCATCGATGCGCGATGCGAGTGCATCGGCTCATTCACTGGGTACGACGCAATTGACGGGCGAAATCGCGATTCATCACGATGCGTTGGTGGGTATCGGTAAAATCCGATGTAAGCGCCGTTTTATTCATGTTAAACGTCACCCCGCTGCTGTTTCCTAGGCGCAATGAATGCACCATCATTATTTTGTGTTGAATACAGACGGAAGCCGTGAGTCACATTCAGTACAGTACACTACTAGCGAAACACTATGGAAGTTCGCGCAAGCAGCAGCGAGGAAACTACTATATTTAATGCACCCGCAACATTCAGATCTTGTTTGGAAATACTACTGCTTCGAAAAGAAAGACGGAAAGCTTGATAAAACCTCCGTAATTTGCAAAGAATGTCACACTAGGAAGCCATACAACGGCAGCACCACAAATATGCAGACCCACTTAAAACGATGGCACCACATCACCGACAAGTTTCCCACCCTCTCCCCCGCCTCGCCGTCCAGTTCCTCGTCGGACACCGGAGAAACTCTTGGCAAACCAGGTCAGGATCAGAAAAAATCGCCTCTTATTTTGGGGTCCCCTTGCAGCTCACTGTGACCGCGCAATGGCTACTGGAGCTCGCAAAATGTATTAAAAAAAAACTGCTGGAGATCGCAAATGACGGCGGCCTTAAAAGTAAAGTTCGAGACAACTGGATTAAAGTTATTGAGATCGCCACAATAGCACTGTTGCTATTTCCGACATCCTACCTGTGTGAGGTGGTGGTTTTCTGCAGCAACGGCGACTCAAAGTAGACTGGACAAAAAGCACACACTTGAGGTGTCATTGTCTCCTATTACCCCGAGATGGGACCGCCTGGTTGCAGAAAATCAAACTCGGGCCTGTGGTGAGTCGTCATTTTCATGCACTTTGATTTTGCGTTGTATTGTATTTTGAAGGCATTAAACATTACCATGGCGATCAGAGTGTTGCGGCCAGATTAGACGCTCCTTGTGTTTATTATTATATTTGAAAACACCACCGTTTTCATGCAGCTCATACCATATTATTTTGTTGTATTAATCCGCCACAGTTTAAATGCCGGTCCCTGAAAACATTGTCCGACATAAACCGGTCCGTGGGGCAAAAAAGGTTGGGGACCCCTGCGCTACAATACACACAGCAGGTTTGAGCCTGTGACTGCCATATTGTTTAAATTTTATTTTCTGTCCAATGGAGATGGATATTTCATATAAGACACTCAGTGAGAGTAGTCTGTTTGTGTTTACACTACAGCAACAGCTGTGAGTCTCAAGCGCCAAATTGTTTACATTTTCTTTGCACAAAACCACTTGTGAAAGGGCTTAAATAAGTTGTTTTACACATTCTACTGTTTATAAGGAATAAAGTGGTAGCCTTTTTGTAATGCCATACTGAATTCCATCTTTTTTAAAACGTGTTTTCTTTGCTTTTTTGCATCATGGTTAATCGCACAATATCGCAACAAATTGTATTGTATCGTATCGGATCGCATTGATTTGAACTAAATGTGTATCGCATTGTATCACATCGTGAGGACGGTGAAACGTATCGCATCGTGTTGCCAGAAAATTCCACGTATCGTTTAAGTATCGCATCGCTGGTAGTGCATCGAGATGTGTATCGAATCGTCCTCAGTGCTGAGATTCACATCCCTCGTAGATAGTAGGCTACTGTAGCTCATATAAATACATACAGCATGTGTTGCCTTCATTATAAGGCTTTTAATTTTTTGCGGCTCCAGACAGAGTATTTGGTTTTTGGGTTTTTTTGGTCCAATATGGCTCTCTCAACATTTTGGGTTCAAACCCCTGCATTGGAGCAACAGGGGTACAGATCGCAAGGACAACTACTTTAAAATGGACTTGACTCAGGCCTGGGAGGTTGGGATTTCACAGTGAATCAAACACTGGCGAACCAAAATGTGTAAAGTAAGCTTGCTTCATTAAAAATAAATAAATAAATAAATAATTAACTCCCCTTGAGCAAGGCACCATATTGGTATTATTATTATTATTATTATTATGCACAAATTCTACAATTACAGTTATGCACCCTCCTCCCCTCCTCCTCCTGGGCAATCGGCCCCCGTCAGGGACTTGCCTCCCCTCCCGGGTCCCACATCCGGTACGACTCTCGCTGGTGCCTCGCAAGGTTCACACCCAGTGCGGGCCCCGGAAGGGCCCTCGCCTGATTATTGTTTAAGGAGGGTTGTGGGGCGGCTACTCCCAATTCCCTCCGTTCCGGCGGGGCGAGCCCTGGGTGCCTCACCTTCCGGTGAGACCCCACCTCCTTCCCCGCCGGCTGGTGGGCATTTAGCCGCGTCTAACAACAGTTGCCCTCATGTCTTCACTCACCATCAACCGCCTCCCTCACCATTAACCGTCTCTTAGGTCTTTGTCTTGTTCTCTTTCTCTACAGTGCCATCCTCATTACCCTTGTACCAATATCCTTACTATCGCTCCTCTAGACTTTTCCAAACCGTCTAAGTCTGCTCTCGCTAACTTTTTACACAAAACATCTAACGTTGCTGTGTCTCAGATTAATTCATTTCTAATCGTATAATCCATCCTGGTCACTGCAAACAAAAGTGTGTGAGGAATCATTAACGTTAGTGCAGGGCGATGTGGAAAAAAAAAACATTTATCACAATAGGCCATTTTATGTCACGATAACGGTATAATAGTGTTTATTTTATCAGCCATTTTTCAAATTTAGTCTCAATTTTAAGTCCAAGAAAACAATTTTATTTGTATTGTTTGTCAACAAAACTTTTAGTCTAGTGTCTAGTGTTAGTCAAGACAATCATTTTACCCCTTTACATATTTGTCAGCAGATTTTCATGTTCATACACAAAGTTCATGTATGAGAATATAGGTTAAAGTTTTGAATTATGTGCGGCCTTTTGTTATATAAGACACTGTTAATTGTTTAAGTTAGCATCCATATGTAGCTGTCCAGATGATTAGTTATTAACTATATATAGTTCGCGTTTACTTGTGTCTGCTTTAACTACACTTGCATCTGAAACAAGAGTCGCCCGGCCAGTTTGACGTATCTCAGCACAAATTCAACTTCACATGCAATGATATCAACACGTGGCTACATGCTAGAAGCTAGTAAGTTAGCCAGGATTAGTTTGAGGTTGGTTTAACGTTTATTGTAGCCGTTGATTTAATTTTGCGTTATAGACCACCACCAAACTTTTTTGTTAAGTTACTACGATGCCTTTGTGGTGAACTGCGACGTGTTACTTAAGTTGATTTTTCCAGCTACTTTGTGCCCACATTTGTTCTCATTGACTAAAATCAAGCATGAGGATTTTTTTCTCTCCTTCGGACGAACTTGGTTGAGAGAGCGATAATCGACGCCAAGAAATAATTTTCCTCTTTCTTTGCCACTTCCTGTTCAGCTGTGTGTTTTAAATTAGTACACATTTTCACTTGACACTTATTAAATTGCCTGCTATTTTGCTGTTCCAGTTTGGATACGCTCTGCTTTAATGCGGTTCCAGCGGAATTCCCATAACAAAAAAGGAACCTCGCAGCAGTCGCTTCTCATGCCCCAAAATATAAATTAATTCATGCAGGGAGAGCTTAACAGGGGCTAGACAGATTTCTGACGGGGCTATAGCACCTCTCACCCCGGTGCATCGCCGTGCATGTTGGGGACTTATCAAAGTGTTGAATTGAATTGAACACAACTTAATTGTCAAATGTGGTGTACCATAGAGCACAGATGAAATTTCTTCCCTCTCAACATAAAACAAGAGGAGCCGCTGCGGGTGTCCGCGCCGCCATCAAAAGAAAAATTAACAAAAAATGGCAAAATAATACAAGACAACACATGAGACACAGACAATCTTAACCACTTTCCTGCATAGACTTTGTTGTCTGAGGCAGTTATAGATGAAAGAGAAGTGAATCAAAGTATCAAAGAAAGTAAATCTGGCACAAGAGAAACTGCATATAATGCATATAATGATGTTCATTTCCTCATACACTCATCAGTGAGTCATTGAGAGGTTCATCGTGATATTTTTAGAGGTTCAACTCGGGATAAGTAAAAATGTCCCCATAAATTTGGGGGCCGATTCATTGGTGTTTTCCAGTCTTTGCTAGCTACTTGCTTGCAAAGACTGTTTTCTGTATTGGTCGCGAAAGGTTAGCTTACCCGCCAAAAGGGCGGCACCTGACTGGCATGTGGACCAGCAAGGTCTGTTTTTTTTTAACATTGCCCTCACCGGAGACTTTCTATCATGTCTATCATGCCTGGACAGCTTTGTTTTTCGTGAGTTTACTGATTTTCCAACACATTTCAAAGGCCATTCATTGGATCTTATCTGCTGTTCTGGTCTCAACCCCCCCCCCCCCCCCCCGGCTCCGAACTGCTCTTCTGATTAACTCAATGTAATGGACCGCTTTCTTCCCGACATTCAACGTTGTGCTCTGCTTGTCTGCCATTAGGTTCCCTCATTCTGGTACACTGTGGAAACAATCTCATTATAAAGCATATTAGTTTTGAAAAACTCTGCTCCAACACTGACAAAATCCCTGATTATTCCTCCACTTTTGCACTCCCCAATGCCCCAGAACTTGCTGAAGTCATCTACAAATCCAAGCCTGCTTGATGCTCTCCCTTCGACTTTGGTCAAATCTTGCCTTGCCTCACTATTTCCCTCTCATCTCTGCCATTACTCTTCTCTCTCCACCGGCACCATACCTTCATTGTTCAAAACTGCATCTGAATTCTGAAGAAACCTGGTTCAAATCGCAACAACTACAAGAACCTCGATCTCCAATCTATCATTCATTTGAAAAGTCCTAGAAAAGTAGTCGCTTTCTAGAAAAAGTAGTCGCCACTCAACTTGATTCCCATCCAACCCACAACGACCTTCACGAACCTTTTCCATCTGGTTTCCGTCCCCTCCACAGCATTGAAACAGCTCGACTAAAAATTACCTCTGGTCTCCTCACTGCAGCCGACTCCGGTGTATTTTGTATCGTTATCCTCTTTAGCTTGAGTGCAGCCTTTGACACAATCTCACACACCAGCCTCCTCAAAAGATTTGTTCACAGCCTTGTCAGCTCCCGTCTCGACTACTGTAACTATCTCCTCTCAGACCTCCCTCTCATGTCTCTCCTGAATCTTCAACTTCTCCAGAACTCAGCTGTACGTCTCATCACCGGAATGCCGTCCACCCATCACATCCCGCCGTTCTACAGCAACTTCAGTCTCACCTCCTCAACATCAGCATTTCAGTCCGCGCTCTCAGATCCTCCTCCTCCATCCACCTGTCAGGCTCAGCACCATGGAGAGCAGAGCCTTTAGCTGCTCTGCTAACCAGCTCTGGAACTCTCTTCCACCTGATCACTGCAACTCACTCTCGCTGACCACCTTCAAATCCTAGATCAAAACTCACCTATTTAAGAACTCCTAAGCACTGTGACCGTACCGTTTGAGTTCTATTCTTATTATGAATATGTTTTATCTAATTTTCGGACTTCTTCCAGTTAATTCAGTTTTAACTGTTGTTCCTTGATGTACAGTGTCCTTGAGAATCTCGAAAGGCACTCTCAAATTGAATGTGTTGTTATTATTATTGTTATTATACCGCCAGAATGGCTCCATAGAAAAAGAAAGCTGTTAAAGTGTGTTATTGGAAGTGCTTGTCATACAGGAGCAGAAAAATCTCTTCTCGTGTTTGGCAAGCAGGTTATGGAGGCCCGGTAGTCCAGTGGTTAGCACGTCGGCTTCACAGTGCAGAGGTACCGGGTTCGATCCCAGCTCCGGCCTCCCTGTGTGGAGTTTGCATGTTCTCCCCGGGCTTGCGTGGGTTTTCTCCGGGTACTCCGGTTTCCTCCCACATTCCAAAAACATGCATGGCAGGCTCGTTGGGCACTCTAAATTGTCCCTAGGTATGAGTGTGAGCGTGGATGATTGTTCGTCTCTGTGTGCCCTGCGATTGGTTGGCAACCAATTCAGGGTGTCCCCCGCCTACTGCCCGAAGACTGCTGGGATAGGCTCCAGCACCCCCCGCGACCCTAGTGAGGATCAAGCGGTTCGGAAAATGGATGGATGGGTTATGTATGGGTTGTTGCTTTGATTTTTATTCAGCAGATAAAAGAGAACACACTTTCTGGTGAGCGATGCAATCAAAAACATTAAAATGATCAAACGGAATTTGGAGCGAATCAATCTTTTATATAACATTTTCACATCCCACTTTGGATTTTTTTTTTTTACCAGTGTGTGTGGAAAATAGAAATAAGTGGAAACGCATCATGATAAAGAAATAAAACACTTAAAAAAAATCTATTTATATGTCATTAACTTCAAACGTGGGGCGGGGGAAGGGAAGAGGACTACAGCCATTGAAAGAGTCACCTCCCATAATAACATGGGGGGGAAAAAATCAGATTCAAGTGGTCCTTTTTATGTCTGTTTCTTTTCAGATTCAGTGGTTGATTTTGGCACACAAATTCAGGCTTGCCTGTAAAAAAATAAATTACAGTAATTCATTTATTTCAATGGGAAATACGATGTCTTTTTACAAACGTTGCAAGTTACAAGTTACAAATGAGCTGACAAAAAAAACAATCCAGTTCGGAACTAGAGGTTCCACTGTATTTATAATATCAGCAATGTTAACTATGATTGGGGCGGCACGTTGGGCGACTGGTTAGTATGTCCGCCTCACAGTGCAGAGGTGCAGGGTCCAATTCCAGGCCGTGGCCTTGCTGTGTGGAGTGTGCATGTTCTCCCAGTGCCTGCGTGGATTTTCTCCGGGTACTCCAGTTTCCTGGCACATTCCAAAACATGTGTGCCAGGTTAATGGAACACTCCAAATTGTCCCAAGGTGAGCGCAAATGGTTGTTCGTCTCTGTGTGCACTGCTACTGGCTGGAAACCAGTTCAGAGTGTACCCTGCCAACTGCCAGAAGGCAGGTGGAATAGGCTCCAGCACGCCAGTGTTTGTTTAAACCAGAGTGCTGAATTCTAATTTGGAGTTTTGTGATCTGTACATTACCTTAGTTTTTTTATTCTTATTTTTTCCAATCAACTGCTAAATTATTACACAACCCATTCAGAAATATTTCCATTAAAATATTTACACTTAAGTTTGTATCGCAATACATGCAGGTATTTCATTACAGTGAAGGATTCAATTTAAACCATGATATCAATGTTGTGTCACACTGCTCAGCCCTATTATTCGAACCTTAGATAATCAGGCCTGATTCTCTTTGCACGTGTACGAACCAGGCTTTTCAGAGTGAGACTTACCATAAGCAAACAGCCCAGGCAATTGGTAGACCTGCCTGCCAAATATGTTTCTGCCAAGTGTAGGAGGGAGTGGCTCGTGTCCAACCTATGAATACCAATAAGAAATATAAATCTGTTTAAACCATCTGAACTTTGTTTGGACCCATGTATCAGCAGCTGTCCTAAATTTTGGCTTCAATACATCACATATTCACATTTACAGAGGCAATGCAATCACCTGAGTAGGCTTTCATTTTGAAGCTTGACTTGTCTTTTTGACATAGCCGCTTGCACAGTCATAGTTATTAAGGTCATTACATAGTTCTTACCAATATCAAAACAAACACCTCCCCAAAATCATATTCACTCACTAATTTAAGACGCTAAGAAACCACTTCACAATTACACCATCATTGTATGATAGTGCACAAATCTTCGGCGTTGGCGGCACAGGTGCATTCAATAACCTGGACAGCAAATGCGGCCTTACTCGCTGTCGCGAGAGTGAAGCGGCCGGTGGCCATCTTACGTTGCCAATGTCAAAGTTGATCTAAGTTGAACCTAGATTTCTTTGTAGCGTGTTCACATTTTCTGTCTCAACGTCAGTTCTTCTCAGTTCATGTTCCCAAACATTAACAATTTAAATTAAACTAACCACACAAACTGTTGCCTTTGTTTGAAGTCGTTTAAGGCAGTTTAAGGCTATATCCCTAGCACCATAATGCTCAAATTTACTGATCAATATATGGTGATTTTTTTGTATCGAATGCTTTTTTAAATCAACAAACAGTCCTATTGTGGATTTCGTTTCATCTATGAATCAATAATTCAATAAGATTTGCTCTCAATCCATGCTGACTGTCAGAGAGTGTGGTAGCTTTTGTTTTTCTATGAATTTTTCTTATCTATTATTGAAAGGTTTTACATTTAATTTGGAGGAATTGTGGTAGAAGGTAGACAGGTATGTATATTGTCAAGTTATGTTTGACAACAGTTTTGTAAATCAGAATGATTTTTGTGGTTTGCATTTTTTTCAGGAATTGCCCAATTTGAAATGATTGAAAGTTAGAGATTCCCAGATTTATCTGTTTTACCATTTTCATATCAATTTGATAACAATCAGAAGATGGTTCATCTTTGCATATATTAACAATATTAATTAGATTTTCTTTGACAGCATGTGTGAAGAGAATTTGAACAGGAAGAAGAAAAAAGTAGGGAAAAAGACGAAGCTAAAAATAATTTGGGTTGTGTTATTTGTGGAGTTATTTTTTATACACGTTTATATAAGGTTATTGTTTCGATGTGGGAAAAATAACACTACATACAGGTAGTTTAGTTTCTTTTGAAATGTTATTGTTGCACAACTTGCTCCAGTTTTATGGTGGCTAGCTTCAGTGTAGCGAAACTTTGTTAAACTTAAAATAAATTTTAGCTGCGTCTAATACATATTCCAAGGCCATAGAGTATATAGCTTCTTCTTTAGACCATATCATCGCACAATGTTGTGGAAAAGTAACGATTTTGTAATCCTGCGCACACACTCACCACACGCCAACACAATACAGTAATAGTGTTGACAACTGCTCGCAATATAACACTACGCGAATGACTTATGGAACCAACATACTGAATGAAGGTGCATTGCGGTTCCAAGATTACTGTACATTCAAAATCGAACTCGTAAACCTACTTCACCTCCACCCGACTTCCCAGTCCCAACATAACAGAAGGTCAAAACGGACAGTTCGCCAACTGTAAAAGATTAGTCATGGTACAGACAACACTATTTGGAATGTTGTGTTAAATATGCTGTATACTTAATCATGTTAAAAATGTACATGGAAAATAGCATTATATACTGTTGGTCCCTTAAGGGAAAGGGGTGATGACATATTTTTTAATGTATAAACAGTTCACTAATCTTAAAGTCAGCGCTCAGAGTTTAAACAAGCGAACTAAGAAATATGGATTATACCTAATAGCATTTAGGCAAATAAAGACATTCTAGCAGATGCCATCCGAACCAAATCCAACCCTCTTACCTGAACCAATACTTTGATGTACATCAAAGGATGAGACAGGACAATGAGCCCGGATCCCAATATTACTTGGCTGTACGTGTCCGCCATTTTTAGTGCTACAGCTTCACCGGAAGATATTCTTTGCACTTTCTTTAGACAGAATCCTCGATCACAGTATTCCAAATATAAGTACTGCCATCTAGTGTTGAATTCCGTGATGGTAGACCTCAAAGAGCAATCGCGTGACAGCCTAGTGGCCGACTAGTGTGCGATAGACCTGGTCTGGTTGCGGATAACAAAATTCATTTTTACTGAATTTTTTTTTTTTTTAATCGGGTGAAAAGGTCAAAATTGCTGATTTCAGAGGCCTCTCATTTTGAAATGCAACATCAGCTCTTTATGAAAGTACTGTAGTTGGATACATGGGGTGGCACAGTGTGCCCGAGACCTTCCAGTCTTCGTCTGGATGTGCGCTGCTGAATTCTGTAGTAATTGTAATCGTGAAAGTGGAATGGTGGACGACTGGTTAGCATGTCCCACCTCACAGTGCTGAGGTCATGGGTGCGATTCTTGTGTGGAGTTTTCATGTTCTTCCCGTACCGGAGTGGTTTTTTTCCAGGTACTCCAATGTCCTCCCATACATTCATTTCAAAAACATGCACAGTAGGTTGATTGATCTCTCTAAATTCTCCATAGGTGTGAATGTGAATGGTTGTTTGTCTACATGAGTGCCCTGCGTGTCAGATAATGGATGCATGTAAACATGACATGTTCTTTTTACTAAGACAAGAAACCAAGGCATAATAGCGATCAATTTAATTTGTGACAAAAGCAGGTCTCATTTTGAGGAAGAGAGAGAAAGGAGTGGACACTGGCTATGTTCAAGTGATAAAACATATCCATCCATTTTCCGAACCGCTTTATCCTCACGAGGGTCGCGGGGGGTGCTGGAGCCTATCCCAGCTGTCTTCGGGCAGTAGGCGGGGGACACCCTGGATTGGTTGTAAAACATATATTTTTGTGAATTTCTTAAAATGTGAAATAAAAGTGAGATCACAGTCCAAAATAACACCGAGGTTTTTCACCTGGGGTGAGGGTTGTAAAGGATGTGTTCATATTTTGGTTAGGTGTGTGTGAAAAAAAAAAATCAATCATGTGTGAGAGCATTTTAGTAGCGTGTGCACATGTATCGGGGAGGCAATCCTGAAATATATCAGTGATGACCACTCAGACCCTTCCAAAAGATTTTTTTTTTTTACATCTTGCTTTGCTGCTGTGTATCATATTCATTGGCTTAAAACACTTAAATTGCCACCATATTTGTGCTGAACTCTAAAAGCCAAGGATTTATTGCACTTAAGATGTACATAGTTTAAAACCCAATTGCCAGAAAAAAGGAAAAAAAGTCATGCTGGCACCGCGAGATGTGAGGACAATAAACATGATTTTAACTGTCATGCAATGCAACGTTTGTATTTCAATGCAATACAGTGATGGGAAAAAACGGATTCCTTTCCAGTTTGGATTACTTTAATAACAAACAACAAAAGTTCAATCATGGTTGACAGACGCTCAGTTCAAAAGGATGAAAAGTGCCTAACAGCTGATACAATTTCTGTCTTTATTTTTTTTTTTACAATTCATGGTGGAAATATGTACAAAGCAAACCATATTGTTATACGAACATTTTATAAATAAAGACATCATTGATGGTTGACTACGGCTTGAATTGTAATGTTACCATCTTGCAAACATGTCTCTGTTGACATCAAATGCAGGCAGGCAGCCTCCACTATATCAGCTGTGAGATTTTGCTGACATGCTCTGAGTGCCTTAATCAACTCTCCTGTACGAGCTTCGGCTCCTCGACTCTCTCTCCATTCCTTCAGTAGCTCTCTGACTGTCTCTTCCAGATCTGTTGGAAACCTCAACGAGATAGATTTCAGCTTTGTTTCACTCAAACAAAGCTCGCGTCCTAATTTTCGCCAGGTCCCCCCCACGTTCTCGGCGATCACTTTGGTGGCAATTTTCAGCTTGGCTGAAAAACAAAGTAAGAAAAAGACATGAATAAATCATTTCACAAATAATAGTTTCAAGCTATTTGAAGTGCAGTAAAATAATGACAACAATTTCTGTACTTCCATAAATAATGTAGGAACTAAAAGGCAACATGTTTCCGCGGACTCAAATTTGACTTGGGGAAAGGTGTCTACTTATCAGTCACTATAGTCTGTAAAATGAAACTACAGTATACCTCTCTCCGTTTCGCTAAGTTGAGTGCCAGCACATTCCGGTGATGACTGAAAGCTGCTCAACGTTTTCTCCAGATCGTGTCGGTGTATTCGTTTGAGAAGTTCCGACAGCAACTCTGTTTTATCTTGATTTAGCACTTCTCTCTCGGTCAGACACTTGAACAGTTTGAATCCGTTGTCGATCGTTTCCAACTCCCTTTTTCCAACTTTGCCGCAGCACAGAAACTTGAGACGGTCCAGCTGCTCGGTGGTAAGCTGGCTGGATATATCCAGTAAAAGTGTCTTAAAACGCAAAGAGTCCATAGCTTGGACACGGAGGTTTCTTTGAAACTGTCGTCCCGAATCCAGTTTTACTTTCACTTCCGTGTATATGTCCCTTGTAGTGATGTGTCGGTCGCGAACGAGCCGGTACAAAGAGCCGGCTCTTTGAAGTGAACGATGAGAGCCGGCACCCTCCCTCGAGAGCCGGCTCTGTCATTTTCCCTCTTTCTCTCTCTCTCTCTCTCTCTCGCTCTCGCTCTCTCTCTCTCTCTCGCTCTCGCTCTCTCTCTCTCTCTCTCTCTCTCTCTCTCTCTCTCTCTCTCTCTCTCTCTCTCTCGTGCGCGGGCGCACTCGCTCTCTTTTTCCCTCTCTATGTCGCTCTCTTTTTCACGTGTCTGAAGCAAGGTTTGGCAGTGGCTCAGCTGCCGTGCTCAGAGAGGGAGACGGGAAGAAAAAGGGGAGGGGCGAGGGGCTTGGTAGGTACAAATAATTACTGAGAGAACGAGCCGGATCAGCCCGTCCAAGTTGAAGTATTTAGTTTTGTTGAAAGCAAATTTAAAATAAAGCAAGGCATGGCTTATGTTTGTTAAAATAAAGCAAGGAGTATCTTGTGTTTATTTTGTTCGCTGCTGCTGTTGCAGTTACTACTCACTATTTTTGTTATGATGCAGCATGTTTGATTGTTGTTGGTTGAAGTTGAATTTTGTTGCTTGTTTATTGTTTGGAGCCTTTTTAATGTTCAATAAAATAAGTAAAAACCCTTTTCTTTGCTTGATAATTGTTGCTATTTGCAGTCAGTAGAGTGCAATATTTAGTTCACCAAGTCATTTATAAAAATGAATGCTAAATTTGTCATAAATATTTAAAAGAAAAGCTAAAGTTGTTGTTGCTAAAGTGTTGCAAAAGTTAAAAGAGCCGTTTGAGAGCCAAAAAGAGCCGGCTCTTTTCACTGAGCCGATCCAAATGAACCGGCTCACTGAAAAGAGCCGAAAATCCCATCACTAGTCCCTTGTAGTGATGTGTCGTTCGCGAACGAAGCGGCTCTGAGAGCCGGCTCTGAAGTGAACGACGAGAGCCGGCTCCTAATAAGGAGCCGACTTTTTTTTCTCCCCCGTTCGGTTAAAGCCGCACGTGATTGGTCAAGATCCGTGGTAGAAAAGTGAGGGTAACACTCACGCTGCAGTGAAGAGAAGGGGGAGGAGTAAGAGACACAGCAGCACAATGTGAGCAGCACACGAACAAGAGAGACAGGGAGACGAGAGAGAGCTCGATAGCGCTACAGAGAAAAAACAACACGGTGTGAAAATGGATAGGAAACGCAGTGAAATTTGGACCCATTTCAATTTAATTGATAGTTCAAAGGCAGCGTGTAGACTGTGCAAGGTTAAAATATCAATATCTATAATTTTATATATTTATAATTTGTTGTGTGGTAATCAAAGCTAACTTATGTTGTTTTACTGTAAATAGTTAAAAGCTTATAAATGTACACAATCAGAGATTGGAAGTTTTTGTTGACCTTGTTTTGAGATGGGTCTTTGTTTTTGTACTTTGTAATTTATTTTTTGGAGCACTCCATGTTGTACTCTATGTTGAGTATGTTCAGAAGAAAGCCATATAAATAATAAATATTTGATATACTGTATATTTTTTACATTAGTAATTCATTTTACACATAATTTTACATTATGTTTGGTAGTAAATCAAGTTTTAATAATTTAATTACTTTACAGTAAATGCTACACACGCGTACCACAGTTGCAGTCATCGAACATGAACACCAATTTGTTTTGCAACAAACCAACTCACACTCGAAAAGACGATGTATTTTCATTTATACTGGACATTACGGTAATACTCGTTCAACGGGCTGCCAGGACAACCGTCAAAATAAAAGCTAAGAAATAATACTGGACATGAATATCAAAGCATACTTAATTAAAATATCAATAAAATTGAACCCGAGTATGAATTACAAAAGGATTATAAGTAATTGTTGAGGTACCGCAAGACCAGTCCATACTTCTGGACGACACAAGTCCACGCCAGGACTCCACCAAATGAGGTCTGATGAAATTTTAGTGTTGCATTTCAAAAATAAAAATAGTCTAAAATGTCCAGATTTCACTGTTATCCATCCATTTTCTAATCCGCATATCCTTACGAGGTTCCCGGGACGTGTGCCGGAGCCTATACCAGCTGTCTTCAGACAGTCGGCAGGTACACCAAGGCCTGGAATCGAATCTGCACTGTGAGGCGGATGTGTTAAATGTCGATCACTGGGGCGCCCTTATCACTGTCATTACCTCTGACTTATTAAAATTATTAAAAATAATCTTTTCAGTATCGCAAGAATGGTCCAGATCTATGGGTCACTAGAAAGAGGTCCCATCCAAATCTGATGCTCTATGTAAAAAAAAAAGAAAAAAGAAAAAGCCCCCTGAAATCTGCATATTTCAATGAAATTACTCGAAATTAAAAAAAAAACCTCACAAAAAAAGAATCCTTTCGTCCAATAGGCCATGACAGGAGTCCTCCAAAGGAGTTCCCAAACATATCTGGTGTTTCATTTCAAAATAAAATCCCCCTGAAAATGTATTTCACCCATCCTTAGGGGTGTTCACACGGCACACATTTGATCCGGTGCTGCACCGATGTATTTTGTTGCGATATATTTTACACCGGAGCAAATTTTGTGGAGCGGTCACACTACAAAGCCGCTGAGCGTGTTGACTCCGGCGTAGCACCGGTGCAGCCCCACTTGCAGTCACACGGCAGTTTCTGTAACGGTGCAAAACGATAGAAAACAAAGAGCTGTCGTGATGGTTCTTTTAAAAACATACACAACTCAAGCAACTACTGAACAGGCACATCCTTCTCCTTCTCGGTCTCCGTGCCTTCTGCTCAAGAGGCGTTCAATGACCACCCCCGAAAACGTAAATCAACGATGACTTCAATGACACTCAGAAAAGCAAACAAATAATGCGGCAAAAAGAAAATCAAGAGAGGAAATCACAAAATAAATTCTATTATTTTGTGGTTTTATAACTACACAAACAACTCCGACACACTCCAGTCTCCTACAAAAGGAAAGATGATGTTTGGGGACTACCCCCCATGCCCCCCCCCCCCTTTTTTTCTAGTTGAGATGGTATAACCCAAGAGGCAAGGTGCCGCTTGCTACTGTTATTGCCAGCCATCATGTCTTGTGTCGTAATTAAACAAACACATGACGGAAGTACAACAGAGCACAAAAGCAACGCCAGAGCACGAAAGCAACGCATTCTCGCCGTATGTGATCAACTCTTCTCATGCGTAGCGAGGCTACTCCACCCCGCAAACGAGCATTTAACCGACCTCAGGGAGGTGGTTTAAAAATTTGCTCCGGAGTAAGCTGTTTTTAGGGGCTACACCGGTGTAACTGCACGTGTGACCGCTCTACTGGGGTAGCACCGGCGCAGCACCGGAGCAAATGTTGCTGTGTGAACACCCCTATTGTCACTGATTCCAGGCGGCCCGGAAGTCCAGTAGTTAGCACATCGACTTCACAGTGCAGAGGTACCAGGTTCAATTGCAGCTCCGGCCTCCCTGTGTGGAGTTTGCATGTTCTCCCCGGGCCTGCGTGGGTTTTCTCCGGGTGCTCCGGTTTCCTCCCACATTCAAAAACACATGCATGGCAGGCTGATTGATCACTCTAAATTGTCCCTAGGTGTGAGTGAGGCCGTGGATGGTGGTTCGTCTGTGTGTGCCCTGCGATTGGCTGGCAACCAATTCGGGGTGTCCCTCGCCTACTGCAGCGGGGATAGGCTCCAGAATCCCTCCGCGACACTGTTCAGGATCAGGAGTGTTGAAAAGATGGGTGGAAAGCTGAGTAATCACCCCCCCTCCCCTAGTGAAGAATCCCTCCGCGACACTGTTCAGGATCAGGAGTGTTGAAAAGATGGGTGGAAAGATGAGTAATCACCCCCCCTCCCCTAGTGAAGATAAAGAGGTTCGGAAGAAGATCATTATCACCGATTCCAAAAAAATGAAGAAACTTTCACAATTGCCAGACGAGCCCAATCCTGGATGAGAGTAAACCACCACTTCTCTCTGTGTTGACAGTAATGTGCCAGTGTTCTTTTTAATTTTCAATGAATATTTTAAGATTGTTTCAGCAGTTTTTTCTTTTATTTAAAATTGAGTGAAATGTTTCTTTTTGAGATCACTGAGGACACTCTATGTTGATAAATATTTTTATGTGCACAAATCTTGATCATAAATGTTTATCTTTTTTTTTTCAAATATACAGTCAAACCTCGGTTTTCATCCATAATCCATTCCAAAAGGCTGTTCGAAAAACCGAAATTGTTCGAAAACCGAAACCACGCTCTTTTTAAAATAAAAATGTTTACTGAACACGTCTGCTCACAATGAAAAGCAACATGAGGAAGCGTCACTTCCTCGTCCACCCAAGGAACTGTCACTTCCTCGTGTAAGGAAGGCGAGAGGAGTCAAATGGTGCATTCAAGTGCGCTCAGGTTGTTCAAGAACCGAAATTTGTTCGGCATCCGAGGCAGAAAAAACTCAAACTTTTTGGTCGAAAACCGAATTGGACGAGAACCGAGACGTTCGAAAACCGAGGTTTGACTATATATATATATATATATATATATATATGGACGGCCCGGTGGCCAGTGGTTAGCGCATGACCTCACAGTGCAGAGGTACTGGGTTCAATTCCAGCTCCAGCCTCCCTGTGCGGAGTTTGCATGTTCTCCCCACGCCTGCGTGGGTTTTCTTCGGGTACTCCGGTTTCCTCCCACATTCCAAAAACATACATGACAGGCTGATTGAAGACTCAAAATTGTCCCTCAGTGTGAGTGTGAGTGCGGATGGTTGTTCGTCTCTGTGTGCCATGCGATTGGATGGGAACCGGTGTTCAGGGTGTCCCCCGCCTACTGCCCGAAGACGGCTGGGATAGGCTCCAGCACCCCCGCGCCCCCTATGAGGATAAAGCGGATCGGAAAATGAAGGAATGAATAATTATATCTTTATTAAAAGTGTTGGAATAAATGTAATTCTGTTATCCCATGGACCATTTACTTGCAACTCTGTGACTTCCTAAGGCTGTTCTTCCAGCACCATAAAACCTGCCCCACAAGGTTTCAGAGTGACCCACGAACTCCCTCGTCCACCTCGCAAGTTTGCGGATGACACGACCTCAACAACGGCATGAGACAATACAGGAATGGGGTTGGTTGATAATGGGATTGTTGTGGACTTCCGAAAGACGTCCCCAGCACGCTCCACTGACCATCAATGGTGCCCGGGAGTTCCTGGGAGCACATCTCAGGCTGCCACAATACATCATCACTCCTCCTGTGAGGAGAGCAAGAGCCCCTCTAGGACATTTTTTTGAGAGCATCCTGTCCAGACTGTGTGGTATCTTGTTGCCAAAAGTGCAGCGCACCGTAAGTGAGAAGATAACGGCTTCTGATCAAATTCCCACAACTGTTGCAAAGCTCCGTGTGACCGGGCGGAAGATAACTCCCTCCCTGCTCTCCCCATCAACCCCTGCCTCCCCAGGACCTCCCCTCATTATCCATTATCCATCACACCATGCACAAGAGGGACATACCGCCCAAGCTGTGTTCTGTGTGTTTAATGGACCATCGACATCCAGACAATAGGACCTTGCCGTTTGACGACATCTCAGGAATGAACTGTGTGTTCTCATTGAAACTCTCCTTTACTGAAACTGTTGTGGAATGTGAAAATACTCCACACACCCATTAGAAGATTGTGTATCAATGACATCCTTCCAATAAATGCAAGGAGACAAACGCGGTCTCTTCAGAGTTGCCCCAGAACCTGTAACGGTTTACATGGCAGAGCCAGCTGGAGAGCTGCTCCGAGATTGTGAACTGAGACATGTTTTAGCGCGTTCTCTCTTGCAAGAAAGACAACCATGCCTGCCTCCTGAGTCTTCCTGTTCCTGGTGTGTTCTAAGCGTCACATTACCAGCATTAACTTAACAAAAAGCATAAGCAGGCAAAATCAATTCATCATGAATAATATGCAAATGTATGATAACTAAAAACAATCAAGCTAACATGTCCCCCGCGTCTTTCTGCAATCTGAGTGCCGAAACGCCTATATTTATTTATTTAATTGTAATTAATAAAAAAAAACAGCAAAAAAAACACTGAAGCCACAAAACTTGAAGCGTGAACTAGTGAGGGATCACTGTAAATGCTTGTCGTCATCATCTTCTTCTCCTTCTTTTTTTCTGTTTCATTGGCATATTAACAGCTCTTTGGTGCACGCCTCCACCTACTGTACAAGGAGCGCAAAGTGTTTCCAATTATATTCAAGGGAAGCATCCGTGCTGAGACAGGTGGGGCGTGTTTCTGTCAGCAAAATGGGCGTATGTCAATGACTGACTGAAGGGTACATCGGTACTTGACCTGGTTCGTGATGATTACACTGACTAATGAAAAGCCACCTCTGTCAGTGTTCTGTCCGTTTTTTTCAGTTTTTTAAGTTTCCCATCATTTGGCAATCATCAGCAAAATGGGCGTCCCGTCTGTACTAATGTACTTCATGCTTTCATGTCTTGCTGATAATAAAAACTTAATAAAGCCATCAATTTAAGAACATTAACACAAAGTTTAATGCAGGACGGTAATAATTTCAGCGGTACAAAATGTTCTTGATAGTGTTGTATTAGACAGAAGGATGAGTACATTCGGGTGTGCTTAAGAAGTGGGACCGATTCCCAATTAATTGTGTCATGTGTTTCTCATGAATGATGACGTGATGCAGTCGAGCGCTGGTCTGGAGTCTCATGGCAAGCGCTATGCCTGAGGGCAAATTGTATCATTGGATAAAACAATCATGATAACTGGTAGAAAGGTATTGCTAATTAAAGTAATAGTGGGGTTTTAGGCCTACGTGACAAATTACAAATGCAAACATAATATGCCTTGCGACTGACTGACGACCAGTTCAGGGTGTAGTCTGCCTTCCGCCCAAAGTCAGCTGGGATAGCTCCAGAATCCCTCCGCGACACTGTTCAGGATCAGGAGTGTTGAAAAGATGGGTGGAAAGATGAGTAATCACTCACACACACACTAAGGCAAGAATACCCGGAGACAATTCATGACCGCATGGGGAAAACATAAATACATGCAAACAACACATTGAAGGCCTGAGCTGAAATTTGAACCCTGGAGATCAGAACTGTGAGGCAGACATGCTCACCATATGCCCAACACACTACATCAAGATACAATCTTCCCCAAAAAAATCTATATCTATTTCTACATGTATCTATATCTACCAAACAACATAATCAATATTAACGAAACCCCAAAAAATGCATGAGTAACACACCGCAAATGTGTTTAAGAAATGTTTTGTCTTAACATTGTAATCAAGTTCGAAAAAAAATGTAAAATGATCAACACTTTTGATGATGATCAACTACATTGAGATTTTGATTTAGATAGCACGACTAGAATTTTTAAAACCCAGAATGCAGACCCGCAAAGCTCCTTTCATCTAATTGTATAACATTTTTTAGCTATAGAGGCTGAAAACAGAGAAGGTTGTTCACTGACTTAAAATGAGTTTTGTAGTGCAGGACCGGCCATAAGTTTCCATACATACAATTTAACATGTTGTACTTTATGTTTCAGACGCCCCATTTTTTTCCCTCTGTATAAAAAGTTAAGGGCCACCCGTTTTTTTTTTTGTATGAGCAATTTTTGCTCATTCTTCCAGACGTCTACAGCTAATACTTTAAGAGCAGTTTGTGTTTGACACAGCCCGAGATCGTGGTTGTTGTGGGCTCTGGTTTGAGGAAGACGGGGGAGTACAACTGTTATGGTTGTGACTGTCACGTCGAGCAAGCCTCCTTCCATGCTCTTCTTTCATGAATAGCTCCACCATCAGGACCTTCTCTTTGTGGATCTTGAGGCTGATGTCCTTTGGTATTTCTGGGATCAACCAATCTATAAAGTCTCTCATGAGCATGACCACATTCTGCAAAGGTGGAAGGCAGCAAATAAGGACAGATTAGCAACATGAGAAGTAAAGAGAAAGGACTTGTGATAAATGTTGCTGCGTTAGTCTAAGTCTCTGTCGGATTATTGACCTTGCTTGCTGCTGTGCCTCAAGTGTCATTTTCTAGACCTCTCGATATCATTCAGAGTCACTTTTGCTTTTCATAGTTCCTTGTTTGTAAGCATTTTATTATTTGTATTTTTTTGCTGTTTAATCTTTTTTTCACTTTATTGGACTCTTGACATTTTTTTGTATTCTCTGTGTTCTTCCTTGTGCCTGGCCTTTTGCAAGCGCTTTTAGTTTAAGTTTTGGGTTTTTTCACGGCTCCTTTTATCCAGCGATTTCTGTTTATACTTTGTCGGTACGCGTTTTTTGGGTTATTGCAAGGCTGGCAACTGGCCGAGGACAGCTGGGATAGGCTCCAGCACCCCCCGCGACCAGTGGTGTAGTGGGGATTTTTAAGTGGGTGTACGCGATTCTGGGATGTTCTATATACAGTCAAACCTCGGTTTTCGTTAGCCTTCCTCCCACGGCGTTATGAACGGATGCTTTTTTTGGAGGCGGGGGGTTGTGGGGGGAGTGTACTGTTGAAACGTAAGGACAGAAGCGCTTTAAAAGTACCAGGATGGAGATGGACAGAGGACAATTATTTTATCAATAAGGACGGAGGGACGATGATGGAAGTGTCCCCAGGTCGCAGTCGGAGGACGGACCGTTAAAATAGGGCCGCGCCCTATTGTGTGCCCATCTTCTTTTGATGGCGGCGCGGACACCCGCAGCGGCTCCTCTTGTTTTATGTTGAGGGGGAAGAAATTTCATCTGTGCTGTATGTTACACATACGTACAGCACATTTGACAATAAAGTTGTATTCAATTCAATTCAATCTCTGATTAACAGTATTTGGAAATGTCAAATTAAGTCACCATCTATCCAAATATCCATTTTGTACCGCTTATTTGGGGTCAGCCACAAATTTACCAAATTTTATTCGCAAATTGATGTTACAATCCAAAGTCTTTGTCACAGTTTTAATCCTGTTAGATATGGCTCTCACTGTAAATTGGTTGGTTGATCCTAAAGCACGAAATGAGGCATCTTTACCAATCGCTCCAATATGCCCCATCAAGTATAAAAGATTTCGATGTAAGATTTAGTGCTCAATCAGTTCTGAAGATGTGGCATTCACCAATGTATAATTTTTCATCCTGGCCGACAACATCATGACGTCACTTAGTCAACAATGTGTTTTTATGTTTACTTGTGGTTTTCCTTTACAGTATAGTTTAGGAAGTGATGTTATGCACATTGAAGAAATTCACAAATATAATGTATCATTTGCTGAAGAGCCTTTGTGAAGCAAAAATATAAATACACAAGTAAAACATTGAATGAGGGCCAGGATGTTTTAAGCAGCATTTTTAGGATGATCTTGAAAACGATTCAATCGATTTTGGTCATAGGTAATGCATAATCAAGTATTCACAAATTTAGTTACTCATTATCATATATGTCATTACAAACCTGAAAGACAACAACAAAAGCCAGGCGAACAGCAAGAATGGTCCAGAACTCCTTGGAGAAATCATATGGTGTGCTGGACCAGGGAGGGTCTCTATAGTCCGTATACCTAATTCGTACATTAAAAAAACCCATCTTAAAAAGATCTGTCATAAGGTCACATCTTTACTCGCTACGCCACATGGATGTCATGAGTCATGAAGAATTAGCTAGCTGTAAAGCAAAATCTTACCTGCATAGTTTTACTTTATGGCCTAGGATCATTGGCTGGTAAGGGTCTGTGCCAGGCTCAAAGTCACTCACGTTGAAGTAAGACAGAGAGTGATTGACAAAGCCGTGCATGGTGCCATCTGGACTGTACATGTACTGGTACACAAGCCGTGGGATGAAGTCAGATGTGAAGGCGATCACAAAGGCCTGGGAACCAAAAACTATGGATTACCACTAGCTTTTAGAAATGAGGATGAGATGATGTGGACAACGTTCTGAGCTTGAAGCATGATTTGCAAGAGCATCTGTTGACTGACTCGAAAACTCACATTTACTATCACAGCCACCTTGCTGAGTCCCCTTAACAGGTTGTACCAGATACCTAGAAACAAGAAACAAGGACCTTCATTAAGGAAATCATCGGGCATCGGTCCTGGAAGGGCTATGGGGATGCTGTTGAGATTTCACTTGGCCCTTTTCCGCCGCGCTTGCGTTAGTGCTAGTTCAAGGCCATTGTCCAGGTTAGCACCAGTTCTTGCTTTTTCCGCCACAGAAATTGGCTCTTGTTCTAGCTCTGTTGCTTGAAACTGGTGCTTAAGATGTGGCCCCAATTATTTGTTGGTCCAGACTCTGGCACCAACTATGTCAGGGGGCGGCGTGCAGAGAACGGTGGGCGGGGTTATCATGATGATCGCAGGTGTCGACTAGAGTAATGGCCCCCTGGACACGCGCAGGTTTTGCACAAACTGTTGAGTGGTGAAATCCAGCATAATTTTGTCCCATTTGAAACGCGATCGTGGATGTCCCCAGATAGCATGCGATATGGGACTCACAGCTAGAATTGTGATTATCGTCAGTGATTAAGAAAGATATAAGCGTTTGCTAATTGCATTTCCCTGACTGTTATATACTGCATACAAGTATAATCGATGCCATCTACACTCATATTTGGAACGCCAGCACAAAGAGAACCTGCAAACTCCATACAGGAAAGAGATTCTTACCAAGAACCTTCTTGCCACTAAGCAGATCATTCATCCACTGTGAAGTATTCGAATCAATAAATGAGTGTTCTATGTGGTCCCGAGGAATGGGTGAGCTGTGGGCTGTGAAACTGGGGAGTAAGCAATTGAAAATATGCAACAAGAAATGTGGTTGAATTAGCCTATTGTAATGAAATCAATGGTGTAAAACTGGACTGCATCATAACACTGCTCGTGTTATGCCAGTTCGTACCATGCAAGTGTCAAAATAGGATACTCGGTATTCTGCTGTTTCATTCTACACCACTGCAAATGACAAACACAGAAATAACATGTACAATAAAACCTTGCTGACTGTCTTCCTATTGGCAGAATATTTGATTACTTTCGTGTGTTAGATATCATTACGTTGCAATTGGCCAAAATTATGTGGCTTAATATAAAGAATATACAATCGTTTCACTCTACCACATCAGATTGATTTTCATCAGATCATCTCGAATCAGATGAGAATCACTTTCATTTGTGTTCATTAACACAGGGGTGGCTGCCACGTAAAAGCTTTTTACAAATAAAATGATATTTGGTGAATGAGGTCTCGTCTTTATCTTGTGTTTGGTGTTCATCAATGTTTTTGTCTCAGGAAAAACACCTACCAATGTTTTTGGCTCTGCCTGCAATCGGCCTTCGGAGCTCCATAACAAACTTTTTGGCATCCAGACGTATCTCAATGACGTTATTCAGAAGAGCAAAGAGTGGCGCCAGAGGAAACGAGGCCACAAAAAGAGTCACCATCCCAAACTGGATGACTACAGAAACATGAGACAGTCGTGCTTATTATTCTGTTGAACATTTTTTAAAACCTAAATAATTATTTACCGTAGAAGGTGAATTCATCAAGAAAACATCAATAATGTAAAACAGTTGGCAGGTATCAGATGTGAGAAACCAATATGATCATTGACAAATGATACGTAAAAATATATACATGGGTCATTCAATAAATAACCCATAATCTTTCAGAATGAGGATTTGTAATCCAGATGGAAACATAGTTTTTTCCTCTTTAGTCTCCCAGCACTGTCACACAATTTTCCCCATCTGTGCACAAGCTTCCACAACTTTCATTGTCACTTTCAACTTCTGTGAACCGCTGAGGCAGGTCAAGAAAGACATCAAGAACAAACGCAGGCGTCATCGGTCAGGAGTCATCTTTCATCATGACAATGCAAAGCCTCACACAGCAGCCCAAATGGTGCAGACCATCAACGAGCTGGGCTGGGAACTGCTCCCTCATTCCCCTTCCAGTCCAGACCTTGCCCCTTCAGACTTTCACCTGTTTGCTCCCTTAAAAGCATTAATGAGAGGCACAAAGTTTGAAAGCGACGATGAAGTCAAAAGTGTTGTGAGCGACTGGCTGAGACATCAGTCCAAAGATTTTGACACTGAGGGAATATGGAAGCTTGTGTACAGATGGGAAAAGTGTGTGACAGTGCTAGGAGACTATGTTGATTTATTTATTTTTTTTAAGTACGTAAGCTTCTGTACTAGAAGTCCTTAAACCAAAAAAACCCACCCTATTTATTGAATGACCCTCGTATATAGGGTAGATTTTTTTTATCAATTATTTTACATGAAGTCTTTTTAACAGTTTTTCTCCCCAACTCTGAGTCATTCGGCAATGTTATTTTTGTGCGACCAAAACAGCCTGATCACCCTTGCCCCATTTATATTATCCACAAGTATTTAACAGTATCTAAGTGAGATTAAAAATAAATAATAACTTACTCATTTCCATGTACTCTGGGTTAAGACCAGCAAAAGGACAGAGGAAATGGTCCTTCTCGTGTTGCGGCAAAGTTTTGATCAGCTCTTCTTGTTGCTTTGAGTCCATCTCAGACTTTTTCTTATTTAGCATTTTTTTCAGCTTGCTACAGAAAAATGAAGAAAATGAAAATACAGTTGTCCTCTGCGATATCACAGTTTACCAATCAGAATCATGCCACATCACAGACTTTTCATTGAAAGTTCAGGGAATCACTGCGTCTATTAAAAAAAAGGGATATGAATGAAAACACCAGCACCAAGTTAATTGAAACTTTGTCTGTGTCACCACCTCTCAATGCGGAGATGGTTGATGAAATCCTGATTAAATTTATCTGGAAAATCTCACATGTGCTGAAATCTGTTGCTCCTATTTCAACTTGAGACAACCTTAAGCCCACCTAAAACACCTTGGAGGTGCACTACCAGGATAATGACTTTAGAATCAAAGTGCGAGCAGAGCGTGAGTTGAGGAAAACTACAAATGCAATTCCAATGAAGTTGGGACGTTGTGTTAAACATAAATAAAAACAGAATTCAAGGATTTGTAAATCACGTTCAAACTGAAATTTAAGTGAATACAAAATATATTTAATTATTTATTTATTTAAAGGACATTAATCCGGACAATTTAGTATCACTTATCAACAGTCTTTCTACAACAGATGAGTTTTTGACACACTACAATTAAAACCTCCATAACATTCTCAATACCCTGGCCCCACTCAAAACCCGAACTGTCTCCTTCAACCAAACAGCACCCTGGTTTACCCCTACCCTCAGACAACTTAAATCAAAAGGCCGTCAACTCGAAAGATTATACAGGAAAACTGCACTCGCAATTCAGAAAGAAATGTACACTACCCACTTCCTCCATTACAAGGATTCAATTTCCGAAGCCAAATCAACCTACTACTCTTGTTTAATCAGTTCCAATGAAGGTAACCCCAAAACACTCTTTTCACTCATTTCTAAACTCACTAAACCTGCTGACACTCTTCCATCACATCTCTATTCTACCGATTTCTGTAATACTCTGGCCTCATTTTTTACGTCCAAAATTCAACGTATCCACCAGCAACTCACCCCCTCATCTGCTCCCAACCCTCCTTCTTCATTCTCCCCGGCTCCTACCCAGCTGTTCTCTGCTTTCACTTCTCCATCTGTCCACCAAATTTCCATTTTAATTCCGAAGTCCAAAACCTCCACTTGTCAACTTGACCCTCTCCCGACTTTTCTAGTCAAAGCCTCTATCCCCTCTCATCACGAACATTATTCAAACTTCCCTCTCGACCGGCAATGTACCCTCCCATCTCAAAACTGCTGCTGTCACTCCCATTCTAAAGAAACCTGGCTCTGATCCCTCCGACCTGAACAACTTCCGTCCCATATCAAACCTCCCCTTCATTTCCAAACTTCTAGAAAAAACAGTGGCTGCCCAACTTCACACCCATCTCTCCTCCAATAACCTCTACGAAAAATTTCAATCTGGCTTCCGTCCCCTCCATAGTACTGAAACTGCCCTCCTCAAAATATCCAATGACCTTCTTCTCTCTGCTGATTCCGGTTCACTTGCCATCCTCCTTCTGCTTGACCTTAGTGCAGCCTTTGACACCATCTCTCACTCCATCCTCCTTGACAGACTCTCCTCCATTGGCATCACCAGCACCCCCCTCTCCTGGTTCCGTTCCTATCTTTCTGACCGCATCCAGTTCATCCAGCTCAAATGTTTTAGATCTCACCCTTCTCCTCTCACTTCAGGTGTTCCTCAGGGTTCTGTTCTTGGCCCCTTGCTGTTTCTAATCTATCTTCTCCCCCTTGGTAATATCTTCAGGAAACATCACATTCACTTTCATTGCCACGCGGATGACACCCAGCTCTACATCTGTACCAAATCAAACACCATACTTCCACCATCCTCCCTAACCAACTGTCTGCAGGAATTAAAGTCATGGTTCACCTCAAACTTCCTCAAACTGAACAGCAATAAAACTGAACTCCTCCTTGTTGGCACTAAATCCACCCTAAACAAAATAAACAATTTCTCCATTCCCTTTGACAGCTCCTCCATCTCCCCCTCCCCTCAGGTCAAGAGTCTGGGTGTCATCCTTGATAGCACCCTCTCCTTCACCTCACATATCAACAATATCACTCGTTCTGCATATTATCATCTGAGAAACATTCACCGGCTCCGCTCTTCTCTCACCCCTCACTCTACTGCTATACTTGTTCACACCCTCGTCACCTCCCGACTTGATTATTGTAACTCCCTCCTGCTCGGTCTCCCTCAGAAAACCCTCCATAAGCTTCAGCTGGTCCAAAATTCAGCCGCTCGCATTATCACGCTCACACCATCCATAAACCATATTACACCTGTCCTCCAACATCTCCACTGGCTCCCCATTATACACCGCATTCAATATAAAATCCTGCTCCTCACATTCAAAGCCATCCATAACCTTGCCCCTCCATACCTGTCTGACCTCATCCATATTCCTACACCTGTCCGCTCTCTTCGCTCTTCCTCCTCTCTCCTCCTCACTGTCCCCCCTGCTCGCCTCGTCACCATGGGAAACAGAGCCTTCAGT
Organism: Hippocampus abdominalis; assembly: GCA_018466805.1. NCBI lineage: Eukaryota > Metazoa > Chordata > Actinopteri > Syngnathiformes > Syngnathidae > Hippocampus > Hippocampus abdominalis. The sequence goes on from CM031696.1 coordinate 666,866, forward strand.
CGCTCTGCTCCCCAGCTCTGGAACACACTCCCCGCTGACCTTCGTAAAAAAAGACTCATTAAATTATTTCAAATCCAGCCTCAAAACACATCTGTTCAGAAAAGCTTATTCACTCTGACCGTAAATCTATTGTCTCTATTTTGTTTTATTTTATTTATTCCATTTGATGTTGTTTTTAACATTGTATTTGTGTTTTTTAACTGCTTGTTGTAAGGTGTCCTTGAGTTCTGAGAAAGGCGCCCACAAATAAAATGTATTATTATTATTATTATTATTATTAATGTTCAAACCGATAAACTTAAAAGAAGGAGTAGTTCACAAGCAAAGATGGGACCTTTTTATGAAAATCGTCAACACAGTTTGAGGACAATGTTTGTCAATGTGAAATTGCAAAGAATTTAGGGATTGTATCATTTGGTGATCTTCGCAAGAGGATTAGGGCCACTGAAGAAAGGTGGCGATACATATATCAGAATATTATCGTATAAATGTCCATCCATCCATCCATTTTCCGAACCGCTTCATCCTCACTAGGGTCGCGGGGGGTGCTGGAGCCTATCCCAGCTGTCTTCGGGCAGTAGGCGGGGATTGACACCCTGAATTGGTTGCCAGCCAATCGCAGGGCACACAGTGTGAGACGTGGAACAACCATCCACGCTCACACTCACACCTAGGGACAATTTAGAGTGCCCAACGCCTAGCCTGCCATGCATGTTTTTGGAAGACGGTGGGAGGAAACCGGAGCACCCGGAGAAAACCCACGCAAGCCCGTGGGATTAACATGTTCAAACTCCACACAGGGATGGCCGGAGCTGGGATCATTTGGTACCTCTGCACTGTGAAGCCGACATGCTAACCACTGGACTACCGGGCCGCCCCGTATAAATGTCTTCAGAACATAATTTGTATACATGTCAAGTTTGGAATTTTTGGGGAGCATTTCCTTCTTTGTAGCCAAAGGAATATTAAACAAACATTTTGATGAAAAAAAAAAGTTTGGTATAGTTCAAGTTTGAAGTCAATCGGATGAATATTCTCGGACGAGGGTGTAAAAGAATGACCTCTGTAAATGAGCAAAAGTGGGCCAAAATCGGAGTTTCAAAATTTTCGCTCACTTCCTGTCCATTTTAGAGGACAAGCTGCAATGGACTTTTTTGTATGGTATGCATGTCCAACCTTTCGCAGATCTTGGTAACATATACAGTCGGGCTGCGTTGAAAATATGTAGGCCATAAAAAAAATCACACAATACAAAATATTGATGATTTTGCTCAGCCTGATTTGTGTGCAAAGTTTCTTGAGATTTTGTGCTTGTTTAAGTCTTCAAATACTGTATAGTGTTGTTTTATTGGCAAGGAGTGCATGATCATGGCAATAGCATTTCACGAAAAATCACCAAATCCTTGTTTCAATATCATGGAACTCGAAACACACTTCCCAGCAAATATGAGGTATTGGGGTTAACCCGCTAAGAGCAAAAACATCTGCCACTAGGTGGCGCTAAAACTCAGATGAATTGTAGAGGTGTATCAATTGTGTGAAATTTTGAAAAAAAAATTGTATTTAGCTGCTTCATCTCTTATACCCGTCCACTCTCAAGTCCAGAAATCACAGTCCATGATCAAGTATTATTCTACATGACATCCAGCGTTAACCTGGTGTCATGTTCCAGACAGAAATAATTGTTCAAGGACGGAATTAACCTAGTACAGTATAGTTGATCTTGCAAGAAATTAGTTTCATTCTGTGTACAAAACAAATTATTTGAACAGTCTAAATGTTCTAACTTTTGGTGAAAAAGAAGATAGAGAAACTCACTTTGGTTGCCACGCGACGACCATGAGACCAGTTTTAAAATACAGTAAGTCCAAACAAATGAAAGTTTTTCACTTACGGTATGCCAATCTCAAACAGGTTGTTTTGGAAGAATTGCTTTCCAAGCATGGTGATACATAACTGGATGCATAATTCCATAAGGCAGCCTGCATGGGCACACTGGCAAAAAAGGACATGAAGACACTCAACTCGCCATGCAAAGTGCTACAGATGTGTGGAGCCAAATATTATTTGAAAGTATGAATTTTTTAATCAAATCTGTCATGTTTTTGTGCACCAGCTGGAGTGGAGAGGCCCGCCTCTTCAGCGCTGCACCTGTGTATAGTTCCCAATAATGTCTGAGTTTAAGTATTTAAGGATTGTTAAAATGGCTCGTCGCTATCGGATTAATGACCTTGCTTGCTGTTATGATTAAGAGATATTTTCCAGACGTCCTGTTCACCTTCATAGGGGCTCTGTTTTGATAGATTCTTGTTTTGTCAGTATTTTGGTTTTCTCATTAACCTCATCTGATTAAAGTTTCGCGTATTTGGAGGTTTGTCGTTTCGCTTTGTATATTTTCTAAATTCAAACTGACCTTGCGTTTTGCAATCTAATATCTAAGATTATGACTGGGTCCGTTGCTTAGATCTTAGATTAAAATCTATGAAGTATACAATTTACAATTTAAATAAAAAAGACAATGGTTACCTCTTCCATTCTGTATGATCCTACAACATACAGGTAGTTTCCTGGCCGCCCAACAAGCCTATGGAACAAACAAATGTTTTACACGCACGCACGCGCGCACGCACGCACGCACGCACGCACACACGCACACACACACACACACACACACACACACACACACACACACACACACAGTCAGAAGTATTTGCCCTCTTCTGAAATTATTACTTGTAGTGTTTTGCATTCTACCCAACTTCAAAATCATCAATCAAATGAAAATATCAGGAAAAAAATAAGACTGAATTCAAATGGTGATTTTTATTTCAAAAGCAAAAAAGAATTGTGAAAGCTACATGGCCCCATGTGAAAAAGTACATTACGGTACTTGCCCCCTAAACCTAACAAGTGGTTGGGCCACCCCTCAAAGCAACAACAGAAATCTCTTTTTTTTCTACAGTAAAGGAGGATTTCTGATCAAGAAACACTTTTAGAAGGTTATACCACAGCATTTCAATCAGATACAAGTGTGGACTTTTTTTTTGGTAAAGGTAAAATGTGCCTTTGTTATTTTTGCTCAGTAGTGGTTCTGGCTGCACATCTCGCTTCTCAGGCCCATCGTTCCAGGTCTCTGCAGGTGTCAAACCTTTTTTTGCACACTTGAACTACAAGTCACATCCATCCATCCATTCTTAAACTATATTTATATCGGATTTCCAAAATGCTAAACAACTTGAATGACAAAAAGAGAAGACATACATTTGTGTTTTGTTAAAATGCTGAACCTGGATATGGAAAGCAATTTTATTTGTCGGACATGGTTTCATTCATGGGACAGCTATTATAGGAATAGCTATTTTTCATGCAGCAATTTTCAACCATTTGCACTCACGATCGCACCTAGGGACAATTTCCACCATTCTATTAACCTGCTATGCATGTTTTTGGAATGTGGGTGAAAACCGGAGTACCCAGACAAAACCCACGCAGGCACAGTGAGTACGTACATGCAAACTCCACACAGGACGGCCGGAGCCGGAATTGAACCCTGCACCTCTCCACTGTGAGGCGGACGTGCGAACCAGTCAATCACCATGCCGCGGCTTATTTTTTTTTCCTTTATAATTTAAATCACCATTTGAAAACACTTTATGTTTAGTTGGGTTGTCTGATATTTACATTTGTTTGATGATCATTAAAAAGTGGAAATTATGCAAAAATGTATTTGAGAGGATATATATATATATATATATATATATATAGTCAAACCTCGGTTTTCGAACATCTCGGTTCTGGACCAATTCGGTTTTCGACCAAAAATGTCAATTTTTGTATGCCTTGGATGATGACCAAATTTCGTTTCTCGAACAAACTGAGCACACTTGAATGCACCATTTGACTCCTCTCGCCTTCCTTACACGAGGAAGTGATGCGTCCTCAGGTAGACGAGGAAGTGATGCTTCCTCGTGTCGCTTTCCATTGTGAGCAGACGTGTTCAATAAACATTTTTATTTTAAAAAGAGCGTGGTTTCGGTTTTCGAACAATTTCGGTTTTCGAAAAGCCTTCTGGAATGGATTATGGATGAAAACCGAGGTTTGACTGTATTTTTTTTTTTTTGAACTTGCGAATGAACTTGCGAATGAACTTGCGAATGAACGTTCGTGGGTTGAGGACTACTTTTATACAAGACCACCATTTAAATACAGTTAAATGACAACCCAAAAATGCAAGTTGATTCTGTGGAAGAAGTATACAAAGAGAATACTTAAAATATATACATACAAACATACATACATACAAACATATATACATACACGCATACATGCATACATACATACAGTCAAACCTCGGTTTTCGTACTTAATCCGTTCCAGAAGACTGTTCGGAAACCGAATTGTTCAGAAACCGAAACCATGTTTCCCATTGAAATCAATGTAAAATGTTTTAATCCGTTCCAAGTCAAGAAAAAACTTTTTTAAACCACTTTTTTTTTTACAATTTCACACCATAAACTGTACAAATGTAATGGGAGATGACCAATTTTAACATTAACATAGTAACATAAAAATTGAAGGAACATCTCTCTCTCTCTCTATCTGTCGCGGGGCTTGCGCCTCTCCCAGCTGTCAGCAGGCAGTAGGCGGGGCATTTCGGCATCCCGAACTCCTTCGCCAACACAGACACACGCACACCTGACTCATATTTTGCAATTAAATCTTTCTTAAATTCTATAGTTTAGCACACTATTTTCCTCTTTTCTTCACCAGGTTCACCACTTCCACTTGCTTTCTTTGGTGCCATGATTAGGGGCTGATACACGATGCAAAAATAACAGTCCAATGCAACGTAGTTCTCACCAAACACGTCTGCTTTTTTAAAAAAACATTCTTAATCGAACAATACAAACTCGTCTGCTCACAAGCTGTTTCTGTACGATTATTGCATAATAATGAGACACCGGACACCAGAGTGTTCATTATGTGCGGCTGCATTGAAAAATGCAAACAAACGTTCTCCCCCCTCCCGTGCTGCCAGGGCAAACCATTATGAAAAGAGGGGGATTTCACTAGTCCTAACAGAAGCGTCTCACCAAACACGTCTGCTTTTTTTTTTATTGAACAATACAAAAACGTCTGCTCACAATGGTCGCTTCCTGTGTAGCGACGAGACACAAGGGAGCGCCGTGACATGAGGGAGTGTCACTTCACTCCTCTCGGCTTTGCTATCTCCTCTCGGCTTTGCTACCTCCTCTCCGCTTCGCTACCTCGCGAAGCTACACGGGGTAGCGTTGCTAGACGAGGTAGCGAAGCAGAGGTAGCGAAGCCGAGAGGAGTGAAGTGACGCATTCAAGTGCGCTCAGTTAGTCCGAGAACCGAAATTTGTTCGTCATCCGAGGCATAAAAAAATCAAAATTTTAGTTCGAAAACCGACTTGTACGAGAACCGAGACGTCCGAAAACCGAGGTTTGGCTGTATATACATACATACATACATACATACATACATACATACATACATACACGCGTACATGCATACAGGATTATTATTATTATTACTATTTTAAAGCTACACAACTTGGCTTATGAAAAGAGCCAGTACAAATCATGAAATAAAAGATGTGATTAATGGTAATTAAATAGTGCAGCAATGTAAACCTTGTGTGTGATTCCTTACCTCCCCCTAAAAAAAGCCAAATAAACAATAGGCGTGAAGGCATTGACAAACTTCAAAATAAACGTCTTGAAGATCAGGCGCTCTTGAAAGCTTTTATCTGTTTTTGGAACCTCTGCAAAATATTAGGGAAAGAAATGCACTGACTTGTTATTGAATATTACAATTCATCATATATGGCTCTTTTGATAAGAATTATCCATGACAGGCACAATAACATGAGAGACTAACATCATGTGTTTTGTCCAATCATCCCTCGTGAGTTAATATTTTTCTTACCAAGTACAGTGAGCCAGCGTGCAACAGCGCCATAGATTTCATCTAAAATGATGATGATGATGACATTGATGATGGCTGCTGTTGTTTTGACGGTGGCTCGTACGTTTTCCCGTGCTGCAGGGTAGCTGCTCACATGTAAAGCTGTCTTAATGGCAATGCGGTAGAGAACAACCCCAAAGACAATGGCAAATGTCACTGAGATCTGGAAGTAAAGCGAAAGAGAACAATGTGATCTTTAACAACAGAAACCATTCATTCATCCATCCATTTTCCAATTCCCTTGATCCTCACAAGGGTCACGGGGGGTGCTGGAGCCTATCCCAGCTGTGAATTCAATTTCTGGGCAGTAGGCGGGGGACACCGGTTGCCAGCCAATCGCAGGGCCAACAGAAACCGTGAAAGATTAATCTACTGCATCACTGATTTGCTGACAAATTGATTTTTTTTGGTTTTAAAACGTTAACATCTTCAAGGAGACTTATTTCACTTGTTTCACCGTTTTCAACAATTCACAATAGAACAAGCTCACTGTTGTCTGTTAATAATGTGAGAGCTCACAAAAACATGACTTTTGAGGCCAATAACAGTGCTACATTCTGTTCACATTCAGCCAAATGCAACAGACGACTGTTAATAGTGGTTTGTAAGTACGTTTCTCAAGACTTATTGTCATATACCTGTACTGTAATTTATCCTCCGCTAGTTGGTCCACTGAAGTCCATCCAAAAGTATAAACTCACAATAGGACATTGCAAGAGAACAGTAGAGGTCAGCTCAACACACTGAGCCATTTTTTACTACTCCACAGTTTGTGGATGAAATTGCTGTATTTCAAGGGCCGCGGCTGTGCTCGAGCCTATTCCAGATGCCTTCAGGCAGTAGGCGGGAGATGACCTGAACTGGTTGCCAGCCAATCTCAGGGCACACTTAGGTGAACAACCATTCGCGCTCACACTCACACCTATGGACAATTTCGAGTGATCAATCAGCCTGCCATGCACATTTTTTTGGAACCTGGGAGGGAACTGGAGTACATGCAAACGACACACAGAGAACCGCAATTGAACCCTGCACCATTGCACTGTGAGATGGACTAGCGGATTGACGAGAGACAGACTAGTGGATTGACATACTGGCCGACCGGTGAAATTTACTGACAGAACCGAAGACAGAAGAGCAGTTAAGATAACAGGACTGACTGACTGATGGTTCCGTTTAAATTAATGACAGACAGACAATGACGGACAGGTGCCCAGGCCAGTGACATCTGATGGAATTGCAACATTTTGAAAATTGCCTACTTCTGCATTCTTGACTTTTACTTTGACTTCCTGAAGATATCGATAAATGTATTTTTCATTGCAGTGGTAGTGCCACTGATTTCCACAGAAGGAAATCCATGTTTTATTCTTTGATGTTTTTTCCGAGCAAATAAATCAGATCTACCTCAAATTTGCCCAGAACGGTGTTCGGAACATACTGTTTGCCAAGAAAAAAATATTTGATAGTGTAAACATGCACACATATTAGCAAAAGATTCAATATTTCAGAGGGTTATCATAAAATTTTCAATAAATTTGTCAGTAGCGCCCCCACAGAGTTTGGACACTATACCTAGACCGGGGGTCGGCAACACACCGATGTTGATTTGTAGCCAAGTTAGTTTGTTTATTTTGCTTGTTTATTGTTTATTGAACATATAGAACATACAATACAATAACAGATTGACAAAAGTGAAGGCAAGTAAAAATTATAAAAGGAAAAAATAAAGACAGACATCATCACAGTTTTATGTTCAAAGGAGTAGGAAGAAGTAAACAACGTATTTAGTCCTACCCCTTGTTATGTAGTAATACTGTAAATGAATTGATCTTTTTTAAATACAAAGAAGAAAAAGAAAAAAATCTACATATCATCAAATACTTTTACCCTTATGTGTATAAGGGTATATACATATATACATATATAAGGGTGTATAATTCGGTTTGTATATATATAAATACACTAATTCTTTCTCCTTTATATATCATATTCATTATAAATACTGCATTTCTTTAATACATTTAATAAATTGATCAATGTAATTTTGTTGTATTACTATATTTTAAGTATATCAAATTTATCTTCTTAACTCTGATTTGTGTAGTTTTTTTGTACTAATCTTTTGAATTTGTTTTTGGACTCAACCAGCGATTTACTCATTTTCAGGTCCGTTTCGAAGTTATTCCACAGATTGACACCTATTACTGATACACACCTTTGCTTGATGTTTGTTCTAGTCATTTTGATAATAGGCCAATATAGCTAATATGGATACACACAGCGTGTGTTGCCTTCTTTCTGAGGCTTGTAATTTGCTGCGGCTCCAGACACATTTGTTTTTCATTTTTTTAGTCCAATATGGCTCTTTCAACATTTTGGGTTGCCGACCCCTGACCAAGACCAATGATAATTGGGAGATGCGTAAAACAGCCTGAGACCTACAATAAAGTATTTTAGAGCCACATCCTACAACTAACAGGTACTCAGTCATTTTCAATTTTCTTTCAAATTTGTCCCCTGTTTTGGGCTTTTATGGATGCAAGGCAAGGCAGTTTTATTGATATATCACATTTCATACACATGGCAACGCAATGTGCTTCACACTAGCAAAAACACACCACCTACAAGCATTGACAAACATCGTACCTAGACCTGCAATATTTGGGAGATGCATAAAACAATCTGAGACAGACAAAAAAAGTATCATGGCGCCTACACCAGGGGTCAGCAACCCAAAATGTTGAAAGAGCCATATAGGACAAAAAAAAACAAATATGGCTGGAACGGCAAAAAAATATAAGCCTCTATAAAACTTACAATGAAGGAAACACATGCTGTATGAATGTAGGAGACTGGACTGTCAGAATTGTTTATGTTATTCATTCCTTTGTTGTGTGTTCACAAGCGCCCCCATTGAATTTATTTTGTGGTTTCCTCGCTTGATTTTTTTGTTTTGGTGCATCATTTTCGCTTTTCTTAGTGTCAGTGAAGTGATCATGAATTTCCTTTTTTCCGGAAGCTGTCTTTGAATGCCTCTCGATTCGAAGGAGAAGAGAGAAGGCACGGAGTCGGACGCAGACGTGTCTGTGTTTGTCGAGAGTGTCAAAAGCATAAATAAAGTGTACGTTTTAAAAAACTAACACCACAGCTCTCCTTTTTCGGAGCTGTAACATGTATCTACTGTATATCTCTTTGAGCGATATTAGCCTACTTTCAAAATCTTTTTCCATTTTCAAACAGTTTTATAAAGCTCCAGGGAGCCACTAGATGTCGCTAAAGAGGCGCATGCGGCTCTGGATCCGCGTGTTGCCGAACCCGTCCTACACCTAACAGGAAGTCAGCCATTTTCAATTTTCTTTCAAATTTGAACTCATTTTTGGCCTTTTATAGAGGCAAGGCAATTTTATTAATGTGGCACATATCATACACAAGTGTGTCCTTCACACAAGCAAAGACCTACAAGCATTTACAAACAGCAGTTAACAGCATTCAAAAGCAAAGCAGAGAAAACAAGAGTGGCTTACAAAAATTACAAGACTAGACACGATAGAAAACCTTAAAAACAACGACCTGCAGGGTTTGACAAACACCACAGTTCTTAACTTGGATTTAATAGCATTTACACTGCGGGCTGACTTCGCTTCTGTTGGTGGCTTATTCTATTTGTGTGGAGCAGTCGACCAATGTTAGATAAGGTTAATGCAGGCATTGTCCATCCAGCTTGCAAACAATCGAACTCTTGAAAGCGGAGCAATATTTGCAACAATTGCATGGATTATACAATAGCTCTACATCGGAAAGTTTATTGTTTTTGAGTCCTTTTTGAGCTTAATGAGATGGGATTCTACGAAATGTAAGGAACAACATTTAATTTGACTTAAATTATTCACACAGAATCAGGCATTATGAGTACAAAGGATATTGTTAAAACATTTCTTTCAGGAAGGCCATTAAAGGATCTAATTGAAAGTGACGCATTACTCACCATGAAGGCCATCATGGCCACAGTAGTCAAGTAAGCTGGCAGTCTGTCTGTGCATGTCAGCTTCACTTTCTCATCCTAACATAAAAATGTACATAGAGTTAAAAAAAAAAAAGCAGCAACATAAAAAAACACTGCGTCTGGACCTACTTGGGTCATTGATCATCATGTATTACTTATTTTATGATTATCATTTCACAGTATGTTGAAAATATATGCTGGTCGTGATTTTATAGACACAGGTCTTGTAGATACAAAGATGCACCGACCCCAAACATATCCATATAAACATTATGTTTCTCTCCTTTGGAGCAGAGCTAATTCAGCCTCAAGCAACCAAAGCCAACTGAGAAATGGGTCAAAGGACTTAGGGAATCTTTTCCTCATAAACAATTTTTTATTTTTTTTGTACACATACACAAGCTAATTCCGATGTACAATTTGAATATATAATTCTCCAGTATACAGTGGATAGATAGATAGATAGATAGATAGATAGATAGATAGATAGATAGATAGATAGATAGATAGATAGATAGATAGATAGATAGATAGATAGATAGATAGATAGATAGATAGATAGATAGATAGGCCACAATTACTTTTTCACATTGGGACAGGTAGACTAGCATTTTTTGTGTCTAAATAAATTGAATTGGCATTTCGAAACTGCATTTTGTATTTCCTTGGGTTGTCTCGATGTGAAATTAAAATTGGTTTGATGAACTGAAATTTTTGTGTGTGATAAATATGCAAACACAGAAATCAGGAAGGGGCAAATACTTTTTCACAGCACTTTACTTGACAGTAGGGACAGTGTTCTTTTCTTGGTATGTTTTCTTTGCATCGATGAACATAGAGATGATGTGCCTTGTCAAAAACTTCCTTTTTTCCCTCATCTTCTAGAAGCATTCTCCCAGAAGGTTTTTGGCTTGTCAACATGAAATTTGGGGGGAAAAAACAACTATGGTGTACTTCCTGGTTTCCACTTGTGCTCAAACAATGGTGGCTGGTACGAACTGACACTGATACACCTTGATATTGGAGTTCATCTTTCATTTCTTTGAGGTTTTTCTCTGGGCTCTTTTGTTACCATTTGTATCATCCGTGTCTTCAATTTGTTATGAATTTTCCTCCAGCAAGAGTCCCGTGACTGACTGCAAGTTTAAAGACAGATATGATGCGTATTACAGAACACACCTTGATCGAATTTATTCCTATACTCAAATTATTTTCAATATTTTCTAATGGTCCCATTATTTTTGCCTAGCCTTGTTTCATGTTAGTTCATTAAAAATAATTCTGGTGAACCACAATTTGGAAAGCAGTGTCTGATTTGCATTACTTAATCTTCACCATTTTTAAAATGTATGTATTTTTACATTTGTCAGATTCAAGTTATTTTTGTGACCACTGTGTTTTTTTCCCTCCGATAACAGATGGCTACCATCAATTCTATACCGGTACATCTTGTTTTCATGGGCTTGTGGTTTTCGAATCTGCCTCACAGACAAAATGTTTTGGCTTTGAATCTCTGCTTGGGCTTTACTGTTTCAAGATTGCTCATAGATGGAAGGATAATTGTGAATGGTTGTTTGTCTACATGTGCCCTACAATTCACTAGTGGCCGGTGCAGGATGTACTATGACCTCTGACCATGAATAGAATAAGCGTACAAATTATATCATATTCGCAGGGTTTTCATCGACAGACAAGCATTTCATCTGTTATAGATAGATGAAAACGTGTATTCACATTTATTTTACCTTAGAAATGGAATTTTCCTGCCTCAATGCCTTTTGCATGACACGGACCTCATACTCGGCTCGGTTGTGGTCCTGAAAAAGACATCATTTTAACTATTGGTAATGTCTGAAAAACAGTGAGTAAAGGTCCACAGGGAGTTCATAAAAAAGGACATATATATGAAATGGCAAACAAAATAACATGAGAGACATGTACTGAACTAACATGAAAACATCAAAGGAGAAACACATGGCTAATGACACAATTTTTTGGGTTGACACTCGCAGTTAAGAGTCACACATCCACACCGAGAATGCTTTCAAACTCGCACAATTTAAGTATACAGTACTCTAGTATAGGACTGTATACAGTGATCCCTCGCTATTTCGCGGTTCGTTTATCGTGGCTTCAGTGCATCGTGGATTTTTTCAAACATATTAAAAAAAAATCATATACTGTACATGTAGTGCAGTACTGTATATGTTGCTCTATGTGACTCGCTGTTGTTTTGCTGACTTTCGCAGCTTCTTGCGGACTGTTGGCGGACTTTTTGCGGACTTAAAAAAAAAAAAATATATATATATTTGTTTTTTCATATACATGTAGTACAGTACTGTATATGTTGCTCTATGTGACTCGCTGTTGTTTTGCTGACTTTCGCAGCTTCTTGCGGACTGTTTGCGGACTTTTTGCGGACTTAAAAAAAAAATATATATATATATATTTGTTTTTTCATATACATGTAGTACAGTACTGTATATGTTGCTCTATGTGACTCGATGTTGTTTTGCTGCCTTTCACAGCTTCTCGCAGAACATTTGCGGACTTTTTACGGACTTAATTTTTTTTTTTTTATTATGTTTACTATACTGTATTATGTTATTCACAAACTAACCTGACTTATACATGTTTGAATCTATTAGCCCCTCCATGAGCCGTCACCTTACCGTGGTGGAGGGGTTTGCGTGCCCCAATGATCCTAGGAGCTCAGTTGTCTGGGGCTTTATGCCCCTGGCAGGGTCACCCATGGCAAACAGGTCCTAGGTGAGGGACCAGACAAAGCATGGCCCAACAGATCCCTTATGATGAGTAAAATAAATGGATTCAAGTTTCCCTTGCCCGGGCGCGGGTCACCGGGGCCTCCCTCTGGAGCCAGGCCTGGAGGCGGGGCTCGTTGGCGAGCGCCTGGTGGCCGGGCCTATACCCATGGGGCCCGGCCGGGCTCAGCCCGAAGAGATAACGTGGGTCCCCCTTCTCATGGGCTCACCACCCATGGGAGGGGCCAAAGGGGTCGGGTGCAGTGCGAGCTGGGCGGCAGCCAAAGGAGGGGACCCTGGCGGTCCGATCCTCGGCTACAGAAGCTAGCTCTAGGGACATGGAATGTCACCTCTCTTGCAGGGAAGGAGCCCGAGCTGGTGTGCGAGGTAGAGAAGTTCCGACTGGACATAGTCGGACTTACCTCCACACACAGCCTGGGTTCTGGTACCAGTTCTCTCGAGAGGGGTTGGACTCTCTTCCACTCTGGAGTTGCCCACGGTGAGAGGCGCAGAGCTGGTGTGGGCATACTCATTGCCACCCGGCTCAGTGCCTGTACATTGGGGTTCACGCCGGTAGATGAGAGGGTTGCCTCCCTCCAACTTCAAGTGGGGGCACGGGTCCTGACTGTTGTTTGTGCGTATGCACCCAACAGCAGCTCAGCGTACCCACCCTTTTTGGAGTCCTTGGAGGGTGTGCTGGAGAGTATTCCGGCTGGGGACTCCCTTGTTCTGCTGGGGGACGTCAATGCTCACGTGGGCAATGACAGTGAGACCTGGATGGGCGTGATTTGGAGGAACGGCCCCCCCGATCAGAACTCGAGTGGTGTTTTGTTACTGGACTTCTGTGCTCGTCACGGATTGTCCATAACGAACACCTTGTTCAAACATAAGGGTGTCCATATGTGCACTTGGCACCAGGACACCCTTGGCCGCAGTTCGATGATTGACTTTGTGGTTGTATCATCGGATTTGCGGCCACATGTTTTGGACACTCGGGTGAAGAGAGGGGCGGAGCTGTCAACTGATCACCACCTGGTGGTGAGCAGGCTCCGATGGTGGGGGAAGATGCCGGTCGGATGTGGCAGACCCAAATCTATTGTGAGGGTTTGTTGGGAGCGTCTGGCGGAATCCCCTGTCAGAAGGAGTTTCAACTCCCACCTCCGACAGAGCTTTTCCCATGTCCCGAGGGAGGCGGGGCACATTGAGTCAGAGTGGACCATGTTCCGTGCCTCTATTGTTGAGGCGGCCAATCTGAGTTGTGGCCGTAAGGTGGTTGGTGCCTGTCATGGCGGCAACCCTCGTACTCGCTGGTGGACACCAGCAGTAAGGGAAGCCGTCAAGCTGAAGAAGGAGTCCTATCGGGCCTTTATGGCCTGTGGGACCCCAGAGGCAGCTGACGGGTATCGACTGGCCAAGTGGAATGCAGCTTCGATGGTCGTTGAGGCAAAAACTCGGGCGTGGGAAGAGTTCGGTGAGGGCATGGAAGCTGACTTCCGGACGGCTTCGAGGTCCACCATCCGACGTCTCAGGAGGGGGAAACAGTGCACCACTAACACTGTGTACAGTGGGGATGGGGCGCTGTTGACCTCGACTCGGGACGTTGTGAGCCGGTGGGCGGAATACTTCGAAGACCTCCTCAACTCCACCTTCCTTGGAGGAAGCAGAGTCTGGGGACCCTGAGGTGGGCTCTCCTATCTCTGTGGTCGAAGTCACCGATGTGGTTAAAAAGCTCCTCGGTGGCAAGGCCCCAGGGGTGGATGAGATCCGCCCAGAGTTCCTCAAGGCTCTGGATGTTGTGGGGCTGTCCTGGTTGACACGCCTCTGCAACATCGCGTGGTCAGCGGGGAGAGTGCCTCCGGATTGGCAGACCGGGGTGGTGGTCCCTCTTTTTAAAAAGGGGGACCGGAGGGTGTGTTCCAACTACAGAGGAATCACACTCCTCAGCCTCCCTGGTAAGGTCTATTCAGGGGTGCTGGAGAGGACGGTCCGTCAGGAAGTCGAGTCTCAGATTGAGGAGGAGCAGTGTGGTTTTCGTCCCGGCCGTGGAACAGTGGACCAGCTCTACACCCTTAGCAGGGTCCTCGAGGGTACGTGGGAACTCGCCCAACCAGTCTACATGTGTTTTGTGGACTTGGAGAAGGCGTTTGACCGTGTCCCTCGGGGGGCTCTGTGGGGGGTGCTTCGGGAGTATGGGGTACCGAGCCCCCTGATACGGGCTGTTCGGTCCCTATACTGCCGATGTCAGAGTTTGGTTCGCATTGCCGGCAATAAGTCAGAATCGTTTCCAGTGAGGGTTGGACTCCGCCAAGGCTGCCCTTTGTCGCCGATTCTGTTCATAACCTTTATGGACAGAATTTCTAGGTGCAGCCGAGGCGTTGAGGGGGTCCGTTTTGGTGGCCTCAGTATTGCATCTCTGCTTTTTGCAGATGATGTGGTACTGTTTGCTCCTTCAAGCAGGGCTCTCCAACTCTCGCTGGAGCGTTTCGCAGCCGAGTGTGAAGCGGTTGGGATGAAAATCAGCACCTCCAAATCTGAAACCATGGTCCTCAGTCGGAAAAGGGTGGAGTGCCCTCTCCGGGTCGGGGAGGAGATCTTGCCCCAAGTGGAGGAGTTTAAGTATCTTGGGGTCTTGTTCACGAGTGAGGGAAGGAGGAAGCGAGAGATCGACAGGCGGATCGGTGCAGCGTCTGCTGTGATGCAGACGTTGTATCGGTCTGTCGTGGTAAAGAAGGAGCTGAGCCAAAAGGCGAAGCTCTCAATTTACCGGTCGATCTACGTTCCAACCCTCATCTATGGTCACGAGCTATGGGTCGTGACCGAAAGAACGAGATCCCGAATACAAGCGGCCGAAATGAGTTATCTCCGCAGGGTGTCCGGGCTCTCCCTTAGAGATAAGGTGAGAAGCTCGGTCATCCGGGAGGGGCTCAGAGTAGAGCCGCTTCTCCTCCACATCGAGAGGAGCCAGATGAGGTGGCTCGGGCATCTGATTAGGCTGCCTCCTGAACGCCTCCCTGGTGAGGTGTTCCGGGCATGTCCCACCGGGAGGAGACCCCGAGGATGACCCAGGACACGCTGGAGAGACTATGTCACCCAGCTGGCCTGGGAACGCCTCGGGATCCCCCGGGAAGAGCTGGAAGAAGTAGCTGGGGAGAGGGAAGTCTGGGCTTCCCTGCTAAAGTTGCTGCCCCCGCGACCCGACCTCGGATAAGCGGTAGAAAATGGATGGATGGATGGATGGATGGATGGATGAATCTATTAGTATACAGCAGTGGTCCTCAACTAGAAATGCTGTAGGTCCACTTTTTTTTTTTCTAATAAGACCAAGGTTCCGGTCCCATGCACGGCGGTCATGGGGAGCAGGGCTATATGCCCATTTAGTATGGTCAAGCCAAGCTTATACAAATCAACACTCCTCACAACCAACCAATAATGGGGTGCATGAAAATAACAATTATTCACTTTGCTAGTACAGTACACAGCAAATAATGAGAGGTATTGTGTTGAGGCACAGGAACTCTTTTATTTTGTTAAGTTGTGCCTGCTTAATAATAGAAATAGCCCTTTTAGGGAAATAAGACATTTTTACTTTAACTTTGTTAAACAGTAGTTGTCTTTTTTTCCCCCTTAATTTAACAAAAACAAAACAAAATACTCATTTTACCAAAATAAATACTAAACATGAAAACAAAAATATCCTTTTCATTTGTACAATTCCCCTTTTCACATCCCCTCTTAAATCACTGAAAAATATATCAGAAGAGGAGTTAAGAACCATTTTAAATACAGTACTGACACAAGGAGCACAGGAATGTGCAGTGCTGTTCTTCCACTAAAGGTGAATGCAAGTTGCTTTATTTTGGCTGTCATTTGCTCCTTTTCTTTGCCTTCAAACATTGTGTCCATGACTTCAGTCATGCATTCTTTTATAATTTCTGCATCAGAGAATGGTTTCTTGTGCTTACCCAAAACCCAGGCCACTTTCAGTGAGCACTCTGTTGCTTTTAGTTGTTGTGTCATACATGTCACAATCTTCCTGCTTGAGTCTTGATATGACCTTTTCAGTTTCTTTATTTCGTTTGTTCTTAGCTCTGAATTAGGAGGGAAATCCCGTTCAAAAGTGCTGTGCTCTGTCACATAGTGGCATTTAATATTTTGACTCTTCACCAGAGCTACCGTCTTTAGGCATATTAGACACATTGGCTTGGTGCTCGACAGAGGTAGAATGAAAGCATACTAAATTGAAACGCCGATTTTCACTGTCCACCTTTCTCTTTGTAGCAAATTTAGAGGACGCCATTGTGATGTGCATTTACCATGTTGCGGTGTTCTGCTGTTTAACAGCTGCAAAGATCCCCGGATAGACGGGAGCAAAACTGCACACAATCGAAACCGCCCGCGATTCGTCTTGTCTAATTGTCTGTGTGCGACTCTCCTGGACTGAAGCTGTGAGCACACTGTGGCATCGCGCATGCGTCTGTTTCCTGACACAATCATCTATTTTGAATGCGTGTGTATTGGGATAGACGCGTGCTGACGCTTATGTATTGGCACACCTTAAGTTCAGAGGAGCCAATCAGCGCATCGTTATCGCCGACAGGCCCTGCTCAGCCAGGGTCTCCAGTTAGTCAAACATTATACCACACACAGTCGCGCTGCTGCGGTCCTCTGCAATACATCTGTTAGTGCACGCAAAGAATACAACGGATAATTTTAACAAGCGATCGCGGTAATGCGCAGATTATAGTCCACAAATATAAAATGTATAACGTAAAAATCACTTTCTAAATTATTATTTTATACAATTTGCCGAGGGTCCGGACAGAGGAGGTCCGGACAAAGGAGGTCGGCGGTCCGGACAGAGGAGGTCCGCGGTCCGGTAGTGAATCGCGGTCCGCCAGTTGAAGTAGACTGGTATACAGCATTAAGTCATGTTAATTACTTCAAAATTTACTTCTACATGCATGTATACCATTAAATTTGGCCTTATAAATATTTGTACATGTACCTACATGGGGGGTCGCTACTTCGCGGATTTTCGTTTATTGCAGGTGGTTTTGGTCCCCATTAACCGCGATAAACGAGGGATTACTGTAGTATACTGTTCTTCTATGAGTCTGTGGTGGCCTAAGCCATTCATGATGGCATAGTCTGCTGGTCAGGCAGCATCTCAGCCCGGGACAGAGAGAGACTGAACTGACTGGTCAGGAGTGCCAGCTCTGTGCTTGGCACTCTGGAGGAGGTGGGCAACAGGAGGATGCTAACCAAGCTAAAAGCTATGATGGACAGATCCTCCCACCCCCTCCAGGGCACTCTGACAGCACTAGGCAGCTCCATCAGCCAGAAACTGATACACCCGCGCTGCAAGAAGGAGAGCTCCCGCTGTTCCTTCCTGCTGTCAGGCAATTGAATAGACGGTCCTGAAAACCTGGATTCAACCCTACTCACCCATTTTTAAAATGCTTATATTTGTATTTTATAATTTGTTTATTTATATACTTTTTGTTCTTCTACTTCTACCGTTCCTAATTTTGCTGCTGTAAATTGGGAATGTCTCCATTTTGAGACAAATAAAGGTTTTCTTTTCTTAGTTTGTGTGCCCTGTTGGTGCAATTCAGTTTGGAACACAGTCAGGTGTGAACACAGTCAGGAAACTCTGACTAAAATAAGAAATAAATCAACTATATGAAGAAATATCACCTTGTTCTGCCATGCATATCTCCCCTTCCAGAAACTACCACAGATGTTAAATTTTAAGTACGAGGGTCATTCAAGAAATAAGATGCATTTTTCGGTATAGGGACGAATAATACAGATAGAAGCTTACTTAAAAATATATATTTTTTTAAACTTTCAAGATAGTCTCCCAGCACTGTCACACACTTTTCCCATCTGTGCACAAGCTTCCATATTAACTCAGCGTAAATATCTTTGGACTGATGTCTAAGCCAGTCGCTCACAACACTTTTGACTTTATTGTCACTTTCAAACTTGGTGCCAACTACTGTGAACTGCTGAGGCAGGTCAAGAAAGACATAAAGAACAAGCGCAACTGGTCATCAGTTAGAAGGAGTCATCTTGCATCATGACAATGCAAGGCCTCACACAGCAGCCAAAACAGGTACAGACCATCACCGAGCAGGGCTGGGAACTGCTCCCTCATCCCCCTTCAGGTCCAGAACTTTTCCCTTCAGACTTTCACCTCTGGTCCCTTAAAAGCCTTCACGAGAGGCACGAAGTTTGAAAGTTGACGCTGAGGGAATATGGAAGCTTGTGCACAGATGGGAAAATTGTGTGACAGTGCTGGGAGACTATGTTGACTTTTATTTTATTTTTTAAGTAAACTGTCTGTATTAGAAGTCCTTATACCAAAAAATTCACCTCATTTATTGAATGACCCTCGTATCTAAATTAACTTTAGGTCCGGATGTGAATGGTTGCTGTCTACTTAGCAGACACGCAATTAGTCCGGGATGTCCAAAGTCAGTTAAGATCCCCAGTCACACACCTTAATTACAGTATAGAAAATTAATTGAGGGTTCTATTTTCTCATTCCTGTATCCATCACTACTCTCCTACACAAACAGAACCGCTAACATTGCCATACTTCAAAGGATTAATAGTACGTTTTGCTGAAATGTATCTTCTGAGTGCAAAAGTAATGTTTAATGACTATTCCATGCTTACATAACATTCACATGCAGCCATGCACCCCGATAGCAGTCGGCAGTAACGGATACAATGCAGAAAGAGATTAAATGCTTTGCTAAAATTACAGGGCTAAGAAACTCAAAATGTGTAAAATCTTGCCCCAAGCACTGAACAGAAAGGAAGCAGATAACTTTACTCAAGACTTACTAAAAAGTATTAAAAGATGAAAAAGGTAAAGCAAGTCAAACCTTATGTTCCTCCTGTAAAGTACACCATAAACAAAAAAGGAACATGTCAGCCATTGTTGATGTGATGATACAACAATTCATACATTGCAGAGAGTCAGCTGTTTTGACAACAGAGGCACAAATATTGATGTCGTCGTCAGCACTTTGTGAGATTCGGTAACTTTTTTCTGAAAACAGGTTTTCTTTTATTCTTCATGAAATTACATACTTAATTTTAATTTAAATGATACATTTGTGCACTTGTATTAAATACAAGTTTTTAAAATAGAAAATCGGGTGGCTGTATTACACGAGTGCTTTCTTCCAAATTTGCTCTCAATATATCCCAAATTATGCCTCAATACACGAATATACTGCATATGAAAAACACATATGCATATTCTACAGAACACGTTCATCATTTTGCATCATCTTTTACTTTGATTTATTATTTCACCATGTTGGATGTTGTCACCGCCAGTTCAAGTGCCTCATAACCAACATGTGAAAACACTGCAAAACTTGTGCAAACTGGTGTGAAGGCATGTCAAGGCTACATTGTCTCCTTGTTGAAATTATGCTATTACAACAAACTGGAAAACAATTTAATCCTCGATTTTTATTTTTTACAAAATTGAATTCACTAATAAAAAACACTAAACAAGAATGACAGGTAATTTCTAGATCAGCTTTTTGCAATGAAAACAGTACCATTCATTTTTGTCCCATATGCTCCAGTTGTTCTGTTAAATATTATGAGTTTTCCAGGAATAGTTCATGTTATTGCTTGTTATTTTTAGCATTGGTGGATGTACGGGTTGACCCCCAAAAAACGGAAATTGAGCAAGTAAATACTCCCGCCATTTTAGTAACCGTAGATCAGTGGATCGGGCAAAAGCGTTCCTTAGCCATAAAAATGTTTCATAAAAACAGTGCATAGTTTGACAGCTTCGCAGAGGGAGTTCCGACATTTTTACAATTTAGGACGTCATTGTACTGTTCCATCAAACTCCATCATGTGATAAAGTGTTGAAATAATAACTTTGAAGAGACTGGATCTGCAAGGTGACAGAATGGTGTGCTGTTTCATTACATGGCATCATCAGACCTTATTTTTAAAAAAATGAACAATCCTGAGTTGAACAAGTTTCCATATAAAACCCTGGACAGCATCTCTAAATATGTAATATGCTTCAGCTCACCTGCTCTTCCTCTCCAAAGCCTGTCAGGTCCCAGACATAGTTAAGTCGTGTCTGTCGTCTCTTCCAGTGCTCCATGAAGAGAACAGCTACACGACAAAAACATACATGGGTCAATGTAAAACTCATCATTAAGTATAAGTGTTACACAATTTATAATGTTTTTTTAAGTAGAAAGTAATGTGTTGGAAGTCTTGTTGACCTGGACTTGTCGCCGATGACATAATCGATATATGCAGTATGAAGTAAGTAAGGCTGCATTTATAAAGCACTTTTTAAACACACAGTTACAAAGCACTTCACAAACAAAGAAAATTGAGACAGACAGGTTAGTATTGACAAACGTGAAAAAATACATAAGCAGGCGTTCATGACAAGAAGAGAAATAAACTGCAAAAGAAATCAAATAGATTGAGAAAATAATGTAAAATATACATGTTTTATTTTCTGCACTATGTATGTTAAATTCCATACTTTGCCAATAAATCTGATTCTGATTCTGACAATCACAAAAAGAAATTCTCCGACGGTGTCATCTCTCATCAGAACAGATGTACTTTTAACAACAATATGTTCAAAGTAGGAGTGGAGAAAAAGATTTTGATGGCTTGTTAAGATTATATGTTCGGTAAAGTGCTTTGTTACAGCTGCGTCTGTTATGAAAGTTTTGTATAAATAAAGGTTAGTCAAGCTGAGTATCAGAATCTGCCAAGGTTGTGCTGAATTATTATTTTTAACAAGTTTGATTTACATTCTTTATGTATTATATGAAGGGGGATTGTGCGTATTAATAATGAAAATTATTTCAGATAAAAACATGCAATGTATTTACCCCAGAGGGCCATGAAGATGGAGAAAAACACAGTTGCTGGGTTGTCGAAGAGATGGCTGGCTCGAGCAGTACCGCATGCTGTCATAAGTTTCCAGTAGCTACAAGCGCGATCACAGAGTGGGCACATTGTGATGTTGTTCCTCGGATCACAAATCTCCATACTATAGGGGAACAATGGAGAACAAAATTAGAACGAACCAAAAGAATTATGTTTACATGAAAATGAAACAGCCAGTTCATTGGTACATGTGTTCCAAATGATTAGTCATGTGGGATTTTGATAAACATTGAGTTTTTTTCACGTTGTTTCATTTTCTTTGCAGAATATGAACCAACACATATTTTTTTGTCTTAAACTGTAGAATAGTCAAATGCCTGAAAAGGAATCAAAACACTTTACATTTCAAGAAAATCGTTTGACTGTTACTAACTTGTGACCCAAATACGTTTGTTCAGACAAAGGCATATTAAAGAAAGGTTTCATTAATGCCAAATTAGGTCAGAGTGGAGAGGTCATGGTTTCATATTTGGGCTCCAGCCTTCTTTTGTAGAGTTTTGTCTCCTAGTGCCTGCGTGGGTTTTCTCCGGGTACTCCGGCTTACTCCGACATTCAAATCTCAGGGGCAGGGGTGTCCAATACGTCAATCGCGACTGGTCCCAAGTCACGCGCAAACGTTGGGAGGAGGAAATAGGGCCGAAAAAAAAATGTGTGTGTGTGTCTCAATTCCATTCATGTTCGGTGACGTTCCGGCTGTCGCTCAGCATGCGTGCGTGCTTGCGGATGCGCACGTGTACATAGTTGGGCACACGCGTGTGTGCGTGCGCGCGTATGTATATGCTTGCACGTGCGTGATCACACTGATGAAAAGCTCCAACGACACTTGGTAATAATTTGGGAAGTGCGTCTAATAGTCTTTTGGTTAGCTGAAAACTCACACAGAAGCAAACTCGCTGGATGATGGAAGTTCGTATTTTGGTTTAAGTCAGTCGGTAGATCGTGCTTAAAGGTCAAGAATCCGCCCAGACTGTCTGCAGTTGAGGCTAGCTTTCAGGGTTAGGGGAAGGCGAAAGAAAACAATGAATTTGTAGGTCGAGTTCGGGGTAGCACTGTCTCACAGCTGTGTATCATATACGGTTGAATGGAGCTAGGAAAGAAATCTCTGCTTTTTGCAGATTATGTGGTGCTGTTGGCTTCTTCAAGCAGTGCTCTCCAACTCTCACTGGAGCAGTTCGCAGCCGAGTGTGAAGCGGTTGGGATGAAAATCAGCACGTCCAAATCTGAAACAATGGTCCTCAGTCGGAAAAGGGTGAGTGCCTTCTCCGGGTCGGGGATGAGATCTTGCCCCAAGTGGAGGAGTTTAAGTATCTTGGGTCGTGTTCACGGGTGAGGGCATGAGGGAGTGGGAGATCGACAGGTGGATTGGTGCAGCACCTGCTGTGACTTTGCTGCGGATTTTGCATTGGTCTGTCATGGTGAAGAAGGAGCTGAGCCAAAAGGCAAAGATCTCAATTTACCGGTCAATCTACATTCTAACCCTTACCTATGGTCATGAGCTATGGGCGGTGACCGCAGGAACAAGATCCTGGATACAAGCAGCCGAAATGAGTCCTTCACGTCGAGAGGAGCCAGATGATGTGGCTCGGGCATCTTATTAGGATGCCTCCTGGAGGCCTACCTTGTGAGGGTTGTCCCACCGGTAGGAGGCCTCGCGGAGGACCCACAACATGCAGGAGAGACTGTGTCTTACAGCTGGCCTGGCTGGGAACGCCTCGGGATTCTCCCAAGAAGAGCTGGAACAAGTAGCTGGGGAGAGGGAAGTCTGGGCCTCCCTGTTAAAGCGGTGTCTGGGCTCTCCCTTAAAGATAAGGTGAAAAGCTCGATCATCTCGGAGGCGCTCACAGTCGAGCCAATTCTCCTCCACGTCGAGTGGGGCCAGATGAGGAGGCTCAGGCTTAGAGGTAAGATCGGGCCGCCCGACCCGAAATTCGGGTCGGGCCTAAAATGATCAATCATTGCTTCGGTTTTGGGTCGGGTCGGGCTTCTCTCTTGATGCCTTTTTTTTTTGTTTTGAGGCCGTGAATAGTTTTGGCCACGAGAAACCGTGGTTCGCAAAAAAAACCAGAAGTCGCCTCATCACAACACGTACTGTACTAAACTCTTGCAATGACAATTCAAAGAACTCCTTCCAGTCTCTGTCGAGTATCCACCAGTCGTTGTTCGTCTTTGTCTCTCTGCTTCTCTTTCTTAAAGTGCCGCGCTAGATTCTTAAGGACGTACTCCTGCTCTGGTTTACGGCCCAATTTTCAACCCGTCAAAATGACAGACGGCCTTAAATTTTCCCCGTCCACTCTTTAAAACCCCCCGTCAATGATGGAAAATTGTCGGTCAATGTAACTCTACAGAAACAGAAATATAAAAGATGTAAATGTTTATACAGTCTTGTTTAACTTAGATTTCGTTACAAAAGACAGGCTTTGTTATCAGAAATCACCCCTCCTCCTCCCGAGTCCTCACAAATAAAATATGAAATCTCGGGTTTGCTTCGGGCTCGGGCCTGCAAATCAAGTTAACTGATCGGGCTCGGGCCGGGTTGGGCTTAAATAATCTCGGGCCGGTTCAGGTCGGGCCCGATTTTTTAGGACCGATCTTAGCTCTAGCTCAGGCATCTGGGCTACCCTGCTAAAGCTGTTGCCTCTGTGACCCAACCCTGGATAAGCAGAAGAAAATGGATGGATGGATGGATGGAACTCGACAGGAAGTATCTGCACATACCCACTCCAGCGTCCTCAAGCATGACTCAGAGATGAGGTCAAATAATTTTTGACCTCATCATAAAAAAATGCCCTTTCGTGGGAGTACAGTAAAATACCCCACGTTCAAGAACTCATTGATCTGCACTCTCATCAATATTTGTGCTTTGTAACACATTGTACAACGTTTTGTATTATTTTCTTCTTTTGGTGCTTTGTAAATTACATTGGGGCGGCCCGGTAGTCCAGTGGTTAGCACGTCGACTTCACAGTGCAGAGGTTTGATTCCAGCTCCGGCCTCCCTGTGTGGAGTTTGCATGTTCTCCCCGGGCCTGCGTGGGTTTTCTCTGGGTACTCCGGTTTTCTCCCACATTCCAAAAACATGCATGGCAGCAGCCTGCCATGCATGTTTTTGGAATGTGGGAGAACACTCTAAATTGTCCCTAGGTGTGAGTGTGGGCGTGGATGGTTGTTTGTCTCTGTGTGCCCTGTGATTGGCTGGCAACCGATTCAGGGTGTCCCCCGCCTACTGCCCGAAGACAGCTGGGATAGGCTCCAGCATCCCCTGCGACCCTAGTGAGGATAAAGCGGTTCGGAAGATGAATGAATGAATGAATAAATTACATTGTTCTACTGGTTGATTTTGATCAGTCTTTTAGTGTACTGATTTTCTCTCCCCATTTAGCACCACATTTTGTTTCAGGTTTTGCTTTTTTTTTCACAGTTTTATTGGTTACTTACAAATTCTTGAAATAAAGACTTTTGACATTTTCGAACGCTCTGTTACTGTGTTTGGGTACAATCAATCACTCATCGTAACAGTAACAGAGCATGCCAAAAGCCTGACACGATAGACAGGCTTTCTTTGCCAAGAAATGCTCATTACAAATTAGACAACCGCCTAGGCATGTCAAGGTAGTCTACACGGAGTGCTTTACTGTATACTGTATCCGGGGTATTGTTAACATTTTAGGGGGCAAATGTTAATTTTGTGTGAAAGAAGCAACATTTATGTTCAGTTCAGTGACAGTTTCTTTGGGATTCATGCCAAAGAGTATATATTTTGTCAATGTATTGCTATGAAATAAAAAGCATTTAAAAGTATTAAAGACTGTATTTAAACACCTTTTTCCAGGTAACGGATGATGTCATTATCATTTGCTTTTTCGTTTTAATGAGGGGGGGAAAAAGGTTAAAATCTGAAATGTGATTATGGGGGTTTTATTGTCAGGTCATATCACCTAGCCCTACTCTAAATAATTCAGTGTTGTTTTTATTGAAAGAAGTTCAACAATTGGTCCATTAGTGTTTCTTCAGGGCCACGGAAGCTTAAAAGTCACCTCTGTTGGTAACAAGTTGTGTGACATGTGCGTTAACCCCCCCAAATAAAAGATACGTTTAGTTTTGTAAGGAAAGAGTCCTGAATAAGTAAGTTTCTACCTGGAGATGTCTATCAAATGTATTACAAATGGAATTCCCAGTATACCTTGGTATATTATCATCAACAGTGGCACAGCCATAGAGGAATACAATTACTCCAACAATGGCAGCAGGGATTAACATCTGTGTGTAGACTCCCAGCCAGGCAAAGTACAGTCCAACCTTGTCCCCGAAATACTTCCTGTGGATGGGAAAAAGTAAAAGTAATAATTTATTACTAGTGTTCAGCATTGTTACTTTAAAAAAAGTATTACATTCTTTGACTTAGTGACTTATTGGTTGTCTTTTAATTTTTCATGAAGTCAATCTTGTTGCATCTGCACCTTAAAATGTGAAAATAAAGGTTTTCTATTGTACTTTGCGGTTGGTTTTGTGCTCTATAAACAAAGTTCAGTTGAGCATGTCAAAATAAGCATTCGTTCACACGAACCTAAACGTACTGTGACACAGCAAATGTCTCATAACATGAGATATGATGCTTTGATCACTTCGCCGACCCTTGGACAACTCAAGCAATTAATCGGGTAATGCGTCATTTACCAAATCTTGCAGCCATTTCAGGAGACCAAGTATATTTTAAAGTTTGATGCAATTGCCTCCATACCCTACATATGGGAATGATGCATATATATATATATATATATATATAAATGTGTGTGTGTGTGTGTGTGTGTGTGTGTGTGTGTGTGTGTGTGTGTGTGTTTGCCATGGGGGACCCTGCCAGGGGTAGAAAGGACCAGACAATTTAGCTCCTAGGTTCGTTGGGACATGCAAGCCCCTCTTTCACAGTAAGGCGACGGCTCACACAGATAATTTTTCAACAACGTAATGCCAGCCGAACGGTAATATTGGTGCAAATAACTTAGTAACTGACGAACAAGTTATCTATGCCATAGCTGTCAAATTCAAAGACCGGGAAACCATATCTGGCCTGCCGCTTCTCATTTTAGATATGGTCCAACATACAAAATCAAACATAACACAGCACGAAGGTAACAGTTAATCACATACATAAACATCCAAACAGAAGTGTGTGCTTACATAAAAATATGAACAAGAAGACATCATACATGAAAAAGGTGATGTAACACATTTGGCAAATATGACCATGTCTCAGTTTTTTGGAACATGTTAATTCTAGTTAAATATTGAATAAACCTCTTGTAGACTTAAAGGCACAGACGTAATGGTGCTCGCTGCTCTTGGGGGACAGGAGCAGGTGCAAAGTGGAACGTTATAAGTTATGATAGATGACTTGAATAGCTGAAATGAGTTGATCTAATAGAGTCAGGAAAACTATTTCAATCAAATGGTGCTTTTTCTCTGATGGCATCCAGTTTCCTTCATTGGTGTGGGAACATGAAAAAAAAGGATATTGGTATGTCTCTCACTATACTTTGTATTGTGAGGAAATTAAAGAAAACATGATAAACTGCAGCCAGTGAGAATACCCTCTATATTTTGGCGTAAACCAATCAAGCAATTTTACATAATACAATGATGTGGACCTCAGAACAAATATGGTGATATTATTATAAACAATATTAATTGAGCGATAGAGAATTCTCAAGATGCAGTTTAACTTCTGCACAACTGAATCAATATGAGATTTAAAAGAAAATTGAGAGTCAAGCTCAGCGTCCAAATATTCCTAATTTCTCAAAGGAGGGAACCATCAAGAAACGTAATTGAAAATGAAAGACTTGCTCTTAAAGAAAAGAGCATCCCACATGATTTCTTGTTCTTGAGAACCAGCCTGGTCAAACCATTTTTGTACAAAAGTAAAGTCTTCCTGTAATGTGCACTGAATTTGTGAAAATTCTGCTTTGCAACAGTAAATAATAGTATCATCTGCATATCAGAGAGTATGACGGTCTATACAAATTTTAGGCAAATCATTCATAACCGCCTAAAAGAGGAAAAGAGGTACACCCCTCTCAGTAGTAACAAAATCAGCCCCGATAACAAACACACTGGTGCCTGAATTCAAGAACAAATTTTGATGGCTGATTAAAGATATTTTTTTTCAAAAATATTTGTGATATTATTAATAAGTGAAACCGGTCGATAGTTAAGATAAAATAAGATAAGAAAACCTTTATTAGTCTCGCAATGGAGAAATTATGGGGTCACGAGGATAACCGCCTTTGTGTGAAGGGGTAACTCTAGCCTGTTTCGATGTCGACACATCGATTAAACAACTCAGAAAGTGGTGAGACAACATATGCGAGGCTATTTAAATTTTTTTTTATCTCCAAACCATCAGGACCGACGCTACCTAAGTTCAATTTAAAAATAACATTTTTCACATCAACGGGCATTTGTTTTAAAGAAAAAAGTGCTTCCACATCTAGAATAAATTAAAGGAGCATGCATACGGAGGTTCTGACAGCGGACAGATTTATATAGACGAGAAATGCCGACTAAAAGCACTGGCAATACTGAAAGGATCTTCAATTGTAACAGTAGCAAATGTCATAATAATAATAATAATAATTCATTTTATTTAAAAGCGCCTTTCATGTCACCCAAGGACACTGTCCAGACAAAGAGGAAATGCAGCATAAAAATAAATAAGAGAAATATTAAATAAAAACAGGACATAAAAACACAAGACATGGGAAGTGGAATAAATTAGATATTGTAGGCAGTCCTGAACAGGTGTGTTTTTAAACGGGACTTAAAAGTGGAAAGAGGTGTGCAGTTTTGGAGGTCCGGAGGTAGACTGTTCCATAGTTTTGGAGCAGCCCGACTAAAGGCTCTGGCTCCCATGGTGCTCAGACGGGCAGGGGGGACTGACGGATCTGAGGGAGCGAGTGGGGGTATACACCTGCAGGAGGTCGGACAGGTAGGGAGGGGCCAGGTTGTGGATGGCCAAGTATGTATATAGGAGCAGTTTGTAGTTGATGCGGTAGTGGACAGGGAGCCAGTGGAGCTGCTGAAGGACAGGGGTGATGTGCTGGTGGGAGGGTGTTTTTGTGATGATGCGGGCAGAGGCGTTTTGGACCAGCTGGATTTTATGGAGGGACTTTTGAGGTAGGCCGAAGAGGAGAGCATTGCAGTAATCTAGGCGGGATGTGACAAGACTGTGGACAAGAATAGCAGTGGTGCGGGGAGTGAGGGAGGGGCGAAGTCTGTTAATATTGCAGAGGTGGAAATAAGCAGTGCGGGTGATGGTGTTGATATGGGACTGGAAGGTGAGCATGCTATCCAGGATGACACCCAGACTCAGGGTTAGGGTTAGGGTTACCTGAGGGGAGGGGGACACTGAGGAACTGTCAATGTTGAGGGAGAAATTGTTTATTTTAGATAAAGTGGATTTGGTGCCAAGAAGGAGAATTTCAGTTTTATTGGAATTTAGTTTCAGAAAGTTTGTCGTGAACCATGTTTTGAGTTCGGAGAGGCAAGAGGTGAGGGAGGAGGGCGGGAGAATGGAGTTTGGCTTACAGGAAAGGCAGAGCTGGGTGTCATCAGCAAAGCAGTGGAAGTGGATGTTAAATTTGCGGAGGATATGACCAAGAGGCAGGAGGTAGATGATAAAGAGAAGGGGCCCGAGGACAGATTCCTGGGGACTGGGGAGGGCTTTGAAGTGAAGGATTTGAGCTGGACAAACTGAGTGCGGCCGGTGAGGTAGGAGTGAAACCAGCTGAGGGGAGTGTGGGAAAGACCGATGGAGGAGAGTCTATTGAGGAGGATAGGGTAAGAGATGGTGTCAAAGGCGGCACTCAGGTCTAGGAGGATGAGGATGGAAGCTAAACCGGAATCAGATGCTATGAGGAGATCGTTAACAATACGGATTAGGGCAGTCTCTGTGCTGTGGCGGGGGCGGAAACCAGACTGAAAAGGTTCATAAAGAGAGTGGAGGGATAGGTGGTAGTGGAGTTGAGCAGCAACAGTTTTTTCAAGTATTTTGGAAATAAATGGAAGGTTGGAGATGGGGCGGAGGTTATCGAAGTTATTGGGGTCTGAGCCGTGTTTTTTCAGTATGGGGGTAACAGCAGCGGTTTTGAAAAGTGAGGGGACAATTCCAGAGGAAAGTGAGGAGTGGATAATGGCAGATATGAAAGAAAGCAGGGAGGGGAGGCAGGATTTGACGAGGAATGAAGGGAGGGGATCGAGCTGACAGGTGGTGGGCTTGGATTTGTGAATGAAGTTGGATATTTCAGCAGTCGTGGGAGCGACAAAACTGGAGAAGAAATGACAAGGAGAAGGAGGTTCAGGTGGGGAAGGAGCTGGCAGGTTTTGATGGAGGTGATGATGGCATAGAATTTGGACTTTTATTTTCTTCACGAATGGGATTGAACCTGTTCTATAATTACTGAAATCATTACACAATGATTCTCACCTAATTAGTCCAATGGGCTGGTACTTGTAGAAGACACTGTAGCTGGCCCATTCCTCAAATAGCGTCTGTGAAAAGAGACAGTCAATAACCATCCTAACTTCTTGGAAAAAACCCCGCAAACACACACACAAAGTTACTTGACAAATGAGACAATATCACTTTCTGAAAATAATTCTGCAGTATTTGCGACCCATTGGTAATTAAATAAAATATCTGTTCCTTTTAGATGTACTGTTGAGTACTGTAAATATGATATGTATTATCCATCCAGCCATCAATTTTCTACTGTTTATCCGGGGTTGGTTCGCGGGGGCAGTAGCCTTAGTAGGGAAACCCAGATTTACCTCTCCCCAGCCACTTCTCGCTCTTCCCGGGGGATCCCGAGGCCTTCCCAGGCAATCTGGGTGACAGAGACTCTCAAGCATGTCCTGGGTCATCCCTCCTGCTGTTGGGACGTGCCCAGTACACCTCACCAGGAGGCGTTCAGGATGCATCCTAATCAGATGCCCAAGCCACCTTATCTGGCTCCTCTCGATGTGGAGGAGAAGCGGCTCGACTCTAAGCCCCTCCCGGATGTCCGGGCTTCTCACCTTACCTCTAGGGGAGAGCCCAGACGCCCTGTGAAAACTCATTTCGGCCGCTTGTATCCGGGATCTCGTTCTTTCGGTCACGACCCATAGCTCGTGACCATAGATGAGGGTTGGAACGTAGATCGACCGGTAAATTGAGAGTTGGCTCCTTCTTTACCATGACAGACCGATACAAAGTCCGCAGCACGGCAGACGCTGCACTGATCCGTCTGTCGATCTCTCGCTCCCTCCTGCCCTCACTCGAGAACAAGACTGCAAGATACTTAAACTCCTCCACTTGGGGTAAGATATCCTCCCCGACCTGGAGAAGGCACTCCACCCTTTTCCGACTGAGGACCATTGTTTCATATTTGGAGGTGCCGATTTTCATCCTAACCGCTTCACACTCGGCTGCGAAACGCTCCAGTGAGAGTTGGAGGGCACTGCTTGAAGGAGCCAACAGCACCACCTCATCCGCGAAAAGCAGAGATGCAATACTGAGGACACCAAAGCGGACCCTCTCAACGCCTAGAAATTCTGTCCATAAAGGTTAAGAACAGAATCCGCAACAAAGGTGTCATGATTCTGTTTGTGACCAACAGGTGGCACTGTAGGGCTCCCCCTGCAGCTGCACACCTGTTGGTCATTATGTAATCAGTAGTATAAAAGGACTCCCGCCCGACCACTTATTGTCGGGTCATTCCATCTCCAATGACTCTCTCTCTGCTGCGCTTTCACACTGAGCTTAACTGAGACAGAGCTGGAAAATTGGTAAACATGCGCAGCGAGCATTGTGCCACAAAAAGATCACTCCACCATGCGTTATCTCCAACGACACTCCCTCTGCTGCACTGGCCCGTTGAGATTGGCGGAGACCAGCTAACGAAACACGTGCAGCCACCCGTGGGCTGGCTTGAAAATCAGGATCCACCGGTATTTGCGCCCCGTCGCAAATATGCTGTCTACACTGAAACCGGCTTGTTGTTGTTGGCGGCAGACGCCGCCAACAACAAGCCGGATTCATGCCCAACCGTTCCACCATCGAACACATCTCTGCTCTCCGACTCCTGATTGAAAAGGCTCGGGAGTTCAGAAAGGACCGGCACTTATTTATTGCTTTTATTGACCTCAAGGCTGCCTTTGACACAGTGGACCACGGGTCCCTCTGGAACATCTTAAAATCACTCGGAGTCCCAACCAAGATCACCACACTCTTTAAACAACTGTACCAAGGTGCAGAAAGTTGTGTACGTGTGAATGGCCAAGAGTCCGAGTGGTTCCCCATCAACAGCGGGGTAAGGCAGGGATGTGTCGCCGCTCCAGAGCTCTTTAACTGCATCATTGACCATCTGATGTCAAGAGTTTGTGAGCGGATCCCTGGAGTGCCACTCGCCAACTGCATCCTAAAGGACCTCGAGTATGCTGATGACACCGTCCTGTTCAGCGAGACTGCTGATCAGCTCCGCGACGCCCTCAGAGTGTTCGATGAGGAGTCCAAAAAGCTTGGCCTAAAGATAAGTTGGGCCAAGACAAAATTGATGCATGTTGGCGATGGACCTGACCCACCACCTTTTGAATTTGATGGCACCCCTGTCCAATTTGTCTCCACCTTCAAATATCTCGGCTCGACAGTGACCAACAACGGAGATCTCAAAACAGAGATCGACTGTCGTCGCGCCCTTGCAGCCAATGTCATGCAGTCCTTGTGGAGACCACTGTGGCGCCATCGGCACATATCCCGGGCAACAAAGCTCAGAGTCTACAATGCCTCAGTCATCTCCGTCCTCCTGTACGGCTCCGAAACCTGGCCACTGAATAACACTCTTGCGGCCAGGCTTGATGGCTTTGACTCCAGGGCCCTCAGGAGGATTGAAGGTATCTCGTGGACCGAGCACATCACAAATCAGGCTCTAAGAGACAAAACCAAACAGCCACCAGCCTCCCGTCTCGCAGCAATGCGGCGAGTGCGATGGTATGGCCATGTCATCCGCCTGCCCCAGGAACACCCAACCAGCACCATCTTGGCCTTCAACCCCCAGAAAGCTGGCTGGAGACGACCCAGAGGTGCCCCCCGCACTCGATGGCTGGATGTAATAGCCCTGGACCTTGGGGCCTGCAATGTTACCCTGGAACAAAGTCAACACCTTGCCCAGAACAGATCCAGATGGAGAGACCTGGTTGCTATGGTTGGCTCTACGCGCCATAAAGTGCAAGAGAATTAAACAAAAACAAACAAACACTGAAACCAAAGTAAACATTGATTTAACCTTTAAAAACCTAAGCAATGCATCACACTTAATAGTGGAGCTTTGACCCGTAAATAATTCATTTAGTGCAACTTGAATTTTTAAAATTTTGTGTAAACTAATTTCTTCAGGGGCGGCCCGGTAGTCCGGTGGTTAGCACGTCAACTTCACAGTGCAGGGGTAGTGGGTTCAATTCCGGCCCGGTCTCCCTGTGTGGAGTTTGCATGTTCTCCCCGGGCCTGCGTGGGTTTTCTCCGGGTACCGTTTCCTCCCACATTCCAAAAACATGCATGGCAGGCTGATTGATCACTCTGAATTGTCCCTAGGTGTGAGTGTGGGCGTGCATGGTTGTTCGTCTCTGTGTGCCCTGCGATTGGCTGGCAACCACTTCGGGGTGTCACCCGCCTACTGCCCAAAGACAGCTGGGAGAGGCTCCAGCACCCCTCCGCCACCCGAGTGAGGATAAAGCGGTTCGGAGGATGAATGAATAATTTCTTCAGTTGACACAAACCAATTATTTCAAATGGTAAAACTCCCAGGCACTTTCAATGCAAGGTGTGGAGCTAGTCAGGGTGAAAACTACCTCTCCTGAATCTAAGATCTGCCATCCCCTACGGACCATCCTCTCCAGTACCCTTGCCGAGACCTTGCCAGAGAGGCTGTCGAGTGTAATCTCCATCTAGTTGGGACTCACCCTTTGGTCCTCCTTTTTAAAAATGCCCCCAATGTTAACCAGGACAGCCCCACAACATCCAGAGCCTTTAGGAACTCCAGGCAGATCTCATCGCCTCCTGGGGTCCAGCCACGGAGAAACTTTTCCACCATCTTGGAAGTACAATCCCCACCAATTCACCACATCCAGAGCCAAACTCTGCAGAGTCGCATCCCCACTTTATACATTGTTGATGGTGCACTACTTGCCCCTCCTGAGATGCTGGAAGGAAGTATTTCTCCCTGGTGAACTCCTCTCACACCCGGGTTTTTTCCTCAGCGACTGCCAAAGCTGCATTCTGATTGGCCAATCAGCTGCCTTCAGCGTCCAACAAACAAAAAAACCTGATAGGACTCCTTTAACCTGTTCACATCCCTGACCATTGGTGTCTACCAATGAGCTTGGGGAGGCACTGACTACCTTTCAGTTCTGTTCATCAGCTTCAACAATGGAGGTGCTGAACATGGTTCACTTGGACTCAAGGTCCCCTGCCTCTCATGAAACATGGGCAAGGTTCTGCCGGAGGTGGAAGTTTAAACTCCTTTTGACAAGCGTTACCAGCAAACACCCCCAATACATTTCAGACTGGCAGGTCGGACCGGCATAGTCCCCCACCATGGCAGCCAACACACCACCAGACGGTTATCAGTTGACAGCTCCGCCCCCCTCTTTGCCCGGGTATTTAGAATGGTTAAGCTGTAATAATATTTTCCACTTTTTGGTTGGGCTATTTAAACCCCTCACATCATACCATATAATTGTCAGTGGACTCACGACCTAAACCGAATACATTTTGTAACAATATGGCATTGTAAAGATTGTTTGAGCCAGAGGCATGCGATTGTAGCAGAATAAGTGAAGTGAATGACAAGATGTGAAGAAAAAAAAAATAGTGTGCATAGGAACATTCTCCTAATATGAAAAGCACTGACTTTTGACATGATAGTACGATAGCATGTTAGGACTGAAAGATCCGTTGTCCTCGTAAATATTACTGGATCTCATGGGAACAAGAGGATCAAAAGCAAAAACTCGAATACGTGAAATGTGAAAAGGTGGAGTAAAGTCCCGAGCCACAATAGATAAGCAGCAAAAAACACAGTCCAACTCTGTGTGCTGTGCCAACTCCCAATAAGGAGGAGCAAAAATCAAAGAAATTGGTTTAGCCCTAGCAAAACAAAACAAGCAATACAGAAGTTCAGGCTCCTGCAGGTTGAATACAAAATTAAATAAAATGACTAACATATAGTACATCAACTTATATAAAAGATGCAAACTATGCAATACTGTATTCTTATGACATAATAGGCAATTAAAGATCAAAGGAAGCAAAATAAATGTAATGTTTAATTGTCCTAAAAACACATATTGAGTAATCATTTAAATTATTGACATGAGTCTGTTTTGGTTACCTTTCTGTCATTGGGTTTGGCATTGACTCCCTCGATCTCCCCCTGTAACATTCAAATACTGTACTATTAAATTCAATATCTCTCGCACAACAGCACAGAATCTAGCAGTGGTATGATTTTTTTTTGT
Organism: Hippocampus abdominalis; assembly: GCA_018466805.1. NCBI lineage: Eukaryota > Metazoa > Chordata > Actinopteri > Syngnathiformes > Syngnathidae > Hippocampus > Hippocampus abdominalis. The sequence goes on from CM031696.1 coordinate 702,133, forward strand.
TTGAGGCCACACATTCCACACGTTCTACAGATTAGTACCAGGATTCTGCAGCCCGCGCGGCCTTCACTTTTGGACTGCAAATGTTACCTGTTCTCAGGCCTGACCGAGGAATTGATGCCGATACTTACATCATGAGGAGGATAAGCAGATGTATAAACACCATTGGCAAGCAGACTGGTGATTCCTGTGAAAACCAGGATCATAATCAGAAACATAACATAGACAGAAAATAAACAAAAAGTGCATTTTCTTTGTATTTGCAGGATTTCAGTTTTATCGCATAACCCAAATACAAGGGATTACGGTACTGTTTTTAAAATAGTTTTTCCCCCCACCATTTATTTCAACCATGCATAAAAATAAAAGTACAGCATAGTACAATTACTTGTGAAAAAAGAGCAACAAGAAGATCATCTAAAAAAATAACGAGAAAAAAAAAACTGAGCAACCAAATAACCAATACCACATAGGTGATATCTTACCTGTTTACACGTGTATGAAAAAGGAGTAGGAGGAAGTGTAAGATAGATAAGATAAGGTAAGATATATATATATATATATATATATATATATATATATATATATATATATAGAGAGAGAGAGAGAGAGAGAGAGAGAGAGAGACAGAGAGAGAGAGACAGAGAGAGAGAGAGAGAGAGAGAGAGAGAGAGAGAGAGAGCAATGTTCATATTTTTCATTACATTTAATAAAATACACTATACACTATATTCCAGTCCACAATATGTGATGCCACAATACCACATTAAGCTACCATTATATATTTATCCACCTTTCCATCCATTTTCTCATCCACTTATCCTCACAAGGGTCATGGGCGTGTTGGAGCGTATCCCAGCTGTCTTCAGGCAGTAGGTGGGGCACATCCTGAACTGGTTGCCACCCAATCGCAGGGCACACACAGACAAACAACCAATGACGCTCACACTCAAACCGAGGGACAATTTCGAGTGTTCCATTAACCTGACACGCATATTTTTAGAATGTGGGAGGAAACCGGAGTACCCGCGGAAAACTCACGCAGGCACGGGGAGAACATGCAAAATCCACACAGGGAGGCCGGAGCTGGAATTGAACGTTGCACCTCTGCACTGTGAGGCCGACACGTTAACCAGCCGACCACCGGGCCGCCCATATATTCATCTATATTTCTTCATTTTTGTGTGTCACTAAGCCCACAATATAATAGTTTCTACATTTCAATTAACTAAATACGACACTTTAACCACTTGTCTTTCCCATAACGCTGAAATATTTACATTCAGTTGTACAGTATTTGTGCTTAGTATTTTTATACACTTATCCATAACCTCAAAACTCTAGTAATCCATCCATCCATCCATCCATTTTCCGAACCGCTTCATCCTCACTAGGGTCGCGGGGGGTGCTGGAGCCTATCCCAGCAGTCTTCGGGCAGTAGGCGGGGGACACCATGAATTGGTTGCCAGCCAATCGCAGGGCACACAGAGACGAACAACCATCCACGCTCACACTCATACCTAGGGACAATTTAGAGTGCCCAACGAGCCTGCCATGCATGTTTTTGGAATGTGGGAGGAAACCGGAGCACCCGGAGAAAACCCACGCAAGCCCGGGGAGAACATGCAAACTCCACACAGGGAGGCCGGAGCTGGGATCGAACCCGGTACCTCAGCACTGTGAAGCCGACGTGCTAACCACTGGACTACCGGGCCGCCACTCTAGTAATATGTATAGTCATATTCCAGTCAATTCCATACCCTGTGCTCAAAATCATGTCCAAGTACAGTCGACCCAACACTATTCGCCCACTAGAATGCATTGGGATGTTTTTTTAATTTGTTTTTTTACCATCCCCCAAATTCCTTCCATCCAATTTAAACACCGCTCATCCTGAACAGGGTCGCGGGGAGTTGCTAGAGCCTATCCTCGTTGTCTTTGGGTAGAAGGCGGGCTACACCCTGAACTGGTCGCCAGTCAGTCGCAGGGCACAAATAGAGACCAACAGCCATTCACATCCACATCCACACCGTCACTGAGTGAGAACTGATCTCACGCTGCCACACCTAAGTCAGGTAAGTGGACCACTACAAAATTCTTCATCCAAGGCTGATAAACCTTTCCACAGACAACGGGAAATAGTGAAAGAAATCGAAGAAAACAAACAAACAAAACAAAAATGTAAATATTGAAAAGAAATTTTAAGAACTCTATGAATATGTGAATCCACGTGTGCCAAAAGAGGAGTATGTGGGGGTTGACTGTGCACATTGTCGCTGTCCTGTGAAAAATACGTATCCATTTTTGTCATTAAAAAAAAAAAAACCTTAATGGGGTGTCCATGTTAGCCAAGAAGAGGAGAAGTGACAACAGAAAGGCTTGGAGAGTTGCGATAAAAACGTTTCTATCATCTCTATTGTTTTTTTCACCCAGCTCTACTCTACAGTAAATCTGCCCCACTGTTATTGTTTAAGTGCTTTTCCCCTCACTTGTTTTGAACTGTCCAAATTGTTTTTTTTCTCATTAAACAAATCAGATTCGGAAGAGATGTTTGTACTGCATGAATACAAAATAACACGCAATAACATGGGTATCATGGAAATAGTAGACTTGGATTTGTTGGAATCTGGATTTAGAGTTAGAAAAGAACTGTCTTTTAGAATTAGAGTGATCAGAAGAATTCTTACCCATTGAGTACATGTCCCTAGTACATTTCGTCCTTTTGAGCACTTCATACACCTAGCAACACAAGAAGCGATATTATATATAAATGCTAAAAAAAAAAAAAGGGAATACTTAAACAGCGCAATGCAACTCTACGTGTTACCTCTTCATCATGAAGTTAGTAATAATCATACTTACAATTGAGCTCCTTGTCTTGCTGTCAAAGATATTATCTCTGTCAGACAGATCAAATCTAGAGAAGAAAGCCCAAAACAAATCTCATGTTAGACGGGTTTTTTAACTCTTAGCAACAATCCCAATTTCAATTACGCTTTCAATGCAAGTTATCAACAGTTCATACTTCGCAAAATACACTAAACCAAGTCAAAACACAATAATATGGGTGTAATATACTCTCTCATTCTACCGACTACTCTGGGTGCCATTGACATGTTTCTCCTGCAGGGATGGCTTCCAGGTGTCTGAAGACTCGCCAAACCCATAAAATCATTGGGTTGGAATGGAAGATTTGAGTGATTGTTTTATCTTGACAGAAATGATCAAATACATCGATAATATAACGCAGAATGAGCATACTTAAAACACATCCAAACACAAATATCACACTACTATCATGGGTACATTGGTCCCTGAACAAGGCCAAAACATATTCATGTCAACAAGGTGTGTTTGTAGTTAAACAAAAACGTTTGACTCAATTAATTATGATGGAAACAGTCAGTATTGTAAGTCAGGTGAAGATTTTACTCACAGGTGTGCCTTCTCTCTGGAAAAAGTGTGAGAGAGGGGCTTCACACCTTCAAGCTTATTGGCGTCCACTTTTGGGTGCAAAGGAGATGTGACTTTGTGAATGAACAGTCGGATCTTTTCAACAATATTACTTCCTTGTTTAACTTCATAGCCCTACAAGGGATACAAGAGTGAGATTGTGTTAATTTGAACCGAAAATGGATTCGCTTTCAAGGGTTTCCTTTGAAATGACAAATAATTCCTGTTGGGTTGGTTATTTCGGTGAGAAAAAGCCGTGAGATCTGTGCAATGTGTTGACGAGTCAATGAGAGACAAACGGAAGCTGTGTATGAAATGCATCTTAAAACCAAGTCTTTGTATTTTAAAACCCTTTGTATGCGTAGTTTTATATTTTTGTATTTTTTCTTTATGGTGGCATTGTGGGCTGGGTAAATTTGTTTTATGAGAAGAAAAATCCTTACATGGGTTGACAAAGACAAAAATGTGCATGTACAGGGAGTCCTCATTTTATTCCTATGGCAGCAACGTGACTCAAATATGTACATATTGTAAGTTAAAATACACTGCCGTCGATCACTAACCTGCTTGAATGCAGTACATACAGTAAATAGTATGACAAACAAATAGAGCATAAATACTGTATAAAATGGAGGGTCATGTTGCGGGGATTGCCCCTGGGCCTTGAGTTTGACACCTGTGATCTAGATGAAAAGTACAAACGGGCTTTTTATTTTATTTATTAATTTTTATTTTTTAATTTCACAATGACCTAATAAAATATTGGTTTGCCCAGGCCTGATGTGTGTGCAAAGTTTCATGCGCTGCATGTTTTGACTCTTAAAATAAGCATTGTTTTATTGGCGAACTGCGCATTGCCTTGGCAAGGTTGTTTTGTGAAAATTCACAAAGTTACATTATGAAGTTTTTGGAGCAAATGTGAGGTAAATCTGGTCAACCTGCAAGCAGAAAAACTTCAACGAATAAAACTTACAACTATTTCTTTTGGCAGTAGGTAGCGCTACAATTACGGTACAATGACAAAAATACGTTTGTATGGGTCTTTAGGCCTGCACTCATCAAATGTTTGACATTTTGATGAGCTATAATTGACAACATAATGCCATTTCTCACAGTGTACCAAAAGCATTTGAGTTACCACTTAAGAAGGAACTTCTTTGCGTGTACCTTGTTTGTTGGCATCTTGAGCTTCATGAACTCAGCCTCTCGACACAGGACATTCCATGGGGCATGGATTTTCAAAAATGCAATTCCAGGGATTTTACACTGTTTAGATTTTCAAAGAAAGACATAAACCAGTTACAGTTGCATGGCAGATACATATTTTACTGTCTTATATCATTATTATTGTCTTTTCTGTGTGGATTATTTCCATTTGTAATTCATTAGTAACACATTTCAGTAAATATTAAATGGTGTGTCTAATTCCTTACTTATGGTACTTTTAGTCCTCCATATTGCATATTGAGTGGGGCTGTGTTTTAAATAAGCATGTATTGACTTAACACACACACAAAAAAAAGCTGCATTCACATTAATTGACTGCAGTGTTCAGTATTAGCTAATGGTGCTATCTTAATGAAGCAGCACTAACTTGATTGCTCAGTGGAGTTGTTTGGAGTTGTGTCCATAAACCTCACAGACACAAACTGCCGTGTCCACAAGTTTAAATGTTTTGAGATCACACTTGACACTGTCCTACCACAAATAGAAGTGAACAGCCAGCCACAACGTAGACTTCACTGTGTATATTCAAACATAAATGTTGAATCGTTTTCTTTTTTTAAACATTTCAACTGACATGCTATTAAAACACCTGAGAAATATTTAAAATTGTCCCAAACAATGCAATATGCATTTTCCTCCTTTGGAGGAATATTACGTGTTTATATTTTCACAATCTAATGGTGACTTTGACACACTCATCAAAATACCTGAAAGATCAAGAATTACAGAACGTCTTTCATTTTATTTTCCACATATAGTCAGCCCGAGCCAACAATTTAATCTAAAAGCCCGTGTGAAGCAGTCAGATGGCCAAATGTAATGCCCTCTCTGCCAATTCCCAAGTCTTACACCTCTGGGACATTCGCAGATAGTTAGATAACTGAAACAGTTCAAAGGGAATACCGGTACATCAGCGATGATAACTTGAGATAATTCCATCAGACAGCGAGTAATTTTAAGAGTTGGCGGGTCTTTTGTTAGCACAATGCATTAGACTGAAGTTAACACACCTCTGGACCCCAAACGCCGAGATGGGGCATGAAAAGAATCCATTTAAGAATTAAAAACTGTTGACATATCCAGTACAGTATATGGAAACCAATTGAAATGTCATCGTGAAGTGAAAAACTTATTTTGAGCCTTGCACATTCATGAATACAGGATCATATTAAATACTGTACGATTTGAATTTTGTAATTATTCAATGGTACATTTGTGACACCAACACTATTTCATTAGTATGCAAATTGTGATTTGCACTTCATACAAACAGGTTTTTCTTACCTCAGCAGAAGTTTCCAATTCCAACCCAGTCTCTCTGAGGTTGTTTTCAAACTCTTCCCGCTTGAATCGCTTGTTATCTTGGGCAGCAATCTCTGGGTCCTCTTTGGGCTGTAAAGGTGCACGGCTGCTTCTCATGCTCAAACTACGTCGAAGCCGGCGAATGAAGTTGTCATCTCCAAACTTGGGTGATTTTCGATGAATGTTGCCGGGTTTCTGGACGTGGTAAGCAAGCACATAGTCCACTCGCCGCTGGCCATCAGCAAAGTAAGGACCTAACCGAGGGCACAATGGTGCTCTGTCTTCAGCATCAAGAGTTTTCATTGGCTGAAGGAAAGAAAGAAAATAACTCAGTGAGCAATAGGTTTTGTTTGCTGAATTGTTATTCAATTTTTTTTTTGCGTTTGTTTGCATTTTTCAATGCAGCCGCACATAATGAACACTCTGGTGTCCGGTGTCTCATTATTATGCAATAATCGTACAGAAACAGCTTGTGAGCAGACGAGTTTGTATTGTTCGATTAAGAATGTTTTTTTTTTAAAAAGCAGACGTGTTTGGTGAGAACTACGTTATATTGGACTGTTATTTTTGCATCGTGTATCAGCCCCTAATCATGGCACCAAAGAAAGCAAGTGGAAGTGATGAACCTGGTGAAGAAAAGAGGAAAATAGTGTGCAAAACTATCGAATTTAAGAACGATTTAATCGCAAAATATGAATCAGGTGCGCGTGTGTCTGTGTTGGCGAAGGAGTTCGGGATGCCGAAATGCCCCGCCTACTGCCTGCTGACAGCTGGGAGAGGCGCAAGCCCCGCGACAGATAGAGAGAGAGAGAGATGTTCCTTCAAATTTTATGTTACTATGTTAATGTTAAAATTGGTCATCTCCCATTACATTTGTACAGTTTATGGTGTGAAATTGTAAACAAAAGTGGTTTAAAAAAGTTGTTTTCTTGACTTGGAACGGATTAAAACATTTTACATTGATTTCAATGGGAAACATGGTTTCGGTTTCCGAACAATTCGGTTTCCGAACAGTCTTCTGGAACGGATTAAGTACGAAAACCGAGGTTTGACTGTAATTCAGTAGCAGGCCTGAGGATTTCGGAAATTCACGTTAATCGTTTTTCGGTTCCGTCAGATTACCCAATGTAAATCACGGTAACTAATTTTGGGTTCCGAAAACGTTCATCATGGGAAACCATTATTCTATTTTGACTGATATTCATAATCAATCATTCTCAAACTCAAAAGTATAATGTTTCAAGGGTAAATGTTTGAAAACTATGCATTAACAATGAACGTTACATCAGCAGCTTGAGAGAAACAAGCTAAACTCAGAAACTCCAGGTTTATTCAAAAAAATTAATCGGATCAAAATATGTTGTACTCATATGGCATCATAAATACAACACACTACAAAATCAGAGTATTTTTTTCCAATCCCACACTGCAAAGATTAATTTACTGGTAATCATTAATACAGGTAAGCATTGATGTGGCTTGACATCCTCTTCCCAAGACGATGCATGTGTCATCTACTATCAATTTGACGAAAGAATCGAACACACGTCATCGTGAGTTCTACACAACAGTTAACATTAGCATTACTAGACCTTGTGAAGAATGTTTTATTCCTAAAGTTACCATGCTACAACCAGTAAATTATAGAATAACCAATACTATTTCATCATATTTTTCATATCAATTAGCCTAATGATCTAATGACCAAATTGCCTCATAATCGTGCCTTACGTCAGGGGTCCCCAACCTTTTTTGCCCCACGGACCGGTTTATGTCAGACAATATATTCAGGGACCGGCATTTAAAGTGTGGCGGATTAATACAACAAAGTAATATGGTATGAGCTGCATGAAAACTGTGGTGTTTTCGAAATAAAATAATAAACACAAGGAGCGTCTAATCTGGCCGCAACACTCTGATCGCTAGGTAATGTTTAATGCCTTCAAAATACGATACAACGCAAATTCAAAGTGCATGAAAATGACGACTCACCACAGCCCCGAGCTTCATTTTCTGCAACCGGACGGTCCCATCTCGGGGTAATAGGAGACAATGACACCTCAAGTGTGTGCTTTATGTCCAGTCTACTTCGTAATTTTGTTTTAGTCGCCGTTGCTGCAGAAAACACCCGCCTCACACAGGTAGGATGTCGGAAATAGCAACAGTTCTGTTGTGGCGATCTCAGAGTATTCAGCCATAAACTTTAATCGTACTTTTAAGGCCGCCGTCATTTGCGATCTCCAGCAGTTTTTTTACTCATTTTGCCAGCTTCGGCATTTTGTTATTAGCGTAATCGGTCACGTAACGGGGAAGCGTGGCTTGACGTGTGTCAAGCGTGACACAGACGGATGTAACGGAGAATCCGGTAATTTTTCAAAATAAAACATCTATTGTATTCCGAAATAAATAAAACGGAATTAGGCAAGTTCTTTCTGTCCGGTACCAAATGCCCTGCGGACCGGTACCGGTCCGCGGACCGGCGGTTGGGGACCCCTGCCTTACGTCGTATCTCGCTCTCGTGTTCTGTGCATACGTCACAGGTGAGTTTAGTGATACGCCCTTCGGACGATTCATACGAAAAATCAGACGGGCATTCCCATTCCTTAAATGTCGTAATTAGTAGACCTTTGTGGGGGTTTTTTCACTGCCATCCAAACTGGTTGAGTGTCCATTTCAAACTCTGCGGACCAAAATAGCAACCCGCAAGCGCACATAACGTTAGCTGTTCCGCCCCCAACACTGAAAACAAAACAAAACGAAAGTACAGTCAAACCTCGGTTTTCGTACTTAATCCGTTCCAGAAGACTGTTCGGAAACCGAATTGTTCGGAAACCGAAATCAATGTAAAATGTTTTAATCCGTTCCAAGTCAAGAAAACAACTTTTTTAAACCACTTTTTTTTTTTACAATTTCACACCATAAACTGTACAAATGTAATGGGAGATGACCAATTTTAACATTAACATAGTAACATAAAAATTGAAGGAACATCTCTCTCTCTATCTGTCGTGGGGCGTGCGCATCTCCCAACTGTCAGCAGGCAGTAGGCGGGGCATTCCGGCATCCCAAACTCCTTCGCCAACACAGACACACGCACACCTGACTCATATTTTGCGATTAAATCTTTCTTAAATTCTATAGTTTTGCGCACTATTCTCCTCTTTTCTTCACCAGGTTCACCACTTCCACTTGCTTTCTTTGGTGCCATGATTAGGGGCTGATACACGATGCAAAAATAGCAGTCCAATATTACGTAGTTCTCACCAAACACGTCTGCTTTAAAAAAAAAAAAAATCTTAATCGAACAATACAAACTCGTCTGCTCACAAGCTGTTTCTGTACAATTATTGCATAATAATGAGACACCGGACACCAGAGTGTTCATTATGTGCCGCTGCATTGAAAAATGCCCGCCGTAAACAAACGCACGCACCCCCCCCCCCACCACTCTCCCCCATGCTGCTAGGGCAAACCATTCTGAAAAGAGGGGGATTTCACTCGGCCTAACAGAAGCGTCTCACCAAACACGTCTGCTTTTTTTTATTGAACAATACAAACTTGTCTGCTCACAATGGGCGCTACACTAGGAAGCGTTTCACCAAACACGTCTGCTTTTTAAAAAAAAATCTATTGAACAATACAAAAACGTCTGCTCACAATGGTCGCTTCCTGTGTAGCGACACGAGGGAGCGCCGTGACACGAGGGAGCGTTGCTACATGAGGGAGCGAGTCCGAGAGGAGTGAAGTGACGCATTCAAGTGCGCTCAGTTAGTTCGAGAACCGAAATTTGTTCGTCATCCGAGGCATAAAAAACTCGAAATTTTAGTTCGAAAACCGAATTGTACGAGAACCGAGACGTCCGAAAACCGAGGTTTGACTGTAAATGAGAAGAAACACACCACACCACAAACACACTTACACGCACAGTGAAATCGCGTTGATCATGCAGGAGAGATTTGATCGCGTACAGTCAACTCGTGTGCGGTGACTTTTATGGGAAACGAATTTTCGGTACCGTCAAAATGACGCCATGGAAACGACACGCTACCAGTAACGATCGGAACCGTGAAATCATCAGGCCTGCCGTAGGTTTTTTGTTGTTGTTTTGACTGAGAAATTTCCCTGCGTCCCAAAAACGCACATAATTTGCAACTGTGCGTCCCGCGGGAAAATTATGCGTCTAGGACGCAGAGGTAACGAGATGGCTGTGTATATATATATATATATATATATATATATATATATATATATACAGAGAGAGAGAGAGAGAGAGACAGAGAGACAGAGAGAGATGAATAAACATTTATTCGGTTTCTCTGTTGTAATGGCCCTCCTCCAAGGGAAGACGTAACTCCAAAGTGACCCGCAACAAAAATGTGTTCGACACCCCTGCTCTTTAGGTTCTTACAACTCTGCGCATCGCCCTTGGTCTATTGTTTTATTGTATTCTATTGTTGTTGTTGTTTTTTTTAATGAATGTCAAATGGAAAGAAACATTTTGCTTTTTTCAAGCGTGTTTTTTTTAAATCAATTTCTTAAAACAGAAATTGTTAAGTTTCAAGGATTGATTACCACTGTTGTACATTAGTCATCACACTTAAAATTAACAAATTAACACCATTATAATTTTTCCCTTTCATATCATAAGACAGATGCAGTTTCCTACTATGGAGTCACTCCGCCCCTTTGTGTTGTCCATATCAAGGTTCTTCTCTTCACAAGGAACTGTCGAATAGTTGTCACTCCTCCGCATAATGCAGAGCTCCTCAACTTTGGGGCTGTCTGTCTTCAGTGTGGGAGAACCTTCGAAAGGTACAGAAAGATGGATTTAAAATCAGTGTATTTTACAAAAAATGGTGAAAAAAAAATCCATTCAGTTTTAAAATACATACCAATTTTTTTAGACTAATCACCACTGTCTTTTGAATAAATTACATCATAGGTATCATATCAGAGGAAACCCCTCCTCTTTCAAAACATCTAGAGCAGTGGTTATTAACCTGGGTTCGATCGAACCCTAGGGGTTTGGTGAATCAGTCTCGGCGGTTCGACAGAGCTTCTACCATGGAGGTTAAGACCACTGGACTCAACATGTCAATTACCGCTAGTTATGACACGCTTGCTTGGCCATCACTGGCTGGTTCATTTCGTGCACAATTAAAAACCTTGTACTTTATTCTTTTACTAATTGTGTTGACTTGTTTTCTGTTTTTAATATATGTGTTCGTAAAAAAAAATCATATTTTTACTTTTTCCTCATGAAGGGTTTAGTGAATGTGCATAAGAACTGGTTGGGTTCAGTACCTCAAACAAGGTTAAGAACCACTGATCTAGAGACACTGGATTCAAATTCTAACACATATGTAGTGACCCACCTCCTATGTCAAACACCAGCGTGGCAACAAGAAAGACACTCTTCTGCCTTTGTTCAGGAAAACTGCTACATTTCAATTGGATATATGCTAATAAAAGAGATTAACATATTGGGGAGTCATTTTCAGAAACCTCTCTACTGATTCCACAGACTGGACACATCTCCAGGACTGGGAATAAATTACAAGAGGTGTACAAAACACATCTACAGTACTGACTTTTCAATTACCTCCACAGGAACATTGCATGGGACAAATCTGACTTCTAGTCGGGGGCACGGAAAAAGGAAGTCTCCACACCGCTCCCAGTCATACTTCAATAATGTCCATGGCTTTTTGATGAAGATTTTTTATATTGGGGGGGGGTTCAGTGTAAATGATATGATCCAACAACACATGCACAAACGCCCCAGTTGTCCCCAGGGTGAAATAGAACAAGACACCTTTCTTTCAGTGAACATAACTGTTTACCTTTCCAATGAACACATGCTGATTATTTGGCTACCCTGCTTTTGGCAGACATTTGCCATCACCTTTTGACCCTCCTCTATTAATTCAGACCATGAGAATACTGTCATGGATCTGTTTGTGACCAACAGGTGGCACTGTGAGGCTCTGCCTGCAGCTGCACACCTGTTGGTCATTGTGTAATTAGTGCCACTTTAAAAGACTTGATGCCCGACCACTCAGTGTTCGGGTCATTGTTGCCTTGTGCTACTGTCAGGTTTGCGTGTCTTTGTTCCGGTCTTGTTTCGTTTAGTGATAGTTTTTGCTTCAGTCAGGGTTTTGTTTGCTACTTTGGATTGTTTTTGTTTTTGTGACTTTGATTGTTCTGGATTTAGTTTCTGTATTTCAATACAATTCGTCAAGTTCACCCTGCTCCTCTCTCCTGCCTGCTTTTTGGGGTCCACCACCACCTCGCATACGTGACAAATACACCAAGACACACTCCTCTCTGAGTTCAGAAAGATTGACACATTTTGAAATAGGACAGACACTGATAGAAGAGATAAACTTGCCCATGGGGAATGATTTAATAACCCCCTTTCACACGTGAAAACCTGGACTCACCCCCCACTCACTCATTGTAAATAGCACAGCCACTTTGTGTATGCATTTCTGCTTATATATATATATATATATATATATTTTTTTTTTATATATTATTTTTTTTTCACTCTGTACCGTGTACAGTCCATTTTTTAAAATGTTTTTTAATTTGTTTTTTTGTGCATGCAAAGACTTGTTTTGATTTTCTACTTTCTCTTTTTCATAATTTTTGCTGTTGTAAATTGCGAATTTGTCCATTGTGAGACAAATAAAGGTTTCTCTTCTTTCTTCTTATTCTTTTCATTTTGCACATAGGATTTATTTAAATGAAGACAATAACGGCTAATTTGGAAAAAAAATGAACTCCATACTATCCAATTGTAGTTCATTCATATCTAAAAGACTGATTCAAGGAGGGTTTTTTTCTGTTTAACATTTTCAAGTTAATCCAAAACAGACGTGGAGCGATCGGAGATCAATCTTAATGCAGGCATTAACTTTGAGCTGCAATTAATTAATAAAATTATTTGCCTATGTACGCCACATTAGGTTGTACACAATATAAGAACTTGCGTGGAGCCTGCTAGAATTAAACACACACAGCTTTCTGCGTAGATTTGAACGTCACACTCAACATACTGCTACACTACCCATTGCTGTATTGAATACTGACACCTTTTATACTTTAGGCATTCTTCATTGTTCAGTCATAATGATGATACAGTGCCTACTTCCAGTGAAAGTACTCCAGAGCTGACAAAAAACTCAGATTCCTACGTTTTGTACCCTCCCACTGCGCCTTTAGTTGCCCGAAGTACAATACGAGACCCAGACAACGCAAACTTGTTAATTTTACGACCAAGATCCCTGTATATTAAAGAGTTCAGACCAGTCTAATCTATTGAAACAGTCTTATGAATATTAGATCACTCTCCTTGACAGACCTGCCAATTAATGACCTAACTAGAGACCAAAAACTTAACATGAGTGGGATTGGTCATTAATATTGGTTACTGCTAACTGCTAACTTGAGGCATCACCTCCAAATTTAGTGAGTTCACATGTATAAAAGGGTGCGGGTGTAGCCTTTATTCCAGAATGTGCTATCAAACTCGGTCTTTGCTCAAACAATGCCTTTAAAATTTTTGAAGTTCTTGTTACGCGACCCACAGCCTCGTTGCTGTTTTATCATTCAGTGAATTACCCTCAAACTGACTTTCCTCTCGAATGGACCACTTGCTGCAGCGCTTCAGACAATAATTGATACTTTTGGTTTCCCATAGAGGGCGGCCCAGTGGTCCAGTGGTTAGCACGTCGACCTCACAGTGCAGAGGTTTCAATTCCAGGTCCAGCCTCCCTGTGTGGAATTTGCATGTTCTCCCTGTGCCTGTGTGGGTTTTTTCCAGGTACTCCGGTTTCCTCCCACATTCCAAAAACATGCATGGCAGGCTGATTGAACACTCTATTGTCCCAAGGTGTGAGTGTGAGCGCGGATGGTGGTTCGTCTGAGCGTGCCCTGCGATTGGCTGGCAACCAGTTCAGGGTGTCCTCCGCCTACTGCCCGAAGACGGCTGGAATAGGTTCCAGCATCCCCGGCACCCTTGTGAGGGTATGCGGATCGGAAGATGGATGGATGTGTTCCACATAGATAATAGCAACTTCAAATCTTATGGTTTTACCAGACACACATGCACACACAGGCAAACACACACACGCACACACACACACACGCACACACACGAACACACGAACACACGCACACACACACGTACGCACTTGTATATATTGTAACACAATGTTTATACATTTTGGGCAAATGATAAAATTTTAGATACTACACTTTAGAAAGTGTATTGATTTTGACATCTAAATTGGGTTTTTTTCTGAATTTTTGCGTTATTTGTTTTCTAAGAAAATGATTGTTTATATATTTGAGCTGTCATAAAAGCAAAACCTATTGGTGTCACAGTTAAAGTAATTAAAGACCTCTTTCCATAAAACTCTATTTCTCTTTTGGTTTTTTTGGTTTTTATCCAAGCAAAAGGATTTTCAGTTCAACTTGCATATGTTCTTCTGCATATTACTGACAAATGATTATAAAAAAAACTTCTGATGAAAGAAGAGAGTCTAATCTTTATTTTTGTGGGCTCCAAGTTTATATAGCCATTGAACACAATATTCTGTGGGCCTTCAAAATCCTCTATAATGTCTGGCGCTCAGAAGGTTTTCTATGCTGCAAATGGCTGGCATTTACTGAGTTAAAAGCAAACATTACATGCTGATTTTGATGATCTTAAGATTCGTGAAAACATGAAATTTTGCACACACATCATGCCTGGCAAAAAATCTTTTTTTTTTACTTTTTTTTTTTCAGAGCGGTACTGTGTGATTGTAAAAAGAAAGAAAGAAAGAAATGGCTCACTAACACCCTCTTCAAAAATTTAACAAAGCAGCCGGGGTTCTGTTTCACTTGAGTCGATAAAAATTGGTCAGCATATGTAACGACCCAAACCTACACAAAAGTCTCTTGGGGACATACCCTGAACCTAACAGGAAGTCCGCTATTTTTGATTACTTTCTGTCTCTTTTAAAGTGGTCATAATTAATAATAATAATAATAATTCATTTTATTTAAAAGCGCCTTTCATGTCACCCAAAGACACTGTACAAAGAGGAGATGCAGTATAAAAAATAAATAAGAGAAATATTAAATATAAACAGGACATAAAAACACAACACATGGGAAGTGGAATAAGTTAGATATTGTAGGCAGTCCTGAACAGGTGTGTTTTTAAACGGGACTTAAAAGTGGAAAGAGGTGTGCAGTTTTGGAGGTCCGGAGGTAGACTGTTCCATAGTGTTGGAGCAGCCCGACTAAAGGCTCTGGCTCCCATGGTGCTCAGACGGGCAGGGGGGACTGACAGTCGGAGGGAGGATGAGGATCTGAGGGAGCGAGTGGGGGTTTAATTAATAGAACCCTTGTCAAGAGATTTAATCTAGTGTACTTCAAACATTAGATGGTTCATCTAAAGAGATTCAAAATAAATTTATGACTTAAATTCAATGTGAAGGGTTAAAATAATTCTGACAATGTTTTAGGAACTGTATTTCAAGTCGGAATTTGCTTCATAAAAACTTACTTTTTGTTTGCTCATTGAATGGGCTCTCAGGGATGGACAATATTTTCCTGAAGGGTTTTTCGATTTTGCAATTGTTCAGGGGGTACCCCACCTACTGCTCAAAGACAGCTGAGATATGATCCAGGACGCCTGTGTGCCTCGTGAGGATAAGCAGTTCATATAATTTTTGGTTATCAACCTTAAAAAAATTGGGATGTTGCACTTGTTCAGGACACCACTGTTTCGATAAAAGTACCATATTTTCACAAGCATAAGACGCACATAAAAGTTTTCAATATTCTCCAAAATGGCACCTAACAATGCCTTGTGTATGCACCAAATTCCAAAATATGTGAATGTTGTTGTGTGACTTCTATAACGGGGCCACTCGACAGTGTGTTGTGCCGGCAAGTTGCTTATACAGAATCAAGGCGGATGTAACTGAGGACAGCATGCGGACGTTAAAGTGGGAAGGACGGGCGGGAATGAGGAAGCTAAAGGCACGCTCCAGGAGATGCCGGTACGTGCATTGTGCATTGTGCAAAATAACATCCTGAAAATGTCACCTACTAAGAGACACGCTTACGAAGCACAGGTTAAACTGGAAGCTATGTGTTACGCAGAGGAATCGAGCAGCCACGAGAGAATTCGAAATCCACTAATCCATGTTGTTTGGTGCTTTTGTTTCATGAAACAGCGCCATCTACCCATCCGAGCAACGACCAATGTGGTGCAGCAACATCTGTCGGATTACAAGGAAAAGATGGCAATTTTCCGCTCATACTGCAGTCAAAAGTGTAATGTTCAGCGTTACATTAAATCAAGATGCAGCCATCTCGATGCCGCTGCGTCCCGCGTCCTAGACGCACAATTTTTCCGCGGGACACACAGTTTCAAATAATGTGCGTTTTTGGGACGCAAGGAAATTTCTCAGTCAAACCAAAAAAAAAACTACGACATGCCTGAGGATTTCACGGGAACGATCGTTACAGGTAGCGTGTCGTTTCCATGGCGTCATGTTGACGGTAGCGAAAGATCGTTTAACCATAAAAGTCACCGCACACGAGTTGACTGTACGCAATCAAATCTCTCCTGTGTGATCAATGCGATTTCATTGTGCATTTATGTGTGTTTGTGGTGTGGTGTGTGAGTGTGTTTCTTCTAATTTACTTTCGTTTTGTTTTATTTTCATTGTTGGGGGCACGGAACAGATAACGTTATGTGCGCACGCGGGTTGGTATTTTTGTCCGCAAACTGAGGAATCACGCGGATGAAAGTTTGAGATGGCGACGCAAAAAAACTCACAAAGGTCTACTAATTATAACATTTAAGAAATGAAAATGCCAGTCTGATTTTTCGTATGAATCGTCCGAAGGGCGTATCACTAAACTCACCTGTGACGTATGCACAGAACACGAGAGCGAGATACGATGGGGGGCACGATTCCATGGCAAGTTGGTCATTAGATCTATAGGCCAATTGCTATGAAAAATATTAGGAAACGGTATTGGTTATTCTATAATTTACTGGTTGTAGCATGGTAACTTTAGGAATAAAACATTCGTCACAAGGTGTAGTAATGCTAATGTTAACTGTTGGCACAGTAGAACTAATGATGACGTGTGGTAGATTCTTTCGTCAAATTGATAGTCTATTACACATGCATCGTCTTGGGAAGAGGATGTCAAGACACATCAATACTTACCTGTATTAATGATTACCAGTAAATTAATCTTTGCAGTGTGAGACTGGAAAAAATACTCTGATTTTGTGGTATGCTGTATTCATGATGCCATTTGAGTACACCATACTGTATTTTGATCAATTAAAAAAAAAAGTAAACCTGGAGTACACAGCTGCTGATGTAATGTTCATTGTTAATTTATAGTTTTCAAACATTCATTCATTCATTCATTTTCCGAACCGCTTTATCCTCACTAGGGTCGCGGGGGGTGCCGGAGCCTATCCCAGCCGTCTTCGGGCAGTAGACGGGGGACACCCTGAATTGGTTGCCAGCCAATCGCAGGGCACACATAGACAAACAAACATTCGCGCTCACACTCACACCTAGGGACAATTGAGAGTGTTCAATCAGCCTGGCATGTTTTTGGAATGTGGGAGGAAACCGGAGTACCCGGAGAAAACCCACGCAGGCCCAGGGAGAACATGCAAACTCCACACAGGGAGGCCGGAGCTGGAATCGAACCCGGTACCTCTGTACTGTGAAGTCGACGTGCTAACCACTGGACTACCGAGCCGCCCAGTTTTCAAACATTTACCCTTAAAACATTGTACTTTTGAGTTTCAGAATTCTTGATTATGAATATCAGTCAAAATAGAAAAATGGGTTCCCATGATGAACGTTTACGGAACCCAAAATTAGTTACTGTGGTTTCCCATTGGGTAATCCGACGGAATTGAAAAACGATTACCATGAATTTCCGAAATCCTCAGGCCTGCTACTGAATTATTAAGATTTTTGCAGCATTTGTTTATAATTGTATGTATATGTTGTTGTTTGTGTTCTTATCATATGCAATTGAATAAGTAGACCATTTCAGAATTCAAAATTTGGGACTCGCTAAATGCATAATGACTCATACTTTCCTGATCAGCGAGTCCCTGGGACTCGCTGGGGGTAAACTGTGAAATTATCACTGAAGATGCTTTCTCTGAGTCCTTAAGCCTTTATTCTGCCACTCTGCTTCCATTACCGACTGTTCTCTCAACTAATCCTCACATTCCTACATACTCACTTGTGCTTTAGCAAGTGATGGGAAACAAGCATAGTTTTCATTTTGAAATACAACAAAAACATTGCTGACAAAGACATCCAGCCCAACCACATCACCAATATGGATGAGGTGCCACTCACTTTCGACATCCCCGTTAACACACTGAAGAGAAGAAGCGGACCAGCACAGTAACAATATGCACAACGGGGCGCAACGGCTTTTACTCTTGTGCTTGGTTGCCATGGTAATGGACAGAAACGGCCAAAGCAAAGTTGCGTGCGGCATGGGAGCGATGGCCAACACATGGACGGATGGATGGATCGAGTTGTGAGGCAAAAGTAATATTTTACACAGGAAGCTCAATTCCCTGGTCTAAGTGGCAATCAGGACAGCAAAGGTTTGTTTCGTTATTTACCAGCCTGGCTTTGAAATGAAATGAAACTATGGGAAAGAGTAGTTGAAGCCAGACAAAGAGTAGATATTAGCATTTGTGAGCAGTATGGTTTCGTGCCAAAAAAAAAGAATACGACAGATGCAGTATTTGCTCTAAGGATGTTGATAGAGAAGTACAGAGAAGGTCAGCGAGAGCTGCATTGTGTCTTTGTAGATCTGGAGAAAGCGTATGACAGAGTGCCCAGAGAAGAAATGTGGTATTTTATGAGGAAGTCTGTGGTGACAGAAAAGTATGTTAGAGCGGTGCAGGACATGTATGATGACTGTCAGACCGTGGTGAGGTGTGCTGTAGGTGTGACTGAGGAATTCAATGCGGAGGTGGGACTTCACCAGGGGTCAGCTCTGAGCCCCTTCTTATTTGCTATGGTGATGCACAGGCTGACAGACGAGGTCAGACAGGAATCTCCATGCATTATGATGTTTGTAGACGACATTGTGATCTGTAGTGAGAGCAGGGAACAGGTGGAGGAGAAACTAGAGAGGTGGAGGTTTGCCCTGGAAAGGAGAAGAATGAAGGTCAGTCAAAGCAAGATGGAGTACATGTGTATGAATGAGAGGGACCCAAGTACAAGAGTGAGGTTACAGGGAGAAGAGATAAAGAAGGTGGAGGATTTTAAGTACTTGGGGTCAACTGTCCAGGGCAATGGAGAGTGTGGAAAAGAGGTGAAGAAGCGTGAACAGGCAGATTGGAACGGCTGGAGAAAATTGTCAAGTGATGAAAGGAAAGGTGTATAAAACTGCGGTGAGACCAGCCATGCTGTTTGGACTGGAGACAGTGCCACTGAAGAAAAGACAGTAGTCAGAGCTGGAGGTAGTAGAGATGAAGATGTTGAGGTTCTCTTTGGGCGTGACCAGGTTGGATAGGATCAGAAATGAGTACATGAGAGGGACAACTCATGTCAGAGGTTTTGGAGAGAAAGTCAGAGAGGCCAGACTGAGATGGTTTGGACAGGAGAGAGAGTGAATGAATATACAGGGGTATTGGGAGAAGGATGCTGAGTCTTGAACTGCCAGGCAAGAGGCCGAGAGGAAGACCAAAGAGGAGGTTTATGGATGTAGTGAAAGAGGACATGAAGGTAGCTGGCGGGAGAGAAGAGGATGCACAAAACAGGGTGAGATGGAGGCAACTGATTTGCTGTGGTAACCCCTGAGGGGAAAAGCCAAAAGGAAAAGATCTGTCTGCCTTTATTTTGACTTTTTTTGTGAATATGAGAACATGGAACAACTGAAACATTTTCAGCTTCCGCAAACTGTGTAGAGATCCTGGGGCAATGTACACAATGGCAGTAGATGAACAGTAGCACAATGGGTCAGAGGAGCTCACTGCGAAATCTTTATCTATTCAAATTGTCTTCAAAACATGCACCTGTGAGAGTTGCCCACTGAATTTACGTATTATTTGTGTGTAAACCGGTTTCATACCAGTCAATTTTGTCAGTTAAAGACAAAGAAATTAAGCTAATATTGGATTACTTTGATAATATTGTGTTTGACAAAGAAATACACGGAACCAGTTGACATACAAATAGTGATGTCAACGTTTCAATGTCACTATTAAAACTATCAGTTGCCCAAATAGTTAATTTTGTTTGATTGGTTGTTTTTCATTAAATAGCATTAAAAAAACTAAAATAAAATATTATGTGGTCCAGATAATGGATGGATGAAATAAAGAGTCCACAGATGCATATTTTGCTGTTTGTGATTCTGTGATCTGCTACAAATGCCTGTTTTGTAGTTCTCAATCTGTATACATTAGAAACTAATTGATTTGACTCAAAATGTTTGTTTTGACACAGCTTGCATACCCACCCCACTTACGTTTCATTTCATTTAGCCTATTTTATGAAGGTGGAGTTAAAATAAATCCTGAGAAGGGCAATGAAAACAAACACAAACCCTGGAGAATCCTCAATTGCTGAGTAGACTCTTCGTTTTGGTACTGTCCATAAAAATCTTGCTCTGAATGTGCATGTGCACATGGTCCCACTGCCGTATAAATTAAACGTTGACTCTCACCCTCAAATGAATGAAATCTCAATTTCTTCCAGGGCACATGGATTTAGTCAAACACAATACTGTGACCAAATAAGAATGGAATGAAACACGATAGGAGCTAGTGGACATTTCTATTGTAACCTATTAGTCGATGCTGATGAGGAGGTAAAGATAGAGGGAACCATGTAGTTCCTGAAAGCAAATAACCCCCCGACCCCATCTCACACATTCACCCGCACGCACGCACACGATGCTCGCACACACAGACGCGCGCACAAGAGCGTACGCACAAGCAGTAAAAATGCGCTCTTACCAGTATCCTCAATTGTGTCTTTGCCCTCCATTGCGTATAACACCCTGATCGGCTGCACAGCAAAGACCCCAACCAGATCTATTCCTCAACTGTAGCGTGTAATCTCAATGTGTGCCCCACAGGTTTTTGTAACCGCCCGCCTGCGTTGTTGCTGAGACGCGCATGGCCGGGTGCAACCACTCACGAGTTTGGATGGCAAAAACAAGGCTGCCAAACGACTCGCGTTTATGTGTGTGTGTGTGTGTGTGTGTGTGTGTGTGTGTGTGCGTGTATATATATATATATGTGTGTGTGTATGTGTGTGTGTGTGCGCGCGTGCGTGCGCGTTTGCTTGGTTGTCACGTTTCGTATATTATGGACGCTATTACTGTATTCGGTATTTGACAGAATGCTGCAGTGTTTCGGTGCTGAAGCGTCAACAGTCCAGCTGGTACCGCCCACTTGCAAAGGGAATAAAGGAGCGAAGAAACCACCAACCAGCAAGTGCGGAGGTGTTTCAGACATCAAGATGTAAAAGCTCTCACGTCGACAACACCTCCATAAAAAGGCATTTTAACGATCCGTGGGACAGTACCTGCATGTGAGTGGTCAATGTGAAAAGATTCCAACAAAACAAGGAACTACAGGATTGATAATTATGGTTGTGGTTAAATATAATCAGGTCAAACATCCTAATTGTAACTAATTGTTATTAACATTTGCTTGTGCTGGTAATATGTAGACGTAGTATTGTAGGACGAAGAAATGCGATGGTACAGAAATGTATTCGTGATCTCTCCCTTCAGTTATGGCTACATTCTGTTTTAGTGCTCACTGCGGAGGCTTTTGGGTTTCCAATTGAGCGATATTTATATCGACATATTTTTTACAGCATCATCAAATTTTGACAGAAAATACAGGAAATAAGTAATTACCTTGCAATTTATGGATCCGAGGCTGTCATATTTAAGTGTGATGAAAACAAAAAATTAGGTTCCACAGTAAAGCATGAACAGTACACGGAGTATTTACCTTTTTACTCCCGTGATGAAAATTCCAACTTTCAAAATGTCAAAGAATATTTACAGCTATTGCCGGGAACACTTCTGACTTGAAAAAGAAAGGGTGGAGGAGGAAGTGTTTCTGAACTCCCCAGGTAAAGATTCTCCTCCCACACATGCAGAACACCTTGTCTGGGAGTAGCCGATTGGCCAAAAGCAGAGGATAATTGCTCAAACTTTTTGCTCAGAATTGCTCAAAAATTAAACCACACTACATCATAGTCTGAACTGCACAGGTGTCTGAATAAGGAATGTGTTGATTGTTTGGCAAAACGATACCGTTGTATCATGATATACGGTAATAACCTAATTTCAGCGTCCTTCGTGAGGTCGGCATTCCTCGATAGACGTGTTCGTACTTGCACGTTTTGTCTTTTTCCAAGATACACTCCATTGAACTCACTGAAATGACACCTCAACACAGCGTATTTTACACACACACACGCACACCCACACACGCACGCACGCACACACGCACGCACGCCACACACACACACACACACACACACACACACACACACACACACACACACACATACATAAAATGTGGGTGGGGGGATACAATTTCGACACCGATCGAAATTACATCATGGTCTCAATCCTCAGATACAAGAGGATCGACAATCACCTCGTCGCCTCCTCCCAGGTTTACAAACATTAGGGTGGTGTGCAAAGGCAAGACGACGCGACACATTGGAGATGATACCGCTCGATCGCTTCGGCGGATTGAGACGCAGCACCTGACCTTAAAGCCTTCCCAATGAGTTATGTCGAAAACGTTCGCGTTGTCGTCGGGGCATCACAAATATGTTGATTTGACTACGAAGCAAACAAAATCACTCGTCCATCCTCATTTGCAATAAAATTTACACAGACCTCAGCTCCCGCAAAAGCTGTAATAACGTTTTCGGGTTATTTATCGCAGCAGACCTGCAACCTTCTTTGGTGGTGGAAAGCGCTGGATTTAAAAAATTAATAGCACACTTGAGCCCCGCTTCATATAATAAGCCCAGCAACGATCGAGAAATAAGTACAAATGCTAATGGTGAATCTCCATTATGGTGAAAAAAAAAATCCAAAATACGTGTTTTGTTTGTTCTGTTTTATAATTGTTTAATTGTTATGATATAGTTTAGGGCTGTAATCTTTCCATGACTTTGGACATGACGGTTGTATTTTTAATGTATTTTGTTTTGCTGTCCATTGTTGTTTTAAAATGAGTGCACGCTGCTATAACCAAGAGTCATGAGATTGCAGGCATCTTCAGTGAATTCTCATTTTTGCTATTACTGTTGTGATGTTTGTCTTTGTTGTTTTCCACTAGACTGAGAGCAAGACCCCCCGCGACCCTGGTGAGGGTAGAGCGGTTCGGAAAATTGATGGATGGATGGAGTATAAGGGAATACAGTACTTGAAGTTACATCGTGCTGTGTTCTCTGTATTTTTTTAGCTCTCTCTCTCTCTCTCTCTGCAAATGACCGGCGACCAGTTCTGGGTTTAGTTACCCTTCCGCCTGAACTCAGCTAGGATAGGCTACCGTGATCCTGAACAGGATAAGATATGTTGAAAATGGATGAATGGACGTATATTCAGTTCTCACGCAATGAGAGTGCGGATGCGCGTGAGACTGATCCATCCATCCATCCATCCATTTTGCTTCATCCTCACTATGGAGGCACAGTACCCTGAATGCCAACCAATCGCAGGGCACACACGAACAATCATCCACGCTCTCACCGACAATTTAGATGCCCAACGAGCCTACCATGCGGATGTGCGCGTGAGACTGAATGTTCCTAAATCTCCCTATGTTCCTTAAGATTGACTGGCAACCAGGGCAGGGTATCTGTCATTTCCTTCGAAGTCAGCTGAGATAGGCTTCAGCTCGTCTGTGAAAATGGATTGAGAGAAAAACAACCCTGTATCAAAATCCGCAGAGGAGGACATTAACTGTTTTTAATTGTTGCTAAAGTATACTAGAATGACAATGCACTTTATGATAATAATGTTAATGTGCATATAGTGACGGTATCATGTTTCGTCAAGAGTAAATGACTCCAGGCAGAGTAAACCAACCTGAATAACGTCATCAGTGAGGCCTTCATCAACAGTGACTCAGAGCACAGCCCCGATGTTTGGTGTGAGTGCCACCTCATGCAGAGGCAAAGACAGGGAGTACTGTTTGCAAAATATTTCACTCTTAGGTGTCACTGTGGATGTTGGTGGATTCAAGGTTTCCCTTTACAGAAAGTAACGCCTGGTCTTGGTATGAAAGGAATGAGTTCTGCATTTGAATGAGTTTAACCGATCATCTCCATTGTTCTTCAGAATAAGGGCAAGCCCTCGGTGTCGTTTTACCAACCACACCCAAAACCTCAACTATGTTCATGAGTGAATTAGAAAGGAGAGTTTTCTGTGAAATTCTTTTTCTGGTACTTATAAGCAGTGTCCATGTTGCACATTTGGTATAATTATTGTTTTGTTTTGTTTTTTTAAATTAAATTAATATTGATTTCATTATTGCACCACCATAAAAAAGGAAACAAGAAACATAACAGTAGCTTTTAAACTACAAACAAAAGGATCATACAAAACTGAAAAAGTTGGAAAAAAACCCTGCTGTTGTGTAAAGTCAATAAAATATTCTATTATGATGCTGTGGATTAAATCCTGGCAATGATTTTTTTCTGACAGATTCTTCTTTTAAATGTACATAAGAGCTGTGTCCAAATTCAGAGGCTGGGTCTTCCGAAGGAAAATTCGCAGACTCGGTCCTTGAAAGGCCCCTTCTCATGGAGCCCACATAGACCGTATAAATCGTGGTGAATTTGGACAGGCTTATGCGTCATTTGAGGAAGTCGGACATTTCTGACCTTCGCCCACAAAAAGTGCATGAAGTGGGAGGTCCGACTTGCACCGTTGACAAAAATAAAGACACCAACATCACCAACCGACTTCAATATTAATGTCACTCAACAACGGCGAACCCCCAATGAGACAAAGACAGTGAATGGCAAAACATAATGTACAAGATTCTAAACATATCTTTCTTTTTCTATTATGACATGAATTGATGGAGCGGGAGATCACAGACGGATCGGTCCAGCGTCTGCTATGATGCGGACTTTGTGTCATTCTGTCATGGTGAAGCTCTCGATTTACCGGTCGAGATCTGTTCCTACCCTCACCTATGGTCACGAGCTGTGGGTCGTGACCAAAAGAATGAGATCCTAGATACTTGCGGCCAAAATGAGTTTCCTCCGCTGCTGGAGGCTCTACCAGCTATTGGCAAGTCAAGTCAAGTCAAGTACAACTTTATTGTCAAATGCGCTGTATGTGCACCATACAGCACAGATGAAATTTATTTCCTCTCAACCAGACAACAAGACAACAAGAGGAGTCGCTGCGGGTGCCCGCGCCGCCATCAAAAGAACAATTAACATAAAATGACAAAATAATACAACACAACACATAAGACACAGACAGTGGTACAATCTTAACCACTGTTCCCACATACACTTTTTTCATCATTGCAACTGTGGGGCTACATTGGATCACGCACTTCTCAACTAGATGTTTGACAAAAAAGCTATTTTAAATATGGATGAAAATCGTGCATACGTGCAAAATGCATGCCCTTGATATATTTAATTGATAATACAATTTTGAATATATGTATAAAATATATCCTATCCCCAAAACAAAGGGTTTGAAGCAAACAACAAAATCCCCACCTACTATATTTTTCCCATGTAAAGGGCTGTCTTGCAAAAAAATAAATAAAATAAAATAAAAATACCAGCCAAGGATAGCACAAAACTGATGAACAAGAAACCAAATTTAAGTGCAAGAACCTATTTTGTCCATTTCTTGCACAAAAATCAACTCACTCAAAATTGTGATATTGAGGTACCATATTTGTCATGTACTGTACTGTATTTCAGTCCAAATCCACAAAAAAAAAAGGCCTACTCGTAGTTATGGGCAATGTCGGCACAATCAAGACATGGCTGCCATCTCGTGACAATTAGTCATATTACAACTTAAAACTACAGTTGACTCTTGCATTTGCAGTTCGCCACCGAGTACTGTGTTTGTATTTTTCTCTTCGCTCTTTCATATTCTCGTTTTTTTGTGTAAAACGTGTATTGAATATTTATCTGCGTTTCTTAAAAATGATCATTTTTTTTCACTGCAGGTGGCGAGTTGCCCATCCTTGACCTTGCTCTTTGAACAAAAACAGTATATGAGTGGTTCCCTTTTTTGTCCTGTACCCACAAATCTTTTTATTATCCCATGAGCACCCCCTCACATATACGGGTTAATGTGCAGAACGTAACATAACTATTAAATTTTGTCTACTTAATTAGAATTTTTAATTTCTCAGGAATTATTCTACTTTTGAACTAAAATTTAAATCTGCCTAAATAAAAAAATTATATATATATATATACAGTATACCGGTATATATACGGTATAGTGTTGGAAGACATAAAACAAGTGTTGTAATACTATCACCTGGAGGGGGCAGTAACGCACTATTTATGTATCGTCCGTCAGGATTAGGGGGAAAAAACGTGCCCGTTGTGTTGATCAACTGGAGACAGTTGGTTACTGCACAGGGCTACCTCCACGTCGTTTCACTTCCTCGTTCCACAAACTTTTGACGTAATTTGCGCGTCCGAACGAGACGAGACATTATTCTGTCCGTTTTATCAGCGTATACATCCGTCAGATATTTAAATTATTGTAACTAATACATCTATATACACACGAGTTGCGTGACTGTAATCCAACAGTAATCTTGGAATATGTCTGAGAACCGAGGAAAAGAGAACAACGACGAAGAACAACTTCAAGGTGCCGTAGGTGGGGAAGGTACGTCGATCAGCACCGTGTTAACATGCACAGATGAAACAAAGGGAGTTTTTACATTCAACTGGGAACAAAATGTTTTTGTCCTCAAGTTTTGTGAGTTTGAAAAGCAATTTGAAAATTTTTGCCAACATCTTGTTTGACAACTATCAAATTTGTTTGGAAAGTTTCATAGGCCGTGGCCTGGAAACTTGCGGCCTCGGGTTGTAAAATAAAGAAGCTTGGAGTAAATTTAATATTGGCCACGTTCGGAACTTCACTCTGACGCCCGTGCAACTGCTCTACGTGGATGCGTTCGGAGACGCAGAGTGCCCTCCGCTCCCATTAGTTTTCGAACGTAGCCCGCACTGGCTCAGCGTGTCCCGAAGTCAAACGCCGAGTGCGCGCACCAGAATGTCGTTTTAAATTTGAGCAACGTTCTGAGTTTTCCGAACGGTACAAGTGAAGGGAACCGCGCTTAGATCATATTTCCTAACCTTTCCCGCAATTTAGCAAGTATATCTCTGACGTGGGCGGTGTACACATATGGAAACAGAACAACATTGTTAAAAATTGAGTACTGTATTTACATATGTCAGAGATACGAATTGAAATGCCATGTAAATGTGGGAATAGTAACCACCTGTTATTAAGATGCTAGCCCTTTGTAAGAAAGAATAATTTGATTGATACCAAACTTTAGATACAAATGTAAGTAATTTCTAATTCACTAATTATATCTTTGACTTTAATTGCTGGAAATATATTTTATCGAAACAGTGAAAAACGAATTGGAGTGAGATTTACGTGAAAAAAACCTTCTACAAGCTTTTCACCCGGAAATTCGAAGTACATTTTATTTATTTGTTTGTTTATTGAATATATAAACAGATAACAGAAATTTGGCCGGAAGTAACGGGAAGTACAAAAACAACAAATAGTCATCTTTCAGCATAATTTACATGTTCAAAGGAGGTAGGAAGTAAAAAAAACAACAACAATCTCGTCCTACCCCTTGTTCTTTGTGAGTTTTCACTTGTTTGTTATTAATATAGGAATAGATAAACAATTTAGTATATCTCAATCTGAAAAGAAAAGGAAAAAAAAGACCACAAATTTGCATGCCAACGAGCTTGCAAAGCAACACTTACAGATAGTAGGATATGTGATACAAGTTAACAATGTTAATCATAAAATTTCCACTGCATGGATAGTATGATAAGGACTTCTTGGCCATGTTGATGCGTGCTAAGGTGTGAAAAGTGATTAATGCTCACTAAAGGTATCCAATAATTCACCATAACGAAAGATTCTTTCGTATTGTGTGTGTGTGTGTGTGTGTGTGTGTGTGTGTGTGTGTGTGTGTGTGTGTGTGGTTTAATAGCATCAACACTTGCACACTTGCAGTGTTGAGGTCAATCTGAATAGTTGTCATGGCCAACATGCAGCTCCGCCCCTGGGCACAGAGTTGATTTATTTATTTTTAATAGTGATACAAAGGAAAAAATAACTGGTTTTGTTTCATTACTGACGGCGAGGTAACGTGGTAATTTTCTCGTACTGGTATATAGTGGGCGCGGCACGGTGGTCGACTGGTTAGCATGTCGGCCTCACGGTGCAGAGGCGCAGGGTTCGATTGTGGCTTCGGACTTCCTGTGCGGGTACTCCAGTTTCCTCCCACATTTCAAAAACATGCATGGCAGGTTAATGGAACACTCTAAATCAGTGTTTTTCAACCCCTGTGCCACGGCACACTGGTGTTCCGCGAGACCTTGTCAGGTGTGCCGCGGAAAAATATCCAATTTGTATGCCTGTGCGGTCTATCGCTCAAAAAGTAATCATGTAGTACCCTCCCATACCGCTAGGGGAAAGCAACAGCTTGCCAATTGCCTTGTGTTTCGACAAGAGACAAGCGAATTTGTGCCGCATGAATGCAGGATGACAGTGAAACAATAAAGATGAAAGATTATAAAATACGTTTTTCTTTGTGTTCATTTGATTCCAATTCAAGCTGTTATAACGTCATTCTTCAATGTTAAAAACGGCTATAGTAACAATACAGTATAACACGTTAATTGTTAAAATAAGCGTTTTTTTCCCACATTTTCAGCTAGTGGTGTGCCGCGAGATTTTTTCAATGAAATAAGTGTGCCTTGGCTCAAAAAAGTTTGAAAAACACTGATCTAAATTGTCCCATTGCTGTGAGTGTGGATGGTTGTTCATCTATATGTGCCCTGCAATTGGCTGGCAACCAGTTCAGGATGTCCTAAGCCTACTGCTGTAAAACGGATAAGCGAATCAGAAAATGGATGGATGGTAAACAATGCACCCGTAATTCATATTTACCATTTGATGTCAAACCCAAATGTTCAATAATTTTGGAGGGGGGTGTAATGGGAATGAAGTCTAATCTAGCGTCTTTCATCTTTAACAGATGTCATTGATGATCCCATCCTCGAGCAAGGAGCAATAGTCCTCAGAGGGTAAGTCCAATCAAAATGACTTTTTTAATGGAATTTGTCTTTCAAGTTGGTTTGATTTTTCTCCGTTGTCTCATGCAATATGATTCTTTTTCATTTTATTTTGCACTGACACGATATTGGAAAAACGTGATGTGGGTGTTGAATATTTAACATATACTTTCAGAAATTAAATTTTTATTGTCTAATGAAATCTTTTTTTTTCATGTGGCAAAATAAGCAGGCTCAATGTGTTCTCAATAATTGTAATAACTAAATTAAAAAATATAAGTGATTTTGTGTTAGTAAAGGTTCCCAGATACTGTTCACCTTTAGGATGTCGATGCTCAGGCTGCGTCTGATTGCTCAAAGTCGGATAAAAGCACACACTTATTGGAGGTTTTTGCAATACGCATATTGCACGGACCATTATTGCCATCACAAGATATTGTTTGATATATTGTCGTAGTTCAAAGCTTCTTTAATATGTGGCGTGGGTTGCGTCGGCGCCGTGAGTACATGCTCACGCTCACGCGCGCACAGCAGGGAACAGCGGACTATCGACTGCTGAGACGCGCTTCACTCGAGTGATGTTGGTACAGTGTGTGCATATTATGGAGCAGCTTCCGGTCAAACGCAAATTGTCCGCCGTGTAGAACCATTTTGATCTCCTTTTGGAGTTTAAGGTATATATTCAAATCTCCTTGTCTCACTAAGTGCCTCTCGGATTATTGACATCTTATTCCATTGTGTACGTGTGTTCTCCACAGCAGGGGAAATAGCATGCAAGAAACGCAACAGACTGAAATTTAAAACACTGGAGCATCTTATTTTTCTAAATAAAAATTTGTGAAGACAAAGCCCACAAGCATTCTCATTCACATCTTCTTTCTCGAGTCACTACGTATCATCAGATGGTTCCAGTCCATTGTTGGATGCATTGTCTGGCATTTGGGGTGAGATCAGCTAAGTCCTCTTGGGTGCAAGATGTCGGGAGGAGTGGGCAGACAAGGAGATGTTGCATGGTCTGATCCTCTCCACACAGACAAGAGATGTCGCCAGTCTCATTAAGCCCCCACTTGATCAGATTTGTTTTGCATCGGCCGACAGCAGTTCTCAGGCGGTTACGGCAAGACCAGAATGGCCATGCTTCACTGGCACCAGATTCAGATTCAGAAAACTTTATTTGTGGATGGAAGATGGAAGAGAGTTGCATGGCCTGGTAAAAGACACTGTGTGTGGGGCTTGGGTAAGATGTTCTGTCCACAGAGCAACACGCTGCTTTTCCAGATTTCTGTCCAGAGTCTCTACAGTGTGCAGGAAGCTATGCCTTGATTTGAACCTTTTTGTTGTTGCCTCATGATTGTAGAGTTGGTGGCGGGTGTCAGTTTGATTTTCACATTATTGAAACACATTGAATGATACAATAGGAATGCATCAGTGTGAATGATATTGTATACACCTGATCAAATCAGTCAGTTCAGTCTGTCAAGTGGGTTGGCTGCAGGGATTTTGAAGGTACAGCAGGTGGCAGTGGTCAGCGACACAGTATCAGCACAGTATCAACACAGTGTGTCGACACGCCACATGGACCCATCACTATTAGACGCAGGCATGGTCAAACGTACGCTAGCTTAAACAATATGGTAGCATGCGTGAATGCAAGCGGCAGCAAAACTGAGTTTGGTTGTATTTTATTGAAATATTAAACAATTTGATCAACCTTCATTTTCAAATCCACCAAAGTCCTAATATTCTGTATCCGAAATGAACAGCTGGGCAAGTTCACCATCATACACACCAAGTTCCCTCGCGTCATTGTCAGAGTCACTCTCGTTGCCGACTGGCTCCTCAGAAATTATGCTGGCTTTTGTGCAATCCGAGCCGTTAAAAACCTAAGCATCCACAATCCATTCACAAATTGTGGCGTAACTCGCCCAGCACTGCCTCCCAGTCTGTCATGTTGCGAGGTGGTGGTGGACCCCAAAAAGCAGGTAGGAGGGAGGAGCACGGTGTACTTGACAGATTGTATTGATAAAACCCAGAGAAAACTAAATCCTAAACAAAGTCCTGAAAAAAAAAATGATCCAATGTAGCAAACAAAACCATGACTGAAGCAAAAACATGACTGAGAATAAACAAACCAAGCCAAATCATGACACAGTCTTAGTAAAGCTGTGTTGGCCATTACTCCCACGCCGCTCACAATTTCACTTTGGCCGTTTCTGCCCATTACCGGGGCAACCAATCACAACAGCAAAAGCCGACTTCACGCGCCCCATTCTGCGTATCGCTACCATGCTAGTCCCCTTCTTCTCTCCAATGTGGTTCACCAGGATGTCGAAAGTGAGCGGCACCTCATCCAGCTGGTGATTTAGTTGGGTTGGATGTGTAAGTTGTCAATCTTTTTGTTGTATTCCAAAATGCAAAGTATGCTTGTCTGTTGTGTCACTTGCCATAGCCCAAATGGGTATGTAGGAATGTGGGGATTGTTTGAGAGAGCAGTCCGTGGAACAGTCGAAGCAGAGTGGCAGAATAAAGGATTCAAATCTCCAAGAAAGTGTTTTAATATAATATAATGTAATGCAGAACATTAAATTTTTTACTGCAATAGGAGCGGAAGATTGCCGGCTTTTCATCATAACCCGCTGGATGTTGCTGTGCCACGGTCATCCTTGCCCAGATGGATAGATGGCGGCGTTTCATAAAACAAAAGGATTAGTTGATCTTGAATTCTCTGGCGGCTGCTCGATCCCATAGTCCTCTGCGTAACTGAGATCTTGCAGGTTTTATACTGCGCTTCGTAGGTGCTATTTTCGGGATGTTGTTTTTTGCAATGCGTGCACCGGCACCTACTGGGGGCATGCCTGTAGCATCCTCTTTCACGCCCACCCTTCCCACTTTAATGTCCGCCTTTCCTTCATACAAGCTACATGTCGGCACAACATCAGTCTGCCAAGCGGCCCCGTCATCAAAGTCAAACAGCAACATTCACAGATTTTGGAACTCGGTGCATACACAAGGCATTATCAGGCACCCCATTCCGTTTTGGAGAAAATTTTAAGACTTTTATGTGTGTCTTATAGTCGTGAAAATACAGGTGTGTTCTTTCAGCATTTTCACATGAAAAGTGCCCCTCGTGCCAATGATAAAATCAGGTCAGATACATCAATAACTGAGAATAAATCCTGCTCAATTCTAACTGCATTCAGGTAATTATCAAAACACATAGTGATAACATTTGAAGTCAAAATAAAGGTCTTGCCATCATAAATATATATTTTTTTCACTGAAAGTAGAGAATTAATTTTCACTAACCCACACATACAAACGTTTAATTCTGGCATTCAGTCACATGTTTTTCTCAGCCAGGAGGTGGTGGCAACACCAGGACATGACATATTTGACAAGACCCAGTCTGGTTGTGTCACATCTCTCTGGGCATGAAAATTTGACACTTTGATAACTGGCTGGTTCACCAAACAATTTATCGTAGACCTGCATTCATCACCTAATGACTGTTCAAATGTAGAAGTGGTCTTGCAGAGCTTTTGGGCCACCAAAAGTGCATGGCAGGAAAACAGACCACAGTATTTTTTGGTGACTTTTTTTTTCAAGCACTCAATTTCTCCCTGCCAACAAATTATGTTTGTATTTAAATACATTTTACAATTCTTACTTAATGCAACTTTTGCGATTCCACTGAACATGGAATGAACAGACACGACTGTATATTACATTTTTAATGTTACTTTATATATATATATATATATATATATATATATATATATATATACACACACACACACACACACAGTAATCCCTCGCTATAATGCAGTTCACCTTCCGCGGCTTCGCTGTTTCACTGATTTTTTTAGTGCAGTTTTTTTAATGCTTTTTTAAAATAGTGAATTGTGTTCTGCATCCTGATTGGCTAAGGGACTGACCAACGTGAACAGTCTCCGCACCTGGTCTCTGTACAACTTGCCAAATTTACCATTGCAAATTTTTGGTCTTTGTTTTCATTGTATCAGTGGCGGCTGCTGGTCTGTCAAGGAGGGGAAGCTCAATTTCGGCCTACATCATAAAATGTGTCCGTCGTTTACTTACGTGAATTCTATTCTCCGTTCCTTTTATAAAAAAATGAGACGGTTGCCTTCACCATAAGATTGGTGATTGGCTCATTTCGCTGTCAATCGAAAAGAGAATTCAGCCTCAGACAGATCATCCAATCATCATGCAGAAAAGCTGAGCGTCCGCGCCAGCCTATAAATGCGCACTGTCCATAGACTCCCAGAGACGCTGAGCGTCCAATAGCCGGGACAAAACCAGCATTTATCCAATGACTCGTCTCATTTCAATGCATTGGGACAACCTACACTGAACTCCCGAGACGCCCAGCGTCTGCGTGGTCGACGCTCGGCGTCCACACAGTTTAAAGCACAGGTTAAAGCACGTCGCATCGTAACACCCCCCCCCCCCCACCACCACCACAGTATATACACACACACACACACATCCAGTATAAATGCAATTCAGGGTTTCTTATAACTGTGTGAACTATTTCTATGATCAACGTGTTCCATTGATTACGAATTTTTCGATGCATTCTTTTGTTGGCAGGTATGTGATTGAGCGAATCAATACAGAAGACCCCAGTCGGCATGTTACCTCTGAGGATTTAGGTGGACAATCAAATGAACAACAGGAGCCACAAATCAAAGAAGTTGTGGAACAGCTCATCAAGATTGCAGATGAGTTGAACAAGAATGCAGAGCTGCAACGGTATGCTTTAAACAGATTAACTGCTTCCTGCTTGGTTAATGTGGTGACTTTACTCGTGCACAATGTTTCATTTCATTTGTTAAGACACAGCTGTGATGGTTTCTCTCTGTGTCTTAAGGATGCAGGTTTCCATTTGACATAATATATACTGCGTTTGCAGTGCCATTAATTTTACATTGTGATCTTTAAAGGCTCAAGTATCAGAACATTTCTTTTTTAGTTCAGTATTTGTGTGTAGTTGTATGTGTGCAGTACAGTGGTACCTCTAATTACAAAATTAATTGGTTCTGGAAGAAATTTGTTCAGTCAAAAATTTTGGAAGTAGACACGCGTTTTCCATGTAAATGCCCCAATTCGTTCCAAGCCAATCAAAAAAATATTCTGACTTAAATGTTCAAGAATAACAATGCATCAAAATGTTACAATTAGATTATTGCACAATAAATGAGAGCTGTGCATAACGTAAAAAACTAAGAATAGAGTAAAGAATAGAACGGATGGTCATTTAACTTTTTACTGCGTCCTCATCGTCTTATGCCCTTTTTCGTTCATGTTCTCTCTCAGAAGTAGTTTTTGCCTGGCGTTTTGTAAATAACTGATCCAAAGGCATTTGCTTTTGTTTGCTTTTCACAATCCTTTGAAAATGTCCAAGGCAAACATCAGCATAGTGAGCGATCGCCCGACTGGTGAACACTTTTTCTGGGTGATTCACATTTACGTAAAACGGAACACCTCATGGCACGAGGGACGAATGACGAGGACGCTGCATAGACACATTTCGATTTATCTACACACGTAGACACGTACAGTAGAGGTCCCTCTCAGCCAATGGGATGCCAGGATGATGCTCGGTAATAGCCAATGGCAGAGCAGCTGTAAGTATGTTGCGTACACGAAACTCGGAGCAGCGCGTAGCGGGCCATACTGTATTTTTACCTTTCGAATCTTGAAATGTCTTTCCTAACAAGAGGCAATATATATATCCTGTTGAGATAACTTGAACATTTCTTTTGAAGAGACGTTCGTAGGTAGAGGTACCACTGTATATGTTTTCATACCGATGTTTTGAGGATGCTGGCGAGTAAGTTGCCGTTTTGTAAAAATAGATTTTGACTGGAAGATACATAGATGCTGTGCTCTGATTTTAAAATACATAAATATATGTTGATGGTCTTCTTCCACTGGAGCGATGAAAGTTCACTCAGGCAGGACTCTGCCTTTCCCGTTGGCCCCAAACTGGCTGGGACCGCTGCTTTCTTTTTGAATCAGGAAGCTAGCTCGTTCAGCTTCCAATCTGAACAGCTCATGCAGACTGGTCTCTGCAAGCCATGATGATCTTGATACTCTTCTACCTTCTGCCCCTTCATATTCATCCAACCCCACCACTAGCTCCTTAGCAGCCTCGGCCATGACGCTCCACTACACATACACGCAACTCCTCTGGCTAAACCACCAAACGGCTCCTTCCGCGGAACTGATTGGCTCAAAAAAAACCAAAACATTCCAGACTCATTCCCTGCATGTATTCGCAACATCCACAGAGGCTCCAATAGCAAGTTTGCCTCCAAGTTCATTGCGATAAACAGCATCCCATCGCTGTGGTTTGACTACAGCAAGGACACCAGATCCAGCACTTCCTCATTGCTTCATTACAACATAACATGTCACCAGAACAATCCCAGCGCAAATGTTATAGAGTGCCCACTGGTGCCCAATCAATTTCAGAACCAAGACAAAAGCACACAAAACTCGGCCTCTTCAACACAAGATTGTCCAAACAATTAAAAAGAGGCATGCTTATTTATTTTCGAGGCAATCATCACACGCTGTTTCGAGATATATACACATGCAGGTTTCGGATATTCATGTGTGGAAAGGCCATTCCTCCAGTCGAGCTCATCTTATTTATTGATGTATTTATTTTTTTACCAATCAGTTTCTGACAGAAGCATTGTTTTCGTGCTTCTTATTTTGATTGATATATACATTGCCGAACAAATATGTCAGCTATTTGGCTTCTGTTTACATTTGAGCATTTTATATTGAAGCATTTCTGGATGCATTTCTCATATGATGGAGGTCTATTTAATGTCACTTCAAAAAGTGAGATGCGGCAAGCCGTTCTATGTTGTATGATTTTTTTTTTTTTTAATGGAATAGCTAAAAAACATATATATCATTATCGTGATATAAAATGCCTGAGATTGTGATTTTTTTCCCCATATCACTCAGCACAACTGACTATGTATAACCTTGGATTTTGCCAGATACCTCACCAATTGCGATTTTACCTGTCACGCCACCCTGGTCTGTCCTAACCCCTGAATCACTGTCTCATAATCTTCACCTCGGAGCAATGCTGTATGTCAAGATCCGGCTTGACTGGTTTGCAGTCATTTCATCATACTTAAAACCGTACGCTACACTCCATCAGTACACCGCCCTTGAGCTTTTGAAACTCCAGCTTCACGTGTCCTCATCTGCTCCCCTTCCTTCATTTGAGTTTGGGATTCTATAGGACAGGGGTGCCCATTACGTCAACCGCGATTGACTGGTAGCTTGCGGACTGGTCCCAAGTCAATCGAGAGCAATTGTGTATCTCTGTGCATGTTAGTAATGTACTTTTTGTGTTGATTCACACTGCACCCTAATCATCAGTCTCACACAAAAAGTACAGTCAAACCTCGGTTTTTGAACGTCTCGGTTCTCGTCCAATTCGGTTTTCGACCAAAAATTTAGCGTTTTTTATGCCTCGGATGACGAACAAATTTCGGTTCTCGAACAAACTGAGCGCACTTGAATGCACCATTTGACTCCTCTCGCCTTCCTTACACGAGGAAGTGACGAGGAAGTGACGCTTCCTCGTGTTGCTTTCCATCGTGAGCAGACGTGTTCAGTAAACATTTTTATTTTAAAAAGAGCGTGGTTTCGGTTTTCGACCAATTTCGGTTTTCGAACAGCCTTCTGGAACGGATTATGGACGAAAACCGAGGTTTGACTGTATTTTAAAAATAAAATGAAATAAAGCAAGTAACCTTTAACCTACATTTTAAAACGGTACGCATGAGCGACAATAGTTAACAGGCTGCAAAAGTTTGAATGATCAGATTATCAGTAAGCTCTGACGAGGCCTGATATTGAACCTGTTCATTGGAATCAGGTGTGTGGTAACAGGGAGAGTTGGAAAATATGCAGGAGAGCGGCCCTCCAGGACTGGGATTGCCCACCTCTGCTATAGGACATTGCCGAAGAGCCCCGCCGCCGCTACGTTTACTCAGGGTCATGCCGTAAATTAACTTTGAATGACCCTCATTGCATTTATTCAATCTCCACAACCCCCCGTCACATCCAATACCCTATTCGGACTAGCAGCTACAGTCACCTGGCTAATTTAGCCAGGTCAGCTAATCCTAAAACCTGCAACAGCTCCACCACAGGCAGATTTGGACTGGTCAACATTTGCTCACTCTCCACCAAGTGGCACTTCATCCTAGATGTTTTTACAGACCTTAATCTGGACAATCCATAACTAAAACTTGGCAACTATCAGATTATTTCGTCACACTGTACAACTGCACTCTGCCTGGTTTTGTTTGTGTCTTTGAACTGCGGGCTAGGAGGCAGGGCAGCAGTCTTGCAATATTTCACCGTGTGAACTGGAAATTCATCCCAGCCACTGCTACTGCATTCGCTTCATTTGAACATTCCACCTCAATACTTCCTAGTCATTTCCCAAACCAATTTACGACTTCATAGCACTGATCCACTCTCAAAACAACTTCATTCACAGCTTTGGTTTATGTCCACTTGCCAACAAATAATAAGAGCCCTATTTTCGATCGAATCTGGTTTTACTGCTTCTGGTTTTACTGCTTCTGATTGCATATCACACCCTATTCCCGACACAGACTATTTTCTTTACAACCTTTAATGTTACACTCTCCCTGTCCAAACGTGGAATCAAGGACATCAACACTGACACACTGTCTGCTGACATTTTTGACCTTCGTAGAACAACTGCCAACAGCCCACCAGATGACCTTGTCTTCCACTACAATACTCAGTTTGATGCACTTCTGAACACTCGTGCACCTCTCAACAGAGAAGTCCCCTTCGCCAACTCAGATCCCAATGAAGACAACTGGAACATTTAAACAATAAAACTGGACTAACTCTTCACGAAGAAATGTGCCAAATACATCTTAGTGTTTACAAGGACAATATAGTGTCTTCCAAATCCGGCTACTACTCTGATCTAATTCAGTCACACAGACTCCATTTCTATCTTTTTTTTTTTGCTTCCAAAATCAGGAACATTCATCATCACCTGGCCCCTTGCACAGCTTCAGTTGAACCCACCCCTCGACCTTCACCCCCTATGACCTTGCTTTGCAACTTTATTCTCCCCTTCATCCATACCATATCGGATCTTGTTATAAAATCTAAATATGCAACCTGCCAACTTGGTTCACTTCCAACTGCTCTTGTAAAATCCTGTCTCCCCCGAGGAGGAAAATCCAAGTTACTTTGTATTTGAATCTTTACCGTGTGTCCGCCAGGCCATTTACTGCTACATGGGTGTGAAGAGTCTCCCCTGTCATACATGAAAACATAGAGTCCATCCATCCATTTTCTTATCCTCACAAGGGTCGCGGGGCATGCTGGAGCCTATCCCAGCTGTCTTCGGGCAGTAGGCTGGGTACACCCTGAACTGGTTGCCAGCCAATTGCAGGGCACACACAGACGAACAACCATCCGCATTCACAATCACACCAAGGGACAATTTCGAGTGTTCATTTAACCTGCCATGCATGTTTTTGGAATGTGGGAGGAAACTGGAGTACCTGGAGAAAACCCACGCAGTCATGGGGAGAACTTGCAAACTCCACACAGGAAGGCTTGAGTCAGAATTAAAAACGAACCCTGCACCTCTGCACTGTGAGGCATACACATACAGGATATGAAAAAAAAATATACAGTACACTGTACACCCAGGTTTAATATCTCCCAACAGTTGTATCCTATCTTTAATTAGGGTGCGTGCATGCATGAATCTAACTTTAGAAGTGGTGTTATGCACTGCAGTTCTTGTAATTCAAAGTGTATGCACTGTAAACTGTATGATCGAAATGTTTTAAAATATGTTTTTCGAATTTATACTACTCGATCTTGCTGATGGTGTTTTTTTTAATCTTGCACTCCCCCCCCAAAAAAACCTAATACAAAAACTAAATTAAAACTGTGTTTTTGAAGCAACTTAATGTAATAAAAAACAAAGCTGCCCGGATTACAAATTAAAACTAAATTAAGAAAAAAAACTCGAAATGAAATCCGAAACACTAACTACACTGGTAATTAATATCCTAAAATGATAATAATCCTGCTTTTGACACTGCGACACAGGTTTAAATCCTGGTGATGCTGAATTGTAACATCCAACTGGGCAAGCTAAACTAGACCCTCTACACTAATTTCTAGTCACCGCCCGTCCTAAGCCCAAATGAAAATGGGTGGGTTGCGTCAAGAAGGGTAATCAGTGTAAAAACTGTGCCAAACCTATCATGCGAGTGACTCGCTGTTGCCACCACTTAGAGGAAAAAGCCGAAAGTCACTTCTTAAATCATGTACAATGTACCGGTAGACCGTCCACACGGAAACACATTTTACTGGTTACACAGTTGTTGTTTTTAAATATTTTTTTTTTGTCCACATGGATCTGGCATCTTGGGAGGGCAAAAAGTTTTAAACCACTGCCCTCCTGATATGCACTTTACCTGAGATGATGACGTACTTGTTCCAGTTCTCACATGGCCATGCACATACACTAGCAAAATTTACAGTACAACAACAATGGTGGATTACCATGTTCAGCTTGTACTGCAGAAGCTCCTAAGCATAAACTACTGCGCCATTATGCACTGTTTGAACAGGCAATAC
This sequence comes from Hippocampus abdominalis, assembly GCA_018466805.1. NCBI lineage: Eukaryota > Metazoa > Chordata > Actinopteri > Syngnathiformes > Syngnathidae > Hippocampus > Hippocampus abdominalis. The sequence goes on from CM031696.1 coordinate 742,227, forward strand.
TTGGTTTAAATATCGAAAATTAAATAACTATTTAAATGATCAAATTAAAAATGTATATAAGTTTGATGAAAATTGAGGAAATACATGTCTGTAAATAAGTAGTTGTAAAAGATTAAATGCAAATATATTGTACTTAATGTTAAATCAAACGAAACTGTATTTAACCGTGCACCACTAGTGGTGCTCATACCACACTTTGAGAATCACTGCTTTAAGGTATTTAAAAAAAACTCATCTCTCTTTGACAATCATTGCTTTAAGGCAGGGGTGTCAAACTCATTTTTGTCGTGGGCCACATATTAGTGGCCTTGGAGGGTCTTTATGACTGAAACCATATAGAGAAGAATAACGGTTTATTGTTCAAGTTACTCTAAGGAGGGGTTTGGTAACAAGAAAATGCTTCCAACATGTCTCTTATTAATGGAATATGAGAATTTTAAATTTTGGTAGAGATTTTCGCAAGCATCATGGGAGTTGACGTGTTTGATTTGCTTTTGTGGGCCACATAAAGTGATGTGGCGGGCCAGATCTAGCCCCGGGTCTTGAGTTTGACGTCTGTGCTTCGAGGCATCAAAAATGAAAATTGCAAGAAGGGGGCAAGATATTTAAACCAACTCGTGGACCTGGACCTGTTTAGTACAATGTTAGAAGTGAAATAAAAGACCATCAAAATTGTTGCCCGTTGATTTCATTGCAAGCCATTACTTATGTTCTGTATTTGCATTTCTCATTCTCAGACTCATCAATCAGGTTCAAGCAAACTGTGCTCAGGATATTTTCATGAAGGTGGCCAGGAGCATCTTTGCTGATGGCATCAACTGGGGTCGAGTTGTGGCTCTCTTCCATCTAGCATACAAACTCATATACAAGGTAACAAGCCAAAGTGATATGTTTCATGAAATATTCCCCAGGCTCACAGTGGGTGGAAACAGTGAAAGCTTTGCATTGTCATCATATTTAAGTTGTACTTTCGGTTGGCCTTTGTGATCATAAATGTATGCCTACTGTCATATTTTCAGTATCTGAAATGAATCCCGGATTTTTTACTTCTTGTACTGTAAAGAACTGCAAATTGGAGTACCTGTAAAAGACCATATTACATTGGATTTGGCCCAAATCCGCGGTCTCAATTAAGGTTTCATGTCAGCTCCGTGGTTATCATATCGTTCGACAGAACTGAAGCCTTTCAATCGTAGCCATAGACAGATACAGGATGCTGTATAAATACAGTGAAAGCACAATTTTGCCTGCCGTTTTTTTCATTCGCGCATCATACAGGTCCCTCCTCAAAGACTGGGCAGGGGGGCATGTATCAGTCTTTATGCAGTTCTAACTAAGGATGTAACAATAACAATATTAAGATCGCCTCAATACTGTCATGTTAAAATATTGAAGGCAGCACACAGCATTGTGAAACACATAGACCATGAAACTTGGCGCTGCTGACCCAATAGGAACACGTGACAATAAAATGACTGGCCAAGCGTACTGTATTTCTTTTTCACTGCTCTTATGTACAAAAACAAAATAGTGTGCTTTTTTTTCTCAACGTCATGAGCTTTTTCTTTACAATTTTGTGAGGTATTTTTTACAGCATCAAGCTGTCAATGATAACTGTTTTTCGATGGCAGCTTTTGATTTTGTGCTCCTGTTAGCGATCAGGCAAAGAAATATGCTGCTTTAGCCGATCTCGTCGGAGCCCCCTGGATAAATGCTTGTAAGATTAATTCGTCTTGAGCCCTGGCGTCAAAACTACCATCCCCCTCCAAGCATGATGGTGAAGGTCTGTAGCGTTGGTGCCCCAACTCTTGCCTCCTCTCTATTTCTGGTTCAACAGCTTCTCCTTGGCTTTATTCGTGTTTCCTTGAATGACTGAAACACTGTCGCATGGCTCCCTATATAGCAGTCATGTGCAAACTGGGCCCTCAGGTGTGTTGCAGCATGGAGAGATGGAAAGCAGACAGGACAGTGGCTATTGAGAACTGGAGCTGGACATGCCCGCTCTGTAGCCTGCCAGTCAAGACGCTCATGTGGTTTGAGGTCCATAAGGATCTGTAGAGTCCCCCCCACCACACCCAAGGGCAACGGCAACCTTAGACTTCTGTCTCGCGAAGAGCCCGTCCATTAAACTATCCTGCCAACAGAACCTGGACAAGGTACATCTCCGGATGTCCTTCTCCATTGTAGTGCAGCAGTTTGACTGTACCCCATTGCCGGGGCATCTCCAGTGTTGAGTGTAGAGGCATTGGGGCACTGGAAGTGTCAAACGATATGATAACCACGGCTTCGATGCTGTCAGTCTCCACAGGGAGACTGACAGCATCGAAGCCGGATTCGCTCCTCGGGTCCTGTTGCCAAGGGTTAGTTGTCGCTCAACATGTCTGGACCATCCATCCTAAATTCCTTCCGCCACGCCTCCTTTTTGTTTTGTTTTTTTGTTTTTGTTTTTTTGTCAAGCGAGTTGCGAAGTCCTCAATCTCTCAGAGTGTGGTTGCCATCTGCAATCCCACTTCTGACACCAATGCGACACTCTTGTTTGTGTTTCAAGGATGACACAGTTGCCGATGGTCATCAGTTGCTTTAACCCCACAAGTGGTAACAGAATGCACATTCATTCAGGAGCTGCTATGGGCCACAGCTCACGCATAGTCACCCAACACCCCGACTCCCTGCTTAAACCACCCTTCTAGTTTCGATAAGATAGATAAGAAAACCTTTATTAGTCTCACAATGGATACATTCCCAATTTACTGCAGCAAAATTATGACCTGGACAAAGTTGAAGACAAAAAGTACATAAATAAATATGAATACAAAATGTAAATATAAGCATATTAAAAATGGGTTAGTTGGGGTAAGTCCATGAGTTATATGGCATTTATACCCTTTTACCTGCAATGTTACTGAGATCCCTCTTGTTCTCTGTTCCTTCCCTCTTCCATTCAAAGACATCACATACACGCTTATGGCAAAGCAAATAAATAGCAACTTTTAAATTAATACAACTATTTCCAGGCATGCTGGGAAATGTGTGGCTTCACCACCACAGTATCATAAAAACAATTGATATCAATAATTTTTTTTCAGCAGCAATGTCACTCAAGAAGTCACACCATTAGGACCAACATGATAATACAATAACGTAGTGGTCCTAAGTGTTTTTAAAAGAGAGGCAGTGGTTTTATTCCTAAAATACACTTGTGTTTATTATCATAGGACACTGCAGCATTATGCAGTTCAAACATCAACACTGTGCTCGAATGTAGGAAAATAAGTACATACTGAAATTATGATTACATTTAAATGTATTCAGTTTTCAATAAAAATCATATTCTAACAAATGTTAAAAAACAGACTGTAAAATCGTTTGTCTTAAAAAAAAAAAAAAATTTTAAACGAAGTGTTGCAAATATGTGCAAAGACTGAGAGATATTTAGTACTGAATTTCCGCGATCTAGAAACACTATTTTTCACCCTCAGTTGTCACTATTTTTGGGGCAGAGGCTGAACCCGAGATGAGCTGGTGCATATGAGTTAAGAAAATCTTTATTTGTCTCACAATGGATACATTCCCAATTTACAGCAGCAAAATTATGAACGGGAGAAAGTAGAAGACAAAAAGTATATAAATAAATATAAATATAAAATGTAAAATATAAATATAAGCATATTTAAAATGGGTGAGTCCAGGCTTTCAGGACTGTCTATTCAATAGCCTGACAGCAGTCGCCAGGAATGAGCGGCAGTACCTCTCCTTCTTGCAGCGTGGGTGTATCAGACCCTTGCTCACAGAAAGGGACTGTACTGTGTCAGGTCCAACCAAGGTCATACACCGTTCAGACAGAGGAAGGTGCTGTTCTCCGGAGAAACCGCCGAGATCTTCTCAAAGAACCAGCCTTAGCAAGTCAAGGAACTGAGACTGTTGAAGGACCTAACACAGCTGAGAGTCCGCCACTGAAACACCTCAAATTCCAAGACAAGCTGTCAGAAAGTCCTTAAGCAAGGTGAAAAGACCACAGTTTTATGATCAGAGCGTCCGTGTTGTTAGACCAGTCGAGTTTATTGTTGAGAAGAACACCCAGGTACTTGTAGGAGGTCACCCGCTCTATGTCCGTACCCTGGATGTTAATCGGTGCAGGTTAAGACTGTTTCTTGCAGAAATCCACAACCAACTCCTTAGTTTTCCTGGGGTTGATCTGGAGGTGGTTCCGCAGGCACCAGTCCACGAAGTCCTCCATCAGTCCCTTGTACTCCCGATCATCTCCGTCCATAATGAGGCTGACGATCGCGGAGTCATCAGAGAACTTCTGAAGGTGGCAGGTTGGAGTGCCATAGCTGAAGTCCGAGGTGTAGAGAGTGAACAGATATGGAGCCAGGACAGTCCCCTGCGGCGCCCCGGTGCTGCAGAGAAGCCTGTCCGACTCACAGCCCTGTGCTCTCACTGTGGCCGGTTTGTGAGGTAATCTATAATCCATGAAATGAGGTGGTGGTCCACTCCAGCGTGCTGCAGCTTGTCCCCCAGTATGTTGGGCTGGATGGTGTTGAAGGCACTGGAGAGTCGCCCCTTCTTAGTACAGTAAACATTCCCCTCCCGGAATTCTATGAAAGGGAATATCCTTCACCCGTAATAAAAACCTATGCATTAACATTTTGACTACGATATTACATGTAAGCGGAAATTCCACTAGCCGTAACCCGGATGGAGACGTCATGCCGCGGGACCTTAAATACCCGCAACGCCCACCCGATGCGACGGAATGACACGACGGGAGACACGTTTTAACTTCGCTGTTTTCTATCATCGGATTCGAAACGATGACGTGTAAGTGACTTTTTACTGTAATTGCGAACGATTTTAACTTTAGTCACTTACGCCCTGTTGATAGCGGCACTAGCTTAAAAAGCAACGCCCACTCAACACAACTGGAGACTGTATGGAAGAAACGTGTTCGCTTCGCCGTTTCTATCATCGGATTCGAAAGGACTAAGTGTAAGTGACTTTTTAGTGGCGTGCGTTTTACTGTAATTGCGATTTTAACTTTATTCACTTACGTCCTGTAGACCATGGCATCGAAAACGAAGAAAACCCCAACAAAACAAAACAGAGAGAGTTTACTGTATATAAGTGCCCTCATTTCATCTGTGGCAATTCAGCGCATATGCCACTTCCTAACTGATAATAACCTATCAGCCTATTTCTACCACTACAACGTGCAGTTAGTTAGCCATCGAGAGCTTGTAATCGGTGCCGTGACTCTCAATTTTTCTCCCAAAGACGCACATGTATTTCATACAACAGCCAAGTTTGCAGGACAGCGCTGTGCCCCTCATCTGCCAATTAGACATATCATGGACTGCCATTGTCAAATAATTCTCTGGAGGTCCAACAATTATACGGTCGACTCGGTTTGTTGTAGAGGGTGGCAGTTATGACATCACTGAAATATACAGTATGTAGGTTGTCGAGCATGGCACAACATAATGTGGGTCAAGCGTTTTTACGACATGATCTCCTATCACAGAAAAGGGCTGTAAAACTTTAACCAACGCTTTCGGTGCCAACGTTAGCTGTGGCTGCACTCGCGACTGGGTGCTTTGCATTGATGTGGAAGGCTAAATTTTAGCTGCTTCGGTGGTGATAGGTTGATTATTTTTAGTTATCATACATTTGCTTATTATTAATGTTATATTGATAGATTGATTGATTGATTATGTTCGCAAAGAAGAACGCTTATACCTGCAATCATTAATTGCAGGCATAGTCAATTAACAGGGAAAGATGGAAATTAATGACTCGCTGTGGCAACCCCTGAAAAGGGACAAGCCGAAAGGAGAACAAGAAGAAGAAGATAGTCAATTAATGATTGCAGGCATAAGCGTTCTTCTTTGCAAGCATAATCAAATTATCATTGCAGGCATAAGCGTTCTTCTTTGCAAGCATAATCAATCAATCAATCAATATAACGTTAATAATAACATTAATAATAAGCGAATGTATGATAACTAAAAATAATCAACCTATCAGGTGGTAAGCAAACTCCTTACAAATTAGGCACAATGCTCTACCTTTATCAATTGTGTCATCAGGACGTTTTTGTAATGTTCCATTCAGTGTGCCGAAAACTCTCACATCCTGCTCCATTTTCACCTCTCCACTCCTCACCGCTGCTTACCAAGACCGCCCAAATCCAATGGGAGCTTATCAGCTTCGGCTAAACAAGCCCCAACATCATGGCAGCCAATCAATGTCCACTTCAGGCTGTGACTGACAGTTGTTTCCCCACCCTCAACACCTCGAACACAGGAAGCCAACACATAAAAAGGGCTATTAGAAAAAGGCAACCCACCTACAGAAACAATAAAAGCAGAGATTAAAATTCAGATTAACGCAATTTTAAAAAATAACGTGCTAAATGCTCTGTAATGAATTAATCATAATTAATGCAGGGCGGCCCGGTAGTCCAGTGGTTAGCACGTCGGCTTCACAGTGCTGAGGTACCGGGCTCAAATCGAGCTCCGGCCTCCCTGTGTGGAGTTTGCATGTTCTCCCCGGGCCTGCGTGGGTTTTCTCCGGGTGCTCCGGTTTCCTCCCACGTTCCAAAAACATGCATGGCAGGCTGATTGTGCACTCTAAATTGTCCCTAGGTATGAGTGTGAGCGTGGATGGTTGTTCGTCTCTGTGTGCCCTGCGATTGGCTGGCAACCAATTCAGGGTGTCTATCCCTACTGCCTGAAGACAGCTGGGATAGGCTCCGGCACCCCCCGCGACCCTAGTGAGGATAAAGTGGTTCAGAAAATGGATGGATGGATGGGATGCCAGGCTGTTGTAAAAAACAAAAAACAAAAACAGCATATCGCGTACAATTTACCCAGGGTACTGGCAAAGAATGGGAATGTGGAGGGCCGAAAGAAGCATTATTAAATGGTACACGTGAGCTACGATAGTTAACATGGTGCAAAAGTGCGGCATTCATCTTAGGAGCCATTATGGCTGTTGCTCATTATGACATGCGTGTGTCAGTATGTGTGAATGCATGCGTGTGCGGTAACGGGTCGATCGTGGGAGGTTGGTTGTTTGAAAAGGAGATCTACGGTCAGAAAAGGTTGGGCACCCCTGCTCTACAGGGTGCACTGCAGGGGGGAAAAAAAGTTTAATCATGAAGGCTCATTGTGTATTTGTAGCTAACTTAAGTCATTTTGATACCGTATTTTCCGCACTATAGGGTGCACCAAAAAGTCTTCCATTTTCTTAAAAGCTCACCGAGCGCCTTAAAATCCGGTGCGTCTTGTGTATGGTCATTATGGTAATATGTCGACCCCAAGATGGCTCCTTGCTGGAGACATGCTTATAACTTGCTGTTGGTTCAGTGAGCTGCGTCGCTGCTTATTACATAAATTTTTGTTGCGGCTCCAAAAAAAGGAGAGCTGTGGTGGTGTTTTTTTTTTTTTTTAAACAGTCTCAACAAATGCAGGTAAGTCTTTGTCCGTCTCCGTGCCTTCTGTTATTCAGTTCGACTCGAGAGGTGTTCAAGACAGCCTCTGAAAAACCTAAACTAACGATTACGTCAACGAAACTAAAAAAATTGAAAATAATACATCAAAACTGAAACGCAAGCGAGGATATCACAAAATAAATTCTATAGCCCCCCTACATTGTCCCAAGGTGTGAGTGAGGGCGTGCATGGTTGTTTGTCTCTGTGTGCCCTGCGATTGGCTGGCAACCAATTCGGGGTGTCAACCGCCTACTGCCCGAAGACAGCTGGGATAGGCTCCGGCACCCCCGTGACCCGAGTGAGGATAAAACGTTTCGGAAAATGAATGAATGAATGAATATTGAATGACCCATGTAAATAAAATATTGATTGTTTTGCCACGGATGTACTGTATAAACACTTTGTCCACGTGTGTCCATTTTTGGTCTTTTTATTTATTTATTTATTTATTTTCTCAAAGGCCCTGACCACAAATCATCTGGAGAACATCAGACTCATAATCAGCTGGGTTCTCCAGGTTATCAGAGAGCAACTCTACTACTGGCTTGTCCAGCAGGGAGGCTGGGTAAGTCATGCATTATCATTATCACCTGTCGTTTTGATATGTTGCTGTACGGATTTATAGATTGATGTTTTTCTTTTTTCCTGTCTTTAATTGTAGGAAGGTGTTATCCAAGGATGGTCTCGCTGGCGGACATTCACCTTAGTGGCATCGATGATTTTAGTGGCAACCATTGTTTATTATAGGCGAACACGCTGACAAATCGCTGTCACAATCTCAAAAGCAATACTTCAGTTTAAGAACTAGTCGCAACCATCATTTTCATTTGTCCCTACGTATGTTCCTACGTATGTTTTTTTTCAGCCATGAATAACGTTCAGTTATAAACCAAAGAACTGGTTAAGACAGGATCATTGATCATCATTATCCTAAATAGAAATGTATGGAAACTGTCCTGTGGACATTTATGTCTTTGTATTCATCACCAACTGGTCTTCATTGTCTTTAGTTTGGAGTTGCTGCTGCACTTCTTCAGCCGGATGGCCGCAATGGGTTTCAACACATTACACATCTAATAACTACTGAATATGTCACTAGAGTTTTGAAAATGTTTGAGCGAGTCTCATTTTTTTAAAATTGAGATGTCATTTGTAATTGCTATTTTCTGCAGAATATTTTAATATTTTTGTCATAGATTGAAGTGTTTTTTTCTGTATTTTTCTTGAAAATACTTTATTGATATTAAATGTGACTCTCCGATTGTTCCTCTTCTCCATCTTGTCCTTGAACATAAATTATTCAGAGATTTGCACTTTTGTTAAAACAAGTAAATACATTAAGACGCAGCAGTGCTTTTGTTCTAGAGTACCAGTAGTTGTCATCATTGTGGCCCACAGGAGGATATTTTGCGGTGCCCAATTTGATATCAAAGTTAAATGCCCCCACATTTTTGTTGGTGCCTTTGGTGTTTTGTTTTTTTTAATTGTGTATGGATTACCATGGAGGCGGCCCGGTGATCCAGTGGTTTGCACGTCGAACTCACAGTGTAGAGGTCGTGGCTTCGATCCCGGCTGCGGCCTTCTTGTATCCGGCCTTGCCTGTTCTCCCCGGGCCTGTGTGGGTTTTCTCCGGGTACTCTGGTTTGCTCCCACATTCCAAAAACATGCTGGGCAGGCTGATTGAACACTCTAATGGTCCCTAGGTGTGAGTGTGAGCGCGGATAGTTGTTCGTCTCTGTGTGCCCTGCAATTGCCAGGGTCCCCTGCCTACTGCCTGAAGACAGCTGGGTTCCTTGCCACATCTCCCACAAGTCCCCCTTCTCCCTCCACGATCCCTGCCAGCCCCTGCTCTCCGTCCTCCCCCCGACTCGCCCTCCATGCGCCCCTCCCGCTCCAGCTTCTCTTCCTCCTCCCCTCACCTCCTCTCTCTCTCTCTCTCTCTCTGTGTCTCTCTCGCATTGCTCTTTCACACACTCTCACGTGTCTAGCGTAATTCGATTTCGTAATCCACCTTTTACACCCTCCACACTGTCTCCTCTCTCCCTCCTCTTCATATGCTGTGACACCCTTCCTATGTCCTCTTACCCTGCGATACAAACGGCCTTCCACATTTCCCACATTCAAACTTCACTTGCTCATCATTCACTCGATGCATCCGCTCCTCATGTATTGTCAGACCCGTTATGCTTTTGCATACTTTCCCACACCCCTCATACCTACATTTGAACCTATCATTCACACTCCTAACATTCCTCTCCAATCTTTCCTCATTCCTTCCTCATTTTTATCTGTGGCCTTTCTGATCTTCCCATTTATACAAATGATCCGTGCGCTCATTCAATCACATCTTCCATCCCTCTCTGTCGCTCGTTAGTCTCTCCACCTCCTCATTACTCCCTTCCAATACAGTCCAGTCTTCCTCTTGCGTCCCATCATCTTCCTTCCAGTTCTTCCCACCTCCCTAACACTATCGCTTTCGTCAATCGTTCGTTACCCATGTGCATCACATGTTCAATCCTTTCCAACATTCGCCTTTCGATCTTCCACTCGATAGATTTCACCCCTATCATTTTCCTTACATCACCCATGTTCACTTCACTTATGTGCATCTGTCTCAACAGTTCTCCATTCCTATCAGTCCACAAATATCTGTAGGATTTGTCCATCCACTTTTTTTTTTGCCGCCGCTTCTTCTTCTTTGGCGGGTGGCAGCTAAAGTTTGAGGTCCATCATCGCTACCTACTGTTGCTGCAGAGTAGTAGTACATGACTGTTGTACAGTAGTAGGAGAAAAACCAAAACCCCGAAAATAAATGTCTCAACCCTGTTTCCCTTAAAGTCTAAAACACAGCCTTGCACTTAATCTCTTCTGTCCTGAGCACATTTTAAAGACTAAACACTACCACCACACTCTTCCTTAGTTTTCTCCACGTGTACCGTTGTTTTATAGGCACAAACACAATGATCCCCCCCCCCCCCACTTTTGTAGTTTCCTGAGTGGGACGTGAACCCACGCCAAAATCTGGTGAGTGCACCAGTAAAAAAACGAAAATAAAATACTTGGACCGTCTTCTGCGGACGTCAGTCGACTTTATCATTATCTTACTTGCCCACGTTGAATTTGCGTGCACACGCATGAGTGTGTGCGTGTGTCTGCGTGATGTAATAGTAATAATTGGCCTATGTCTGCGATGTAAAACAAAAACAAAAAATCTGAAACTGCATTTAAGGGTGGGACAAGGCTGCCAGTCCTTATATGACCCAAAGTTGTTAATTGATTTCTGGGCCACAGACTTCACTCAACAACTGGCCCACATCTTGTTTGCCAGAGTCCAGCCAGTGCCTCCTTTGCCACTCCTGGGCTATGTTGGGCCACATGCCTTATGCCAGTGCCGACTCAATGCCACCTATTCCAGCTTCATGGTGAACATGGACCAAACGTCTTTGCCATGTGGGGATCTATATTATTGGGGCCACAAAGGCACAAACAAAGCAGAAAGGAGTTTGTGGGGCTGAAGAGACAAGCACAATTTTCAAATGTTCTCATGCCAGCCCTGCAGGGACACACAGGCCAAAAAAAAACAAGAATGTATCCCGAGATTTTACTGGGCTAGGGATGTATGTTGACATCAACAAGTGGGTATGTAAACATCACACGGAGACAAGAGCCTATTTCATTGTTCTATGATTCTTTAAAAAAAAAAAAAAAATTATAATAATGAAAAGTAAAAAAATATGTGAACACTTAACAAACAACAATAAATTAACAATTTATCAGCATGTTTTCCACCTAACAATTTAAAATAATGAATGAAAAATGTGCCCTTTTATTTGCATGTATTTATTCATGATTAACCCTCCATTTCACCCCAAAATTCCATTGTCAGGTTTCCCAGTGCACAGCATGTCAGGCCAGTGGCATTTGTGTCAGGGGTGCTGGCTGATGAGATGACAAAGTTAACATTATTGAGCCGGGCTCATTCACACCTAACCTCATTCATACATAACATCAGGTAGAAAGTCATAATACACATTATCATTAGTCTATCCATAAAACAGATTATGCATGACACATCTAAGCCTATCGGCGTTAGATATGATTTATTTAATAATCTGAGCAGGGTCGCAGGCGTGGGGCAGCCAATCCCAGTTTTGGGCAGTAGGTGGGGGTCACCCTGAAACGGTTGCCAGCCAGTCGCAGGGCACACATAGACGAACAACCATCCGCATTCACACTCACACCTTGGGAGAAGTTAGTGTTCCATTAACCTGCCACGCATGTTTTTAGAATGTGGGAGGAAACCGCAGTACAGTACCTGAAGAAAGCCCACCTTATTGGATATATCAAAGTTGACGCTTTCAAAGTTAAGAATCCAACCCAGGCCGGACAGAAAGCAGCTCAGCAAGCAGGAAGCAGCAAATTAGCCAGGCAAATGGCTGATAAAGCTGCCGCTAGCCTCATTAAGAATCTGACCCAGGCAGGACAGGAAGCACTTCAGCAAGCAGGAAACAGCAAATTAGCCAACCAAAGTGCAAGAACCAGCTATCTTAACCCCAATGTTCAAACTTTAATCCGTCACCACAATCAACTCAAGCCTGAAGACATCACTTGAGCTTCGCTCTGTAAGACTCTCATCGTGGTGTCACTGGCCGCAGTAGCTCACCTCATTTGACATCTGCCATTACCTCATTCGCGAGATAAAAATGGGACTGAGAATAAGGCCGGAGGAGCGACTGGAGATAAAGAAAACTCCCTTGAGTCTCTAATCGGAAAAGTAACTGTGGCCAAAACGCAGGTGAAACTTTTTTTGAAACTATTCGGTGGAGGTAAAGCAACTACGCACGCAGAACACGGAAAAAGAAAAATGGTATCTGGAATTTGAACGACGTGTCGGCGAGCCCGAACAATACACCCGAATAAATTATGTGGTGATTAGTGTTATTTTAAGGCCCGACCACGTTCCAATGCACGAGCGGTTACCGCATCGATCTTGGTGGAGAGCCCAGTGAAGAAGATATGCTCTCGATGGGGCAACAAGAGAAGAAGTTGATCGAGGTGGACTTGAAAGACATCGAAGCGTTCCATTCGCCGCTCACAAAGTACGGGCAACTGCCAACTGCCATAAGGAGATTTATCAGTCGGAAGAATAGGTCGGCGCTACTCAAACTGAAAGGCATGAACATTTCCATAAATTATTACTGGATGAAAAGGAACGCTGAAATTGCAACAACAACAAAAAAAAAGGCAGGACAACTTCAAAGGCAACAAAAGATTCATCACACCCGGAAGATATTTATAACTCATTTGACAGCAAGGTCACATAACTCACCACATCATCACGATGCACAAAACACCAAAGAATGATCTGGACATGTTCCCAAAAAATTCTACAGCATTGTGTGAAATCAGATGACAAACTGTCCATTATACATTTTAATAGTCGAAGCATGCATGCAAATTTTTATTCTATCAAAGAGTATCTGCAACATTGTATTTGTCCTTTCTGTATTATAGCCATTACAGAAACTTGGTTCAATATTGATGTATGCATTTTTGTTTGAATGATTATAAATTTAGGTATAAGAAGAGAGACAACGGGTGGCCGGGGATCAACGAGTTAGCACGTCGGCCTCACAGTGCAGAGGTGCAGGGTTTGATTCCAGCTCTGTCCTCCCTGTGTGGAGTTTGCATGTTCTCCCCGCGCCTGCGTGGGTTTCTCCGGGTACTCCGGTTTCCTTCCATATTCCAAAAGCATGCATGGCAGGTTAATCGAACACTCTAAATTTTCCTAGGTATGAGTGTAAGCACGGATTGTTGTTCGTTTGTGTGTGCAAGGTTCATAATTCAGACATGAATTGGAGTCTACCCGCAATTGTTTTGCCACGCCCATTCTTAACAGTCCACCGAACCAGGAAATATCAGAGCTGCCAATCCTCTGACAAAGTATTTGCATGGATAAGGTACCGAAAGAATATCATGATTTGAATAAAAGTATTAAGTAAAGATCATGCACAGTCAGTTCCACCTTACTGGCCGTATGACTGCGCTATTGAACATATGTCTAACTCAACACTTCCTAGCTCTCGCCGGTATTGCAGCCTGAACAAGAAGCCTTAAAGGAGTATATCTCCGGTGCGGGACTAATGCGTTTATTGTTAATATTCTTTATTGAGAAAAAAAGATAAGACATTGAGACCTTGTGTAGATTACAGAGGACTTAATGAAATCACGATTAAGAACAAATATCCCCTACCTCTGATAGATTCGGCCTTTGCTCTTTTACACGCTGCTACCATTTTCTCGAAGTTCGATCTCCGTGGTGCCTATCATTGGGTTCGTATCAGGAAAGTGGAAGAGTGGAAAACAGCCATCAAAACTCCTCTTGGGCATTTGGAAATTTAGTTATGCCTTTCCGCTTGACGACTACCCCTGCTGTATTTCATTCATTCATTCATTCATCTTCCGAACTGCTTGATCCTCACTAGGGTCGCGGGGGGCGCTGGAGCCTATCCCAGCCGTCTTCGGGCAGTAGGCGGGGGACACCCCGAATTGGTTGCCAGCCAATCACAGGGCACACAGAGATGAACAACCATGCACGCCCACACTCACACCTAGGGACAATTTAGAGTGTCAATCAGCCTGCCTTGCATGTTTTTGGAATGTGGGAGGAAACCGGAGGACCCGGAGAAAACCCACACAGGCCCGGGGAGAACATGCAAACTCCACACAGTGAGGCCGGAGCTGGAATTGAACACGGTACCTCTGCACTGTGAAGCCGACGTGCTAACTAAGTATTTGAAATTTTATTTTCACACATCACTCAATGGGTTTTGAACCAGCGCTGCCTGCATCGAAAGCCAGTGAGGTTACCACTACACTACCAGTGACTGTGTTGCTGTATTTCAGAAACTCAGAAATGATATTTTAAGGGATCTTCTCAATGTGTTTTTTTGTCTATCGAATTCCAGGATTCATGATAGAGAAAGGGCGGCTCAGAGCCTATCCTAGCAAGACTCAGGCAGTGGTAGAGTGGCGTATGGCCACTACTCGGAAGTAGTTGCAAAGGTTTCTCAGTTTTGGTAACTTCTCCAGATGTTTTATCAGAAACTATAATCAGAAAGCCACCTCTTTAACTCAGATGACCTCCAATAAGTCGGCATTTAAATGGAAGGATGATGTCGACTCTTGCCTTTAAAGAACTGAAACGGTTATTTTCAAACCCACCATCCAAACTCTGACTTACCTTTTGTTGTCAATGTTGACGGGTCGGATTCAGGAGTGGGGGGCGTACCATCCCAGAGATCCCCGGTCGACCAAGGACTGCACCCCTGCACATTGTTCTTGAGAAGACGCACACCTGCTGAAGTGAACTACGATGTGGGTAACGGTGAACTTTTGGCCGTTGTCTTGGCACCACAGGAGTGGCGTCACTGGCTTGAGGGAGCTAAAGAACCTTTTACAGTATTAACTGACCATAAAAACCTTCAATTTCACTCTGACCTATCGCCAAGGGTTCCGTAATGAAAAGCCCGATGCTTTCTCCCACCTCCACGATCCTGCAGTGGACGAAACCAGGACAACGGCTATCTTGGCAGGTCACTGCATTATTGGAATGCTTCTTTTGGAGATTGAGCAGAGGATAATAACTTTAAGAGAAACCCCTGTTCCAGAGGATTGTCCCGAAGGTCGTTTGTACCGGCGCGTTTTGATCTGAGGTGTTCCAGTGGGGGTATGGTTTTAAAGTGGCCTGCCATCCTGGAATTAACCGTACGCTAGCCCTATTAAATCAACCGTTCTGGCGGGCCGACCTCAATAAGGATATTAAGACCTTTGTTGGAGCCTGCTCGGCCTGTGCTTGTGGCAAGACTTCACACTACCCTCCGGCTGGGTTACTTCGGCATTTGCTTGTACCTTCTCATCCTTGGTCACACATATTTTCTTTTTTTTTTTTTACCGGCTTACCCATTTTCCTCAGGAAATCAGTCATCCTTACTATGGTAGACAATTTTCCAAACTGGCCCATTTCTTGGCTGTACCCAAGATTCCATTGTCATTAAAGACTGCTCAGTTGCTCATCCGTAATGTGTTCTGACTCCATGGCATCCCTATGGACATTGTGTCTGAGTGGGGGCCGCAATATGTGTCTGAAGTGTGGAAAAGGTTTTGCAGAGCCATGTGGGCCACAGCCAGCCTCTATTCAGGATATCACTTGCAATCAGATGGTCAAAGTGAGACGGTCAAAACTGCAGGGTCCTTGTTATAATTGCAACAAATGGCTGCAATTCACAAAACATGATGGTTTCCAATATGTAATATCCAGTCCTCAACATGCTCAGGCAAATGGCAAAGCTGAGAAAGGAGTGTATATAATCAAACAGCTTTTACAGAAGGCAACATGGTGGTAAAGGACTTCCGGGTCCTTTGAGGTATTGTGGACTTCCGGGTCACTTCCGGGTTGAGTGAATGCTGGCGCGTCTGGTTGCCGCTGCTCACCCGCAATTATTCTTTTTTAGCGGTTTTTTTAACAGTTTACTGTCGTTTTTATGGTTTACTCTCGTCATGGGAGAAACCCTACACTCCTGTCGCAATTCGTAGTGGTTTTGGACCGTCGGTCGTCGCACGGTTGGCCTCGGTCGAGCTGTCGCGGCGCCCTGCCTGTTCGGCTGTCAGACGGGGCCCCGTGCCTTCTCCACCCCTCTGCGCCCCGTGGTGAGGGTCGACGGGGCCTGTGTCTGGGCTATGCTGTGACCGTCCTGTCGCTCCTCCGTCTGCCCGTGGGGGGACTGCTGCGGTGCTCGGTGGCGGGGCTTCTTGGGTTCCCTTCCAGTGGTCGGGCTCCCCGCCTGCGCTGCACCGCTTCCCGGGCGTCGCTCCTCATCCTTCCCGGAGGTGCATCCACCACGGATCTCGTCGGGGCTTCCACCTCCATGGCTCCAGGGGCATCACCTCCTTTTGGTCGTCCTCCCGCTGGCCACGCAGAGATCCGCGGACCACGGCGTGTTGGCCGGCCTGGCTGGGTCGGCTAGTGCTCCTCGCGACGGCGATGTTGCCGGCGTCAACTTTTTAAAATCACTATTTAAATCGCATATTCACTAGTTTCAATGCATGTCTCCTTTTGATTATTTATAATTTTATCCGTGGTTTTATTGTTCTTGTTTTGATTGTAAAGTGTCCTTGAGTGTTTTGAAAGGCGCTTTTAAATTAAATGTATTATTATTATTATTATTAACAGACAGTAAGTCTGACCCTTATTTGGCTCTGCTGAGCTGACCGGACTGCTCCTTTGGACTACGGCTTATCTCAAGCGGAACTGTTGATGAATCGCAAGCTACGAACAACTCTGCTCTACTATCCAAAAGTCAAGCAGCATTTGGAAATTAAAAACAAAACTGAAAAATCATGAATGGGAACAGAAACATTGTAATGAGAAGTCAACTACCAATTGCAAAAGATGTGAGAAATCTCAACCAGAATCCTTGGGACAGAAAGGCTACTGTTCTTCAAGAAGTTGGACCAATGTCCTATGAAGTGAGGACGGAGCAAGGACAAGTGCTCAGAAGAAACTGTCACAACCTTCTACTGCAGGGGTGTCAAACTCATTTTTTGCCATGGGCCACATCATAGTTATGGTTTCCTTTGGAGGGCCATTATGACTATTAACCAAAATTAATGTACTGTATAATCTTCTCATATTACATAGGCTACACAACAAATTGCTCAATAACCAGTTTTGAAATCAGAGGCCCAAAATTTTTTTTTCAAAGAGTATTACATCTTTTTCCAAAGAGGGTTTGGTAACAAAAATCCTTGCGATATCTCAATATTTTAAAAAATGAACACAGTTTTCCATTTTGGTATTTGGCAAGAGGCATGAAGTTGATGCACATAATTTGCTTTGTCAGGCCACATAAAATGATGTGGCTGGACAGATCTGGCACCAGGGCCACGAGTTTGACAACTGTGTTCTAAAGACAAAGGAGACCTTCCAATAGACAAATTGTGAAGATGTGGATGTGAAAGATGCTGTGTCATGTTCAGGCACGGTGCCCGACTTGAAAACGGATGGAAAAGTGCAGGTGGAGACAGGTGATATGTCCACATGATTACCTGCATTAAGGAGGTCAGGCGGCAGATTAAAAAAAACAAAAACAGTTAGACTTGATCTGTGACGATGGATGTTCATGGTTCGAATGTTAAAAAGAGAGAGAGAGAGAGAGAGAGAGAGAGCGACTGTGAATATTTGATATTTTGTAACGTTTATGTAGTTGTATTCACATCTTTTTCTGTGTAATGTGTGTGTTCGCTTCAAATAGCCTCAAAGAAAAGGGGATGTGTTGATATTGTGTGAATGCACTGTTAAGTCAATGGATGACCAGCAGAGGGAACTGGTGGCACAGGTCGAGGATGGGTGAACAGCAAGAGTGCAGGAAATATAATAGAAAGGTATTGGTGTGTGATGACGCCGGGAGAATATAGTATGACCGCAAAATCGCTATTCTAAATAACTTTTAACTTTCAAGAATGAACAAGACAACAACTTAAATACAGTTCGACAGATTCCTTCAACAGAGGACCTAAATAAAACCAGACATTGACACAACACACAGGTAAGCATTTTTTAACGAAAAATATGATTCAACCAAGGAGGAGATTAGTTAGACCCTGTGGGCAATCAATAATTGTGCTCACATTTTGTGTGGTGTTTATTATTTTCAGAACATGATCAATGGATGATAGAGAGAAGACCCACTTGGTGTGTTCAAGGCCACTTGGTGTGTTCAAGGACAGGCAGCACCTCCTCATTCAAAGGGTCGGGAACAGAATCGGACTCTCAAAATGTGGACTCGGATGGCATTGAACAAAAACAGTTGATTAATACAAAACACCTTTAACCTATGGTGGCGCGTGACCTGCATCACCGGAAGTTGTTAGCGGTCAGCAGTCTGGAATTGCAGCTTGCTGTCAATGCTGTATCTTTTATTGTTATTATTCTGAGTCAGAGCTTGCATCATGTACAATTCACAGAGGACACTGGCAATGAATGGGAATCTGGAGCGCAAAGAAAAGCATTTTACAACAGTACACATAAAATACGATCGTGAGCACGCTGCAAAAGTGTGTCCCATCCCTCCGCCTCAGGTCTCAGGATGGCGGTCCTCCAGGACCGGAGTTTGACACCACTGGTCTAGAGAATTCAACACTTGGACACAACGGCGTGAGGAATAATCTGAGCGAGATTTGGCAGTTTGGAAGTCCTAGAAAACATGACTGATTATGATTGGTAACAGGTATTCCGGCTGCCAACTGCTGGAGAACACAAAAATAGATTCATGACAGCCGCCAGTTGAACCAAAAACTATGCTGGTGAAAGTAAGCCGTGCCATTCTAAACTCCGACTAATACCCTTGGTCTTTGAAGTCAGAATCACAGAAATGACCACTGAAAATTACACTGCCCTAGGTTGGGCCACTCCATTTGTTTTGTTTCACAAGGAAATGACACCCAGTAACAAAACAATAGTACTGTAATTGGATGGCATCATTCTCGCTTTGACGTCAGTCAAGCTAACACCTTTGCGGCCTAAAAGTGCGTGTAGCAAAATCAGATAAAAACCCAGGAAACAACTTAATCCCTTTTGTTGGAGAGGGGGCTGGACTCGATTTTTACTGCAGACATAATTTTTGAGGCCAGAACTATAAATTAAGTGCTCGTGTTTGCCCCATTACAGGGACCTTTTAGCAGCATATAAATTCCAAGTCACAACAATGCTTGTCTTAACACCAGTGGCATAATTATTCTCTGTCTCTTCTTTGTGGACAACATTAGGAAACACTTTGTCAGACCCGTACTGTAAATTCTATAACATTTCAATGGGGTTTTAGGCTACCTTGGAATTTAGAGGTGGTTCAGTCTTCTCTGTGTTAAAATGCTTTGAGGTCTGCTGTTGACATTGCCCCGTCCCTCTTCCTCTTTGGATTGCTGTGCCATCATATCGTTCAACTTCCCTTTGATGATTGCCACTTCACGGAAATCCGATATTTACTGTCGATGAATAAAATGCATGATCACTCTGCAGAATGCAACACCAATCGATTTTTATTGATAAATGCATAGACACGTGAATATAATAATGTAGACACATATATATAATAATGTTTTAACCATCAAGTAAACATTGTGAGCATGCACCCTCAGGGACACCCCAGCATTAGGTGCCTTGCTAAAGGGCATCTCAGACATAAATGTAGGGGCAATCCAAGAAAATGTCCTCAGTTTGCCCTCCTCTGCAGTGAGGTCTTTGAATACGATGGCCCTTCCAAAGTCTCCGTTCATATTTCCATATTTCTCAAGAGCGGTGTTTCCAATCTTTTACTGAGCCAATTAGGGCACATATTTTAGGTTAGATTTTGCAGATATTATTTAGCCATTATGAACAATCCACACAAACAGCTTCCACCATTCTAAACAGTTGTTACACTGACTACATTTACCTTTTAAAATTCAAAATGAGGAATAAAGGTCAGCGCTGTTTAATTTTTTTTACTTCTGGTGGAAGTTCTTCTCCTCCAGCTTCCATTTAGAAGAAGAAGAACGGGGACTACCACAAGAACTCACTGTGCCATAAAGCGCATTAAGCCATCAGGATTGTACCTTTGGTCACAATGTGACACAGGATTCTGGTTTAAGGTAGAACAGAATAAAATAAATCTTTATTGTCCTTGTCCACCCCCGCTGGGGTGGAAAATTCTCTTTGGCTCACCAAACAATAAAAATAAAAGAGAACATAAAATGAGAAGAAAGGGAAAAAAAACATAAAATGCACACTATTTAAATTGGATACAACATTGACTATTAATTATTCAGATCATTTCATGTGTTGGCTGTGGTCACTTTGCAGAGAACACTAATAGCACGAGATGCAAAGGATTTCTTCATACAGTCTTGGAGAGGAGCTCTGTAGCACTTCCCAGAGTGTAAAGGCTCAAACTGGCTGGATAGAGGATGAGAGCGATCCGACAGGATGCTCCTCGCCTTTTTCCTCATCCTCTCTATGAAAAGCGGAATTAAAGGCTTTTGAGGTTTGCCAATTATCTTGCACAATCCTCAAAAGTTTATTCTTAAATCTGCAATTTAGGTGACCGTACTAAGCAAGAAGTTGAAAGGTGAAAACACTTTCCACCATAGTTTTATAAACAAGCTCCGGAATCTGTCCGCTGACTCCAAGGCACTAGGAGCATCTCTAAAACATAAACTCTGTTTACAGAGCTGAATTGAAAATGTCCCAAAGTATTTAAAGTTATTCAGTTTCAACCATCAAAGCAAATAACTTGTTCTGTCTCCAAACCTGGTTTTGTCCGGATGTCTAGCTTTTTTGTTTTAGCCTTGTGCATTTCTAGACAACTAGCATGACACCATGTTTGAGTACAGTATAAGGAAGCTAGGCCGCTTCGCCAACAGCAGGGGTTCCCAAACCTTTTCCTGTGAGGGCCAAATAACTTTTCCCCTCTCTGACGGGGTCGGGTTCGGTTTGTAACAAAAAGTGTGACGATCGCAGGAGGTGGCTAGACGTCAACATTTATTGTTTTCCAAAAAGCCACACAGAACCAGAGATTAACCCTTTCTGGGATCTTGACAGGCATAATTCATGACTAACCAATCATTTTTCTCCTATCTAATCTTTTTGTCAGTAGTCCATTTTTTATTTGACACAAGTGCATCGTGGATTTTATTTTTTTTAGGGAGGGGTTTCGGATAGGGAACAGACTGCAGAAGGGTAGGATAGAATGTTACGTGCAATGCACAAGTCTTGATGATGTGGCCAAACTTGGAAAAAAATGCACGTCTGCATGTTATTGTTCATGGGGCCAGGCAAAATGCAGAGGTGGGCCACTTTCGGCCCGCATGCCGTAGTTTGGAGACCACAGACCTACAATATCTAATTATTAAAGAGGGCCAATTAAGGCCATCTAATCCGCACATTTAAACAATTCTTTTGTAAAAAGTGAGAATAACACTGGGGAAAGATCACACAGTGTTTACAGTGAGCACATCGGACATGCTCCCCCAAATACAGACCCTTGGTGGCCAGCAGGAGAGAAAGTTCCTGATCCAAAGCACAAGGGATGAGTTCATTTGAAGCCATCTTAAACTAAAAAGAAAATTTTAACACATGGGGCAGACGTTGCATTGTCCTTGTTCACTGCAGGAAGACGCACGCTCCACTCACTTTAATTTCTGAACTCAGCCTGTAATCAGCAGCTTGCGTGTGATACGATTCCATCTCTTCTGCCTGACGCACTTGGCTCCAGTTCAGGCTCACGAAGGAGTGCGCTCAGAGTGTATTTCCAAATGGAACCACGATGAGGGAAATGGAATTTGGGGGGCAATGAGCGCCAATGTTCATGGTCTCTTTTTTCCCCTTTGGGAAAAGAAAAATCGCTTTTTTGTTTTAACTTGTCTGTCTTAGAAGGAAGAATACCCGCAAAATAGTGAAGGAGAATTGCAATAGATGAAGTTATGGTCATAGATGAAAACCCTGCAATAAAGTGAAGCCGCAATAACTGTGAAGTAAGGAGGGAACACTGTATCCAAGTCTGAAGTTGAGTTTGAAACATTTCTACAGAGGTAACTCTCTAATTTCCGCATGCAGGCAACTCCAGCGTATTGAAGCTCAATTATTCGAGAATTTGCTCTATTTTAGCTCTCAGCATGTTGTTCGCAAAAAAAAAGCTTGAGATCAGTGATTGGATCATTTTGTGTGAAAATGATCACTTATGGCACACCAGTGTGCCACGGTGCGATGGTTGGGAATCACTGCGCTCGGGAGAACATTTGGGTCATTTGATGAAATGCAGGTTGTGATCTTACTACACTGATCCAAAATAAATACATAAATAAATAAATACAAAAAAGAGAACACAGTCATCAAAGTTTAACTCCAAGTTGAGTAAATAAGACTGACAATGGGTGGAAAGGATCTCTTAAGAAATTGATTTTTTTTTCAACTTTTGGGTTGGCCACAGACCGCTCCCCTCTCGCCCATTGCCGGACAGTTTTACATTTTCACAGTGCCCTCACCATTCGTAGCATGATGGTATCTGCATTCTTATCTCCAGAAGTAGCTCAGGTAAGTGGCTCAGGAATGACACCCTGACAGAGCTATGTCCGGCTATCCTATTGATGCAGTATCGAGCCATACAAGTAGTCACTAGTTGTCTTGACTTCATATCTTTAGCATTTTCAATCCTCACATTTCAGGGATGAATGCTAAGGTAAAAACCTTTTCCAGTGAATACGTACTCCATCCATTTCTCCAGCATTGATCTTTATCAGATGACAGGGAAAGCTCCAACCTATCTCAGCCAAGTTAGGGGCAGACATCCATTCCATTAATGTTTTGAGTTTTACATCTGTTAGAGTCTGTTTGGTCAGATTGGACTTGACTGATCTGACTATGAGCTGAGAGTAACCTTCCCGCGGGCATGGCTGCGGATCACCGGCATTGAGCAGGCACTCTTTGTTTATTGGCGTCTCAATGCTGTCTCGTCATCGCTTATGAAAGCTGGGGCTGTGAATGATCCGTGCAAGAACACCAAAAGATTCCACCATGTCAAGTGATTTCTCCGTTTGTGATGCGTCCTGGGTTGGGTGAAACAAGGGCTGCAGTGCTGGAGTGGATGACTGCTCCACTGTACTGATTCGAGGCAGGAACTGAGCCAAAGCTGGGACACCACTGTCTCTGCCTTGAAGCCGCCGCCGATGGTTTCCCAAACTAAGAAGTACTCCATGTCTGACAGAGATGTAGATGCTGTATCCATCCGGCATGATTTGCTCCCTGAATGTGCAGTCATCTCCACTGTAGACATGCTGTAATGGAAATGGCCACACTTAATATATTTTCAACTCATCTATTCCCAACAATTTGAACTAGTCCCCGGGTTGCTTTTTTTCCCCCCTTCCGAGACTACAACAATGTTCTTCAAATAACGTTAACGCGCAGAAACGTACAATTTACATTCAGTCGGATTGAGATATTGTACTTCATATTAGGAGCGCTCTGTCATCACCTGTTACCAGCTTCAGACTTTTAATCTGTTTTGTTTGTCTAGCAAATAATGGAGTGCACCTGGTCAGTGAATTGCTTGAGTCAATGGTCAAAATACGCTTGAGACCCTGCTAATGAAGTCATTTTATATTGCTATCTTAATTGGGCTGTAATTAATCAAAAGTAAGTGCCATATTTTTGCCAAAACCTCTACAATTTGGAAGTCCATATTCCAAAAACATGTGTGGCAGGTTAATGGAACACTCTAAATCAGGGGTGTCAAATTCATTTTTGTCGCAGGCCACATTCTAATTACTGTTTCCCTTGGAGGGCCGTGATCGCTGAAACTATATAAAGAAGTCAAGAATAACATTTAATTCAATTATTGTTTAAGTAAAGTTTGGTCTTTTCAGCGCATGGAGATCAGCGCTGAAAAGACCAAACTCATGACAAACAACCCTCAAGGCATCACGACAGAAATCAAAATCAATGGGATCAAACTTGACACTGTGAAAACCTTCAAGTACCTGGGTTCCATCATCTCAGATGAAGGCTCCAGACCGGAAATACTGGCAAGGATAGCACAAACAACAACAGTTCTTACAAAACTCCAACCCATCTGGAGAGACAAAAACATCAGTCTGCGCTCCAAAATTCACCTAATACGCTCACTTGCCCTCTCAGTCTTCCTGTACGCCTGTGAATCATGGACTCTCACGGCGGAGCTACAAAGAAGAATACAAGCGATGGAAATGAGATGCTATAGGAAGATTCTAAACATCCACTACACTGAACACGTGACAAATGAAGAGGTCCGCAAGAAAATCACAGACGCAATTGGACCACACAATGATCTTCTTACTACTGTGAAGAAACGAAAGCTAGAATGGTATGGTCACACATCCCGCTCATCTGGCCTCGCTAAGACCATCCTGCAAGGCACAGTCAGGGGAAACCGAAAACGGGGAAGACAGAAAAAGAGATGGGAGAACAACATCCAAGAATGGACAGGATTGGGCCTGGCAGAGTCCCAAAGAGCAGTGGAGGACAGAGACTGGTGGAGGAGAGTGGTGGCACAGGCTTCGCAGGCGCCCCAACAACTTTTACAGAAGTCACGGGATAGGTGATAGGTGAATGAGGGGTTTGGTAACACTAAAATGCTTACGATATGTCACTGTTTAATTACATATGAAAATTTGAAATTTGGATGCAGATTTTACCAAGCATCATGGAAGTTGTCATTGTTGATTTGCTTTCGCAGGCCACTTAAAATGATGTGGCGGGTCACATCTGGACCCCAGGCCTTTAGTTTGACACCAATGCTCTAAAGCAGGGGTGTCAAACTCATTTCACATTGTGGGCCACATACGGCCTCTGTAGGTGTCAAGTGGGCCGGACCATTAAAAATTATACCAGACTCTGCTATAAATAACCAAAATAATATGTATTTCCTTTGTTTTGGTCTAAAGAAGCACAAGAACACTATGACAATGTTGAAATTTAATGAATGTGTCTTTTACAAAACATTTCATGAAGCACCTAAGATTTCCTTAGACAGATGTGCAATTTACTTTTATCATTCACATACTGTATATGCATTGCAACTGATCCCACTGACTGTACAATGGCACAAAACCTTAACAAGTAATTGGTATTGAAAAATATAGTAATGCACTTTTAAGATTAAACAAGATTTATGAAGAAATGAATTTTTAAACCATTTTCACGCGCATATAAAACCTAAATGTAATCCCTGCCTATACCTTACAAACAAAGAAGAGTGCTATAATATGTGTAAAGAATTAAGTATTCCTTGATAGCGTCTGCTGTGTTGGGTCTGTCTCAGTGACAGACTGAGGCTGCTGCTGTCTTCTTCTCTGATCAAAACAATGTTGTCTTTTCCTCTGATCAAAACAGTGTGTCCCCCTAGCGGATATTCCACGAATTGCACCTCATTAAAAATATTCATTCCGTGTCTTTTATGCATTTTTTCACTTTTAAATGCTCCTGCGGGCCTGATCAAACCTCCTTGCGGGCCGGTTTCGGCCCGCGGGCCGTATGTTTGACACCCCTGCTCTAAAGTGTCCTGAGGTGCGAGTGTGGGCACGAATGGTTGTATGTATATGTGTGCCCTGCGATTGGCTGGCAACCAGTTCAGGGTTGGATATGTAAGTGCACATTTATACATTTTACACAAACACGCATGTTGTTTATACATGTAGATAAGGAATTGGGTTATAGGTAGGGGGCATTATAGGTAGGGGGCAGGACAAGATAAGCTTTATCGTCAAATTTGAAACACAAGGTGTAAGATGCTAATCATGTTTAGGTTGAATCACACAAAAGCTACCGAAGTGCCATAAAGTGAGTGGAAAAAAAGCACATGCTGGTGTCCATTGATTTGTAGATATCGGGTTGGCCCTCTCATTTCTGAATCAGTGTTCTTCGGGATACTGCATTAGTGTTGGATTACAAAACATTTCATAATTGTCTATTGTCATGTGCTCCCTAACTTTTGCAAAACACCACAAAAATATCACGAATCAGTTATGATACATGTAATATAGTTGTTGGAAGAGAAAACAAAGTCAGTATCCGGTGAAAAAAGGAACGGGTAGCAAATGAGGGTTGAGTTTCAGTCAAATTAAATGAAAGTTATGGATTATAATAGATGGGGTTATTTGTTCTCAGGAGTGATCAAATATGCTTGACTTTTTTTGACAAATAAGACCTTTCGATTAAATAAATAAACAAGACATTGAAATGCTGCTGTTCTTTCAGTTGTTTGACATCAGTTTGTCTTGGCCGGAGCTCTCTATTCCGAGACCAAGGTTGTTTTTGCTGGCCCTTTTCATTCAGGTTTTTCGTTCTGTAAACATATCCCAGACAAACATTCAATATTTGCTTCTGAAAATGTTGACATGACAAAGATGCAGTTTGTAGAATCAGGTGCACATGAACCAGACACCAAAATCTCCATTGATTAATTTCTGTTCCTTTTCAAGGTCATTTTTATATTAATTGTGGACTTAGTGACAGATTGTTTATTTTTTACATTTGTCATCTCAGGGTCCTCGCCCCGGCCTTCATGCGTGCCCCTCCCTGTTGATTTTCAACAATGCCCTCCGATGTTCCACCTGTGCCTCATTGCCTCACGCCTTGTGTGTTTGGTTACAGCAGTTGCTCTTCCATGTGCCAGTTATCACGACAGTGCTATGTGTACCAATCCTTCCAGTCAGCCATTTTCTATCATACTTTTCCTCATTAGGGTTGCAGGAGAGCTGGAGCGTAACCCAACTGACTTTGGGGGAGAGGCACAGTGCACCCTGGACTGGCTTCCAGTCAATCACAGGTAAGGCTGGTTGATATTTCTATATATATCACAAGAGATGAGTAATCAATATCAATGGAAATTGGGTTCAGTATTATCCTGATCCGCTTATCCTCACAAGCGTCACGGGGCGTGCTGGAGCCAATCCCAGCTGACTTTGGGCAGCAGGCGGAGGACACCCTAAACTGGTTGCCAGCCAATCGGAGGGCACACATTGACGAACAATCATCTGTGCTCACACTCACACCGAGGGACAATTTAGAGTGTTTCATTAACCTGCCATGCATGTTTTTGGAATGTGGGAGGGAACCGGTGTACCCGGAGAAAACCCACCCCAGGCACGGGGAGAACATGCAAACTCCACACAGGAAGGCCGAAGCCGGAATCCAACCCTGCACCTCTGTACTGTGAGGCCGACATGCCAACCACTGGGCGACCCCACTCAATATTATATCCATACAAAAAAAAAAAATAATAAATCAGGACAGGAACCCCGACCAGGGAACTCTGCTCGCTGTCAACAGAGGCTACATTATGATGTTTAATTTGTGACACAATTACAAGGACCTGCAGAGGAAATTTAGAGGAACAAATGTGTGTATTCAATGCGCAAAAACCATTGCAGTGAACCTTGTCCGCCTAACAAGTGAAGACAGACATACAGAGTCACCGAAGAAGTGCGTGCATGTACGCATGCTGAATACAATACAAGTATGACTTAAAACTTAACTTTGTATGAATAAATTACCAGTCGCCTCAGTGCAACTCTTGCAATAAGATGACTGTATATTGTGCATACTAATACCTTCGGATGGATACATGGTGGAGCAGTAAAGGGCTTGCTTGCTTGCTCTAGTAAAAAATAATTTTTACTGCCGGATATTTTTAAACATTTTTTTTCCTCTTGATCGTAGTGCTTGTTTTAATTACATCCAATGAATAGTTTTTGTTTACTCAATAATGGTTTCTCTCATTTTAAATGAGTTGTTAAAAAAAAAAAGGATAATCTGTAAGAATTAATGCTTCACCGAGACCGATACTAGTATCAAGAGGGGCCCTGATGCTGTCATCAGTATCTGCAAGTGCTAACACATAACGCACCGATGTCTTTAAACGATACCAGTATAGATCTTTGAATGCAGCGTCTTTTGTCTCACGCTCGCACGAGACTCACTGATGCATGATCACGTGTGTTTAGTGCATGCCGAGCCAAACTATCACTATTGACCCTATTGCTTCTAATGTCATTTTACCCACAATACTTAGTTTCCGCCAGCATATTCAGGAGCCCGCACGCTGAAGGAAAATACAGAGAGAAGCCTTATCCTTTGTTAGCGTTATCGGTCTACTTATATCTAGTTTGGTGAGAAAGGCCCCGATAAGGATAGCTGTCCATTACAACGAAATACTAGGAGCAGTCGCTCGAAGTCGGAAAATCAAGTTGATTGCAGGTAAAGACGACAGAAAAACACCTGCACTTGGGAGTCTTACAACTGTAATTATATATATATACTGTAAATAATATATATATTAGTGTAATAATTATTTTGAGTCTCGATGGGGGAAGCATGTCTGCTGAATCTTTGTCTGGTGACAAATTTTGGTTGACAGAGTACGTATGTCGATCACTACTATAAAAGTGACCTTCAGCAGAGAAAAAAGTAACTTGTAGAAGTCAAGCATTTTGACGGCAACTTCAATGGCATCATGGGTCTGAGACCTATGTAACTAAATTACTGGAGATACTTCAAAAGTGATGATTTAAGTATGAATAATTTTACATCCAAGTGAGTATGCAGTCTTTGAAAAAGAAAATGTTCTTGTATTTTGTTTTTTCAAACGGCACATGGTTTTGGTGCGGAATCAGCATAGGCCGATACGGCACAGCCGGGATATTGGAATGGGTACTAAGGTACCAAAAAATGGTAGCGGAACAACACTAGTAATTGTCAATACTGTGTTGACTGAACTAAAATACTTTTTGTGAAACATTTTTCAGCTCCAGTATATCACCCAGCTCCACTAAGCACCACCATTTATTTAATCTTTCTATTGGCCCGTAGTAGTTTTACAGTTAAGGATTATGCGCAGTGATAATTTTACAGTTTACCCCTAGCGAGTCCCAGGGACTCGCTGATCAGAAAAGTACGAATCCCATTATGCATTTAGAGAGTCCCAAATTTCGAATTCTGAAATGGTCTACTTATTCAATTCATATCATATGATAATAAAACAAACAACAACATATACATACAATTATAAACAAATGCTGCAAAAATTTTAATAATTCAGTGGCAGGCCTGAGGATTTCGGAAATTCATGGGAACCGTTTTTGGGTTCCGTCAGATTCCCCAATGGGAAACCACGGTAACTAATTTGGGGTTCTGTAAACGTTCATCATGGGAACCCATTTTTCTATTTTGACTGGTATTCATAATCAAGAATTCCGAAACTCAAAAGTATCATGTTTCAAGGGTAAATGTTTGAAAACTATGCATTAACAATGAACATTAGATCAGCAACTGTGTACTCCAGGTTTATTCAAAAAAATAAATGGATCAAAATATGATGTACTCGTATGGCATCATGAATACAGCATACCACAAAATCAGAGTATTTTTTCCAATCTCACACTGCAAAGATTAACTTACTGGTAATCATTATTAATACAGCTAAGTATTGATGTGGCTTGACATCCTCTTCCCAAAACGATGCATGTATAATCTTCTATCAATTTGACGAAAGAATCTACCAACAGTTAACATTTGCATGACTACACCTTGTGACAAATGTTTTATTCCTGAAGTTACCATGCTACAACCAGTAAATTATAGAATAACCAAGACTGTTTCATAATATTTTTCATAGCGATTAGCCTATACATCTAATGACCAACTTGCCTCGTAATCGTGCCTCCTGTCGTATCTCGCTCTCGTGTTCTGTGCATACATCACAGGTGAGTTTAGTGATATGCCCTTCGGACGATTCATACGAAAAATCAGACTGGCATTTTCATTTCTTAAATGTCGTAATTAGTAGACCTTTGTGAGTTTTTTTCGCCACCATCTCTAACTTTCATCGCGCAATTCCTCAGTTGGCGGACTACAATAGCAACCCGCATGCACACATAACGTTATCTGTTCCGTCCCCCCCAACACTGAAAACAAAACAAAACAAAACAAAACGTAAGTAAATTAGAAGAAACACACTCACACACCACAAACACATACTGTACAGGCATAGTGAAATTGCGTTGATCACACAGGAGAGATTTGATCGCGTAACTTTTATGGTTAAACGATTTTTCGGTACCGTCAAAATGACGCCACGGTAACGATCGCTTCTGTGAAATCCTCAGGCCTGTCATAGTTTTTTGGGTTTTTTGTTTTGACTGAGAAATTTCCTTGCGTCCCAAAAACGCACATTATTCGGAACTGTGCGTCCCGCGGGAAAATTGTGCGTCTAGGACGCGGGACGCAGAGGTAACGAGATGGCCGTTATGCTAAAATAAAATTACCTAAATTCTGTCTTTTTTTTCTCCGGGTTCTTATTCACAACAGTAGAAAGTTGTAAAAGTATACACACACACACACACACACACCCCTGGAAAAATACGAAATATTTGTATCGTGATACACTTTTCAGCCATATCGCCCAACCTTAATCACAGGGGATATAAAAAGAAAATAACCATTCACACTCGTATTGACACCTATGGGAAATTTTGAGTCTTGCATGTATATAGAATGTGGGAGAAATATCATAATCTGACATTGTCTCAAATGTTGATAGCCCAGCCTACTCCCAGCATACACCAGTTGTTTACATGGACCTGTTTAACTTCCATCCATTTTCTGTAACGCTTGTCCTCATTCGGCTCATGGGTAAGCTGGAGCATATCATAGTTGACTTTGAGCAAGAAGTGGGGGACACACTGTACTCCACACCAGTCAATTGCTGGGTAAATATACACTAGACAGCCGACCATTCACTTTCAAGCACATACAAAC
This sequence comes from Hippocampus abdominalis, assembly GCA_018466805.1. NCBI lineage: Eukaryota > Metazoa > Chordata > Actinopteri > Syngnathiformes > Syngnathidae > Hippocampus > Hippocampus abdominalis. Next base: position 773,105 of record CM031696.1, read on the forward strand.
AACAAACAAAATCTCAACGTCATTCAAATAAAACTGTTTTTTAGTGTTCCAGGCATAAAAGAAAACTCTTAAGCCAAATGACTGTACATGTGAAACACTGGGAATATTCACATTGGGTGTAGAAGAATTTACTTACTGATGAGTACAGCTTTCCATCGCCATGCATGCAAAGGAACTGTGCAGTCTCAATGCCTCTGATGACAATACAGCCCGGATCCACAGGGCGAATCTCCAGCAGGCCTTTTAATCACATTTAATAAAGAGAGGAGAAGTAGAGGTCATGAGCGATATTAGTGGCAAACATCGCATTCTGCACATTAAAATTATGGACACATTACTTACTATGTAGACTTTGATCGGCCGAGCTGAGAATCCGTCCATCTTCATGAATCATCAGATGTACTCCTGCCCTGGCAGCATAGAGGTGCCGAAAGCGAACTGTCTCGCTCCAGCTGTTGTGTGAGGGGGATTCCAGGTTTGAAAGTGCTATATCAACAAATGCTACCACAACAAATAAATTAGCGACTAATATATTGACCTTATGTAGCAGAAGCATGATTCTTCAAGATCCCTGATCCTATCTGGTTTCTGCTATTTGTTCTTGTTTGACAGTATCAAGTACTCTTTTCTCTAGCCAGCCTTTTAAATGCGGCCCTTATCAGTTGCTGATAACCTTCTCCCCCAAATCCAATTCCAAGAAGCATTCCAACACACCCCTTCACAACGTCCAACTAAATCGTTGTTCTCATTGGCCTCAAAGAGGTCCAAACACTACAATCATTAAATCAAGCATGAACAGGATCCACCACCCCCTCCCTGTAAAAAAATAATTTAAAAAATCAAACAAACAAACAAAAACTAAGTGAATTACCATATATAACATCCCTCTTTCCAAAATGTATACATTTCTAAATTACTGGTAACTCAAATGCATTTGAGGGAAAACGGACTTTTAGGATTTGGGGGTTTAAATTAAACTTTTAGATGACAAAAAACATTTATATTTTGAAATTATGGCCATCTATGACCAATATTTGTTATGTGCTGGAAAAAAGGCAATCTTTAATAAAAATAATGTATTGTTCAGTGCAGAGTGCACCATTAGCACTCGCCAAATGTGGGTTAATTACATCACTGAGGGGTGATAAGCATTCTATATACGTTTTCCACGAAAAATGCAAATCTAAAAAAAAATTTGAAAGAAAAGAAAAAAAACGGATTTGCGAATCATGGGCACCAAAAATACAGTGGTCGACGGTAGTTTAAAGTTGTAATACCACTAATCACCACTTGATGGCAGACATGTTGCACTTTTACTGCTCTCTACTACAATGTGAGTAGGCCGAGTAACATTTTGTGGATTTGGAATGATATGCAGGAGAAACATGGTACCTGAGCAATATTAGAATTGTGAGTGAGTTAATGCTTGTGACAAAATACACAAAATTAGTTCTTGCACTTAATGTTGGTTTCTTGTTCAGCCGGTTTTGTGCTGTCCTTCAACGGTAATCTTGAAGCATGAGAGCCCTTTGCACTGGAAAAATAAATATTAGAGAATGTTCGGACAGTGGCTCTTTTAGACATGCAAATGTATTCCCAAAAAATGAAATATAGTAAGAGCATATATATGTCTGTATTTTGTGAAAATGTAAAAGAGCACTTTTTGTGAGGCCCCCTAGGGTGTATGTAATATATATATATATATATATATATATATATATATATATATATATATATATATATATATATATATATATGAATATATATAATGTATGGCATCTGTAAAAATAAAGCAATTGCAATAAGAGTAAGACACTACAGTATTATGTACTACAGTACTATGAGTATTGCCTGTACACAGTATTGCCTGCACAGAGTGTTTGCTCAATGGTTCATTCATGAAGTGTGACGTCTCTGCTGACAGAGTCAGCCAGAATGGCGGTGATAAGATGGAGGGGGTTTGTTTCTGTGGCTAGGACAATGAACTTAAAAGTTGAAACAATTAAGGACCGTGACATGTTCCTTGGTCATAAAGGGAGCATCCTAAATAAACGAGCAAAGACAACAGGCTCTAGTAGTTGAATTGTATTTTCATTGAGGAGCCGGTCCCTGCCGGCGTCCCTCTGGAATGGCCACTGCCTGAGCCGGGATTTCTGACGGAAATCAACTTCTCTGACCCAGCCATTATGGTTGAGTATAGATTTTTATTTTGGTCACATGCTGATGTCAATGCTGAAGTCTTCTGAAATGCCATGCACACTCCCACTCTCTTGTGCCTGTTTTCTCATAGGGAATGTTATGAATTATCATACTTACTTATTAGATATGCATTGCTTACATATAAAATACCTTTGTGTTTTGATATCCCCCAAAAGCCTTTAGGTGGGCAACGTCACCCCTCCATGTGTTTTCCAGAGCAAGATGGTCAACTCAAAATACAATTAACATTCTCTCCTACACTGGGAAAGATCTGATTATGTTCAAAGAGGAAGGATATGGTTCAAATCATACTAATTGTGGACAGTTGTTGGCCTTTCTGGATAACAAGATTTTCAGGCCTGGTCACTTGTTGTCTTCTCCTCAAGCGATGCAGAGTCCACGTCACCCTCAAATGATATCAAATGGTCCTGTTCAAATCCTGATGTCCATATCATATGACCATCGAATGAGTTCTCAGAGCACACTCCATCCATGCGGATCACATGTGTCAGCGCTAATAAAATTTACTTCAATGAAAATGCATCAGCGGCCCGGTAGTCCAGTGGTTAGCACGTCGGCTTCACAGTGCTGAGGTACCGGGTTCAAATCCAGCTCCGGCCTCCCTGTGTGGAGTTTGCATGTTCTCCCCGGGCCTGCGTGGGTTTTCTCCGGGTGCTCCGGTTTCCTCCCACATTCCAAAAACATGCATGGCAGGCTGATTGTGCACTCTAAATTGTCCCTAGGTATGAGTGTGAGCGTGGATGGTTGTTCGTCTCTGTGTGCCCTGCGATTGGCTGGCAACCGGTTCAGGGTGTCCCCCGCCTACTGCCCGAAGACGGCTGGGATAGGCTCCGGCACCCCCCGCGACCCTAGTGAGGATAAAGCGGTTCGGAAAATGGATGGATGGATGGAAAATGCATCCTGCCTGATTGGCACACCGACCGCAAGCTCATCATGCAGATGCCTCTCCAACTTCGGATAGCCATTCGTAAGAACCCTCAAATTCAACTGAAAACAACCCATATGGCAGCAACTACAAAATTATTTTATTGCTGCTGCCTGCTTGATACATGAAACAGCAGTGCAACATTAAAAAAAAAAAAATTATAATTATAAAATTAAACACGCAACCGCCTACAGAAGGCCAACACATCGAACAAATCAAACATCACACATTGCAGGAACGTGAACCTGCAGAGTCCGAAGTGTAAAAATGAGCCTATTATTTAGTTTCTAAATTAACATAAACGTAAAAATTAAATGATGAGGCTAACAAATTTTGACATATGCAAGATGTAAATACACCAGAATGTGATCCACAACCTAGAAAAGCAAAAAAACAAAAGCTAGATAAAGAAGCCACCTTCTGCACCTACAGCTGCAGTTGGGAAGTCCCACTGCACAAAAATCAAGTTAAATAACAAAACAAATCAACATGTCACATTTGTCCCCTTGAACTCAGTGGAAGGCACAATTGTCAGCCTCACTATCCAAGTATTTCCTCACACTGTCAGGTCGTCCCAAAGTCAATGTCACACACCATGTTGCTCAAAGTCTCTCCTGTTCAGTGCGGGTACAGACGTGTCCACCGACATTATTGCGACAGGCCTTCTCCAAATGACTTTTTTGGATTGACAACAATGCCCCATATTATTCCAATTTTATCAAAACACACCTAAAGTAAAAAGTGATCATCTTGAAGCATGAGAGCCCTTTGCACTGGAAAAATAAATATTAGAGAATGTTCGGACAGTGGCTCTTTTAGACATGCAAATGTATTCCCAAAAAATGAATACATTTTGATATCCCCCAAAGATTCAGTGTGTCCCATTTGTTTAAATATATGTATACTTTGAGGTGAAAGGAGTCTGCCCTCATCTCACCCTGAACTCTAATTATTCTTACCATTTCCATTCCATGTAATTTCTAGCATGCTACATCTCTCAATAAAACAATTCAACACTTTTTTCTTCATTGACCCATATTCGCAAGACATAAGTGCACTTAGATGCCTCTCTCTCTCTCTCTCTCTCTCTCTCTCTCTCTCTCTCTCACACACACACACACACACACACTAAAAATCAAGTCTCATGCCAGGTGGCAGCGTTCTGTAAAAATACTGTTGAGATGAAAAACATGCTTTTTTAATAGTCCGTTACGAAAATACAGTATTTGGCTACACTCTGGCCTTGTTATTGTTATTGGCCTGAAAGCAGTTACGAACAATAGGACACCATCTCACCAAGCAGTGAACAATAAGGGACTTTCCACACCTGCCCATCTCTACCAGTAACTACCCTATCCCCACCCCCACCCTCATCTCCTGCCCTGGAGATCCATGAACAGGACGTGAGACGGCTCTTCAAGCAGCAGAAGATTAGGAAATCCACGGGAACCGACAAAGTGTCCCCCTCCTGCCTGAAAGTCTGTGCTGACCAGCTGGCTACGGTCTTCACACAAATCTTCAACAGATCCCTGCTTCAAACAGTCTACCATCATCCCAGTTCCCAAGAAACCAGCAACATCGGAACTGAACGACTATAGGCCTGTCACTCTGGCGTCTGTGGTCATGAAGTCCTTTGAACGCCTTGTGCTGAACCACCGAAAAAACCCCACCAGAACCCTGCTGGACCCTCTTCAGTTTGTCTACGAGACAAACAGGTCTGTGGAGGATGCAGTCAATATAGGGCTGCACTACACACACTGTAAAAAACGACTAGTCACATTTACTTAAAAAAATATCGCAAGTATTTGCACTCACTCCAAGTGAGTACATTTCACTGCTCATATTTCGAGTATATCCCACCCATTAGATTCAAGTAACATTTCCAAGAAACTAAAGATTGTAGGTAGGAAAATATTAAGTAACTCTTAGTCAACTCAATTGTCAAGTTACACACTGTCATTTAGTAAAGTGCAACTCGTGTAATCAGGTAACCAATGCGTAGAATTAAGTAAACCTTAAATATATATTCTAATAAAGTAACTGCTGTAATTAGGTAATCAACGTGAAAGAATTAAGTAAACCGTAATGAAATAATGACCAATATGGTGCAAATAGGTAGTTGTAACTTAATTATACATATCTCTTTACCTCATACATCTAAATACTTGTTACCAAGTGTGTTACAATTAATGTGACAATATTCAATTTTCCAATGCAATGGTTTATTCACCATACCCATGCATCACAGACATAAACATTGCATTTATGTGGAAAGAATACAAATCACAAACATCGAGTCTGGGTATCTGGTTAACACAATTATCTTGTAAAGGCAACATCACTCTTTTACACAGAAATTATACAATATACAGTAATACAAAATAAGATATATTACTTACAATTATAACTCAACAAGATAGTCATCTTTATGAAAGAGGACACAAATGCATGTCACATTTACAAGATACCCCCCAGAAAAATAAACATCTGGCAGCAATCTAGCCCCATACAAATGTCTAAAGCCCAGTATAGGAATATTGTGTTATACTGTACTGTCAAATCATTTTCTTACCTTGAACTAAATCAATACATTGATCTTCATATTGTCAATTTTAATACACTAATGCACCAAAATGTGCGCAACCGCATTTGACGATACCTTATGAATTACAGGTAGAAAACAGAGGAACATCAGCCAACAGGTTACAACAAGTAAAAATAAATAACAGGTGAGGGCTTGAGTCACTGTCTGAGGGTGCGTGATGTTGCTTCATGACAACATCTTCACCCTCAGATTGTGGAATTTAGAGCTTCACTGCGTTCGGTTCAACCAAAAATTTCTGAAATGCCTCAAAGGTGTAGCGCAGTGGAGTGGGGTAGGCCAGGTTGAGGGCGCAGATCACCACCATCAACAGCATTCAGGCTTTCGCTGTGTCACCGCATGCAGGCAGTATCTCCTGTCCTTCTACAAGGACGGAGACGTCTACTGGATCCTCTCTCTCAGCCCCATGAACCACCAGGATCTTGAGGGTATGCTCAGCTGCATTGCTGCGATTGTCCTGCTACATGCAATTAACAAGAAAAATAGAAACGTTTCAATCATTTGAATTAGCGGACATCTTTCTTCATCGGCACACAGTCATGAACTAATATCAAATAAGCATGTTTACCATGTTAAATTACCGGTATACAATGCATCTCGTCATCTTACAGACTCTTCCAATGTCATTGTAATGTCCATATTCAATACCAAGATGAATTGCCATGGCCAGTAAATGGCACCAAAGACTTGGAACTAGACTGGCTAAATGGCACCCATGACAGATGAATGACAAGCTGGTCACACCAAATGCACTGTACCCTGTTCAAATAAAATCATGTATTACCCAGCAGTCTTCAAAAAAGTCATCCTCCTCCTCCTCCGCGTACAGTATGAGAGCACAGAAAACTGCTTCACGTCTTGCTTCAGTGCTTAGGTTCTGTATAGAGATTACCGTAATATTGTGTCAATACAATGAACTGTCAGGGTGAGAACATACAGCAGTCGCATGTGCCAGACATTATTTCCAGGATTAAAGAATATGATATGGAACTGGCCAAAATAGTGAAATGAAAAGGGAGGGCAAATTCTGTAAACCACTCCAATCTCCCTTTCACCGCATACAGTTTTGTGTTAATGTGATTAATCACGTACAGTACAATACTCATTAGACATTTTAAAACAAAAATGGTGTAAGTCATGTTTTACACTCACCAAAACTGATTATAGACACACAGCAAGAAACCTTTAAAAGAAGAGAGAATTATATTAAAACAATGGCCTGTTTGAGTGGAGGGGTGAGGGGGTTATGTTGTGTACAGGTATTGTGAATACTGTTCTGCACCTATCTAAAGAATGACTTGCACGGACCAAAACCTACAAAAGAGAAAATGTGTCATATTGAACTTAGCTCATCATGTTGGCTTGCAATTTAGATCAGGCTCTATTTTGAGGAAGCATTATTTTGACTACACTATACCAAGATATATTTAGAGATGATTGTGCTCGATGGTTAAGATGGGAAGAAATGATTACATTGGCTAACATGAGCTATTGCTGCTCGACACATCGACATAATTGTTGGCCACGCGATTACCGATGCCATTCCTGGCGTGTGGTCACACCTGCTCTTCATAAAAACTCATTGGGTCACACCCAGGGGTGTAGTGGGCGTGGTACGCGGGGGTACGCCGTCCACCCACTTCTCCCAACGCCACATACAATTTTAATTTAGGTTTTAGCCTTGCACTGTCTGCGGGTTATTGAAATGTTTGTTGATCATTGTTCTAATGCGAGTTATGCTAAATAACGTTGGCCTGTGATTATTTTGGAGTAGTAAAACATAAAATTTAACGTCAGTTCAACTGGTGTTGTAGCCTATGATTGATGTTCTGTATGTATATATAGAACATCCCCGAATCGCGTACACCCACTTAAAAAATCCCCGAATCGCGTACACCCACTTAAAAAATCCCCACTACACCACTGGTCACACCAAGTACTTCAGTGATATCACCATAGTATAGAAAACTGATTGAAGTCAGTTTACAAGACTCGCGGCAAGTTAACTTTGGCAAGCTTGATGAATGCAACGGTTTATCGCCAATTAGTTAAATAAGGACACCCACCCGAATGAAGTGCTTCTTTCTGACTCAATGAAGTCGTCCAACTGTGGGCGGGGCCTGTGGTGTGAATCTCCTCCTTCGAGTGGATGACGCATGCGTGACTCACGTGCTGCCTTCAATGAGCGTGCGCATTCAAATTGAAGTCAATTTAAGTAAAATGTACTTTGGTTTCTTTGTTTTATGCGTCGTGCCTTTTAATTGTGTAAATGTTATGAGCAACTTTTGAGTGAATGTTACTCTTGTATTACAGTTTGTTCAGTGCATGAATACATTGTGTTGTATTTACACCATTATTTAGAGTTATCATCTAAACTCCAATTTATATGTAGATATTATTAACATTTAGTAGATGTAATTTACGACACCCAAAAATTCTTTTTTACAGTGCAGGGATGAGAGTGGCTGGTGATTAAATATCTCAAAATCAGCCGGGGGAATGGGGGGGTCGCAGGCAACGCCCGGGATGGGGGCCCAGAGGGCAAAGTCCCGGGAAGCTAATTGGTTTTAGAGATTTTAAAGCCTTAACACCATTAATTTTATCAATGAAATGTTACAATTTTTGTTGAAATACCATTCCCTATTTGCTTACAAAATTGGCACTTTATACTAAACATGCTAAAGATGAAGTAAAAAGCTGTTGATTTTTATTCGTGAATGAAGTACTGTTTACTATCTACATTTTGTGTTGAAACTTTCACAGAAAAAAAAGACACAAGCACAGACAATGGTTCCTCTTTACTGGTTCCTACTGGGGACACCGTCAGCTTTCTATCAACCAGTCCCTTCGAAACTTGTTTTTCAGATCCGTACCTATCTGACGCACGTTAGCTTCGTCATGAGTCTTGATAACATTCGGCATTAGTTTAATACAGACTACATCCGAGTAATTTCAATACACTACATCCCTCGTGCAAAACCATTCAGAATTCGCGGAAAGGGGGTTTAGGAAGGCGAACACGGATTGGTTGTGATACTGCATTTGCCGATATAGCAACCAATCACAACAAGTAAGACATTGGTTTTAGCCCATATATGAAGTAACAACAAACTAACGCTTCGTGAGAAAAAATGGTATTCGAAATGGATGCTTGCAAACTTTATTTGTAAACATTACGAGTCCCGAGTTTGTAGTAAGTAAGTCCGGCAGCCCAGAAATAACACCAGACCCCCCCCCCCCCCCTAAAATTTTCTCAACGGATTTGGAACAATATAAAAAAGGTCCATTTTTACTGGCGGAAAAATCTCATCCCTGACTACATCCTTGAGTACCTCGACAGCACAGGGAACTATGCAAGGATCCTGTTTGTGGATTTCAGCTCTGCGTTCAACACCATCATCCCGGAACTCCTCACCCCCAGACTTCTCCAGCTCGTTGTGTCCCCAACGATCTGCCAGTGGATCCTCAGCTTACTGACGGGATGGACACAACAGGTGGAGCTGGGAAGAACATCATCATCAATACATCACAGTCTCCCAGGACATGAAGTGGGAGGACACCAACTCCATCCTGAAAAAGGCCTAGCAGAGGATGTACTTCCTGAGGAAGCATGGCCTGCCACAAGAGCTGCTAAGACAGTTCTACACGGCAGTTATCAAATCAATCCTGTGTTCTTCCATCACAGTTTGGTTTGGAGCCAACACAAAAAAGGACAAAATCTGACTGCAAAGGAGAGTTAGGACTGCGGAAAAAAATCATTGGCACCGCCCTACCCACTCTTGAGGACTTGCACACCGCAAAAACTAAGACAAGGGCACGTAAAATCCTCCTGGACCCCCCATCTTTTCCAGCTACTCCCCTCAGGCAAGTGCTTCCGATCCATGTGCACCAAATCCAGTTGACATTCAGCTTCTTCCCTCAAGCAATTAGCTTCCTAAACAGTAACCCAAATCTATCGTGGCTCTTCACAATTTTGCACACCCCTGTGGACCAGCATTACCACAACAATCATTGTAGCTCCAGTTCTGTACTTACTTGAACCATTGTCAGTGATCTATTTTCCACAGCACCGGACACTTTAAAGGACTTTCTGTGCAAATGCACTCCTAAAGTTGTTCTACAAATACTGCTACTGGTAATTTAAAATGGTGACGATTATCTGCACCAACTGCACAAATGTCATAGTATTGTGTTCTACCATTGATCTCTTTAGCACTGCTTGATACTTTGCACATTGCCTCACAGCTGTCATTGGTTGCTACTGCACGACGGTACCTGACATTACGAAAAGTCTTTTGATACTTATTTGTCATGTTCTTGTTTATCGTAGTTGCTAGTTATTGATAGTACTCATGTAGCCTGTACTACATATTAACCATAAGACAAAAAAAAGACCAAATATGTACATTGATATATCATACTGCTTTTTAAAAATTATTTTAAAAAAACATTTAGAAGTATTTTCCAGTTAGATTACACCGCATCTACTTAGCGATATAAGGTGGTTCAGTCAACGCATGAGTCTAGGAGGTGACCATCCCTCCCCATACCCTCTATGTAGTCAGCTTATTACCATCCAATGAAGCTGCTCCCGTCGGCTGGATGTTGCTGAACTACTAACTCCAAATAGCAGGACACCAGTATCAGAAGGCCAATAATGTCGATATCTTCCACATCCTCTACGGACAGGATTGTCCTGCACACCATTCTCTATTTCTGCCAAGGATCTAAGGCAGGGGTGTCCAAACTTGGTCCTTCCGGGCCACTGTCCTGCCTGTTTTCCAGCTCTCACAGGGGAAACACACCTGATTCAAATAATCTGGATTATTCTAATGTTACTTCAAAGGTGTCTGATCATCTGAATCAGGTGTGTTGCAGCCGGGAGATCTGAAAAACAGGCATCCCAGTGGCCCTCGAGGCCCGGAGCTGGACATGTCCCCAGCAACACATGTCCCAGAGGAGCAAAAAGGCTCCCCAATGCCTGCTATTTTATTCATAGTAGCGGAGAGTCCATTTGACATGGTTTGTTTTTCCAGAAGAAAAAATATATATAGCTGGAGGGTAGAATAATTGAGACAGAAGACAGCACATTTTACCAAGTCAGCAAGCAGGGAAGTAAGGGGTAAGGGAGCAGGAGCAGAGGAAAAAGCATCCACCTTCCTCAAGAGCCAAGCAGAAAAGTAAGGCGGGTTTTAAGTAATCCCATTGTGTATTTGAGGTATTCTTTTTTTCTTGTTGGAGGAAATTGGAAGAAGAGTTGGGCCTCACAGTAAAAGTGACAGGACAACAAGCCTCCAAAAACTGGGGGAATCTAAAATACAAGGTGGTTTTCCAGCCCTACCCCCAAAATGCTGTTGTCAATTTTGAAAAGGTTATTCTCAACTCAACTCAACTGTATTTATAGAGCACTTTCAAACAGCCATCGCTGCATACAAAGTGCTGTACATGGAGCAACTAACATATACAACAGTAAAGCAACAAATCGGTAACACAGACTACTTAGCTTCTTCAAGGAAATATGAATGCCCAAAACAAGTAGTTATTCAGCACTCTTGCTTTATGAAGTCTATGGCCACATGACAATATATTGATGGAATTGGCACTGTTGTCAACATCTATTTTATTTTTTTAACCTTCACTCTATTTGGATTCTGCATACTATTGCTCCCCATTTACACATGAATTCTGTCATTCTCCCCAAGCAGACCAGAAGGATCACTGGTCACAAGATGCAAAGCTGACATCCTGAGAAACAGAGGGTGATTGGGAACAACATCACCACGAGGACTTAATATATCATGAGGAAGAACAAAGGCATCATGATAAGAAGTTGGATATATTGTTGAGGGGGTGGGGGAAATGGTGGACAAAATGCAAACACTAGTTTACTGATACCGGTGTTTTATGTATATTTGCACAGGATACATATTTGTATTAGGTAACTGACAAACTCTGTTCTTTCAATAAAGAGTTAAGGAGCTAAAAAAAATAAAAGTAGCAATTGTGTAGAATGAATGCACCTTAACTTGTGATCGTATACATTGGCTGTAATTTCAAAATACCAGTCAACTACAACAGTGCTTAGCTGTAAATTGCCGGGCAATTTTAAATTGCACTGCATGAATAATGGTAACGGGCGGCCCGGTAGTCCACTGGTTAGGACGTAGACTTCACAGTGCAGAGGTACCGGGTTCAATTCCAGCTCCGGCCTCCCTGTGTGTTGTGACCTGTGTATGTTCTCCCTGGGCCTGCGTGGGTTTTCTCTGGGTACTCTGGTTTCCTCCCACATCCCAAATACATGCATGACAGGTTGATTGTCCCTAGGTGTGAGTGTGGGCGTAGATGGTTGTTCGTCTCTGTGTGCCCTGTGATTGGCTGGCAACCAATTCAGGGTGTCCCCCGCCTACTGCCCGAAGACAGCTGGGATAGGCTCCAGCACCCCCTGCGACCCTAGTGAGGATAAAGCGGTTCGGAAGATGAATGAATGAATGAATGAATGAATGAATAATGGTAACATTTGTTTGAAACAAGTAAGTCAAATATTTTCCTAATTTTTCCATTGGAGTAAATTGAACCTGGCTGGGAGTATTAAAAAAATTTTTTTTTTTAAAAGGCCCACACATGAGCATTTAACCCAGATCCCACAAATGCAATATTAATTAGGATATTACTTTTATTATTACTGTATAGAACATTTTGAAGAGGAGGACTCAAAGTGCTTTAAGTGCTTGAAAACCAGAGTAACAAACATTTGACACACAAACACAAGACACACACACATACACGCAAAGGATGGACTAACCTTCCTTTGCGTGTATGAAGAAAACCTGCCTAAATACATTAAATATGTTAACAGATTTTTTTTTTAATGTCTACAAAAAAAGCAGCTTTTCACTCAAATATGAGTGAATTCCACGATTTTGGGGCAACAGTCCGTTGCAAGCCTCTACAGTATCGCCTTGACAAGGTTTGGGAACGAACCAGATGGAGTGCGGATCCCACAAGTGCAGACTCAAAGTACGAAACAGAAATATTTACTAGTATAAAAGGGAAGGACCGACAAAGTATAAACAGAAATCGCTGGTGACAAAGAGCCAGGAAAACTAAATATGAACCATAAGCGCTTGCTAGTGATGGGTCCAGCAACACCGATGCCTCGACGCATGCGTCGAGCTCAAAGAGCAATCCACGTGTCGGTGCGTGTGCTGCTTCGTGACGATCACGTGACCAACACATGAACTGCGTCGAATCAGTCCAGGCTGTGTCGACTCAATCCAGGGGGCGTTGTCGCAGCAAAAGCCTGCCACACAGTGTTAATAAGGAAGTGCGTCTAGCGACACGATGCCACCTGCCGAAACAAGCCAGACCTCACCCTCGCTCGAATAAAAATATATATTTGGGCAAAAAGGAAAACACACAGATTATCAGAAAAACGTGTCCGTCTGACTTCGAGCATCATGCTAGGCTAGCTTAGCTGTTGTCGTAGTTCAAAGCTTCTTTAATATGTGACGTGGGTTGCGTTGGTGCCGTGAGTACGTGCTCGCACTCACGCGCGCACAACAGAGAGCAGCGGACTATCGACTGCTGAGGTGCGCTTCATTCGAGTGACGTTGCTACAGTACGTGCATATTATGGAGCAGCTTCCGGACAAACGCAAAATGTCCGCCGTGTAGAGCCATTTTGATCTTCTTTTGGAGAATAAGGTATTTATTCTTGTCTCACCAAGTGCCTCTCATTTTTGACATGTCTTATTCCATTGTCTTATTCCATTGTGTCTGTGTTCTCCACAGCAGGGGAAATAGCATGCATGAAACGCAACAGACTGAAATTTAAAAAACTGGAGCATCTTATTTTTCTCAATAAAAATATGTGAAGACACAGCCCACAAGCATCCTCATTCACATGATTTTCACATTATTGAAACACATTGAATGATACAATATGAATGCATGGATGTGAATGATATTGGATACACTTCATCATCAAATCAGTCAGTTCAGTCTGTCAAGTGGGTTGGCTGCAGGGATTTTGAAGGTCCAGCAGGTGGCAGTGGTCAGCGACACAGTATCAGCACAGTATCAACACAGTGTGTCAGTGTGTCGACACGCCTCATGAGGCCTCATGGACCCATCACTAGCGCTTGCAAATGGCAAACTCAGTTTGACACCCAAACATGCACAAAACAAAATGGCAAAAGCCCAATCACACAAAACTCAAATCAGAGAAAAATTAAAACTAAAATACTTACAGAACCAAGAACTATCATGAGAGGCGAGACAAAGAACGTAAAGTCCAGAAAAATCTCTCTTGAGCACATCAGTAAACAAGGGCAAAAATCCAACAGTGACTTGGCAACTTGACAATCCTTAAATACTAGGCAAGGCTTGATGAGGCATGAGCAACAGGTGCACCGCAGAAGAGGAACACCCACCGCTCAAGCGTGTTTTGAAACAAAAATACAGACAGAGCAAAACCATAGTTTTCCATCCATCTTCCAATCCGCTTTATGTGTGCTGGAGCCTATCCCAGCTGTCTTTGAGCAGTAGGCGGGGGACACCCTGAACCGGTGGTCAGCCAATCATAGGGCATACAGAGACAAACAATCATCCGCGCTCACACTCACACCACAGGATAGCGTAGAGTGTCCCATTAACCTGCCATACATGTTTTTGGAATGTGGGAGGCAACCTGGAGAAAACCCAAACAAGCCCGAGGAGAACATGCAAATTCCACACAGGAAGGCCGCAGCCAGGATCGAACCACGGACCTCTGCACTGTGAGGTCGATGGACTACCGTGCTGCCCTGCCATCAGTTTTTGTGTGTGAGAAACATGAAGGAAAAAGTGGTCAGCAGTGACAATGTAATTACATCAGACTATCAATTTTAGTGAGCTTTTGACATTTCACCTTTTTAAGCAGGAATAAAACTCATCGGAATGCAAATAATATAATTAATAAATCATTTGCCATCTTAATGAAGAAATAATAATATGCTTTACTTTCAGGTTATTTTTTTGCAAAACAGTAAACTTTAAATATTGATACAATACAATACATCCTGATTTATATCGCACTTTCACAACAGCTGCAGCTATAACAAAGCCCTGAACCAAACAGTTAACATAAAGTAAAATAATAAAACACAACACATAACATAAAACACGGACAGTGGTGCAATCCTAACCATTTTTCCCTCATACACTTTGTTAGGGTTAGCTAAGTTTAAAAGTCAACACGAAGCTGTAGCATCCATTGACGAAAAAAAGATATTGGTTCACTTCTCCTGTCCCATGTAAATCCATTTCATATCCAAGCGGTGACTCTCAGTTCCAAATACGCATCTTTGATAGATGATTACACCGTCGCAGAGAAAATATTTTGGAGCACTGGTATTAACCATGACAGAAATATGATTTGTATTCATTATTATTATTATGATTTATTTTCTTTTTTAGACAGCTGTAGTATAAACCTTACATTGGGTGGTAGTTTTATAAATTTGGTTAGCACTGTGCATGCTCAAATGTTGAGAAATTTTCATGATAAATATTACATAAAATTTCACCAAATACATTCATCCATGTTTTATTTGTGTACAGGGTAAAGTCTACAAATTGGAGTGAGCACACTGGTAAAAACACTGGGTCACTCCACACTAAAAAAACAACAGACTTCTTTCTGTTCTTATCACCATTCTGGCCTGTGTTTCCGATGCACTGCCGAGCATTTACATACAAGTTAAACAGTAACGAAAAACAAATAACGCCATAAACCAAATGCAGATTGAGCCACGGAATTTAGATGCTTAACCATTTTAAGATAATGTTGATGCTTGTCATGGTTACCATACATGTATGAAAATTGTATTCAAAAAAGCAGTTTGTCAGAATTTTGTCAGAAAAATGATATTTTAAATATTAGTACATATGGTTCATATCTTTATGTTCTCTGAGCTACCATTTTCTCTTCTGCCAAGAATGAACCGAGCAAACCCTCTCTTTTAACCCTTTCAGGGACAGCGGTTACTACAGTGGACAGCTTATCATGTTATCAGGTTACAGGTTATCATTATTGGTGCATGAAAGGGTTAAAACACCCATGCACACAGAAAGACACACACAAACACTCAGACACACACACACACACACACACACACACACACACACACACACACACACACACACACACGCACGCCATGAAATCACTGTTTCTTCTTTTAGCCAGTCAGACCACTCCATAAATTGACTCAAAAATTGAAACAAAAATCTGAAGTAAAGAACTCCTAAAATAGGACTAGTTTACTCAATTAAAATCCTCAAAAGTCTCTAAGCACATTTCTTTTAAATAAGTCATAGGTTAATTCCCAGACCCAATCAATCCACAAGCCTTAATAAGTCTTAATTGCAGCTTATTTTGGGGCTGCTGAAACAAATCAATCGTTCACTCTTTCTTTTTCTCTCATTCTCTGCTGTGAATTAAAGCTGTCTACCAGTATTTCAGTATCACTTACCTAAATGTCCCCTTTGGCCTTCCTTTTTGCCTGCTAACTGGTGGATTGATTTCCAGCAATCCATATCCATACTCCCCCTTCTCGGGCTGGGCCATTTTCCATCAGGCTAACGATAGACTGACCCACAATATCGTTTCAGTTATTAATTTTTTTTAAGGTACTTGACTGGGTTAGCGTCTATTCCAGGGACTGATGAAAACCCATTTCCGTCCTTGCTTAGTCCATCCTTTGCGTGTATGTGTGTGTGTGCGTGTGTGTGTGTGTGTGTGTGTGTGTGTGTTATTCTTCACCGGGTCAAGTACTGTACATTTTTTTCCATATGTATTAGTGTGTGGTTTTTTCTTCTGCATCCTGCTTAATCATGCGCATACGTGTGAAGTTTTCAATGCCGGCAGGCAGTGTCCAAAAGTTCATTTCACCCTACTCGAGCGAAATGAGCCAACGCCAATTGTTGCCTTCAAACGCGACACTGGTCACCCAGCTGCGCTAAACTGAATTGGGAATGCATGAAGCACAGAGAGGTGTGTGTGGATTTATTTATTCAACACAACATCTGACTCCCGATCTCTGCTGCTGTGGAGAGGGTTTTTTTCAACAGCCAGCGACATCCTCTGGCCAAAGAGGTCAGCTCTGGCCCGTGCCAGTTTTGACAAGCTGGTCTTCCTGAAGGGGAACATGTTCCTTTTGGGGTACCCCACCTACACCGACACCTACCTGAACCATTGGTGAAAGGACACTTTGATTCTCTCCTCTCCACCCGATTCCAGCGAAACCTTTGAAGTTTACTCTGTCACCCAAGCACTGAATTCTATCCTTAGTGATCGGACAACACTACAGTAAATTAATTTAGCAAGTAGCATGGCTTCTTCCCTCTGATAATTGCTCTTTGTAATTTCTTCGTGAGAAGTTTTGTTTATTCGCCTCCATGGAGACGAGTTGATGGAGGCTGTGATTCCTGGGTTGGGAGCGAACCGTAAACGTGTTTAGCAGGCAGTAGTCGAAGCTTGTTGCTAAACTTGCTATCGCTATTAACTATTAACGGAGTCCCGCCTTGATCTGCCGACGACCGGGCTTCAAGTGACATAAGTAGCTCAATGACCGTTTTGGGTCTGTCACGAAATAATGAGAAATAATATCATTCTCAATGTTTTGCGTTTTGCTAAGGCTCAAAATAGAAAACTACTTTGTGTAGGTTGAAGTCGTACCCAGCATGCCTTGAGTTTTTTTTAATAGTTATTAATAATTATGTATTTGTTGTTGTTGGTTTATTCATTAACAAGGCAGTGGTATTCATCATTTGCTTTCACCTACCTCGTAATTTATTACTTTTCATTGACTCTTAGATTTAATTTTGCACTTTTTGGAAGGCGGCCCGGTAGTCCAGTGGTTAGCACGTCGGCTTCACAGTGCAGAAGTACCGGGTTCAATTCCAGCTCCGGCCTCCCTGTGTGGAGTTTGCATGTTCTCCCCGTTTTCTCCCACATTCCAAAAACATGCATGGCAGGCTGATTGATCGCTCTAATTTGTCCCTAGGTGTGAGTGTGGGCGTGGATGGTTGTTTGTCTATGTGTGCAATGCAATTGTCTGGCAACCAGTTCAGGGTGTACCCCGTCTCTTGCCCAAAGACACCTGGGATAGGTTCCAGCACGCCCTTGACCCTTGTGAAGATAAGTGGATTAGAAAATGGATGGATGTGTGTGTGTGTGTGTGTGTGTGTGTGTGTGTGTGTGTGTATACACACACACATATATATATATATATATATATATATAAGGCGGCCCGGTAGACCAGTGGTTAGCACGTCGGCTTCACAGTGCAGAGGTACCGGGTTCGATTCCAGCTCCGGCCTCCCTGTGTGGAGTTTGCATGTTCTCCCCGGGCTTGCGTGGGTTTTCTCCGGGTACTCCGGTTTCCTCCCACATTCCAAAAACATGCATGGCAGGCTGATTGAACACTCTAAATTGTCCTTAGGTGTGAGTGTGAGCGCGCATGGTTGTTTGTCTCTGTGTGCCCTGCGATTGGCTGGCAACCAGTTCGGGGTGTCCCCCGCCTACTGCCCGAAGACAGCTGGGATAGGCTCCAGCACCCCCCGTGACCCTAGTGAGGATAAAGCGGTTCGGAAGATGAATGAATGAATGAATATATATATATATACACACACACAATATCAGAATCATCTTTATGTAGAACACACAAGGAATTTGTCTCCGGTATAACACGCTGCATTAGTGTCATCATAAAAAAGGACATGACAAATAAATATGGAAAAATAAGTATGGAAGGACATTTTCGTAATGTAAGTGAACCGTTGTGCGGTGGTACTACCCAGCGACAACTGTGAGACAATGTGCAAAGCATCAAGCAGAGCTAAAGTGATCAGTGGTAGAATACAATACTATATATATATATATATATATATATATGTGTGTATGTAGGGCGGCCCGGTAGTCCAGTGGTTAGCACGTCGGCTTCACAGTGCGGAGGTACCGGGTTCGATCCCAGCTCCGGCCTCCCTGTGTGGAGTTTGCATGTTCTCCCCGGGCTTGCGTGGGTTTTCTCCGGGTGCTCCGGTTTCCTCCCACATTCCAAAGACATGCATGGCAGGCTCGTTGGGCACTCTAAATTGTCCCTAGGTGTGAGTGTGAGCGTGGATGGTTGTTCGTCTCTGTGTGCCCTGCGATTGGCTGGCAACCAATTCAGGGTGTCCCCCGCCTACTGCCCGAAGACAGCTGGGATAGGCTCCAGCACCCCCCGCGACCCTAGTGAGGATGAAGCGGTTCGGAAAATGGATGGATGGATGGATGTGTGTATGTATATATATATATATATATATATATATATATATACAATACATATATGTACACAAAACGTCGACACACTCCTGTTCAAATACCAACTTTTTTTTAGATCCAGATAACACATTATGAAACATTTGACATCATTAATGTGACCTATAAAGACCAGAGAAATTCACAAACAAATTGGCCTAGAGTTACAAAAAAATGCAAGCTTATTTTGAAAAAGAAATGGGTCATTAAAATCAAAGTCCCACTTGAGAGACACTTGAAAAATAGAAATGACCACATACGGAATAACCACATACATGTCAATTGGTGAACACTACACTTTTACGGTCAAACAGGTTAAACCACTCCAAATCACCAGAGAGGGCCAGGGGGTGGCTTCATCGGATTAGCAGTAGCTCAAAGAAATTCATTTGAATTTGCAAAAATAGTGCTATATTTGATGAAAAACGTTCAAAAGTCTTTGTTCTGTCTTTTTCCAATGAGATCGTGTTTTGAGAGGAAAGCTGCTGCTACAGTACTTCCATACCGATCGCGTCACTTTCCACATTCAATATGGCGGCAACGTTTATGTCCCTTTCCACAGCAAATCTTGTTCTACTACTTTAATCTCTATGGCGTACCAGCCCAAATGAGGAAGAGAGTAGTCTCGTCGTTCGCATTCCAGTTCAGAAGGTGGCAGTAATGTAATAATAGAACAGTCGCTGTTGAATGCAAATGTCTCGTTGACTGCAAACCGGGAACATTTTGAAAGTTGGTTTGTGTGGGCGTTGGTCCCTTTCACTAGCTAAACAATCTCAACCGAAGTGCATTGTTTCGTGTAGTGGAAAATCTCAATGGCGCAAGAAATAAACGATTACCAATCTGCTGGAAGAATGTTGGATAGAAGCCAGAAGAAAAACGTCTTCGTTTTAGACTTGGAATCGCCCCTCAAAGGTGAAATCGGTGATGAAAGTCACAACATTGCGGAATACAGTACGCAGCATGTAACTCAAGGTATTTGTGCTACGTCTTGACTTAGTTTTCGTTGGTAACATGATAGTCTTTAATATTTTTGGAGTGATCTATAGACGCACACATACAGATACGCACTCTGTTTTATTGTCTTTCATCGGTTATTCCATTATATTTTTAAATGCCGCAGCTGTCTTCCAAAATGAAGATAAAGCAAATGATGCAAGTGATGATGATGAAGAGGAAAGTGACTACGACGACGAGGACAGTGGCACAGACAACTTAAACGCTGATAGGGCAGGAACCCAGCTTCAGAGATCTGAGCACAATGGAGGAATCAATTCAAGTTTACCAGACACATTCCAAACAAACCATCTCCTGTTTTATGAAAGGTTCAAAGCCTATCAGGACTACATTCTAGGTAAGAATAAGAACAGCTCAATGAATGGCTTGGTGTGAATTGTGTGTCCCTTTTTTAATACATTGGTCATAAAATGTCTCAAAACTCCACGTCAAAACAATCGACAAAGTCTGTTTAAATTAAAATCATATACTTATATTCTATATTTGAATGTTTTGATTGGTCACAAATGTCAAATGTAAAGTAATGTGAAGCATGAAAACTGTATGTTAACACTGTAAAAAGTTTTGGATTTTCAACGTTCATTATTTCAAAACCCCACAATTACTGTACCGGTACTTTAAATAATAAACACAAAATATCCCCCATCAGATTAATTAACATTTTTTAATACGGTCATGCGGCCCGGTAGCCCAGTGGTTAGCACGTCGGCTTCACAGTGCAGAGGTACCGGGTTCGATCCCAGCTCCGGCCTCCCTGTGTGGAGTTTGCATGTTCTCCCCGGGCTTGCGTGGGTTTTCTCCGGGTGCTCCGGTTTCCTCCCACATTCCAAAAACATGCATGGCAGGCTCGTTGGGCACTCTAAATTGTCCCTAGGTGTGAGTGTGAGCGTGGATGGTTGTTCGTCTCTGTGTGCCCTGCGATTGGCTGGCAACCAATTCAGGGTGTCCCCCGCCTACTGCCCGAAGACTGCTGGGATAGGCTCCAGCACCCCCCGCGACCCTAGTGAGGATGAAGCGGTTCGGAAAATGAATGAATGAATGAATGAATAATACGGTCATAGGTGACGTAATTGCTCATTACGTAAGGTGTGCCTCACCTGTAGGAGGCCGCCATGTTTCGCGCCATCTTACTGCTATGGATACCCGAAGTAAACAAACTTGACAAACGTAGTTCCTCAGTATCATGACATAGAAGGTGTAACAAATGCAATGTACTTACTTCGTGACTTAATGCCCATTCATACTTGCACGTTGAACACTGTTTGTGAAGTACAAAATGACCTTGTCAATATCTTGTGAAAATTTAGGCTTCATGCATTTGAAAATTTAGTCTTCATGCATTTTGGTTCTCCGACATCAACACCTTTGATGCCTTGCATCTTTGCACACATTGAAGCATTACCCATATCATGGTGTCATACTTATCTTATACAATACAATATGTGTTATTTTCACAACTCTTGTGACTTAATGCACTAGCCTGGGATTTTGAGAATTGTATTTTGTGACATATCATGTGGAAACGTGTGTTGGTATGACACAAAAAAGTCCTTAGAACTTGTATCCTTGAATTTCGAGGAAAGAAAAATTATTTGAAAACTCAAATTTAAATATAACTTAAAAGAACAATGAGAAAATAAACTAGGAAGAGAAGGTAAATAGGTATAAGTATTATACAAAAATAGCAAGTGGAAAAAAATAAAATAACTGCTGTTCCTATGCGTATTGACCTTTTAAGGGCAGGGTGTTGCGATGCTTTGATGGAGTACTCAGAATGAGTTTGAGTATGCTGGCTGTGCAGGAACTGGGATATTTTTCAACTTCTACAATTTTATTTGATTTTTACAGATCCTTACAACATGGGCTATGCATTTTTATACTGTAACTGTGTGATGAATGGTACCACAGAAGTGTTGCGCTACTTAAGGCCAGCATTCTGTATCACACCAGATACAGAATGCTTTTCTCACCCCTTGCACACATAATCCAAAATAGAGAAACACCCCATGTTGTAGTGGTCTAATTTTTTTGTGCAGCCTCAGGCACAACTCTGCAATAAGTATCATAGGTAGATTTGTGATTAGTATTTGAGAGAAAAAGGCCTTCTGTGTACATCGAAAATGTTGTGTATCTTGTGAGTTCAACGCCTGAAAATGGCAACAAAGTGTTGTTCGTATTTTTGTTTAGTATTTTATACATAGACACTTTGTGTATGTTTTTATATTTGTATGGGCACATGGGAGCCCATTAAGGGACATGGGCAAAGATAATAAATTAATGTCCTTGGGTGTCTTGAAAGGCACTTATAAATAAAATGTATTATTATTATTATTATTAAACATGCTTTTCATATGCATGAGAGTCGATGAGATTATGTCACACATTCAGCATGCAACATCAAAGCACCGCCATCGTGGCAGGAATAGGCTATTCGAAGAACAGCCTTTCTATGTAACAGTTGTTGTGCTTCAGAGTGTCAGAACAAACAAGGAGTTGGGAAGGGGTGACCATTTTTACTCTATTCCTAGATATCCCAAAAGACAACAAAAGTAGATTTAGAGAACTTGAAGTGAACGAGGGGGCGGCCCGGTAGTCCAGTGGTTAGCACGTCGGCTTCACAGTGCAGAGGTACCGGGTTCGATCCCAGCTCCGGCCTCCCTGTGTGGAGTTTGCATGTTCTCCCCGGGCTTGCGTGGGTTTTCTCCGGGTGCTCCAGTTTCCTCCCACATTCCAAAAACATGCATGGCAGGCTCGTTGGGCACTCTAAATTGTCCCTAGGTATGAGTGTGAGCGTGGATGGTTGTTCGTCTCTGTGTGCCCTGCGATTGTCTGGCAACCAATTCAGGGTGTCCCCCGCCTACTGCCCGAAGACTGCTGGGATAGGCTCCAGCACCCCCCGCGACCCTAGTGAGGATGAAGCGGTTCGGAAAATGGATGGATGGATGGAAGTGAACGAGCAGAAGAAAAGTGAGCACTGGGAGACCTCAAAGAGTGGATTCTGTCTAAAATGAGTTTCTTCTGCAAGGTGTCTTGCACTTTCAGAGATAAGGTGAGAAGCTTGGTCATCGGCGAGGAGCTCACTGTAGAGCCAGGGGAAGATTAGGGGAAAAATTGCGACATATCTCTAACCCGAAAGACCAAACAACAACATTGCAGAAGATAAATGTGACTTAACTTTGCTGTGAGCAACACACAAAATGTAGCCGATGAATCATCGTTTGTCTTCTGCAGGGTTGACATTGCAATTAAGAATCTGTTCTCAATTGCCTTACTTAATAGATATTATCTATTTTTGAAAGGTGTTTTTAAGTTTGCAGTTAATTAATTCCAGTATTTGAAAAGATGTGATTTGATTTGTTTTTCCATTATGTAAAAAGTGTGGTTTGCTGATTTTTGGCTTCAATTCTTGAGGAGCCGCATTTAATTTTGAAGTTATCTCCTGTGTTTGGTAATTCAGTTCTTCTGATTTAATGAAAGATATTTTATGTACTTTTGGTCCATCTTAGTGGCTCCGTTAAAAGAAAAAAATGCAGGAAAGTGACATAATCAAATAACAATCTAACCTATTCAGCATAACTAACAAAATAAAACCTCACTCTGTTTCTAACTATACTGTTGAGAAAAGGGACATTAACATTCTGACCAGATTTCTGTCTTATGTAAGTAGTGTTTTAAGCCTCTTGAATTTGAACATTGCTTTGTCGTGTTGTATTTTACTGTGGCATATTGTTCTGAGGCAAGAATTTCTTTCTTGAATATTCTGGCATACAGTAACAATTTTCACGTTTTTGCTTTTCTGTACATATTTATTCAGCCTTCTTCCTCTTTTCTTGTTCATGGTTAGGTGACTGCAAGCCTTCAGAGGTCAAGTCCTTTACTGCTGACTACTTGCAAAAAGTGGTGCAGTCCTTCGGTTGGCAAGCTCTGTGGTCCGCGGAGTTGTTTGATGTTCTGGTCGAGGTGAGACATTCCCTGTAGTTTTGTTATTTTCAAGTGAAAATGATTGTTCCATTTGAGCAATATTTGAATATTAATAGAAACAAGGACACATAACATTATTCTGTATGGAGGTTTGGGCTTTTAGAAAATATATTTGTGAGAAATCCTTTCTGCATTTCTGCCTCACTGTTTTGAAACAGTGGGGCTACCCGTAATTAACACTGGGTTTCTCAGGCAATGACTTACTAGTTGAAGTTCCAGAATGAAATAAACACTTTGATGTGACTGCCTATCGAGATCATGACAATGTCATAAGGTAAATAGAGCATTGACACAGTTTAGCACTAACTAACTGTGTTACCAGTATTAGCTTATGATAGTAATCATTTGTTTCCATAATTTCTCATCATTTGTACCCAATTTTTGGGAACAGCGCAATCCTAATTTGTCCCATTATTGTATTAAAAATGTTTCACATTTAATAGCTGTTTACCAGTACGTAGAGATTATTTTCAAAAGGCATACTTGCATTCCAACATGATATTTAATGACTCACGATACAAATTTATGTAATATAAAATGTATATAATAAGTTGTCTGGTGTTATTGGAGACATTTCATTTGCAGTTTCGAGTGCGGTCACAGCAGCTGAGCTAAATAACGGCTGAATTGCCTTCATTCTTTATTACTTAGTTCAAGGGCATGTTTCTTGCCATTTGCATACTGTAAAGTCACCTAAATTTTTTACGATTGTTGCTCCTTGCAAAGATACTATGAGAGTGTGGAATTAATGCTAACACATGTCTGTTAGTGTAATAATTTTACGGCCACTAGATGGGGTCATTATACAGTCAAACCTCGGTTTTCGGACGTCTCGGTTCTCGTACAATTCGGTTTTCGAACTAAAATTTCGAGTTTTTTATGCCTCGGATGACGAACTAATTTCGGTTCTCGAACTAACTGAGCGCACTTGAATGCGTCACTTCACTCCTCTCGGCTTCGCTAGCTCGTGTAGCAACGCTACCTTGTGTAGCTTCGCGAGGTAGCGAAGCCGAGAGGCGGTAGCAAAGCCGAGAGGAGTGAAGTGACGCTCCCTCCTGTCGCCGCGCTCCCTCGTGTCGCGTCGCTACACAGGAAGCGACCATTGTGAGCAGACGTTTTTGTATTGTTCAATAAAAAAAAGCAGACGTGTTTGGTGAGACGCTTCTGTTAGCGCGAGTGAAATCCCCCTCTTTTCATAATGGTTTGCCCTGGCAGCACAGGGGAGGGGGTGGGGGCGCGCGTTTGTTTACATTTCAATGCAGCGGCACATAATGAACACTCCGGTGTCTCATTATTATGCAATAATCGTACAGAAACAGCTTGTGAGCAGACGAGTTTGTATTGTTTGATTAAGAATTTTTTTTTTTAAAAAGCAGACGTGTTTGGTGAGAACTACGTTATATTGGACTGTTATTTTTGCATCGTGTATCAGCCCCTAATCATGGCACCAAAGAAAGAGTGGAAGTGGTGAACCTGGTGAAGAAAAGAGGAAAATAGGGCGCAAAACTATAGAATTTAAGAAAGATTTAATCGCAAAATATTAGTCAGGTGTGCGTGTGTCTGTGTTGGCGAAGGAGTTCGGGATGCCGAAATGCCCCGCCTACTGCCTGCTGACAGCTGGGAGAGGCGCATGCCCCACGACAGATAGAGAGAGAGAGATGTTCCTTCAATTTTTATGTTACTATGTTAGGGACAATTTAGTGTTCAATCAGCCTGCTATGCATTTTTTTGTAATGTGAGAGGAAACCAGAGTACCTGGAGAAAACCCACGCAGGCATGGGGTGAACATGCAAACCCCACGCAGGAAGGCTGGAGCCAGGATTGAACCGACGACCTCTGCACTGTGAGGTTGGCGCTAACCAGTCGACCACTAGGCCACCCAAAACCAAGTACAATGATTTGCAAATCGTGTTTTATAAATATATCGGGAAAAAAAATAATAGCGATAGTAGCTGAACCAAAGACAGGACAGATGAACTCACTCCTCACGGGGCCTGTCGGATGGCTTTCCGGGGGAGAATCTACAATCTGATTGTCTAAAAGAAGAAACTGTGATTTCGCCAATTGTGTGTGTGTGTGTGTGTGTGTGTGTGTGTGTGTGTGTGTGTGTGTTCCACGTCTGCATTCGCGGTGTTGGACGAAATATGTAAATGGTGGCAACACATCAAAGACAAAAGACTGTTGGAAATAAATTATTTCATTACGTTGTAAATGTCAGTCTGTGTTCCTGAAAGGCTTTGCGCCTGCAGAGAAGGCCTTGATGGCTCTAATGAAACGTCACTGTGTTTTGCGCAGTAGAAAATGTTTCACAATTGTAGCCTGTACTACTGGATACAAATTCCTTGTGTGTTCTACATACTTGGCGAATAAAGATGATTCTGATTTAACAATGATGTTACATTACTAGCCATTTGTCTCCCTTGTTCCACCAAAGATGACAACGTATGAGATGAACAAACCAAAACAACTCTGCATTGCATTACATAAACACCCCATTGCCTCACTTGCAATACAACAACCCCACACTGATTCAAAATGTGTGCTTAATTACAGGTATGGTATATTCAAACTAACCAGTAGATGTACATTATTTCAGGTGTGTGATGTGGACTTCAGCGATCTGAAGGCTTGCGTGAAGCCTGTGCTTCCTCTGCAGTGTGAGGTCAGAGGATGTGAAATTAATGAGCAAGGCGTGGAAGAGCTGTTGGAGGCAACCCAGCACAAGGTCCCCTTAATGGAACTTAAGGTTGTCTATGAAGAGTCAGGAGACTACGACCAGACCGCCTTGGGCATTGAGCATCTCAGGTATGGCTTTACCCAATTTATTATGTTGAACCCTTCATCCATCCATTTTCCGATCCGCTTATCCTCACAAAGGTCGCGGGGGGTGCTGCCGCCTATCCCAACTGTCTTCGGGCAGTAGGCGGGGGACCCCCTGAACCGGTTGCCAGCCAATCGCACGGCACACATAGACAAACAACCATTCACGCTCACACTCGCACCCAAACCTAGGGACAATTTGGAGTGTTCAGCCTGCCATGCATGTTTTTGGAACGTGGGAGGAAACCGGAGTACCCAGAGAACACCCACGCAGGCCCGGGGAGAACATGCAAACTCCACACAGGGAGAGCAGAGCTGGAATTGAACTGTGAGGTTGACGTGCTAACCACTGGACCACGGGCTTCCTTGTGTTGAACCATGTGTGTAAAACAATGCTGGGAAGCGGGGAACAGTGTTTAAATGTACATTCACTACAGTAGTCTTCTTTCAAGGGTGTGGGAGGAGGAGGATTATAAAAATAATTGTGAAGCAATGATGTAAAAGGAAGAAAGTGTTTTGGGAAAAGTCAGGCTGCTAGCATGCCCTCTTTGATTTGCGAGGTACTTTTAAATGTGTGAGCAAACAGCCCAATAGCTTAGGAGCAACGTGTTCTAAATCTACAATTGCATATGAATTTAGGAGTTTCATCAGCTATGTTGTCTATGTTATGTTGCGTTGTATTTGCATGTACACGCTTGCCACTGTGTTTTCAGATTTTTCTACAAGCATGTCTGGAGACTGTGGGATGAAGAAGATGAAGACGATGACTTTGACTACTTTGTCCGTTGTGTCGAGCCTCGCCTTAGATTGTAAGTCCAGCCTGTCATGTCAATGATACAAAATGTCGTACTATTTATGAACCCGATTTAAATGTGTTTCATACTTCAGACACTATGACATCTTAGAGGAGAGAGTCCCAGCAGGTCTGGTGGCAGAATACAAGCTCGTGTTGGAAAAATGTACACGGTGCTTTCAGCAGTTTTCACTGCTACGCAGCAGCCTCAGCAGTGACTCTGACTCAGAGCTGGATAATATATCCATGGTGGAGGGCCTGAAGCTCTGTGAACAGCTGGACGAATACAAACGGAAGTTGTACTTCATTGAGAACCCATTGTTACGGCAAGAGAAATGTTTCACTTGAAAGGTTTCCCAATTAGCCTCTATCTCCTCTTTGAACCCACAACCTCTTTTTAAACTCCAGGTATGTGCTGGGCTACAAAGATAATCCCCGACATCAATCCATCCAAAGTCGTGGGATGAGAGAGTCCGGCACCAAGGTTGCACATGTGGTCACATCCTCTTGCACCACAAATCAGCTCCATTCCCTCCTCAACGACAAGCTCCTACATCACTTTTCTTCAGAGGACAGTGAAGTCCAGGTACCTACTTCACACTGCCGCACAATAGTATTTTAATGTTTGTTGCGCATGTTGACGACACATCGCCAGATTATGCCGATGCTCGATTTTCAAACGTCTCTGTTATCGACCAAATCGGATTTCGACCATAAAATTCTCAATTTTTATGCCTCGGATTACGACCGAAAACCGGTTTTCGACCAAACTGAGCAAACCCGAATACGCCACTCGAATCCTCTCGGCTTCCTTACACGAGGAAGTGACGCTTCCTCGTGTACCGTTCATTGTGAGAAGACGTGTTTGTTGTGATTTACGCAAATCAGACTTCTTTTGTTATTTCTGATGTGTGTGTATTAATCCCTAATCATGGGTAACAGAATAGTTTCGGATTTCGAACAAATCGCTTTTTGAACAGCCTTCTGGAAAGGATTATGGTCGAAAACCAAGGCATGACTGTGCTATTTTTCTTCATAAAAATGACATTACACAAATTGATCTTGTTTTTCTTTTTTTGGAGAGTGGAGAGGATGTAAAGCAATAATGGCATTTTCATTCATTTCAATAGGGAAAAAGTATTTGCGATAACAATGATTAGATTTTACGAGCGTGGTCACGGAACAAATTGAAGTGGTATTCTAAGTCACAACTCTGTAAATATACCATATTTTCCGGATTAGAAATCCCTCCGGAGTATATGTAGCACCAGCCATAAAATGCATAATAAAGAAAAGAAAAAAAACATCTTCTGGTTAGTCGCACTGGAGGATTTTTGGGGGAAATTCATATGATAAAATCCCAACACCAAGAACAGACATGTCATCTTTAAAGGCAATTCAAAATAAAAATAAAATAGAAAACAGGCTGAATAAGTGTACTACATGCTAATGTTACATGACGCATAAACAAAGAAATGAGAACGTGCCTGGTATGTTCACATAACATATTAAGATTTATTCAGGTAACTATAGCGTAAAGAACATGCTAATAAGTTTACTAAACTATCATTGTCACTCCAAGTCACTAAATCCAATGAAATCTTCCTCCGCGGCGTCACTTTTTAACAGCACCGCCAAATCCGGAGGTAAAAGATGCGGTACTTACTCTTTTACGTTGCTTATGTCAGACTCCTCGTCGGTTTATCAACACAGACCTGGAGCGCCTTCTTGCAGTTTAATGTGAAAATAACATGTAAAATTATTTAATAATGTGTTAATAATTTACAACACAATCCATCCTGATTTATATAGTGTTTTCACACAGCTGCAGCTGTAACAAAGCTCTTCACAAAACAGTTAACCTAAAGTAAAATAATAAACACAACACATAATTCACACATAAGTCCCTCCAGAGTATAAGTCACAACCCTGGCCAAACTACGCAATTTATAGTCAGGAAATTACGGTAAATCAATACGAAGTATTTTGAAGCAATATGAAGCAGTGCTTTGTCTTTGTAAGAGGTCCCATCAGTGGCAACTGCACGAAACAAATCACGCACATATCATGTGATTATGAGATTGCTACTTCTACTACGTACATAACCCACACCAAGGCAGAAGTTTGCTGTTGCTGCGTGCCTTGGTCATCATGCGTGTGTTTGTGTGTGTACAGTTCCATAGAGACCCAGTGTCTGCAGTAGATTCGTGCCATGAGGGTGACATGGTCTTCGTTCTCCCGGGGGTGTACAGTGTTGCCAGCTCCATCCTACTTCCAGACTCCATCACTATTGAGGGTATACACTATACATTATGCAATGTTAGGATAAGGGTGATACATGTACAGTGCATCTGGTCAGATCTTTTTTTCCCACATTTAGTTACGGTCTCATACATATCAAAATACTTCACGCAACACCATAGCTTGAAAACAATATTTTTGCAAATGTATTGGGGGGGATCAAATCACATATCCGACAAGACTCAAAATAAGTGAATTCGCATTGCAATTTGTGAGTCAAAATTCACATTTTGCATCTCAGTCAAACATTGAAACACAAAAGTGTGATTAGGCTTTTATGTGGGATAACGCAGAAGCTACCTCATGTTCTGAAATACTTTAAAGCTCACTTCACTCTGTGGATATTATGTCACAGGCTCAGTTCCGAGCCGTGGTTAGTTACTTGGGGCCCCCAGATAAACACAAACACCGCCGACAGCCCCTCATCCTCCCACGCTCCGTCCCCGTACTTTGATTCAATTTTGACCAAAGGGAAGTCATCTCATTTAAGTCCCTCTGTCCGATTTTGAAATCAGTCACAATTATCTGACATCTTAAGTTATCCTACTATTTACCACCAAAGACTAAACTGTGCAAATTTGAAGAAATGTGGGGGAAAAAGGGGAAATTAAGAAATGCAAATTGTTGATTATATCAAAGAGGCTACCAGTTGGGTGTTTATTTTGTAAAAATATAGTTGATCTGAATTCAGAATTATTCGAATGGATCCTGAAATATTTGACAGCTGCAGCACGACATTCAACCTCCTCGTTACATTGTGGGATTTTTTTGTTTCGTAAAACCCAAGGTTTTCCCTGTGATCAACTTGTCAAAAATGTATCATCCAAGTTCCTAAATTGCTCTTCAAATGAAGTCACTGATTAGCAAATTTTGGTCCTCAAAGAAAACAAGTTATTTCGAGCTTTGTACATCCATTGTACATTTCGTCCAGTTTGATGGCGTAACATCTTCCTCTTTCGAAGTGAAAAGCGGTGTTAAGCAGGGATGTGTGCTTGCTCCAACCCTCTTCGGCATCTACTTCGCTGTCATGCCTTCGGGAACTCCACTGAGGGTGTCTACCTCCATACTCGCTCTGACGGCGGCCTTTACATCATGGCGAGGCTGAGGGCCAAGACCAAGATACGCAGAGTCCTTATCAGAGACATGCTGTTTGCGGACGATGCTGCTGTCACTGCCCACAAGGAAGAACATCTTCAGCATCTCATGGATCGTTTCTCAAGGGCGTGCAGCGACTTTAAGCTGACCATCAGTCTCAAGAAGACCAACATCTTGAGTCAGGACACGGAGAGCCAACCCACCATCTCCATTAACAACTACCAGCTGGATGTGGTCAAGGAGTTTACTTACCTTGGCTCCACAGTGACAGACTCGCTTGACTTGGACCCTGAACTGAACAGAAGGATCGGCCGAGCCACCACAACTCTTGCCCGGCTCACCAAACGCGTGTGGGAGAACAGCAAGTTGACGACCAACACCAGGATGGCAGTCTACAGGGCCTGTGTTCTTAGCACCCTACTGTATGGCAGTGAGTCCTGGACCCTGTATGCACGCCAAGAAAAGAGGCTCAACACCTTCCACATGCGAAACCTCAGGCGAATCCTTGGTATCAAGTGGTCCGACTACATCACCAACAAAGACGTCTTGGAACGTGCCAACATCCCCAGCATGTACACCCTCCTCCGTCAGCGTCGCCTTCGGTGGCTCGGCCATGTCCACAGGATGGAGGACGGTAGGATCCCCAAAGATCTGCTCTATGGAGAACTCGCAGTTGGAAAGAGAACACAGGGCCGCCCACAGCTTCGTTTCAAAGACGTTTGCAAGAGGGACTTGAAGGCTGTTGAGATAGATGTGAAGGGATGGGAGTCACTGGCCCAGAACCGCACAAGCTGGAAACAAGAACTGGCACGTGGTCTGTGCCGAGGGGAGGAGAAGATGAAAGCATCAGCAGAAGACAAGAGAGCCGGGAGAAAGAACAGCCAGGACAAACAAGCGCCCCCCTCCAACTGTGTGTTCAGGTGCATCTACTGCAACAGGGACTGTCACTCCCGGATTGGCCTCTTTAGCCATACCAGACGGTGCTCCCAGTCAGGCACAAACAGATAATCACACTGTGATTGAAATGCCATTGACATCCATTGCCATAAAGCTCAAAGTTGAGCTCAGGCGCATGCTGTTTCAGCTAATCATCTTTGACATGTTTCTCCATCTTAACTGGAGTCCACCTCTGGTAAATTCAGGTAATTGGACATGATTTGGAACAGCACACATCAGGCATAATGTACAAAGGATTCATCTGTAGACCGACCAGACAGCATAGTTTATGGGAAAGAGTACAGTATCGCTTCAATGAGGATCACAGTGAGCACAGTGGCATCGATCAAACGTTAACGGAAGACGTTCATAATCACCGCGGGCCATCCGAATTGAGCAATTGGCAGGACGGATCACTTAGGTAGGGAGGTGACCGTGAGGCCGATGGTCACTCATTGTTCCACTCCATTCCAGTCAGTCCAGTGTTCCTCTATGGAAAGAGGAGAACCCTTTCCAGGAGGACGATCATCTCTGCTGTGAATAGGCCTGTATGGTACAGGGGCCAGAGGGAAGCCACTCCTTTGGATGGGGTGTGGGGGCGATGATCTGAGGAGACAAAATGATTTGACTCCGTTTGCGGTGAAGGCCAGATGTCATCTGTGGAGAAAGACAGGAACCACTCATCACTTGGTCAATACCATCTTGAGAGTGAAGCATGGCGGCAATATCAGGCCCCCGGGGATGGTTTTCAGCAGCAGGACTTGAGAGACTAGTCAGGATGGTGAGATGATTTCCGCCGTGTTTACAGACCTGGATGAATATCATCTGCAGAGTGCTCTTGAACGCAGACTGGGGTGATGGTTTATTATTTTTTTCTGAATACATATATATAAAACCCCCAATTCCAATAAAGTTGTGGAAAACAACAAAATAAAAACAATACTGTACAATGATGCCCAGGGATGAACAAGTAACTTAACCAGATGCCAGAATTCACTCATCTGGCTCCTCTCAGTGAGGAGGAGCAGAGGCTCCGCTCTTAGGCCTTTCTGGACGACCGAGCTTCTCGCCCTATCTCTTATGTGACAGCTCTGACACTAAGCGGGGTAAAACCATTTTGGCCACTACTATCCATGATCTTGTTTTTTTTTTTAGTCACTATCCATAGCTCCTAACCAGCCGAACATAGGTTTGACCTGTAAATGGAGGGCTTTGCTTTTCCACCTGAGGACCACGGTCTTCCGACATCAAAGTGTTGCAAACTGCTCCAGCAAGACAATGTCACTGTTTGATGAGGTCAACAGAACCACCTTTTTATTGTTTTCTCGAAGAAATTTGCAAGCATTTCAAAAACGTTTTGTCAAGGTTGGGTGGGGCTTTGCACCTTGAGGAAAACACTAATTTATTCCATTAACACTAACATAACAAAATGTGAAAAAAAGTGAAGTGCTGTTTACTCCTTTCCAGATGCACTGTACATACATGGGTTAGTTTTACAATGGGCGTATACTTTCATTGTTGCCTTAATCTAATTCTTATGTCTCCCAGGATTTGGACTCCCTGATGAGGTGGTGATCGAGAAGAAGTATACTGGAGACTCATTTATTGTGTCTACAGGAGCTGATGTTAGAATGTCCAACATTAAGTTGATTCAGTTCGATGCAATTGAGGGTATTTTAGGTGAGTATCAAGTTTTAAAAAAAGCCTTAGAATACACAAGCCCCCCACAATTCAATTAAATGTGATCACCAAGGAGTACAAGGGTCATTTAATACGTAAGGTGAATTTTTCGGAATAAGGACTTGTAAAACAGATAGAAGCTTATTTTCAAACTTGGTGCCAACTACTGTGACCTGCTGAGGCAGGTCAAGAAAGACATCAAGAATAGCGCAGGGGTCATCAGTCAGGAGCACTCATCTTGCATCAGACTGTCAATGAGCAGCGCTGTGAACTGCTCCCTCATCCCCCTTCCAGCCCAGACCTTGCCCCTTCACACTTTCACCTGTTTGGTCCCTTAAAAGCGTTCACGCGCGGCACAAATGTTGAAAGTGACAATGAAGTCAAAAGTGTTGCGAGCGACTAGCTGAGACATCAGTCGAAAGATTTTTACACTGAGTGAATATGGAAGCTTGTGCGCAGATGGGAAAAGTATGTCATAGTGCCGGGAGGCAGTTTATTTATTTATTTATTTAAAAAAAAAAATTTTTTTTTAGTAAGCCTCTTATCTATATTAGAAGTCCTTGTACCGAAAAATTCACCTTATTTATTGAATGGCTCTCATATTATTATTGGGGTGCATGCACATGAACCCACTTGAGCTTGTGTCCTGAGAAAGCACCGAGCCCACCAGGAGTGTGTTTATTGTGAGACTCCCAAAAAATATATATATATATTTCCAGAGGACTCCTCTGATTTCAAAATGTCTGGAACACCTTACTAGGTGCAGCTCCTGAGTAGATGCTTGTACTTTTAACATAGTGGGGAGGAAAGTTCTCCCAGCCGCCGTACCGCCTACTCTGCATGAGACCATCACACTTCATCCAGGCCGAAGTTGTTGCTTCAGGCTCGTCAATGACTTGCCTGTACCTTTTGGCCAGTTTAAAATTTCCAGAATAAAAAACAGACTCGGTAAGATTCTGTCTTGAGCTCACCATTCCCTTTTAACTCAGATGGCCACCTTTTAGTGGTGGTGGCACATAATCACCCCACTCAATCGTAGCTAATGTACCTGGGATTTAACATTTTCAAACAAAAGCACTGGATCCAAGGGATTTTTGAAACGATTCAGTCTGAGCCTATTAATAATTTCCAGCGGACTGACTGCATTGAATTCAGAAATTCACCAGACTTTGTCAGTCCATTTTTCTGAAAATGGACATCAAATGTATCCATTTAAGCCAGTTTGCTTGAATGTTAATTCTTGGATGAAACCAAGGCCAAAACCCGATACTTCAATTTTTAATTGACATCCATTAAAATCACCCTCAGCAGCTGGGTACTTTGCTGCACTCTGCACATTTATGGCCGACAAAGGTGCAGGACGGGTGGCCTTGTCAATCACAGGTTGTATGGCAGTTAAGAAAAAACGCTAATGCATAACCTCCACCAGTAAGCACTCAACCAATAATTCTTGTTCTTCTTTCTTCTTCTTTGTTGTTATTATTCCTGTCCTTACGGTTAATTATGCATGATCTGTTTGGTGACCAGGTGTGAGGAAGGGAAGTCTCTCCATGGAGAATTGTGTGCTCCAGTGTGAGACCACCGGAGTTGTTGTCCAAACATCGGCCCACCTCACCATGATTAGGTGTGATCTATATGGATCCAAGGTGATTTGTTTCGGACACCGATTGATTCCATAATTTCTGTGTTTTTCTTGTCACAATAACATGACAATTCTGTTTGATCTCTGCAGGGGGCTGGTATTGAGATTTATCCGGGCAGTGTGTGCACTCTGGTCGGCAACGGCATCCACCATTGTAAGGATGGAATTCTCATCAAGATGAATCAACCGATGGTGGGTGGACAAGGATTTAAACCTGTGAATTGTCGCCACACGTGGTGGAGTACAGCAACAAAATTTGATATTTGCCATCGTGCATCAAATCACTCCGGCGCTTAGACCCATATCCAAACAAATATTCTTAATACTGTGTTTTCTTTAGTGGCACACATTTCCCAAATTTTTGGGAATGCGGGGTTCAGGCCGAAATATCGTTTTGCACCGCATGTCTTGCGTGTTTGTTTGCGGGGGGAGGGGGGGGGGTCATACGGCGGGGTTTGTTTCACATGGAAAAAGGAGGGCCACCGCCTCCTCATCTGACAGAATAAAAAAATGTTTGAATATCATGGGTCAGTCAAGTGGCCGGAAGTGTTGCGAAAGCTTTGGCTACATCTACAGGCGCTGCCTTGGTTGACAGTTCAACAGCAGTAAACTTTATTTGTCCGGACATGTCCACATTTTTTTTTTTTTTTTAACGCACTCTTCCTGGCTTCAGGAGGAATTTGATAAATTCATGAGAATGTCTGTCTTTAATTGTTTTTCATGGGACCGATTAGCATGTGTTTAATTTGACTGACGTTTTGCGTCTCAAATGACAGGCGGAGTGCAGTGTGTTGTTCAGGACTGTGCGTGTGTGCGCGCGCGCGCGAGAGATGTGGACACTGAGAAAGTGAGAGAGAGATGTGGACACTGGCAGAAGAGAGCCCGGAAGGGAAGGCAAGCAGCAAGTGTTTGACAACTGGTGGTTGCTGAGATGGGATAGAATGAGATGGGATAGAATGAAGCAATAAGTAGGCGATATCACATTTTGGTAATTCGTCTGTGTCTCACTGCTATGATTGAAGTCACTGGAGCGAAAGATGCGTTACGTTCATCAGTTGAAGAGGCTAAATACACTTACAGCCGATTCCTTGCTTACTATGGTTCAGTGCTGAGGACAGTGATGAAAATAACGACGCATCAAAAAGTTAATAGTGTGGGAAGCCCGCATGGAAAAGTTTCAGTGCCTTCTAAAAATGACGGTCGAAGGTCTCAAAGCTCATCTGGAAAAAGGAAAACACAAAGATTATGTACGAGGAGAGAATTCATCTGCAAACTTGACAGAAGAAGGTTGAATGGTTGTTCGTCTGTGTGTGCCTTGTGATTGGCTCAACCAGTTCAGGGTTTCCTCTGTCTACTGCCCGAGAACAGCTGGGAGTGGCTCCAGCATGCCCCGCGACCCTTGTGAGGATAAA
This sequence comes from Hippocampus abdominalis, assembly GCA_018466805.1. NCBI lineage: Eukaryota > Metazoa > Chordata > Actinopteri > Syngnathiformes > Syngnathidae > Hippocampus > Hippocampus abdominalis. Next base: position 809,864 of record CM031696.1, read on the forward strand.
TTGAATTGGATTGGATTGAATACAACTTTATTGCCAAATGAATGAGAGAATGGATAGATGGATGGACTTCAAAATAGAGCTATGACAGTACTGCATTATGTATTACATACAGTACAGTATTTAGTATGTTTTTTGTTTTATTTTATTTTCTCCCCATAAAGAGGAGGCATGAATTAGGGCTGCGCAAAATACTGAGAACAAATATTGTGATGTAGGCGTGCAATAAATTCAGATGGAATAGATTGCTTTAATCTAACTTTGACAAGTCCGGTGCAACCTTAAATGCGCATCCCCATCCAATAAGAGAACAACATCGACAGACATAAAATACATCCTTGGTGTTATAATTTGTGATACACTTAATTCCTTTCCACATGCTCTGAGGGTCAAGTGAAGTGACCTTGCTTTTTCTGAGCTGAGGAGAAAATAGCCCTCTGATACCCATAGCCAGCTCTCCGCCCACTGCCCTGCAAAGTGCTGATGCTTCGTAACACCCCTAACCTTCAGCAGTGCCCTCACCTCTGCTTTCAGCTAAGGCTTCTGGTTCAGGTAGATATTGATGATCTTGGTGGTGGAGACGCCAGCACATTTTGAGTTGGGTGTCCAGGACGGATGAAGTATATTCCTGCAGGGGCCACTTTTTCTTCCCAAATAGCTGCTTCCCTGAACATTTGCCAGTTTGTGCCCTGAAAACTCTGACTGAAACGAGTCCTTGAGTAATTCGACTACCTCGTTTCAAAAACATGCCTGAGGCATTTTTTTTCTGCCACATGTAACCATTTATTCATTTTTATATTTATTGACTGACACAGTCAAGCCAACTGCATTCAGGGAAGCTCCTTTTATACCCAATCATAGCAGCCACCCGTTCCCCATATTCTGTTCACCAGTGGGATGTTCCATACAGGTGTATGATGAGCATTCTTCAACTTTCTCAGTCTTTTTTCCCACCCTTCCCGTAATGGGGGGAACGTGTTGCAGCCATAAAAATTTGGCATTTTTATTTCATGATAATTTACTTAAAAAAACAAAAAACAACAACAATAAAACTGATCCGTTTTAACATGAATACCTTCTCTTTGTAGTGTCTTTGGTTGAACATTATTCGCAAATTATTGTATTCTGTTTTTATTTAACCCTGTGTCCCACCTCCATTGGATTTGGGTCTGTATGTATATATGTAGGCGGCCCGATTTTCCACACGTACGCTGTCCCCACGACAAAGTCAAGTAGCTAGAAAAGGGGACTTTGAGAGCAATATTGGAATATAGCTGGTGATTGATCAATGGCTTCACCGATGTTATAAGCTCTAGATACAACATTGCAAAATGGCACTCTTGAATCCTCCCTTTAAAACGAAGGCCAAATAGGTTTTACAGACGAACTTGAGTTCTTTAATATTGTGTCTGTTCATGATTGCAGGACTTGGTTGGTGAGGTGGAGGTGATCCCTTCGATCACGATGGAGAACAATGTGATTCATAATAATGAAGGTTATGGGGTGATTCTTGTGAAACCCACTCCCACTCAAGACAGGAACATTCATCTTGACAAAGGTGTTCTCAAAGGTAAAGGGTTCGAAACACTCATTATTGTCCTTTTTTTCTTTGTTTTTGTCTACAGTGTAAACAAGGGGTGTCAAACTCATTTTTGTTACGGGACACATTGTAGTTATGGTTTTCCAAGGAGGTTGTTATGACTGTGAACCCATATAAATGTATATCACGCAAATTTGATCACATATATAAATAAAAATGCGTTGTACTGTATATACTGTACTTATACTACAACAGAAACCAGGAAAAACAAACATTTTTTCCGTATTTTAAAAGGGGGTTTGGCAACAAAAATGCTTGTAATATCTCAATGTTGTGAAAAGTGAAGACAATTTGCCCTTTTGGTATTTTAGCAATAAACAAAGTCTGCCTTTGTGGGCCACATAAAGTTATGTGGTGGGCCGAATCTGGCCCCTCGGCCTTGAATTTGACACCGGTGGAATGTTGGATTACACTTGTGTGCCAGAAATGTCATATTTTAATCAAGCTGCTGCTGCTTCTAGATGAGCCCGTAAATGATGAACAGATGACCGGAGACGGACTGCGGAAAGATGTCGCCGCACAGCCCGTCACTATGCCAAGCGAGACGGCAAGCGATTTAGACGATGCTCCGCCCAAGTTGACCGAAAGTACACACCAAGACCGTAACGCGAACTCTGCAAGGAACTGGCAGTTTTGCCGTCAGCCAAGCGTCAACAAGCACACATCCTGTACGCTTGCTATGCAAGACCTGATTTCCCACAAGATATTCGTTTCAATCGAGGGAAACCAGTTCAAGCGCAATGGCAGGGGTGACTTTGGCACTTTTTCATACTAAGAAAGGAGAATAGATGACTACCGTGCTAACACACTCTGAGCTACAATGTGCTTAATACTTTCATGCACTTTTTGGATTTATTTATTATTCTTTTTAATATATGGCTGGCAATTGATAAGCAGTCCAGAGTGTATATACCCTTTCCTCTTTCCCCCAAGTCAGACGGGATAGTCTTTTGTTCATCTGAAAAGTAAAGTTGAAGAGGACTTTTCTGAACTATTGTAGAGTCAACCTGATCCTAATTTTTGAATCAGGTGTGGCTGGATCGGTCCCATCGAGGACTTGACTTGGGCCGGCCCCTGGGTGCATTTTGACAAAAACGTGCTCTGTGACAGAAATTAAAACTTTTTTTTATATGATGTTCCACCTTTTTGATGGTCCCAGAAGATTTTGGGGCAATTGACATCAATCAAAATATAGCTACCAATTTTTTATACTTGAAAATCAACCTATGGCAGCAATTAAAACAAAAAAAAGGCTTAAGGGCAATAAACACAGCTTGTCAACTAATTTGGCATCTATAATACAAAAATCTTGTCCTCTCTATTTCCGTGTTTCTTTCCACACTGCTTAACTAATATTGTCGAGGTCTTATAAATGGAGAACAACTTGTGAGCTTTTATGTACTGTGTTCACGAGGGCTCTGAAAATCAAATGTCAATCTTTAAATTTTTTTTTTTTTAATGTCATTCACAAAATGATTCGTTATTTAGTAGGGTTGATGAATACACTTCTTTGTTATTCTTGTACAGTATTTGTTGTTGGTTTTAGCTTTGTGCATTGATCCTGTCTAGATGATCACAAAGAATAAAAGGCATACTTCCACAAGGGGACAATTAGTACATTTTGGAGGGGCGTTTGTACGTTAAGTTGTTTCTGGTCTATTCCTATCCAGAAATATTTTCCTTTGAAAAGTCATTCAATTCACCTTATTCGGTGCAAAATTGTATGTGACTTACTCTGGTCTCTTGATATCTTCAGAAATTAAATATTGAGTGGGACAACAGTTTGTCGTATTTTTTTTTCAATTATATTTGAAAAATCAAACGCAATTTTTCTTTTCAACAATTATGTTTTTATTGTATGCTATTAATAATTCATTTATGTGAAGACGTTGATCGTGTTGATTTCTCACATTAATTAGGAAACATGAATATCAATAATGCAAAGTAATTTCTGAAAATCTCCACCAGTAATCATGTTTGCAAATGATCGCTGACAAAACATTCCAAGAAAATTGCAGTGTCAGGCTCATGGGCTACCCATGTGGAGGAATTGGTGCCCAGAGGCACCACGTTGGTGATCCCGGTTCTAGGATTTAGTCCATACTACAAATACACAAAATCTTAATCAGAGATTGTCTCATGTGCCCCTAAATTTCTTTTTGATGCTGATATAAAATGTCTTCCTTCTTTTTCCTTTACCAGTATGTGGTATATATATTTTTTTATGTTTGACCTTTACAATCTCCCGCTATACAGATTTTCCTCTGCGCTTACTATTGATAGCCATCATGTTTCAGAAACCACCTGTTGCTCAACTTTAATTCATAAGCATCACTTAATATATTACTGTATTACATACAGTAGATCATTTTTATTCAAACTTGAGGTGCTCGAGAAAAAAAAAACTGGCAGATTCACTATCGACCAAAAATTTATCTTGCATCTCTGATTAAAAATATTTCGTAAAAAAATTGTTGACCAGTGTTATGTAATACATTGTAAGTGTACCATTGTAATTTCATACCAATGTAAGAAACAAGAGCATTGATATGGGTTGGATATACGCTATACATGAACACCATTCTTCTAATTCCCAAAATATGATGACAGACGGCGGGCCGTTGGTCCAGTGGTTAGCGCGCCGACCTTACAGTGCAGAGGTACCAAGTTAAATTCCAGCTCCGGCCTCCCTGTGTGGCGTTTGCATGTTCTCCCCGGGCCTGTGTGGGTTTCTCTGGGTACTCCGGTTTCCTCCCACATCCCAAATACATGCATGACAGGTTGATTGTACACTCTAAATTGTCACTAGGTGTGAGATGGTTGTTCGTCTCCATGTGCCTTGCGATTGGCTAGCAACCGGTTCAGGGTGTCCCCCGCCTCCTGCCCGAAGACGGCGGAGATAGGCTCCAGCACCCCCAGCGACCCTTGTGAGGATAAGTAGATCGGAAAATGGATGGATGATTACAGACAAACCAACAGAAACACTGTCAGAGATGTTCGCTCGGACAGTTGAACAAAGGCTTGAGCGCAGGAACAAATGGACCGGCAGGAGGCGCAGTTTTCTATGAAGCCACTGCGTGTGCGCTTCTCAACTGACACCTGACTCCTGCAGCCTCTTTATTGATCATGTATGCAAATTACAAGTAATATATCAGAAAAACACTCCCATCTTCATTTACATACCACACCCCTGGACGGCCCCATTGGGTCACCCCTCAATGGACCCCTGAAGGCCAAGGCATTCCCCTAGTACCAGCACCCAAATCCATAAACCAACAGAAACATGGACATTTTAATGAGTGGCCTTTCCATGAACTGATACATCCGTAACCTGGCTCGGGACCCTTTTTCATGATGGGGTGTACCGAGTACTCCCTTCTGTCCAAAGTTAAATCTTCCTTTCCAATTTGTCAGGCAACAGGCACCTGTGTGTTTACTAATGAGAGTTAAATATTCCTTTCTGAGATGTGGTCTTGTGGGTCCCTTCACCTCAAATTGACCCCTGATTCTCTGTGCTCCATTGTGTGCAAGATGTGTTAACACGCGTTTCGAGGCCAATCAAGCATTTAACAAAATGAAACTTTAAAACATGACAACATTGTATTTGTCTACTCTCTAACAAACACCTTGGCAATATCAGTTACCCTACTCATGTTTACCAGCACCTGTAAATATTCTTTCGGATGCTACCATTGAGCAGGGAAAAGGGCAGCTGGGGTCATCAAAGCCAAGTAGTCAGTCCTCAGCCCTTGACTGGTAAACCTGATGACCCGTGACTGTTGTCCTGGATATGCTCCACCCACTGCCTTAAATATGCAGATGACACAAATGTGGGCCTAATCAAAGACGTGAACAAATTGGCCTACAAGGATGAGGGGAAAAATTTGGTGGATTGGTGCAAGTGTCGACTGGACGAAGGAGATTGCTGTTGACTTGAAATGTCAGCCCAGCCACATGTCACCAAGGAGTCCAGATCAGCAGTGAACTATCTTGGTCCCTGCACACAATTAAGTGATGGTGAGCTGAAGCTCTTTGAAGCATTGAGGCTTGCCATGCAAATGGCTTGACTCATGTGTCGAGGCTTCAAAACGTAGTTCAATCCCCTCTGGCACCACATAAACGCAGGCAAGGAAGAGGTTTTGTTGTGCAAAATTTGGATTGAGATTACCTTCATAAATGATGACATGGAAAGGGTGGAGGGAAATGCAGTGAGTCTGTATTTTGGAGAAAAAAAAAGTACTCACACAAAAAGTTTTCTCATATTCATTTTTATTCAAAATAGACGTTTTTCCAACTGAACTTCACGATCCGCCTCCTGAACCGATCACGTGGTACAGCCGGTTTCGAGGCTTCGACTGTCTTCAACCACGTCGTGGGAGCAAAGTGATTTTTAACAAATGTCTTGGTCATCGGGCCTGGGTGTGAACAGTGAAATTGAACTCTGCTTTCCAAAAACGGTGATAAATTACAGTTAACTCCTGATGTAAACTCGTCCATTAGAAATGTTGTATTTAATTGGGTTGTGTTGGGAGGAAAAGAAATGAGCCCAATGATCCAAAAATATACATATAAAATACAGTAAGTGTGACGAATGTCAGTGCCCTCCTCATACCTCCAAAATTGTCACTTTTCAGAAGACCCCGAAAACAGCATGTTTGTACAACCATTCACATTAAAGTAAATCATGAAAGCAAGCAAGCCATTTTCAAAACCTAATATCAATAATTCGTTAAAAAAAATATTGTGATGTATGAGGTTTGCGGAGAGCGGTCTGCAAAGAATAAACACATCATTAAGGGGGGAACACGTTCAGAGCATTGTACATGTGGGAACTTCGCAGCAAACAAATTGAATTGTAGCCTTTGGGTACAAGGTGAAACATCAACAACCAAGAGCAGTCCAGTCGTCTAAATCAACATTTGCGGATTACAATGCCCTTGATGACTGACATTTTATACGGACAAAATAAACAATACTTTATCAATGTCATTTTTTAATCAAAAAGCTTCAGTGACATTTTGGCAGCTCTTCAAAATGCTCGTCACTGCTCCTCATCAGACTCTTGGCACGTTTTCAGGTGGCACTCCTGGACCTCCAGCTCCTCCGCACTCACCATTGCCGGGTCGATGGCAGCATACCGCGTTCCGTGGAACTGCCGCAAATGAATCTATCAATCGAGGAATAAGGGGCAGTAATGATTAGTATAAAAATGATGAACATGTACATTTATTGACCACAACGACCAGTGACGTAATATTGCCATGTCATCGTTCATTTACTGGATGCGGAGGGCTAAGAAAGTGGGCTTGGGAAACAATCGGAGGTAAAATCCCGTTCACAAATACACTAACATCCTTTGCCACTTAGTGCAGGGGTAGGCAAGTCCGGTCAGAGAGAGCCGCAGTCCTGCTTGTTTTCGAAGTTCCCTCTTCCAACACACATGATTCAAATGATCAGAATCATTTGGAGGCATGCTGATGATCTGATCATTTGGATCAGGTGTGTTGCAGCAGGGAGAGACGGAAAACATGCGGGACTGCGGCTCTTTAGGACCGGACTTGCCTACCCCTGATTTAGTGCAAAGCCATTCTCCTGTTTCTAGAAATTTGGTCCGATGAAGAAGCAATGGAGTGCCCCAGTCAGACTCCAAACCTCAAACCAATCGAATACATGTTGCAATCGGCTGCAACAGTGTTTCCAAGCCGCGTTTGGAAATCTGCTATTTATTTTAGGCAGAGGAGCCGATAGTTATTTGACTGACATTTTTGCTCTGAGGGCAGTCCTAAATTTTGTTTGGCACCCCTGCTTTACAGATTTGGGGCTTTTACATTCAAACGACACCCAAATAGTAATTCGGTTTCCAAATGACAGGCAGTCACACCAACATGACAATCAAGTCTCGGCAAGGCTTCCTTTCACGCCTCCATACCTGGATGTAGAGGTTCACATCGGCACTTCGGCAAAGGTAAGGGAAGTTTCCGCCAGTTTTCAGATGAGCTCGTTTGGCATTTGGAAACAATTTATACATCTCTTCCTTTGCTTCTAAAGACAACGCACTCTGATCAAAAACCTAAGTGGTGTAAAAACAAACACCATGGCTTGTCAGTCAGAATGAATATGGATTGCCCAGTATTTAAAATTCACATGCATTCCCACTTACATCAATAAGAGTCACAGCAACATCCTTGATTTTGTGTGGCTCCACGTAAGAGTTCTGGCAGTTTAGCGTTAACCTGGATGCCAGCTCTCTCTGGTTTAGGCTCTCCAGCTACAGCACATAAAATACGCATTACTTTCATTGAGGACCAGCGAAGTCCAAAGAGCCTAAGAGTCCTTACCCTGTCAACCATGAAGTCGATTGCGCCAGCCATTTCTGGGTCGACGGGTCCTTTTGCAAAGTTCCCTAGAACAATCTTCTTCAACATGAAAGCTGGAATCAACCAAAAACTAAGCAAAAACAATCCAATTAATTTGTTTGAAGGGCATACTCGCACTGGGACATTTGAGCCGTGCCGGATTTGGCCGAGATTCTGCCTCCCTTTCGAGTCCACCCGTCACACTGCTGTTTAAGCTTTTGCCCATTGGCAGGAGAGTGATTGCGCTAGTCATGGAACCTACGTACTGTGCAGGCACATGGCCCTGTGTCACAACGCTTGGCATTATGGACCGTGTATCGAATCTATAATCCATAATTAACAGCAACTGTATGACACGTCCACACTGCGCCCATATGCAATCCTGCTGGGCCTGGCACACTATTCCCAACCATGCCTGAGCTCGGAAAGTGTTTTGATCTTGAGTACTTGCACAAGCCTTCCATCCATCCCTCCATTTTCTGATCCGCTTATCCTCATAAGGGCCGTGGGGCTTGCTGGAGCCTGTCTCAGCTGTCTTCGGGCAATTAGCGGGGTACACCCTAAATTGGTTGCTAGTCATCCGCGCTCACATTCATACCTAGGGACAATTTAGACTGTTCCATTAACAAGCCACGCATGGTTTTGGAATGTGGGAGGAAACCGGAGTACCCAGAGAAAACCCACGCAGGCACGGGGAGAACATGCAAACTCCACATAGGAAGGCCAAAACCAGAATCAAACCCTGCACCTCTGTACTGTGAGGCCACTGTGCAAATCAGTCAACCACCGGGCCGCCCTCGCATGAGACTGATTCTAGAAATGTCACAGAGGGCAGTGGTCCCCAACCCCTGGGCCGCGGACCGGTACCAGTTCATGGGTCATTTGGTACGGGGCTGCACAGGAAGAATAAATAACTTCCATTACTTCCATTTCATTTATTTCGGAATCTGAAAGATGTTTTATTTTGAAAAATTACCGGATTCTCTGTTACATCGGTCTACAGTGCGTCACTCTTGACACAGGTCAAGGCGCGCTTCTCGGTCACGTGATAGGTTATCGCTAAAATGGAGCTAGCAAAATGAGTCAAAAACAAACGTCTTTGGGAAGGGTAAAAGGCCGGCCAGGAGACCGAAGAGGAGCCTACGACTTTCAAGAAAAAGACGGCTACATTTAATAGACAGTGTCAGGAGTCCTACTTAAAATATGGATTGATCACAATGGGAGATTCCCACACACTAAGACCACTCTGTATAATATGCAGCGTTGGTGAGTCGTATTTTTCATGCTCTTTGTATTTGCAGTGTATCTTGGGTTGAAGGCACGTTTAAACATTAACATAGCGACCAGAGAGTGTTGCGGCCAGATAGGACGTTCCTCGTGTCGTGATTCGTGTTTATTATTATGTTTACAAAATACCACAGTTTTCATGCAGGTCATATCAAATTATTTTGTGATATTTTTCCGGTCCCTGAAAATATTGTCTGATATTGAACTGGTCCGTGGGGCAAAAAAGGTTGGGGACCACTGATCTAGGGCTCAATCATTGCACGGCTTGCCCAGTGCGAGTACACCCTTAATCACATGTTACAGTCTCAAACAGCAAGAAATATTGAGGAAAAACCTGTTCGCTGTCCATGTCTGGTTAAAGATGGAAGTATCGCTGAATGAATTACACAGTATCAAAGAGTGCACCCTGGGGGACTTGCATGAGAACTCTGCAAACTTCTGGGCCAGGAAGCCACCCAAGGATGCACCGAAAAGATGAACCTTGATCAAGTTGAGGCAGAATTATCATTAGATTAAAAAAATAAAAAAGTGCACATGAGGGAGATAAAAAACAAAATACAAATGGTATATATCATGCTATGTTTTTATTTACCTTTCACTAAAATGAAAGCACAGTTTTACAATTTGTGAACTTTGTCAGATTTCACAAATTTCAGAAATCATGGCTGTAGTTTGTGATTGGATTATTGGGGGTTTGTCAACTCACAAATAACGCAAGAATTTAGCACTCTATGAAACGCAAAAGTATTCGCATACACAAGCAATTAAAAAGTACAATTTTCATAATACACCCATTCTAACAAAAAGTTCGCAAATCTGTAAATGTGAAAGAAAATTCATGACATTATACACATTGGTGGGAGATAAAATGCTAAAGGGGCCAAAGAAAGAAACAAAAGCTTACTTTATCTAACTGCAGATGATCGAGAAGCTTCCGAAATCCATCACAGAACTCTATGAGATCCCAGTACACTGGATACTGAAGCTGAAACACACACCAAACAAAAAAATACTAGTAACATGAGAGAAATTGCCAAACAGAAGAAAGGCGGTACGGCCCAGTGGAACAGTGGTTAGCGCGTAGACCTCACAGTGCAGAGGTTCAATTCCAGCTCCGGCCTCCCTGTGTGGAGTTTGCATGTTCTCCCCGTGCCTGCATGGGTTTTCAACGGGTACTCCGGTTTCCTCCCACATTCCAAAAACATGCATGGCAGGCCGATTGAACACTCAAAATTGCCCCCAGGTGTGAATGTGACCATGGGCACACGCGTTCATCTGTGTGTGCCCTGCGATTGGCTGGCAACCAGTTCAGGGTGTAACCTGCCTACTGCCCGAAGACAGCTGGATAGGCTGCAGCATCCCCCGCGCCCCCTGTGAGGATAAGCGGATCAGAAAATGGATGGACATGACGGAGAACGAACCATCCATCATTCAGGTTCGAGCAGAGTATTGATATGTGCACCCACCGATGAGTCAAAGGGGAGAAAAATACTTCACTCCCAACAGGCACCCTCAGCATTAGTGATACATTTCTGTTGAATTCAATACAATAGACTCACAGATATGACCCTGTAGCCCCAGCCCGTCAAAGCCAACATCTGTTGGAAGAACACCTCTGCGGTTCCACTGACAGGCGGAAGGAACATGATGGGGCACCTGACGCTCTTCGGTCCGGCGTCATACAAGGACCACACTTTGCTGTCATCATCATCAACAATAATCTAGAAAGAGAAAAAGAGCAAGGACATGAAAAAAATATATACATGGTGCTTCAATGTGTGAAACAATTCCATATTCATCTTCTACACCGCTTATCATCACTAGTAAATGAAAAATTATTCTGCAGACATGACAATCGCTGTTCAGCAAAGAAAACATTCTTCATTCATGCCAGTAACCGGTAAAGCAGAGGAAATGAAACATGATTGCAGAATGTTTCTGTAACTCTGAGTACTGATGACAACACATAGTACATTAAACGCATTTTGAAGCATTAGTCTTAATTATAATAACAATGTTTGACTTGTATTTATTACGGTGTACCTCAAGTGGAATTAAACTCCAAATTAGGTCACATAATGAGCATTACTACTCCATCAATATCTCAATGCGATGATGATCACACGAACAACAATAATCTACATAACGACCCAAAGAGAGTTTGTTCGGCATGGTCCGCGTACAACAGTACAGTCATACCTCGGTTTTAGACCATAATCCGTTCCAAAAGGCTGATCGAAAACCGAAACCATGTTTCCCATTGTAATCAATGTACAGTGAAACTCCTCTAGAACGAAACCTACATGGGCGAAAATACCCCCTAATGTGAAAAAATCTTCATGCATTAACACCATTCCCATTCTCCTGCCCCCCATACGACGAAAAAAAACCTTTTGCGTTATACGAAATCATTTTCTCTGCTCCTGCCTCGCAAAGACATTCACTACAACGAAGTATAATCCAACAGCGACCTCTACTGCTTCGTTCGGAAGCGGCAACAGCAACCACCACACTGGTTTACATATTGAACGGTGTTTATTTCGGTAACAGCTGCAAGTTTCCTGGACGCAACATACTCATAGCTGCTCTGCCATTGGCTTACCGAGCATCATCCTGGCCTCCGATTGGCCAAGAGGGACCTCACTGTCTATGTGTGTAGATGCTTTAGCTAGATCCGTGGAGCATAGCGAGGAATGCATCCGATTAGCTGCTCAGAGTAAATTGCTTATGGCTCGACGGACATTAAAATAAACGAACGTTTCCTCGAATGCTTTACTTGTTATCATGCTAAAAAGCTTACGCTAAGTGGAGCGCTAATTAGAGAGAAGGGGAGTTCCATCGCGCTTACTATGGCCACCAAGGACGACAAAACGTCCCGTGGCTGGCTTTAAAAGTTCATCAGCTGAAAATCGCTGTCTTGGGTGGCTATCGAGGGTAGGTCGAGTTAGAGACAGTGAGATAGTGGAAAGAAAAACCACCGGGATACCAGGAAGTATCTGTTATTGTTAGATTCAGACGCAGCATGAACGTTGCATTGCTAAAATGGCTACAAAACGGACCTTTGGATGTCAAACAGCTAAGAAAAGAAGCACTCTGACGCTGGAAGAGAGGCTAAAAGTGATCAAAATGAAAGACGGAGGAAGCAAAATAAAAGACATTATTCAAGAAATTGATGCAAGTGAAAGTGAATGCTGATTGTAAATTTCATAATTTCTTTCCCTTTTTTTCTCTCTACACTGACTATATGAAGTGTCAAATAAGTGTGTGCTCATACTTTTGGAATAAAAAAAAGTACACATATGATTGTGTGTGCGTGTACACATACGTTTGTGTGTGTGTGTTTACATCTAAGGTCAATTTTGCTACAGTGAAAAACCCCCTGTTGTGAAAAAAATCTTGCTGCAAACATGATTTCGTTGTAGAGGAGTTTCACTGTAATACTTTTTAATCCGTTGCAAGTCTAGAAAAAAACTTTTTTTAAAGCATTTTTACTATTACTATTTTACACCATAAACATCTAATAAGAGAGCAGGTAATATGTAAAATACTGTCGAAACAAACTGGTAAAAATGCTTCACCGTATTGGCCCGAAAATAAGACGGTGTATTTTGCATTGAAATAAGACTAAAAAAAGAATAAAAGTGGGGGTCGTCTTATATTCGGGGTCTAGACATTATACCCATTCACGACTCTAGATGGCGCAAGATATTATTGAAGCGAATGCTGAACTTGACTCCCCAGGCCAAAGCGAACCTCTGTCACGAAGAATAAAAATGAAAATAGCGGTAGCACGAAGAAGAAAAATAAAAAATGTTGTATATCAAATGCCCTGGACGGCAGTGAGGATGACGTGCTATGGCAGGAATCAGCGGAGCCAGAGGATGTGAGTGAGGACAGTGACACTGAGCACAGTGAGGCAGAGGAATGTATTGTATAAATTGTATCAAAAGCTGCACTCAGGTCGAGGAGGATGAGAATTGAGATTAAACCGGCGTCTGCTGCCATAAGAAGGTCGTTGGTGATTTTTAAGAGGGCTGATTCTGTGCTGTGACGGGGACGGAAACCAGACTGGAATTGTTCGTATAGATTGTTATGGGTGAGGTGGGAGTGAAGTTGAGAGGCAACAATTTTTTCAAAAAGTTTAGAGATGAAAGGAAGGTGAGAAATTGGTCGTAGGTTATTGAAATCATTGGGATCTGAACCAGGTTTTTTCAAGATAGGAGTGACAGCTGCAGTTTAGAAGGGTACAGGAACAATTCCAATGGACAGTGAGGAATGGAGGATAGCTGAAATTGAAAAATGAAAAGGAAGCACAGAGGGTAAGCAGGATTTGACCAGGACTTTTGGGAGGGGATCTAGTAGGCAGGAGGAAGTTTTGGCTTTAGTAATGATATCTGAGATTATTGCCCAGACTTCCCTCTCCCCAGCCACTTCTTCTAGCTCTTCCTGGCGGATCCTGAGGCGTTCGCAGGCTAGCTGGGTGACATCGTCTCTCCAGCGTGTCCTGGGTCGACCCTGAGGTCTCCTGCCAGTGGGACATGCCCAGAACACCTCACCAGGGAGGCGCCCAGGAGGCATCGTAATCAGATGCCCGAGCCACCTCATCTGGCTCCTCTCGATGTGGAGGAGAAGCGTCTCTAATCCGAGCCCCTCCCGGATAACCGAACCAGCAACATTAAAAGTCCAGTGATTGGTCAATAAATCATACATGTGTTCGAAATTGAAACGCAGTGTACACTTACTCTTTTCAGGGGAACTGTGCTTCTGAACCAGTTATAGTCTGGAGAATCTTTGATTTCTTCCATCTGTCGAACACATTCGGAAGAAAGAAATAAGAAAACCTTCATTTGTCTCACAATTGAGAAATTCCTAATTTACAGCAGCAATGAAAGGGAGAAAGTAGAAGACACAAAGTATATAAATAAATATAAAATATGAGCATATTAAAAATGGGTGAGCAGGGGTGAGTCCATCATAGCTGTTAGCTTAGTTAGCATCCTCCTGTTGCCCACCTCATCCAAAGTGTCCAGGGAAATGAAAACTTGAAAACGACAAACTGCAAAATTACAGCCATATGCCAGGTCTACACAATGGAAGCTTTTTAAAAAGCACTAAAAATACATTAAATTCACATTAAACACAATTGAGTTGAATAGCCCATTCGAAAAATTAAGTGCCAACTTTTGATTTGCAGTATGGGACCCTGTGCGACCTAGCTAGCTAAGCATACAACTCGAGGGTAAAATATTTTTTTCACCACAGACCGCAAGGCCATATTCTAACAGACCAACAGAGAAACGGCGCAACAACAGCGCGGCTCTCCTACGACGCGTTTGGCTACCGGTATTGCTGCGCCGGAGCCAACGTAGTCAACCTGTGAGAACTGCATTTGCTGCTAAGCAAACATCAAGAGCAGAGAACTGTCGATGAGAGAAATGCAAATTATTTTGAAGTTGAGAGAATAGTCAAAAATCCACCAGTCTTATTGCAGAATCATTGGTCACAGCCAATACATTTTGGAATGTCCTGAAACAGATATTACTGATGTACTGAGCAGCAGACACAGAACAGGTCGGCCAAGGGTGTCAAGAGCAGTTGATGATAGAAACATTGTGAGAGGTGTGAAGAAACACCTAAAGTCAGTGACATACATCACTGCCAAACTCCAGAGTGCAGCAATGAAGGTATCACAATCCACTGTGAACAGAACTTTGAGAGAAGAAATATACCGGCCGCACCACCAGATGCAAACCACTCATGCAAAAAGAATTCAAACGCCAGATTGGATGTTGCCGAGTCCAGAGATGAGACCAAGATTGACTGCTACCAAAGTACTTGCACACAAAATCCCCATTCACTATTTGTGTCGACATTAATAAAGACGTTCCAAAACAACTCGAATGGGTTACTCATTGTAACCAGATGTATGACAAAAATACACATTTTATATACATTTAAAATATGAACAAAAAATGTCCACATGTGCAAAATATGTGCTCTTAATACATTTAATATTTTCATAATACATTTATCTATGGATGTATACAACGCACTATCCGAAACCAAGGACAATGGGTTGAAGCAAACAACCAAATCACAACATATTGTAATTTTCCTTTTTCCTGTGCAGAAGGCTCTCTTGCATAGAAATTAGCATTAAAGGACGGCACAAAATTACGTAACAGCAAACCAAGATAAAGTCTAAGACCTAATTGTGTGCATTTTTTTTCACCCAAAAAAATAAAAAAATAAAAAACAGATTCACTGAAAATATTTATTTAGGTATTAAGGTTGTCCTGTACAAATCTGGAAAACATATTCGGCCTCCTCACATTGTAGAGTAGGGCAAAATCAGACCCAGTGTAAGCAACAAAAAGTCATGTCTGTCATCCAGTGGTGACTGGTGGCAATACAACTTCAAACTAAAGTTGGTCCCTGCATATTCGTGATTTGGCAGATTGGCAAATTGACATTTTTTTTCCTTCATTCCCCAATATTTTTTTTCCTCGTCTTTCTGGGATCTTGGTCCCCATTTACACATATTCTGTATTCATGGAAACCGTACATTGAATGCTTATCCGCATTTTTTGAAGAATCATTTGGGTTTGCAAAAAAAATTTGAGAATAATAATTAATATTAATAATAATGATACAATTTTTAAAAAATGGAAGGTGGAGGTTATGAAGGGGTCATGTGGTCCAGGCTGTGGGCCGTAATATAACATGTAATATTGGACTGTTATTTTTGCATCGTGTATCAGCCCCTAATCATGGCACCAAAGAAAGCAAGTGGAATTGGTGAACCTGGTGAAGAAAAGAGGAAAATAGGGCGCAAAACTATAGAATTTAAGAAAGATTTAATCGCAAAATATGAGTCAGGTGTGCGTGTGTCTGTGTTGGCGAAGGAGTTCGTGATGCCGAAATGCCCCGCCTACTGCCTGCTGACAGCTGGGAGAGGCGCACGCCCCACGACAGATAGAGAGAGAGATGTTCCATCAATTTTTATGTTACTATGTTAATGTTAAAATTGGTAATCTCCCATTACATTTGTACAGTTTATGGTGTGAAATTGTAAAAATAAGTGGTTTAAAAAAAGTTGTTTTCTTGACTTGGAACTGATTAAAACATTTTACATTGATTTCAATGGGAAAAATGGTTTCGGTTTCCGAACAATTTGGTTTCCGAACAGTCTTCTGGAACGGATTAAGTACGAAAACCGAGGTTTGACTGTATTTGACAATAAAAGCTGACTTGACTTGACTTATGCCACCAAATATGAAATGTTATTCACTTTAAGATAATTTACGTCATCAGGCGCCGACAGGTATGGCAGCCTCGGTTACACGCTCCCTAGTATTATCCCTGTTTTTGTCATTTTCGTTAGTTTTTGGCAACCCTACGCAGCTTACTTGCACGAGGGAAAAGTTGCTTAGCATTGGGGAGTCTACGCTGGGACTTTTTTCACCAGCACACGAAAATCCACAAGGTTTTTTGGAGCTAATCGCGAGCGGAGCGGCTGCGCTGTATGGAGCATGGAAACGCCGTCGGGGGAGGGGGAAGCGAGCGGCGTGCTAGTCAAGCTCTGGCAGCGTGGATTTCGAACCCCGCTCCCATCGATCCATCTTGCTAATCTACGATCTCTGCCAAACAAGATGGATGAACTTCTTCTCCTCACAAAGGCCAACAAAACCTTTGCACGTTCTGCTGCGCTCTGCTTCACTGAAACCTGGCTCGCACTACATCTACCCGGCTTCCGCCTACTCCGAGCCGACCGCGACACGGAGCTATCAGGGAAATCGAAAGGTGGTGGGATTTGCTTCTATATCAACGAAGAATGGTGCACTGATGTCACGAAGCTCGATGCACACTGCAGCCCGGACCTGGAGTCGCTGTCTTTGAACTGCAAGCCATTCTACTCGGCACGTGAGTTCACCTCCTTTTTACTAGTCGGTGTTTACATTGCGCCACAAGCTAACGCTAACACGGAGATACAAACGCTAGCTGAACAAGTAAACAAACTCGAACAAAATTATCCAGAGTCACCCCTGATCATTTTGGCCGATTTTAATAGAGCACATCTTAACCATGAACTTCCCAGATATAAGCAGCACATTGACTGTTTGACCAGAAAAGGCAACATTCTTGACCATCAAAAATTCATACCGGTCGATCGCCCGCGCAGCATTGGGTCTTTCTGACCACAATTTAATACGCTTAATACCTACATACAGACAGAAACTCAAATCTGTTAAACCGGTAGTTAACACTGTGAAAAAATGGACCGATGAAGCAAAGCTAGCTCTACAAGAATGCTTAGACTGCACTGATTGGGGCGTCTTTGAAACTTCAATGGGCACACTGGATAAATACACAGACACTGTAACATCATACATCAGTTTCTGTGAAGACATGTGTGTACCAACGAAGTCCTTACGTTCTTTCAACAATAACAAGCCATGGTTCACTCCTAAACTCAGGCAACTCAGGAAAGAGAAAGAGGCCGCATTTAGAAGTGGCACTGTACAAACACGCCCGAAACCAATTGACAAAGGAAATAAACATCGCTAAGAGAAGCTATGCAGAGAGGCTGAAAAAACAGTTCTCTGCTAACGACTCTGCATCTGTGTGGAATGGCCTGAAAGTAATCACAAACTATAGAATGCCATCCACCTAAACAGTGAACAATAAGGGTCTTGCTGATGAACTAAACATGTTTTTCTGCCGATTTGAAAAGGACACCCCCATTTCGCACATAGACCCACCTCGACCAGAAACTATTCTATCTAACCCCCCACCCTCATTCTCTCCCCTACAGATCCACGAACAGGACGTGAGACGGCTCTTCAAGCAGCAGAAGATCAAGAAAGCTGCGGGGCCCGACAAAGTGTCCCCCTCCTGCCTGAAAGTCTGCGCTGATCAGCTGGCTCCGGTCTTCACACAAATCTTCAACAGATCCCTGGAGCTGTGTGAGGTCCCATCCTGCTTCAAACAGTCTACCATCATTCCAGTTCCCAAGAAATCGGCAACATCGGAACTGAACGACTATAGGCCTGTCGCTCTGACGTCTGTGGTCATGAAGTCCTTTGAACGCCTTGTGCTGAACCACCTAAAGAACATCACCGGACCCCTGCTGGACCCTCTTCAGTTTGCCTACCGGGCAAACAGGTCTGTGGAGGACGCAGTCAACATAGGTCTGCACTACATCCTCGAGCACCTCGGGGACCTACACAAGGATCCTGTTTGTGGACTTCAGCTCTGCGTTTAACACCATCATCCCGGAACTCCTCACCCCCAAACTTCTCCAGCTCGGTGTGTCCCCTACGATCTGCCAGTAGATCCTCAGCTTCCTGACGGGACGGACACAACAGGTGACACTGGGAAGAACAACATCATCAACACGCACCACTAGCTGGAGCCCCACAGGGATGCGTCCTCTCTCCACTACTCTTCTCTTCGACTCTTCTCCCTCTACACAAACGATTGCCCCTCAACAAGCCCAGCTGTCAAACTCATAAAGTTCGCAGACGACACCACGGTTATCGGTCTCATCAAAGACGGCGACGAGTCTGCGTACCGACAACAAGTGGAGCAGCTGGAGCTCTGGTGCAACAGACACAACCTAGGGCTGAACACGCTCAAGACTGTAGAGATGATCGTGGACTTCAGGAAACATCCTTCACCACAGCTGCCCCTCACACTATCCAACTGCCCTCTGTCAACCGTCGAGACCTTCAAGTTCCTGGGAATCACAGTCTCCCAGGACATGAAGTGGGAGGTCAACACCAACTGCATCCTGAAAAGGGCCCAGCAGAGGATGTACTTCCTAAGGCTGCTGAGGAAGCATGGCCTGCCACCGGAGGTGCTACGTCAGTTCTACACGGCAGTCATCGAATCAATCCTGTGTTCTTCCATCACGGTTTGGTTTGGGGCCGCCACAAAAAAGGACAAAATCCGACTTCAACGGACAGTTAGGACGGCGGAAAAAATCATTGGCACCGCCCTACCCACTCTTGAGGACCTGCACACTGCAAGAATCAAAACAAGGGCACGGAAAATCCTACTGGATCCACCGCACCCTGCCCACCACCTTTTCCAGCTACTCCACTCAGGCAGGCGCTACCGATCCATGCGCACCAAATCCATCAGACACAGATTCTTCCCTCTAAACAGTCACTGACGTATACTCCACCGCACCAGACACTTTAAAGCGCTCAAGGACATCTGCACAATTGCACACTTCTTGTACAACAAATACTGCTACTGGTCACTTTAAAATGGTTCAATGATTTTCTGCACCAACTGTACAACTGCTATAGTATTGTATTCTACCACTGATCATTTTAGCTCTGCTTGATACTTTGCACTTTGTCTCACAGTTGTCACTGGCTGGTACCACCGCACTACAGTTACAGTTACATTACGAAATGCCCTTCCATACTTATTTGTCATGTACTTCTTTATGATGATACTAATGCAGCGTGTTATACCGGAGTCAAATTCCTTGTGTGTTCTACATACTTGGCCAATAAAGATGATTCTGATTCTGATTTTATAATAATAATAATAATTTAATAAACTTCAAAACTTTTCAGTGGCTGAGGAGCTTTGTTGCATTGAAATTTGTTTAATTTTTTCCCCTTCCTTGAGGAGTTTTTGCAGAACAATTGGTGCAGAAACAAGGCACAATGTCTTCCTCTAAAACAGTGAAGAAATGCCACGTGAGAACCTGATGGTGTGGTTTCGATGACCAAATTAGTTGCATGATGCCAAATTCGTGATGACATGTGTTTCATTTATGGAACAATTTGATTAATTTGGTTTAAAAAAAAAAATTTATTAAACTTCAATGGACCGGATTACGAAATTCTGAAACATCATACTCTGTTTTATCAAACAGTAAGAACATTTTATATAAGTAATTATAGACATACAGACAGATAGTCACTTTAACATTGTGAGAAATTGCTGAAAAGTCATCCGCTTACTGCCAAAACACTGGAACAAAAACATATTGACGGAGAAAAATTATTTGAAGAACGACATGTACACACGCAACATCGGTTCACAATCACCGCACTTTCACAAACATTATGTATGGCTGTACATTCGTAAAGTATTTTAAACTTAGACTAAAATACAAATAATGCAAAATAACATACAATATAAACATTAGTAAAGAATATTGGAGGTTGGTTGCCGGTAATGCAATGCCTATTGAGCAACTGCGTAACACAAACAGGTAGGAATGCAGAGCCAACAATGTAGTTTGCCCAATGTGCCGCAACGCTTCACAAGTCGTCATCTTCCCTATTTCCACCAGTTCTGATCGATTCGTTGTATTGTTTCATAAAGTAAAGGTGAAGAATTTCAAAGAGGCTCGAAAGGAAACCGTTTGACATCACGGCCAATAATTACTGAAATACTACCAATTCAAGAGTGAGTACAAGAAGGCATAACTGCAATGTGTATTTTTTTTATTTACTTAATTTGTTGAAATGTGGTAAATATGACATGTTCTCGTTTGATGCAATAATGTTCTCGCTCTGCAATGATAGAGCCACCAGTCACAATCATGGTGTTACTTTTTTAAAGATACATTGAGTGGTATACGAATGAGTGATACGAAAAATATTCGACTCATATACGTCATGCTTTTTGGCTAACTTACAGCATTATTACACCATCGTTACCTATTTAAGGCATTAACTTTTTAACAAATGTGACATGCAGCAATACAAGGTTATCGACCGTACGTATGTTTATTTACCGTTTGGTTGCGGGTGTTCGCTAACGCGTCCATTTCAAACAGTTTAGTCGCCCACTTCGTCACATGACTTGAATTTGTCAGCTTCCGCCATAGCTTCCGCAAACAACATCGTGCTTTATGTCTTTTTCTTCGTTAAGATAAATGGCGCTTGGCAACCAGGGTAAACCTACATTACCGCCACTTATCGGACTGCAATGTAAGTGTGCAGCTCTCTCTCTCTCTCTCTCTCTCTCTCTCTCTCTCTCTCTCTCTCTCTCTCTCTCTCTCTCTCTCTCTCTCTCTCTCTCTCTCTCTCTCTCTCTCTCTCTCTCTCTCTCTCTCTCTCTCTCTCTCTCTCTCTCTCTCTCTCTCTCTCTCTCTCTCTCTCTCTCTCTCTCTCTCTCTCTCTTCTTTCTCTCTTCTTTCTCTCTTCTTTATTTGACATTGCTAATGAGAACCACCATCTGATGACAAAGGCAACCCTGCAATTTTTACATGATTTAGAGTCGTTGTTGAAGCAAAGTACCGGGAGCAGTAATGCGCCATGTACCGTTGACGCTGCCGAAAATAGGACAGAAGAAGAAGATGAAGCTGGACGTCATTCAGGACTTGTTCCGCCCGGAATATCAGCATTCGATGTGGCGTTGCACATGAATTTGAATACAGTATCGTCTTATTTTACAGCTATTTAAATTGACCATATGTTGCTACGTGCCATGAAGTGTTGTGAGGAATCATTTGAAGTCGTGTTATAATTTTAGATTAGTTTCTCTCTGATATATCTACTCAGCTAGCGAGTTTTAGTTTACAACGCCTGCCAATTCACAGGAATATCTCAGGTGTGGTATGTGCTTCATTGACAGCTTCCACTGTCATACCACTGTACAGTGTTCAGCGTACTGTCTCCTGTATCATTGTTGGTCTCATATTGTGTATGCATCTTTTATGTTTCAGGGTTCGCAATGGGGCATCCCAGTTTGGATAGGATCATTGAACTGCAGAAAAATCCAGCCAATATTAGAAACCTTTGCATTTTGGCACATGTTGACCACGGTCAGTTTATTCCTTGGCCTTTCCACCCATTTCAATTGGAGTTTGACAATGGAAACAATACAAATGAATTTAATGCTATTCTCAAAACAAGGTTTACCCCAAATCAAGAGTAGACATCTTCATTCAATAGCACTGTAAGATTAGCAATTTCCCCAGATTTAAAATAACGTTCACAATGGTGGTATGTATGTCCTACGTTGTCAAAATGTCAACTCGCCACCTTTTCCCGAACAATTTTTGGCATTATCTGAAATAGTGGTTTGATAAAGAAAAGAAAAACCCAACATGCTGATCCTTTGTTAAGATTGTTGTGGTATTAAAAAGTGCATCTATATTTGTTTGTTCAGGTAAAACTACTCTTGCGGATTGCTTAGTGGCAAGCAATGGTATCATCTCAAGTCGCCAGGCAGGGAAGGTAAGTTTTTGTCTGCATACGGTATAAGATATAAAATGTTTAAAAAAAATGAAAGCGGCACTGTCTAACTTAAAAGGTCAAAATTCTCTGATTTCGTCCTCTAAACCAGATTTTGCCAAAGTCCTGCAGGCCCACGGTCTTTGACCTGTAAAATGTAAAATATGTGATGATTTTATGTTGACAAATGTGATTTTATTTTATGTGCGCACATGTGGACGCTGGTACAATTGAGGTAGCCCTGTGGCCTGTGTTTGCAGCATTGCCAACTTTGTGAAGTTTTGCTGGGGTAATTCAATGTCATTTCATCAAATGCCTCCCACCTGATCATCACAGAATCCAGTAAAATGACACTTGTAAGAGGCAAACTCCAAAATATAGTCAGTAACACAGAAAAGTATTTAATCCCTAACAAATAGTCTAATACAGCATAGATCAAGCCAATTATTCTAAACAGAGCTCTGGGTCATCAACTTGTCCTAACCACGAGGGTAGCGAGTCAAAGTGACAAAGACGCCTTTTCCTTCACCCACCTTTCATACAATTCCCCAAAAAGGGTGTGTCTCTCTTTGCGTGTGTGTGTGTGTGTGTGTGTGTGTGTGTGTTCAGGCATAGACAAGTGGTCTGCGAGGACAGTCCAGGTGTTATCAACGGCATCTGTCCTGTGTGAATTGTCCAATGGTGAATCTTCCTTTGATGTGGATATGGTCTTCCACATTTGGCCATCTTTTGTTGTTGGAAGCAGCCGTCCTGCTGCGGGGGCCTTTTTAAGTGCCGATTGTGATCGCCAGTCCAGGGGTTCGGCTGGGGTCCCCCCTTGCTCGTGGCACCTTGGCACCCCCTCTTCCTCAATCACACCCAAATGCAAACAGTCTCTCATTAACACTCAGAAAAACATAATTATTTGCAGTCACTCATTCCAAACCTTTACCCGAATCATCTATAACCATGAAAGGCCGCACTGAAACAAAAGCAAGTATTTTGTCACTGTATGAAAAACCGCAATACATCAGTATGAAAGCCTATACTGTGAATGAAATTCCCTTCAATTGCAGTAATTATTGTTTTTAATCCTCATGACATTGCAAATCTTCTGGGTAATTATCTCTCATCCAGCAGCAAATTATTTCACCCCAGATGATGCAAGGAGAAGCTTTTCTGGCATGTTTCAATTGGCCAGACAGCATAAAGATTCAACACGAGAAATAGAAGTCTTTGGAGTCTTTTTGAATTGCTGTGAGGGTTACTAGTTGGCTTGTACATGCGTTACCAAAAACAGCCACAAAAAAACCACCAATAGCAGTATTTTTTTAAAATCCCAGTCTCAAAAGGAGGCAAAGCACCCTCACGATTTTTAAAATATGATTTTAAGCAAAAGTTTTAAAAAAGTAAGGTTGAACCTGATCATTGTTGTCAGTTTTTCTGGAATATGGCTCTGAAGTTGGGCGAAGTTTTTGTTAACTTCCATTTTTGAGCCTCAACATCTGTGAAGCTAATCATCGAAGAGAAACCATATTTTGGAGAATGTTTAAGCTGTCACCAAAGATAGAGGCAGAAGTGATAGAAGTCTTTTATCTGCAAAACCGGAAAGTCGTCCGCTCTTCAAATGTATTATTTGATTTGACAAGCCAAGTTTTGGGAGGTTTACCTACTACACTAGGCAAGGCAAGGGAGTTCTATTTAGATCGCACCTTTCATCCACAAGGCAACTCAATGTGATTCACACAGCTTGCGCTTCTGTAATTAACAGCTTTATAAGTTTATTAATTTAATGCTTTGCGCTACGTAATGCACTCTGGGACCGACAGAAATGCAAAATAGGTCAATATGATATGTCCATATGGAGACGTTAAAGCTCCCACCGCAGTGTTAATTGTGCGTTGATGTCACAAAACTGAACCCCAAAAAAATCAAGATAAGATAACCTTTATTTGTCCCACACTGGAGAAATTTGCAGTCTCCAGCAGCAAAATTGTGTGTGTGTGTGGGGGGGGGGGGGGGGGGGTAAAGTGTTTCATTGCACAAAATAAATGTTTCAGAAAAGAACTGTAGACAGTACAAGTGCAATATAAGTGCAATATAAAATAAAGCATTAGCAATAGATTTGTTGAATAAATATAATAAATTAGCAATAGCATAGAAAACATAGCGTAAGGTGGCTGTGCTTTTACAATGGTGACAGGTTTTCGCATATGTTTATTCAGCAGCCTGACGGCAGCCGGTAAGAATGAGCGGTGGTATCTCTCCTTCTTGCAGCGCGGGTGTAACAGTCTCTGGCTGAAGGAGCTACTCAGTGCTGTCACGGCGGGCTGGAAGGAGTGAGAGGGACTGTCCATCATAGCTTTTAGTTTAGCCAGTAACCTCCTGTTGCCCACCTCCTCCAGAGTGTCCAGGGAGCAGCCCAGAACAGAACTGGCCCTCCTGACCAGTTGCTCCAGTCTCTTTCTGTCCCGGGCCGAGATGCTGCCTGACCAGCAGACAATGCCGTAATGAATGGCCGAAGTCACCACCAAGTTATAGAAGGTCTTCAGAAGTGACCCCTGAACCCCAAAAGGCCTCAGTTTCCTGAGTAGGAAGAGTCGTCTCTGTCCCTTCTTAATCAGGGCGTCCGTGTTGGTTGACCAGCCCAGTTTATTGTTTAGAAAAACACCCAGGTACTTGTAGAAGGTCAAGGATGGATATTTAATATTGATAGCATGTTTTTTGATGTTGACAAACAAAAAAAAAGCATGTGATCAGTTGAAAAATGAGAAGGTTGTGATTTTGCTTGCTTGAACTAGTTTTTCTTTAATTCTGCAATGTTGTCTTTGATGACTTTATTCGTGTTATGTCGGCTCTATTTTGTTGTCGCCAACGTTAACTCCTTTAGTTTGTAAAGCATCTTTGAGTGTCCTTAAAAGCACTCCATAACTCGACCGTGTTATTATTTTCATAATACAGTCAAACCTCGGTTTTCGTCCATAATCCGTTCCAGATGGCTGTTCGAAAACCGAAGGTTAAAAAACGAGGTTTGACTGTACATGCACTGCCCAATTGCAGCAGCATCGCTGAGCTAGACTGCATTTATGTATAACGGCAGTTGACGCGCGTGTGCTTTTATAACAGGTTATTTAGCTTGCTGATGATTGACGTGATAGACTGTGTGGCTCCTGTTTTCATTGCTCAACTCAACTGTATTTATAGAGCATTTTCAAACAGCCATCGCTGCACACAACGTGCTGTACATGGAGCAACTAACATATATAACAGTAAAGCAACAAATCGGTAACAAAGACGGTAGAAAGCATCATTAGCGTCTACCTTCGTTGCGCTGAGTGCAGATGAAAGCCTTTGATCGCCGCAAAGAGTTTCACAAATGGGCAGGGTTCACCTGTATTTATCCTTTTTTTTTTTTTTTTTGCAACTCAACTGTCAGCACATAATGCTACAGTATTCATTCAACATTCTTCACATGTAGCTTTTCATCTCTAGTCTTGTCCTGAACATCATATGTGGGCGACACCCAAGGTGTTCAGAGTGAGACACTACAGTTGAATTAAACGGTGACAAACTTGTACAACTCTATGATTAAAATGGTAGATTCCTAATCCTAAATATGACTTGAACCATTGTGTTATTCAATTAACTTTTTTGCACTTGCCTTGAAAAGAAGTTGAAGACCCTTATGTTTGATTGTGATTTTTTTTTTCTGGCCATTAGATATTTGTTTCGTTTAATATTTTTAAAAATAATTTAATTGAGTAAGGGTGTCTATAAAGTCTGTACACAGAGGTAAAAATTCAACTTGAAACATCTTTATTATGAATACATGTACATCATTTTATTTTACTTAATGAAATTAATAATTAAATTATTAATGTTGTTAACTATGGTTTTCAATCATGGCGAGTGTTGGTTTTGGCAGGGCCCAAGTATCGAATCGAATAGGAATTGGGAATTTTGAGGATACAATTATTTCATTAATTATATCGATGGAATTGATCAATAAATTTAAAATGATATATCGATGTGTGGCCAGTAGTCCATATCCCATCCTGTCAATGCCTATAGATATATTATCAAACCCCGACTGTAAACTATTTTCCTCTGGTGTTTCCGGGGTTTGTTCACTGCACTTAATGTTTCTTGTTCTGTGCACGTACTTGGCGCAAAAACAAAAAAAAGACACCCAAGTGCTAGTCGTCCCTGTGCAGACTCTGGTGACACTGCCACCTACTGTAGTGGATGGGTAATTATATTTTTTTCTCATACGGCAAAAAAAAAAAAAGTTCCCTCGGGTCAAGACCGCCCCACTATTTGAGAAGGACTGTTCGGAAGGCTCTTCTTCTTCTTTTCCTTTCGGATTTTCCCTTCAGGGCTCAACACAGCTAATCAGTTGCCTGATGATGAATGTTGGTAATGAATTGGATGTGTTTATCCGGGGCAGCCATTTTACCTAAGAAAACACTCAGGGCACACTCCCAAAGAAAATATATACATAATAGTGATCTCTGCTCAGTTTATTGATCGATTGACTTAATCTGAAATCTGGGCCTGTTTAATTGATCACAAAGGATGTACATATATACTGGCAGGAATGACAACAGGTGGATTCAGGTCATTGTTTTTGGTGTGTGTAATTCCTCAGTGTAATGACAGAGCATTTCATTGTTCTGCATTTCAGTATACATTGCTGCCATAGATAGATGAACAAATATACACAGTATTTGTAATTGATGACCACTTTCCGTCGAAGTAAGAGAAATTGGTTAATTTACCACGGCAGCCCTGATCTCCCACACTCCACTTAACTTGGGATGGCACCTTGTTTGGGAAGCAATGTTCTTTATAACATCTTAACTTGATCTTCTTTCTGTTTCCTCATCATGTTCTGGCTGGTGCCAATCTTCCAGCTAAGGTATCTGGACAGCAGAGATGATGAACAGATCAGAGGAATTACCATGAAGTCCAGCGCCATCTCGCTTCATTACCAAGAGGGTAAGATTGAGAGATTCAGCATCAGTCAGGTGTGAAAAATCTTGCCCGTATTATAGACACAGTATTAGAACGTTTTGGATTCTGGTACATGTTGACCACAATGAGTTTGCCTTTCACTTTGCACACTTGTATGCCTCTGTTGCCTAACAAGTGCATTGACTTTTTACAAAACAACAATTTGAGGACTTCCGGCATGAATTTGTAATTAATGATAGTACTGAGCCAGAGCGAGGTTAAGATATTATTGATATTGCTGCTTCCAACAAATGCCCTGTGTCTGTATTTGTTCTATTAATTGAAGTGAAGCCTTTGCTTTGTCGCGCTTGACCATCACATCCGTCACGGCTCACTCTTTTTCTCTGTTTGCTGTTGTGACAATGCGGGCCCGAGAGCAGTTGTGACGTCAATTTCAGTCAACAGCAGAGAGCAGAAGAGCAGGGTTCGTACGGGTCCTTAAAGTTAATAAAAATCAATAAAAAAAGAAGTTGTAAAATTATGTACTTAATTGTCCATAATTTTCAGGGAAATCTTCTAAAATCCATAAAAGTCCATACAAATTAACCTGCGGTGTTAATTTCATCTGTGTATGTCATTTTCCCCACCCTTCTAATTCGTAGTTTTGTCGGAAAATGCAGGACCTGGTACCGACTCTGCTTTTCCCGCCGTCTCCGATTAGTTCCGACGATGATCACGTGATCACTTCGGGTCATTCCGGGAAACAACAATAGATTGACGCCATCCTGGGGCAGTGAATGGATGGTTTGATTGTCGGGTCGGCAAACAATTATCGTATTTTCTGGAAAAATCTATTCATCGAATTTATCGATCTCAACAAGTGACAGACAAATATGTAGCGACGCCACTCGAGCGAAGCGCGCCTCAGCAGTCGATAGTCCGCTGCTCTCTGCTGTGTGTGCGTCAGCTAAGCTTGGCTGTTGTCTCGGCTAGGCTAGCTTTTTGTTGTCGTAGATAAAAGCGTATTTGATTTGTGAAGTCGGTTGCTTGGGTGAAACTAAAAGACGTGCGCTTGCGTACATGTTCGCGCGGACGCACACACAGAGAGCAGCGGACTTTCGACTGCTGAGGCGCGCTTCGCTCGAGTGGCGTCGCTACAAATATTCCGGGACAATGCTATTTTCAAGTGGGGTGGCTGGAGAAGCCGGAGGTCCGTGTTTGGGTGGGAAAAATTGCTAGCGATTATACGTCGGCCTACTGCCGAGTGTGCAAGAAGGGCATCTCCGTGAGAGGTAAAACTTGTCATAGCCTCCTGGTCAAGTCAAATGCATTGAGGCACAGAGCAAAACAGAAAAAATTAATCGCCAAGAACTTGCAAAAGAGATTGAGAGAAAACTAAGTCACTGTCTGCTATTCCCTAATTGTCATATCAGTTTCATATTTGTCATTATAAAACATGTCTGATCATTGAAGATGATATGAGGGAAAATAATAGGGTTGGACCATTGGGATTTAGACTTCTGACATGCATTTCAGCTGTTCAGGTATACTGGATACTGCTAAAATGGGCAATCAGTACTACTGTTAGTGAAACCAGATTTTTCTAAACCCTGTCCAGGTGACCCATATGACCATTAGCTCTGTTCTTAGTGTTGTGTTTATTCGAAAATAAATTGAAGTTTTATATTTTCTCAATTTAAATTTTTCTTTGTGTTTTATTTGAGAATTAATTTTAAAGTTTTTTTTCATTTTCCGACCTGTGATACAGGTAGCAAAGTGAAAATTTGACATACAGTATGTCAAATAAAGGGTTAAGTGATTGCCCCTAAAAATATAGATGTGCCCTTCCTTTGGCAGCAATGATTTGAACACCAGCTCAGTGATATGTGGCTTTCTGTTCAGCCTGTGTATTGCTGAGCGGGCATTAAATCCACCATGAATCCCCCGCTGAATGGAGAAAAGGTCCTTTAAAAATGGCTAAATTGGTCCAAAAAAGTAATTAAAAGGTCCATAAATAAAAAGCAAGTGGAAGAGTGGAAACCCTGTAGAGGCGCCCCCCCCATGCCCCCCTGATATGGATGAAAATTGATGAATTCATCTCTTTAATTATCTTTCCATTAATCAAAATACTGGATTTGGATTAGTGGGTGAACATCAAGGAACATTTTTGTAATTTAATCCACTGTAAGGTGACTTTAATGGCACCTTTTCCGACATTACTGTGTCCTTACTGTGCAATACTGCTCGATGTGCAATACTATTTTGTTGCTGGAACCAACGTTCCCTCTAAGCTGCGCACGTGAGCAATTGCGCACTTCTTTCACCCTCTCGGCGCACACCGTGACAGCTGGCGCGCACCCTGCACAAACATTTCGACGCTCCTTCCTTCATTTCCGCCGCGCTATTGCCGCTTCCATTCCAGTTTCAGTAGTGCGAGCGAGGTTGCACACTCAGTTGATCTACGGTAGTTTCATGCGTACATTGACACACATTCACTCTCACCCAACCACAGGCGAGAGGCTGCAGGCGACTCGCGGACTGCTCAAGACAATCAGGAAGTCCGAATATGGACATAATTGACCAGCCCCTATAATGAGGCTCTTTCGCGCTTTTCCAATGTCAGCTGACGAGGATTTTTTGTGTGTGTTTTATTAAACGACTTGTTTTCCATTATTACTGAGTGGATAATGTGTGACCGTAGTTATAGAGAGTAGCTTCATTAATTGTGCTTAAAATGATGTGTGTGGTAAAATAAAAGTACAGTAACTAGCTTGGGCCGATTTTATTCCTGTCATAAATCTCTATTCAATGATGTGTTCTATTTTTAGATAAAGGTGATTAGAATTTTTTCATCACATACCACATCACGCAGCTTGTTATGACCGCAGGTTTAGGACGGGTGTGATATGGGTTTGGCCACCGTGTGCAAGTCTGATGTTGCTCACCGTGGTCCAAGGAATGCTCAGAGAGTTGATGTGAATGCTCAGATGGATGGAAATTTCGAGGGAATATTGGCTGGAACCACTACCTCAAGACCTTAAGTGCTAAGTTTACAGCCCCACTCTCATCCTGTTTTTCCTTTGCGATGACTGTCTCTATAATAAGACGCTCTCGTACAACTCTAATTGCCCCACGGGGATAAATACGTTTTCTGAATCTGAATCTGAATTACTAATGTCGCCTTTGCATTTATATAATGTAACGTTACTCCTCCTCAATTAGATATTTTAGCTTTGACTTCATGTCCTGTCCTGAATATGCTATTAAACTCAATTTCAATAAGCTTACTTCTGTCAGATTTGGCGAGTGACCACATCTCATTACCTTTTGACTGTCTGTAATTTTCTGCACTACACACACACACACACACACACACACACACACACACACACACACACAATTTGCCTCTCAATTGCATTAAACAGACTTTTTTAAATTCGTTTCTTAAATCATTTGCGTGCATGCAACATCCACTAGCATTTATGTCCGGTCTTGTCTCAAGCAAAAATGTGCATGTCATCGAAGAGCTATCTTTGGCTCATCACACCAAATGAAATCATTTTGTCATCGTCATTGAGGAAAACAACACTGCCTGAAGATGAACTCTTATTGTGACTGGATCGTAATGACCTTTTTTCCCCCGCTAGGTGATAAAAATTTCTTACTGAATTTGATTGACTCTCCGGGGCACGTCGACTTCTCCTCTGAGGTTTCTACTGCTGTCCGTTTGTGTGATGGTGCCATTGTTGTTGTTGATGCTGTGGAGGGAGTCTGTCCACAGGTATGCCTTGTGGTGTCTTCCTTTTTCACATTTGCCCTTGATCATTTGGAAGGGGGGGATGCCATCACAAATAGGCTGAAACTGCTAAATAGTTTTCCGATAAAATTATAATGAATCCAACCAGCATAGTGAGAAATTATTCTGAAGTGGTGCAAGCATCCAAAGTCAAAATCGTCATGACTCATTTCCTCATTTCAGCATTTGAATGGTTCAGAACCTTTCGGAAATTGTTGGAATTGGAATTTTTGCCTTTACCACCACAGTGGATTTAAACAGAAGTTACAGGTCTCACTGGTGACCTAACCTCAAAGCAAGTAGCAGTGAAGGCCGGCAGTAGAAGGAAACAATTGTGTAAAGTCCATGGCTTCCAGACTTAAGGCACTCATGGACTGCAAATGGTTTTCATCTAGATAGTAAAATTAATGCATATAGCCAGGGTTGCATTTTACAATTTTGGTGTGGTGCTCAAAGGAGCACCAGAGGTTGTTCCTTGGTGCTATTTTCTTCCCAACCTCACAGGCAGGCAGTGGACATTTTAGGCTTTATTAATAGATGTAGCCCACAGCAATATCTTGAAGTGTTCCTTACACGTATTGACTTTGTATTTACACTGCCGTTGGGCGGAATCCACGCAAATTCAAATCTGTTCAAGAGAGTAAAAAATGCAATCTCTCTTTAACCAATAACTCTGCAACAGCAAAAAGAACAAGCCTTTTTCAACACTTAAATTGGTCAACAATTTTTGAAAATAACACAAGCGGGGACTGACCAGTAGTACTGACATTAGGGCCCAACCGATATGGACTTTTTGAGGCCGATGACTATTTCATCCATCATCCATCCATCCACCCACCCACACACACACACACACACACACACACACACACACACATATATATATATATACCGGTATATATATACATACATAGTGTGCTTGTGCGTGTGTGTGTGTGTCGATAAACAAGCACTTTATATTTTAGCTGGTCAACTTTCAAAACGTGTGTTATGAACAATAGCAGCAAAAAAGTGAAGGCTTTTAAAAATGAAAATATATGAAATGTCATACTTTTGCGGGAACATACTGCTTTGTATGTTGCTTGTGTTAGTTACTTTTCTTGTTTTAAAAATGTATTTGTTTCATCTGTCCTTGTCATAATAGACGCAAGTCGTGCTGCGGCAGGCTTGGTTGGAGAACATCAGGCCAGTTCTGGTTATTAATAAAATAGACCGACTTATCATGGAGCTGAAGTTTACCCCTCAGGAGGCTTATGCCCACTTGCAAAAGATCATGGAACAGGTGAAGATCAAGCAATTGTCTCACACACATGTTTGTAACCTTTCGAATCATGTTTGCTTCATGGCTGTGATCCCACTTTGCTGATTTTTGTTTGTGTGTTTGTTTTAGGTGAATGCGGTCACAGGAACCTTGTTCACATCCACCGTGATGGAGGAGCAAGCAGAGAAAATA
Source organism: Hippocampus abdominalis (assembly GCA_018466805.1). Taxonomy (NCBI): domain Eukaryota; kingdom Metazoa; phylum Chordata; class Actinopteri; order Syngnathiformes; family Syngnathidae; genus Hippocampus; species Hippocampus abdominalis. The sequence goes on from CM031696.1 coordinate 842,496, forward strand.
AAAGAGGACCAAGGGAGTGAGAAACAGCATGGAGAGCAAGTGTATGATTGGAGTGCAGGCCTCGAGGAGGTTGATGACTCTCATCTCTACTTCTCTCCTGACCAGGGAAATGTGGTCTTTGCCAGTGCCCTTGACGGCTGGGGCTTCAGGTGAGGATGATCGATTTTCAAGAAATCCTTTTGTAGATTATATATTTTGTATATTTGGGTGTGCGATTGCAGTCCCTTCAATTGTTTATTTATCCTGCGCAAAAATCAAGAGGCAGCTCAATGGTAATAAATAAATAAATTGTCATCTCAACATATATCGTCAGTATACCACACGGTATGATTAGGGATGCTCCGATACACTGGATCATTATTGAGTCCGATACAGGCTAAAATGACTGGATTGGTATTGGACTGCAGGGTTTACGGCAGTGCTTAATAGGCCACACTGTGTGCCGCCAGCAGTGTCTGCGCTCCCCGTTCGTCACATCACCAATGACGATTTGAAATGTGTCGTGGCTTGGTAATGATTTCAAATATTCGGCACTGTGGCAAAGGGCCAATTCATCCGGCAAAACTCATATCAAAAGCGATGGATACCATGTACAAATGCCCGTATGTAAATAATCCCAGTTTGTGTGTCTTTGTACATGTTAGTAATATATTTTTTGTGTTGATGTACACTGCACCCTAATCATCCTATCAGTCTCATTTTCACCCAAAAATATTTAACAAATAAAATAAAGCAGGTCAATCTTTAACCTACGGTGGCGCGTGACCTACGTAACCGGAAGTTGTTAGCGCTCAGCAGTCTGCAATTGCAGCTTGTGATCAGAGCTGTTGCGCTATATCTTTTATCGTCATTATTCTCATTCAGAGTTTGCTTCGTGCACAATTCACCGAGGGCACGGGCAAAGAATAGGAATTGATTTCTCTAGCCCCCCTACAGAATTTATTTTGTGATTTCCTCGTTTGTGAATACACAACAAAGGAATAAATAACAAAAGCTTCTGAGACAGTCCAGTCTCCAACATGTAACTAACATCTGATCGTTCTGTTGGATCTACGCTCAAAGAAATGCCAAGGGGGGGGGGGGGGGGGGGGGGGGATATAGAATGTATTTTGTGATTTCCTCACTTGATTTTCTGTTTTTATGCATTATTTTTAATTTTTGTAGTTTCATTGAAGTACTGTAATCATTAAATTACGTTTTTTTGGAGGTGGTCATGAACACCTCTCGAGTTGAAAGGAAGGAGTGTAGCTCTATCTAGTGGATGAATTGTAGATTGTGTTTTATAATCCCGTGCGTCCTATACAGTATATGAAAAAAGTAAAAAAAATAGACCATTCATTGAAGGTGCACCTCATAATCCAGTCCGCCTTTTAGTGCGGAAAATACGGTACCTAATGTATATTTGTGTTGACAGTTGCAGTTTGGTAGTACAGGTAGTCCTCAATTTATGAACATAAATGGGGTCTGAGAGGTTCTTTGTAAGTCAAGACATATTAAATTTTTGTTTAAAATTCAATTTTATTAAAGTAAAAATATAGACAGTGCCGTGAAAAAGCCCCCTTCCTGATTTCTGTGTTATTTGCATATTTATCACACACGAAGATTTCAATTCATCAAACCAATTTTCTATCATATGGAGACAACCCAAGGAAATACAAACCTTTGTATGTGATAAATAGGCCAAAGAACACAGAAATCAGGAATACTATTTCACGGCACTATATATACAGTATACTGTATTCATTTAAATTATAAATATGCACTTTATAGTGTATACACATATACTGTCTATACATAAATTACATTTAGAAACTTTTATAGATTAAAAAAAAAAACCGGTACAGCATGATTTATGTCCAGGGATCCTGACTGTCCCAAATTGTGGCATTTTGATCCTAAAATGTGAGACATTGCATGTACATTTTTCATGGGCTTGACCTGTGCGACTTGTAAACTAGCTGTTTTATTATTATTATTTTTAAATGGTATTCTTGAATGATTTTTATTTTTTTCTTCCTGACGAAAGTCTGCTCCACAACACACATCAGTCAATTTATCAGTAATGTAGTGAAAATGGGTGGGAGTAAGTATTTACTTTTCAAGTCAGCTTAATATGTGCGTCCCTACATTTTGTACTTGCGGACCTTCAGATTAGGCGCCACTATGCTCCTAGTCAAAGAAAAGCCTGGAGTCTGGAGCCCTGATCTCAAGTTACACCTTGCTGCTGCGGGATGTAAATAGATAAACTTCCAGCCTAAAAATGTCAATTGTTCAGACTAGATGAAGGAAGTCAAAATTTATCAAACTGACAAATACTCAACTCAACTGTATTTATATAAATATTTCCCAAGAAATGTTTCATTGATAATTATTGAGAAGTCGTTCCTATTTAAGCAAAATATGCAGTCCCACATGCTACTGTTTAATGCCTATCATTATTTCCCGAGAAATGTTCAGTGATAATGATTGTGAGAAGTCGTTCCTATTTAAGCAAAATATGCAGTCCCACATGCTACTGTTTAATGCCTATCATTATTCAGTAAACTTCTGAAGGTTGGTGACCCTAGTCAAATACATATTGTTGCCATGCATTTCGGCCAGGGCTCTTTTAACTTGGGACTTCCAAATCTTTCTTTGTATTTTTGCAGCATCCAACATTTTGCCCTCATGTACAGTGAGAGGATGGGCATTAATCCAGAGGTGCTTCTCAAAACCCTTTGGGGGGATTTCTACCTTAATGCGAAAGCTAAGAAGATCATGAAGGGAGCTCAGGTACAACATTCAGTTAATATGATTTTGTTTAATTTATTTTAAAAATGGCTATTAAATATTCATTTTTAAACCATGGGTTTACAACATAGTAATACTAAAGTAAAAAATAGGCTAACATGTGCTGGTTTCAAATTGACCATGGTATTAAGCTGGCTGTATAAAATACTTGTAGTGGAAATTCAGACAGTTAAAGGAACACACACCGCTCATTACGCTGAATATCTAATGTCCAAAATTTTATGAAGCCGCTTCTATAAAAATAATCCTGCTAAAATCAATTGCACCTGATGACTTGTGGGGAAAAAAGTTGAAGTTGATTTTAATATCAAATTACCTTACCCTGGTCGGTGCCATTTTGACCATTTTTGAGCAGTCATGTGACCACTATGATGTAGCGTGTGCGTAAAACAGCAGCAGCAGTTTTTCAACAAAAAAAAATTCTGGTCAATTTTTGATATAAATATGCCATTAAGCGTCATCAAGTATTGGCATAATTCAGATAGTGACTCTCCGAACGAGGTCAGGTTTCATGATCTTCCTTTTGAGAAGAAAAAACAAAATTACAGTGGCTGTGCCTGCCCCTCCCCCCACACTCCCATGCACACAAACTCACGCATACTCACACAAACACACACAGACGCACACTTAAACACACGCACGTTCAATTCGGGTTTCATTTTCTGCATCCCTGTTACCAGTCCTCCTATACTACAACTGGAACAAGCACCAGTGCTAAGCATCTTGCAGCTAGGAACAATTATATAAAAATAATTACCGTAAAGATTACAGTTTTAAAAAGTGTGTGATGAAGGCATGGGATACCCTTAGTATTCCAACAGGTTAAGCAAAATAAAAAAGATTGTAATCCAAACATTTACAGTTCACAGCAGCCTGCACTCTTGTATCCCCCCACCCCACCCAATCACAAGTCATAAGTGTGGACACATTGGATTTTGAATGATTTTTTTTAGTCATTCGTTTTCATTCAGATATGAGATCCTACTACAATTTAACTATAATGGGAAATGTCTGGTCTGATCAGTATTATTACAGTGGAAAAATTAAAAGGTGGGTACAAACCTGATGTTTCTGTCTCTGCTTTAAAGATAAGCCATCCTTGACCCTTTTTCTTTAGTTAAATAGCATTCCACACTGTGTTACATATTATTACATCGAAGGGAAAAATATGTGGCCTGTAACTGGCGAGACCTTTCATCTGAGAAGTTGATCACAACTTTTTGGGTGAAGGTAGCCGATCACCACTTTTCTCAACAAAACACACTCCAGGTTCAACCTCATCCTGGCTGCACTGTGTTCCATCGTTCTCCTTTGAATCTTTTGGATTCAAATCGCCTGTAACATATACAGTATCATGAAATCCCACAGTCTGAATTTCATAGCCACAGGCGTCATGGTTGAAAAAGTCTTGAATTTTGATGAGTCTTAAATTCTATGCTGTATGCAACTTGCCAAAAGTCCCATTTCTCCTCAAAAGTGTCATTTGACATTTTGATTAAATAATGTAGCCTAAATTAACAGGATGGCGGTCACGATATGTGGTCAAAATACAATGAAAGCTCACTGTAGAGCGCTAAAACACTACTACACAGATGCTGATTTTTTTTTTTTTATACACGAGGCAGGACCTACAATGGAATTCCTTGGTTAGGAAAAGTTAAGAATGAAAAAAAAACAAAAAAACAGGCTTACGTTGGAAATGTCATAGTTGTTGTTGTCGGACTTCGTCCCAATAAAGCTGTCCTGGCAGCTGGAATATGTAGGGAAATGTTCAGTGAATCTTCGCAACATGTTTTATAATCACACTGCACATGATTGGCGGGCGGGAGGAGACAAGGAAAACGGTTTACTTTTAACTCTTTCCAGATGAACATTACTCTGCAATTATGGACACACTAATTGTGGAGGAAGGTGCCACATTGGGAAACATCAACAGCAACATACCTTTGCGATAACATTCCTCAGTGGAATATACATCTGCACCTCCCATCCCATCGGCGAAATGGTTGCTGGTCTCCAAAAACATGCACTCGAATGAAACGGTCTGTGGCAGAAAAATGGTTGGGAATGATTGCCCTTATGTATTTTTGATCACCTTGTTTTTTCCAGGTTAAAGGCAAGAAGCCACTCTTTGTGCAGCTTGTCCTGGATAACATTTGGAGTATATATGATGCTGTTGTTACTCGCAGGTGGGTCATAAAATATAGTTGGAAATACTGAAAATCAACCGGCCTTACTTACTTTGTATTTGCATGTTGTACAGATTATATTATCCATGCCAAGCTTTCAGTGTTTTCATTAACAGAGACAAGGAGAAGGTTGAGAAGGTTCTGGCATCTCTTGACGTCAAGGTGATGGCCAGGGATTCTCGTCACTCTGACCCTAAAGTCCTCCTGTCTGCTATATGCAGCCAGTGGTTACCAGTGTCTCAGGCTGTCCTATGTATCCTTTTTACCAAATAATTTATCTAATTGTTGTTCAGCTTGTAAATTATATTAGTTGAGATTTTCTTTGACATTGGCTGTAGCAATGGTCTGTAATAAGCTTCCGAGTCCATTACACATAGCAGCAGAGAGGGTGGAGAAGTTGATGAGTGTTGGAGTGCGTCGATTTGACACCTTGCCTGAGAGGACGCAGGAACTGAAAAATGGTATGAATTGGAACATCTTGGGGGGGTATTGTATTTTTTTTTTTTTAAACATCACACTCAGGGTGTTACTCAGTGGCGTTTCTAGACAGTTTTATCAGGGCTAGCAGGAGGTTCCGTTTGGGGCGGGAGGTGGGGACGTCAGAGGTTACTGGCAGCGAGCATGATGTTTGCTTCAAGATAGCGACTGGTCATCGATACTCTTTGCCATGTTTTCCTCTATATTTCATTCTTTATCCATTGTCCAACAGCAGAAACAGAAAGTATGTGAAGGAGAAAAACCTCATTAGGAAATCAGCTCAATTAAAACCCTGCGTATATGCAAAGAGACTAGAGTCATGACTTTTCATGCAGTTTTTAGTTGGGGTTATCCCCCTGGGCTCATCAATTTGCCTGTGGCAGCGCCATGGGTGCAAGCATGGGCTTTGGCCTTTCTCCAACTCATCAGCAACTCATTCATCAGTCAGCTGTATTCCCTTGTCTTGATTTGTTTCACAATGAAAGTCATTTAAATGTCAACATCCAAGTAAGATCAGATACTGTATTGTGACATTCGCACACAAATCCCCCTCTTGAATGGCTCTGCTGTGAACAATGAGAATTGATTTGCACCTGTGAGAGAGCCTTTTTATGGAGCCCATTTAGTATGGTATTTGGTAACATAGGAGCAATCTGGTTAAATGGTAGAAAATATCACTTCTCCAAAGCGTGAGGATGGAATTTGTTAGTGTACTGTAGCAGATGGGAAAAGCCCCACAAAAGTTCTTGAAAAGTCCTGTAAAAGATCAATTTAAATGCTTAGTATTCAAAATATTAAATGTTAAATAAAAAACAAAAATGTGTTGATTTCATCATTTATTTCTGAAATTTGTGGCATCAGTGAGGTGCCCTGACCCACTCACATAGCGGCCACCAAGCCACTGTTGATGTACAACCCTGTGTATGGATAATGGTTTATATTTTTTTATGCTTTGGGTGTTTTTCAGCATTTCTCCAGTGCTCAAGCAATGAAAATGCTCCGGTTATAGTTTTTGTATCCAAGATGTTTGCTGTGGACACAAAAGCCTTGCCTGAGAACAAACAAAGGTAAGTATGAATTGCAAGTGAAGTTACATTTGCATATGATTCTTACCAATTTAAATGCAATGTGGAAAGGAAAAAATGTTTTTTTTTTAAAACCTCCACATTTCTACCAACCCACAACCACCACCCAAAAAAAAGAAGAAAAGAAATTGTAGATGGCTTTGAGAAAAATTATGGTCCACCATCCAGCGTCTCAGGAGGGGAAAGCAGTGCAGCCTCAAAATTGTTTTTAGTGAGGATGAGGCGCTGCTGTCCTTGATTCGGCATGTTGCTAATCGGTGGGAGAATACTTTGAAGGGCTCCTAAATTCCACCAACACACCTTCTCAAGAAGAAGCTCGGCCATCCAGGAGGGACTCAAAGTAGTGCCACTACTTCTCCACATTGAGAGCAGCCATACGAGGTGGCTCAGGCATCTGATTTGGATGCATCCTGGGCGTCTCCCTGGTGAAGTGCTCTGGGCATGTCCCACCGGCAGAAGGGCCAGGGGTGACCCAGGACATGCTGAAGAGTATGTCACTTAACCAGATATGTGAACAAGTAAGCAAAAGGAAAAAGACCCTTCATTAATTGCTGAAAAAATAAAAATGACTGGCAGGATGTGCCATGACTTCAGCATTTTTCTCTTTTACATATAAATTCAAACATAACCCAACCAAAGTTTTTTCTTCATGTTTAACCGCAATCAGTTTTCATCTCCCACTCTGAAAGGGTGAAAGGGCCACTTAATTGGGTTGAACATTGGCACTTATATAATAGGTCTCTGTAAAAATTTCAGCTCTAAGCACCCCCCCGGCCTCCCCACCACCACCACCACGCCCACCAACCACCACCAGAAAAACTCTGGAAAATTAGTTTTTTAATGCTTGGTTTACTACATTCAGCGCATCTTAATTATACCACTTTTTTATTTTAATTATTTTTTTAATGGCCGTGTTTGTCCCTCCCCCCAGCCCCCCAAGTTTATTTGTGAGAGGAAGTTAGGATTATTTTCTTTATTTACTAGCTGCGACTGCTCACTTGTTTAGTTATTTTACATTTATTTACAATAATTTTGTACTGTACTAAGTGTACTTCAGCCATGAAACGTGCTTCAAAAAACAGAACAAATGGCTTTAATAGCCAAACCCTCCCCTTCATTAGTCCGTTAAATCGAGGTTCCAATGTATTGGAAAAGCCGTCGATAAACGTGGGTGCAATAAACGTTACAATAACTTTACTGATGTTGTACTTGGCTTTGAATACTCCGTTTGTGTCTCCATGTAGACCCTTGACTCAGGAAGAGATTGCCCAGCGCAGGGAACTTCGCAAGGCAAAGACATGCGGAGAGAATGGCAGCTGAACAGATTGCGACTGTAGGACAGCAAAACCACTCAGTGAATAATCCCGTGGATATTCAGGCAAGAGGGCAATACAAAGGCAAGTTTAACACCTTGTCCACCTTTTTACTTCTGTTTTTTTCTCCATGTCAATTTCTGTGATGTATTTTTGACATTATTGACCATGCAAGTGTTTGTGGATGATCTTTTTGAATATGCAAGGTGTTCAAAAATGATCGATTATCCCATCAACTACCTTAGCAATACACCCCCACACTTGCAGAATTCAAATAGTTTCCCCCCCCCATGAAATTGTTTAACAGTGATAAATACACATAACATTTAAGTTTACCAAGGTTGATGTCTATTAACATGATTCTCTCTTAAAGGTTAACAATTATTTCCAATTAATTTTCATATAAACCAGTCTGGTGCAGTGCTCGTTTTCTCTCTGAGTCAAGTGCCTCTCGTGGGCATTTAGGCTGCTCCCATGGCCCAGAGTGGGCGCGAGGACTTAAAATTAATAGATACCCCGGTAAATAAATTAATAAAAGATCGACTTGCCATTGCTTGCTTGCCATTTATTTTTTTTTCACATTTACCACAATAATCAGATTACTTTACACTCACTTTTATCACTATTCCGCAGTTAGCAATGAGACACAAGCAGGACACTGTGCTAAGCTAAGTTAGTGACAATCCAGTAGAAGATGTGTGGCTTCAGTAAAGTAGTGTTAATTAATTTAAAAATACATATTTAAAGCTCTGGTGGTGTTGTTACTTGTAGCAGACTGCCGTCGAAGTACCTGCCGATTTTTCATTACGCGGGCCGCATTGTTAGGTTCAAGTCTCCAATCTCTCACCACATTTTTGATCACTCGGACAGTCAGAAATTACTTCTTATCAGACGATGTGGTTGTGCGTGAGCACAATATAATCTATCATCTTCAAATTGTTTAGATCTGTTTTTCAAAGGTTTTAGTTGTCCAAGACAGCAATCTGATTTGAATTAGAAAACTAGAAAGGTGCTTAATTGGGTTGTGTTTGTTTATGCGTCGGATTTACAAAAACAGCCTCTTTTCTGCCTAGAAGATAGCACGCCAAAATACTGAACAACCAGACGTGTGATTCACAGTTCAAGAAATCATTTGATTGCAGCAAACCTTCAAAAAATGGTGCAAACGCAGATTCAATAAAATGTCTTTAATAAAATGTCAGTACATTTCAGCCTTCAGACATTTAGATGAGTGTCGGTGAGCGTCGTGAGCAAAATGTGTCTTGAACCTTCGGCCCGAGTGAGCTGTCTCTGGGCAGTTTTCCGTCAGTTCAACTTGAAATTGGCGTTGGCTGTCATAGACATTTGAAAACTCTGATTGACAGTTGGTTGTTGTACTCACGGAGCTTCATCTGATCCAGCAAAGAAGTTCAAAATATTTGAGCCAAAGAACAGACCTGATGAAGGGGATCCTTGAACTTGACAACATAATCAAGAAGGTTATTTACCTCCGTATTGGATTTTGCCAGTTGCTCTGTGAGAATCTTAAAAGGCCCTCTAAGTGATTGTCCAAACAAAAGTAATTGTCAAAATCAGAAACCACCACTCCGAGCCAACAAGTAAGGACATGCTGTACATGCATTTCTCTTCTAAAACCTAAAAAAGCGGATTGTTCTTGAGACAATCAGAAGAACAGTGTGCAGTCGTACCTTCATTTATGAGTTTCATTCGTTCCCTGACTAGACTCATAACTCCAAATCATAGAATCGTCATTAAGCAAATTTCCAACTTGGTGCAGTTGATTTGGACAGTTGTGAAAGCAGCAAACTACTGTGAACAACATCAACCTGTCCAAAACCCCGTTGGTTTGTTTTGTAACAAACTTTACATGGTCTCTGTTGGGGAGGCTATTTGGCTGGATTGTAAAAGGTGTGTTCACTGCACCGATGGTGTATTAGTCAGAATACAGGATACATGTTCTGCTGAGTTTCTTCACTTATACAGTTTTCAGATGACGGTTCACAGATGCAAAGACAACAGTTGATGTAGTCAATTATCCCGGTTGTAGTGGTAGACACCTGCAGCCAGGTGTCTACCACTTCATATTTCTCTTTCACACACTATATAAGGACATAGAACTAACATATTAGCTATAAATGTGCATCCATCCATCCATCCATCCATTTTCCGATCCACTTATCCTCACAAGGGTGGAGGTGCTGGAGCCTATCCCAGCCGTCTTCGGGCAGTAGGCGGGAGACACCCTGAACCGGTTGCCAGCCAATCGCAGGGCACACAGAGACGAACAACCATCCACGCTCACACTCACACCCAGGGACAATTTCAAGTGTTCAATCAGCCTACCACGCATGTTGTTGGAATGTGGGAGGAAAACGGAGTACCCGGAGAAAACCCACGCAGCCTGGGGAGAACATGCAAACTCCACACAGGGAGGCCGGAGCTGGTATTGAACCCAGTACCACGGCACTGTGAGGTCGATGCGCCACTGGACTACCGGGCTGCATAAATATTCATATAAAATGCAAAAAAGAACATATATAAGCTTAATATTTTGTTCTGAACTCTGTCACCGTGAAACAACACTTGAGCTGTGGAGGGCAAAGGCACGGTTAATGCAAATATAACACAACAGCACAATTTCTTGGACCCTTTTATACATTCCTTGTATGGTGTGAAAGCCAGTAGACCAAAAACGAACCTCACACCAAAAGTGCATCAAATCTTATACTGAAGAGCGTCTACAGCAGATTCCTGCGACATTATGATTTGTATGCCAGAATTTTATGTTTTGCAAATTTGCATTGTTCACGAGTGAAAATCAAAATGATAGACACTTATGGAAGATTTGTTTTGCAAACACCCTTGAGTATATGTTTTCTAATTTTTTTTGCAGACGAGATGGAACCTCAGGTCCAGAAAGAGTCCAAGGCAGAGGAGCAAATAGAGACCTTCATAGCATTTGCCAGGGTATACAGCGGGGTCGTGAAGAAAGGACAAAGAATATTTATCCTCGGACCAAAGTATGATCCTGCCCAGGGCCTGAGCATGGTAAACAAAATATTCGTACAAAAGCAATAATGCTGGTCAAGAAAAAAGAAAGAAAAAAGGAAAAACAAACGATGTAGTGTTTCTTGAATTGTTGAAAAATAAATTATTGTTCATGCTGAAAAAAAATATAATCTGAAAATTGAAATATTGTTTTTATCATCTTCCAACAAAGGGTAAACAGACTGGTTAACAGGTGTCATGGTTACTTACCTCAGTGGTGCGAAACACTGGCTGGCCTAAGGATTTTTAGTAGTTTCGCAACTATTCCACTTTGAAATATCTCGGGAATTGTTTTTGACACAAACTGGCTTACCTTCAGTTGCACACATCGAGCCTGGCAAAAAAATATATGCATTATTCTTATTATTATCATTGAAGTGTTTGTGTGCAAATGCACTGTGCAAAAACAAAAGAAAAGTCTCACTGACGACCCTAACGAATATTTAACAAAGCGGATCTATTCATCACCTAAGTCTATGAAAATTGGGAGCCACAAGACCTCAAACAACATCTCTTGGAGCCATACCCCGAACCTACTAGGAAGTCCGTTACTTTCGATTTCCTTTCAAAATGTGTCTCATTTTCTACCTTTTAAAGAGGCCATACTTTATGAAACTCTTCAACGGAATTCAAATCTGATGTATATCAAACTTGGTGAAATTGAGTTACAGAAAGCATTTCATTTCATCAAACGCTGTTGTCATTGCGACACAAAAGAAAGTTGTTTTTGAATGTCTAAAAATGCACAAAAACCCGATGAAATTCCCAAGAGGTTTTCTCTTCAAAATGTGTTGAAAAGAATGGTGTTTCTTCGGTAGTTCTGAATGGAGGGACAAGTAATTTTGTTGTCAAGCTATTGTGCCATTTAAAAAAAAAGAAAAGAAATTCCATTGTGCTAGCCCCGAATATGTCGGTATCCCAATGTGCCAATACCTCAAAAATACCTCAAAAGTTTTACTCAATCCCGACTCGCCGTATTTGGATCGGAAGAATCCACTGGGGTAGAACTTGGTTCGCACAATTGAACACTGAGAAAGGCACCGGCCAGCTGAGGATTGTCTTTGGAGAAGAAACCAAATTTGGATCCATTTTTGTGACGATCGATGTGGAAAAGAAAACTGTGTCATGAGAAAACTAAACTGCGGGAACTTCGGAAACGCAGCCACAAAATCACAGGGGGAAAAAACCCCAGAACAAACTGAAGAGACATAACAATGCAAGTGTTTTTGCTTGACAACTCATGTTTGTGTACTTGTTCCTTCTCTTGTGCCTTCCAGCTGCCTGAGCAATGCAGTCCTTCTGACAGTTTACCTGAGGTGCCTCATCTGTCCTGTTGTTTCATCGAAAACATTTACCTGCTCATGGGCAGAGAACTGGAAGAGCTAGAAGAGGTGCCCTCTGGCAATGTGCTAGGTACAGTAGACAAGCATATTACTTTTTATGACCTGTGTAATGATGCGTGTACAGAACATTGCAAACAACACAATGATCATATTTATATTTATGTAACAAACAAGTGAAAGGACAGCGGATACGACAGTGGACAGCTTGTGTTATCAGGTTACAGGGTGCATGAAAGGGTGAAATTAAACTGTCCTACAAGATTGCTCGACTTGTCTTGATAGGATCACATGACCGAAAATGATCAGATGAAGATTTATTTGTTCGATTTTTCTCATTTGAAAGCGGAAGTCAAGTCAAAAATGTTCGTTACAGTATGATTTATTCGCCTCCACTAATCGAAATGCGGTGTTCTGATTAATGTTACGTTTATGAAGCAGCAAAAGCCGTCCATCTTATTCATCTCAGGAGTTGGCCAATTTATCACTTGCTGTTGACTGAAAATGCCAGGCACTTCGACACTGTGATGTCTCTCTGTCCTCTCTTTTCTTCTTTTCTGTCACTCCTCTCTGAAACCTCGTTCTGTGCAAATTTCAATACATCCCTATCATAATGCAAATGGCCACAGTGGCAATATAAAATGAAAAAAAATCCACTGTTGCATACAAAAACTGTTCTGACATAAAAGGGATACAGATCCTCCTTTCTGGCGGCCCGGTGATCCTGTGGTTAGCGTGTCGACCTCACAGTGCAGAGGTATCGGGTTCAATTCCAGCTCCAACTCCCTGTGTGGAGTTTGCACATTCTCCCTCGGCCTGCGTGGGTTTTCTCCGGGTACTCCGGTTTCTTCCCACATTCCATAAATATGCTTGGCAGGTTAATGGAACACTCTAAAGTCTAACTTGTCTCTAGATGTGAGTGTGACCATGGCTGGTTGTTCGTCTCTGTGTGCCCTTCAATTGGCTGGCAACCGGTTCAGGGTGTCCCCTGCCAACTGCCTGAAGTTAGCTGGGATAGGCCCCAGCACCCCCCGTGACCCTTGTGAGGATAAAGTGGACCGGAAAATGGATGGATGGATAATATGAAAATATTTTTTACTCTACAGTTGCTTGCATGTTAGTCATGCATTCCCTTGGATGTCTCAGGAGAGGATTCAACACCAGCAGCAACACCATAATGATTGTCACTTGCTGTAATTACTGTCAAATATTTTACTCTCTAACCATGGCTGGCAGAATGTCCAGCACAGCACTAAATTCCAAGATAACCCAATCAAGTCTCATGATTAGACAGAAATGAGGAAGTATGAATCGGAAAAAAATCTTTATGCTCTGCATCTGCCAAGAATTCGCTTCCATCCAGTAATTTAATCACTTTGTTGACAATTTTGTGGGGCATTTGATTAAGAGATTTTGCGTGGCATGTATGAGAATATAGTCACTCCCATTATCTTCACAACTGAACTTTCTGACAATTGTGATAGCAGATTATTCACCGGTGCAATTTTTTTTTCTCTGTATTTATTTTTGAAAAAATGTCTGTGTTTATTCATTAACCCCATGCTTTTGTAGGTATTAAAGGTCTAGAAGACGTTATTTTGAAGTCAGCTACCATTTCCACGACTCCTGCTTGCCCACCCTTCACCCCACTCAACTTTGAGGCATCCCCCATTGTACGAGTCGCCATAGAACCAAAACACCCAAGTACGTAAAAAAAATGTGTGCGTGTGTGTGTATACACACAGTCAAACCTCGGTTTTCGAACCTCTCTGTTTTCGCCCAATTCGGTTTTTGACCAAAAATTTTGAGTTTTTAATGCCTCGGATGCCGAACAAATTTCGGTTCTCGAACAAACTGAGCGCACTTGAATGCACCATTTGACTCCTCTCGCCTTCCTTACACGAGGAAGTGACGCTTCCTCGTGTTGCTTTCCATTGTGAGCAGACGTGTTCAGTGAACATTTTTATTTTAAAGAGCGTGGTTTCGGTTTTCGAACAATTTCGGTTTTCGAACCGCCTTCTGGAACGGATTATGGACGAAAACAGAGGTTTGACTGTACCGGTATATATATATTATATCTATTTAAAAAAAATAAAAATTTCTTTCCATTTATGCCTCAGGTGAGATGCCAAAACTGGTGCGTGGGATGCGTCTGTTGAACCAAGCAGACCCCTGTGCTGAAGTGCTTATCCAGGAGACAGGCGAACATGTTTTGGTCACTGCTGGAGAGGTTCATCTCCAACGCTGCCTGGATGACCTCAAAGACCGGTCAGTGTCAGACTGTCTGGGTGTCATCAGAAAGTACTGTTCACTGGCATGTCTAAAATTGATAATTGAGATATTAGCTGTAGTCTTTCCTTTACGTCTATTTCATAAAATGATTTTAAAATACCTTATCTATAAGGACTTGTGCTTGGAGGGCTGAACGGTCACGGGTGAGAAAAATATTACAATGGCAATCAATTTTTGCTATACAGCGCGAGTCTTCATTCTCACTTTTGTTACAGTAGAGACGCCCCTGAGCAAGGTACATGTGAAAAGCATCTCAACCAACATGTTTGTTAGTATATGAAATTGAGGTTAGTAAACCACTGTAATGACTAACAGATCACTGTTGATGATGACATTGTATCACTTTGAATTTGAGATCTGGACAACTTTGGCGTAAAAGATAAAGATTCGGCGGTGAATTTTGGCTTGTGGACGTCAGACAAGTTTAGGCTTTTCACACTCAAAACAGTGTACAGTTGTGACTTAAGATTCACA
Source organism: Hippocampus abdominalis (assembly GCA_018466805.1). Classification (NCBI taxonomy): domain Eukaryota; kingdom Metazoa; phylum Chordata; class Actinopteri; order Syngnathiformes; family Syngnathidae; genus Hippocampus; species Hippocampus abdominalis. Next base: position 857,504 of record CM031696.1, read on the forward strand.
TTAAATTTGGCCTTGACCATGCTCGGATACAAAAGAGTGGTCTCAACTCATCTACCCCCCACTGAATGAATAGATCTTTTCAGCCTCCCCAAAAATGTCCAAACTTTTGCGACACGGTTTTACTGAGAAAACTAGCACTCCATATAATATTATAATTTATAAAAACACAGTTTGATTTTTTTTTTTTTTTGGTCACACCTGACTGACAGATTTATGAATGACGATTGTGCGAAGGTCGGGGGAGTAATATATATATGAGCAATATGTCCAGTTCATGTCTGAACATTTACGCATGATGTGTGCACTTGCACTCAACGTCGTAATGCGTCTCCTTACACAAATTGAGGCCCTCCCGGACTCAATGTGATCCCCTCGGACAATGGTGCCCAGTGCACTGTGCGTACTCTGCGGAAAAGGGGCGGCGGTCTTTTTTCTCCTGGCCATGTTTCATGTTTTCTATCGCATCTTTGATCCTGTGACATTCTTCTTCATCGATCCCATCACTTTTTCCTTTTAACTACCCAATACAGTGTTGCCGTGAAATACCTTGATTTGGTATGTTTTCAAGATCTGAGCTGTCACTTGACCAAAATTTGAGCTCTAAGTGGACTTACGACTCCTACCACTAGATAGTGACAGAACACTTTGCAAAATCCGGCCACCATGTGTACAAATTGGCTTCCTTGCAGTCGAAGGCCATCATTTGGTAGTGGCAATGTGCCATTAAGCTGGTTTGTCAACTGCCAATAAACCCCACAGAGGAAGACCATGGAAGGACAATAAATTAGTCCAGTCGTGTTTTATGCTCATGTATGCAGGTTTTGTGGGGAGGATTTTTTTATACAGTACAGTCCTGTTGAATGCATTTTTTCCCTGATGAAAAAAGGTTATAAAATAACTTTGGGATATTTTTGGAGGATTTGGGGAAAGATGATTTGAAATACACGTGCAGTCACAAAATGACTGCTCACCCCTCCCGAGATGTCGGATGGTGGACCTGAATTTCCTTGAAGCCCTCGGGTTCCATTGCCTCACTGAACTCTTTGGTCTGTTTCCAATTAAAGAGGTCAAACGATTCATGTTTTTCTTTACCAGGATTGCCCACACTGGAGCATGGATTTTGGTCCGGTTGTTTCTGGTAATTGGAGGGTGTGAACAATTATGTACATTCTGTAGATGGCCCACATATGCAAGCCACTTTTCCTTCTTTTCCTCCGGTGTGTGGGAGGAAAGTGCACACCAGAACAAATGGCACTTCAAACTTTGTCCAGTTTAGCCCCGGGAGCATGAAGATTCTGGAGATGACACTTGGGTTCCCACTCGAGATAGACTTTTATCACAAGCACAACCGTCTTTATCACAGTCTTCATCGTCATTATTGTTGTCAATATTATCCGATGGATTTGACAGCCAATTCTTCGCACGAGCATCAAATTCATCAACGTGAAACTTTTTGAAATTTTAACCAAATATTCGTGTTATTGTCTGTTGTCATCATTCAACAGTGGTTGTATTCTCCCACCAAGGCACAATATTTTGACCTATTTTCCTTTACTTCATTACTTAAAGGAGGTTTCTTCTTCGCATTAATTGCCCAAGCTTGACTCTTCTGCATAAACGCATTTTGTTTGCCCCCAAAGCATTTGCCAAGAGGTGACAAACTCATTTTAGTCACGGGCCAATTTGGATGTACCTCTTCCCTCGGAGGGCTGTTATGACAGTGAAACCACAAAATTATTGCTTGTACACAACAAATTAATAGATGACTACTTTTGGATTCAGTCAAGTCAATTATAATAGTTTCTTCAATTATTGTTCAAGTGAGTAACAAAATTATTGTAAAATCTCAATGTTATTTATTGCACATTACAATTTGACATTTTGGTACAGATTTTAGCAAGTTGTAAGTAGTCAGATCCGGCCCGCCAGATCCTGGAGTCATTACATTTTCCTCACCACCATTCATGTTGACACAAGTTGATTTTTACTGCCCATCAAAATGTGATCTGTAGAGCCTACTAACATTGCTGAATGGTTACATTACCCAGCATTTACACACCATGCGCTACTGTCATACAGGATGCACATTCAAACAAGTACACCATACAATGTAAATGTCTGTTCCTTTGTCACAAAATCACTCCTTTTGTCACGTTTGCGTGGTGGTAGTCAGAGTAGGACCCCAAAAAGCAGGGAGGCAGGGAGGAGCAGAGTGGATTGACCAAAATGTATTTAACAAAAAAATACACACAGGAGTACAACGGAAAAAGCACCAAGTCGAAGTAATCAAAAAGATACCTGGAAATCACGAGGAAGCAAAGTATCAAACAAAACGATAACAGTAAACAAAACATGACAGGAGCACACATATGCTCACAGCTCACAATGACCCAACCAAGACTGACAGAATCCAGGGAACTAAATACAAGCAAAGTGACGAGACAACGAGAAACACCTGGACAAGACAAAAGGGTTGAGGGAGCTAATTGGTTACACACAAGGGACACTGATAACGAGAACAAGTGGCGAAAAAAAGGCACATGAGGAATCAAAACCAAACGTAACCAGACAGAAACATAACAGTACCCCCCCCTCAAGGGACGGATCCCAGACGTCCCAAAGTCACCCAATGGCCGGACCGGGCGGAAAAAGGGCGGGATGGCGGGACACAACACTTGCGTCATCGGGAACAGGACCGGAGGGCAACGGCAACCCTTGCCTCGCCGGGTACGGGAATGGAGGGCGACAGCAATCCTTGCCTCGCCGGGAACAGGGACGGGCGACGGCAACCCTTGCCTCGCCGGGAACAGGGACGGAGGGCGACGGCAACCTTTGCCTCGCCACGAACAGGGACGGGGACGGGCGACGGCAACCCTTGCCTCGCCGGGAACAGGGGCGGAAGGCGACGGCAACCCTTGCCTCGCCGGGAATAGGGACGGGCGACGGCAACCCTTGCCTCGCCGGGAACAGGGACGGGCGACGGCAACCCTTGCCTCGCCGGGAACAGGGACGGGCGACGGCAACCCTTGCCTCGCCGGGAACAGGTACAGGCGACGGCAACCCTTGCCTCGCCGGGAACCGTGACGGAGGGCGACGGCAGACTTGCCTCGCCGGGGACAGGAAAGGGTGGCAGTGGGACCAGGCCTCTGGTCCTGCGGGGTCCAGTCTTGTTGGGTCATTCTGGAATGTTGCGAGGTGGTGGTGTTCCCCAAAAAGCAGGCAGGAGAGAGGAGCAGGGTGAACTTGACGAATTGTATTGAAATACAGAAACTAAATCCAGATCAAACAAAGTCACAAAAACAAATCCAAAGTATCAAACAAAACCATGACTGAAGCAAAAACTATCACTAAACGAAACAAACAAACCTGACAGCTGCTAACAAGCAAACAATGACCCGACCCTGAGTGGTCGGGCATCAAGTCTTTTAAAGTGGCACTAATTACACAATGACCAACAGGTGTGCAGCTGCAGGCAGAGCCCCACAGTGCCACCTGTTGGTCACAAACAGATCCATGACAGTACCCCTCCCTCAAGGGACGGATCCCAGACGTCCCAAATTTGTCCAAAGGCTTGCCTCGCCGGGGAATGGGAACTAAAAGCGACGGCAACCCTTGCCTCGCCGGAGAACATGAACAAAAGCGACGGCGACCTTCGCCTCGCCAGGGAACAGGAACAAAAGCGACGGCGACCTTCGCCTCGCCAGGGAACAGGAACAAAAGCGACGGCGACCTTCGCCTCGCCAGGGAACAGGAACCAAAAGCGACGGCAACCCTTTGGCTGGGCTTGGCCTGATGTGGACGGAGCTCGACGTAGCGGGGACATGGGACAGCCGGACGTGAACAGGGGCTCGGCCTGACGTGGGCGTAGACGTGGCACAGCTCGTCGTCGACGTGAATGTGACTCAGCTCGAACAGACACGTGACGAGCCTCGGCTCAACGTGGACGCGGACGGGGCTCGGCCCACCGTAGACGCGGCTTGACGAGACAAAAACAGGACAGCCGCATCACCAGCGCTGCCTGAAGGGGAAAAGGGTGTCGGCCGCAGACGTGCTCCGCCATGCACATGGTGGAATAGGGACCAGTCCTTTGTACCTGCGGGGTCCAGGTGGTCGGGTCATTCTGTCACGTTTGCGTGGTGGTAGTCAGAGTAGGACCCCAAAAAGCAGGGAGGCAGGGAGGAGCAGAGTGGATTGACCAAAATGTATTTAACAAAAAAATACACACAGGAGTACAACGGAAAAAGCACCAAGTCGAAGTAATCAAAAAGATACCTGGAAATCACGAGGAAGCAAAGTATCAAACAAAACGATAACAGTAAACAAAACATGACAGGAGCACACATATGCTCACAGCTCACAATGACCCAACCAAGACTGACAGAATCCAGGGAACTAAATACAAGCAAAGTGACGAGACAACGAGAAACACCTGGACAAGACAAAAGGGTTGAGGGAGCTAATTGGTTACACACAAGGGACACTGATAACGAGAACAAGTGGCGAAAAAAAGGCACATGAGGAATCAAAACCAAACGTAACCAGACAGAAACATAACACCTTTGGTTTTCCTTGGTGCATTAAATACAACTTCATCACAATATAAATCTTGCAATTCCAGTACGTTTTTTGTGTTTGAAGATTAATGAAAGATTGACAATTTACATACTGCTTCAGTGCACCAGTTGGGGCCTTCCAAGTTCATTCCGCCATTGCCCTATGTTTGGTGCCACACCGTTTGTCCAAAATCAATGCAAACATCTAATTGAAAGCAAACAAACAGCCACATCAGATGCAGGCATTCACTCCCAAGAGCCCTGGACTATGTGCTTGAGTGTTTTGAAAGGCGGTCATAAATAAAATGTATTATTATTGTTATGATTATTATTATTATTAATGAGTGTGCTTCCCAGCCAAAACTCCGCTGCCTGAGTAAGACACTTTCTTCAAATGTAAATGACCTCCGCACTCAACCTGAAAAGTTTGTCATCAAAGGACAAAAGACTCCTACACACATATGAACTAAAATAAAAGTAAGTCAATCTACAGAACCACAAATAGAAATGATTTACTAATACACAAAAATTGTGATGTGTACTTTAGCATTTGAACCCTTCATCTCACTAAAGGTAGTTTGAGCAAATTCATTATTTCAAAAGTGAAAAGGAGTTGAATAGGTAGGTAAGGCAGACCGAATAAGCTGGGAAGGGTTCGCAGGAGGTTTAAATGATAAAAGACAGAGATGGAAATGTACTGAGAAGTGAGGAACGGGTGTTGAGTAGATGGAAGGAATACTTTGAGGAGTTGATTAATGAGAAAAAAAAGTTTGTTCAGCGCCTCAACAATTGAGGCACAGAACATTTCCCCAGCATCTCCCGAGATGTGGTCAGAGTTCTTGGTTGAACGGGACTATGTAAGATATTGCTAACTAGCAGGCACAGCGCCAGGATCTTCTTTTGCAAGGGTTTGGACCATGGGGGCTCTACTGGTATATGAGACGGCTGGAAAAAAAAAAGATTGATTTGCATTACTTCATCTACTTTATATATTGGTTTTCAGGTGTTTTTTGTTTGTTTTGTTTGGGGGGGGGCAGTTGAAGCATGATACACGGCACGAGCATGTTCGATATTCAATGAGTTTTAACTGAATTTGGCAAAAGAATATAAAAAGAAAAAAGTGACCACAGGCCAATTGCAAAATCTTTAACCAAACACATTAAAGAGCTCTCCCAACCCCTCCCCTCCCAAACACACAGGGGTACAGCACAAACTCCAAAGTAAGGATTGGAACGGAATGGCTACTTGTGAACTTCTTAATGTTTTTAAACTTTATTCAATGAATAAAAAGTATTTTTAAATATAAAATACAATGCTGGAAGGGCTTAACCGGGGCTACATAGATTTTGGATGGGGCTACATCACCCCTCTAGCCGTGCCTCCTACCTCACCATTGGTGCCTCCGCACAACCAGGTGGTGATCGGTTGACAGCGCCGTTCCCCTTTTCACCCGAGTGGCTTACGGTACGCGGCAACAAGTATCCATCTTTCAATATTGGCAGTAATTAGCCCTCATATCACAAGATTTTAACTTCTTTTTCAAAGGTTTGCTAAAATTGAGATCAGCGCGTCTGAGCCCATCATTCCTTTCCGAGAGACAGTGGTGCGCCCTCCAAAAGTGGACATGGTGAATGAAGATTTTGGCAAGCAGCAAAAAGTGGCCGTCATTCACCAGGTGGGTGAACCTCTCTGCTCTTCGACATGTTCTGAGCCGTGGCTCATTTGGTACCTGGCCAGGAGACATGGTCTTATGTTTTTTTAAACTATTTGGGACAAAAGTGTCTTGTGTTGAAAACGGATCAAATGAATTCAGTCTGCGGTTGATTTTCAAACTTATCATTTTCACAACTAACCGTTTGTAAAATTCCTTTTAAAAAAAAAATTGGGAAGGAGGATAAAGCTCAGCTTTCCAAACTATTCTCAGAGAAAAATTACAATGAACTTTATGCTGCTTTATTTTTCTGGCCCATTTTGCACTTATAAACATGTTTTAATGTGAAACAGAAATGGTATGCTTTTTCTTCCAGTTCATGAAAATATTTTCTCATGAGCAGTTTTTGCTTTGTCACGAAAATGTCATTCCAGAATTGTAGAATAGCTGTGCTGACAGCATGAAACAAGTACAAGTCATCATGTGTGTTTTCATTTCCATGTTTGTTAGGTAAAAGAGGAAGGTTCTCATGGTCGTTCTTCGGAGACCCTTCATGTTGACAGCAGTGGTTTGGTCACACTCACCACTCCAAATAAACTAGCCACTGTCAGCGTCCGTGCAATCCCCTTGCCACAGGGTAAGACCGAAATGCGCAGTAATTATTGACTTTCCATAGCCCTCACTAATCGTCAACAAAGTGGGTACAATGTTTTCTTTTTAAGTATGAGTATGCTCAAGCAAACTGTAGTCCTGTTGAACACATTTTTCTGTGTTGTGACTTGTACATTTTCAATATATATAATATCCTTCCTTTCATTGAATAGCCCATCTCTAACTTAGTCAGGTTCACCCACGTCTAAGTTTCCGGTTATCAATTTGCAATTACATCTTTCTCTGTCTATTTTTTACCTAGGTAGTGTGGTTGTCAAATTCATTAGCACAAGGGTTGTACGAGTACACCAGTACCTGTATCTGTTCACCCAGTTTCATGTTCTGTATCCATAGCTGGACTTGGAGTAGATGGGGCATCAACTAGGAGTGGGTGTGGTTGAACCAGAAATGGGTTGGGGGCTTAAATAGGGACATAATTTTAAAGGGGCCATGTCAAGCTAAGTCAATATGTCCATCCATTATCTGAGCCGCTGATCCTCGTGGGCATGCTGGAGCCTATCCCAGTTGTCTTCGGGCAGTTGGCGGGGTACACCCTGAAGTGGTTGCCAGCTAATCGCAGGGCACACACAGACAAACAACCATCTGCGCTCACACTCACACCAAGGAAGGATTTAGTGTTCCATTAACCTGCCATGCATGTTTTCGGAATGTGGGAGGAAACTGGAGTATCTGGAGCAAACCTACGCAGGCAGGAGAAAAACATGCAAACTCCACACACGAAGGCCGTAGTCTTGAATCAAACTCAGATCTTTGCACTGTGAGCTACATTAAGTGAGGAGGGGAGAAAGACAAGAGCTCCTCCAGTGAAAAAGAGTCTCTTCCAGAATAGCACAACAATTGTATTCAGATGTTTTTCTTTTGCCCATTTTCTGCAGCATCTTTTTTTTCTGCAAAATCTTGCTGCTCTGTGGCAAAGACAATGATTTTTATCTCTTTTTTTTTTTTTTTAATCCAAGAAATGCTCCAGTACAATAAATACATGCTTATCAAAAAATCAGAATATCATGAAATATTTGTTTCAGTAATACTATTCAAAAACTGAAACTGGTGTAATACATACATCCATTCCATACAGACTGATGCATTTCAAGTGTTAATTCATTTTAATTTAGATGATGCGCATGTGTGCATGAAAAGCTTCCACTGCAAACACGAGATGACAGCTTTCTGCCACGGAGTGTTATGCGGCGTTTTGGGTCTTTTACAGGAAAACAACACAATCTTTTACAAATTCCAGTCATTTTTTAAAGAATGTTATTGCGGACCTTTTGCAGCATTTTGGCCTTTTTTTTTGTTTTTTTTTGGATGAATGCTTTTGAAAAATCCGCGGTGCACTGGAACCGCGAAATAGCGAGGGATCACAGTATATCGGTACTTTTTGTCATTATAATCACTACTGTGTATCTCATCAAGTATGCGGTACTAACACGAATAATTTCTTTCAGAGGTAACTTATCTTCTGGAAAACAGCTCAGCGCTCATTCGAACTCTCGAACAAGTCAATATGTCCTTGAGGGAAGGGAGGAATCTAGACATTAGCGTTAAGACCTTGGAAGCCATTGCTGACCTCAAGGCCCAACTGGAAAGCATGCTCCAGGGAAGGAAGTGGAGGAACGCTGTGGAGCAGATATGGGCTTTCGGACCTCGCAGGTTTGGAACTGTGTGTGTGCGTGTGTGTGTGTGTGTGTGTGTGTGTGTGTGTGTGTGTGTGTGTGTGTGTGTGTGTGTGTGTGTGTGTGTGAGAGATGAAAATGGGATTGCTTGTTGTCTTTGTTTGGTAAACTGTAAAAGCAGCCACGTACCTTTGCTTTATTTATTTATTTAATTTCTTTTTAAAATATGCTGTCACTCAAGCACTTTTACAAAGACACATGAAACCATCCCTCAAAAGATGCCCTTAACTGCCCCGATTTATCCACAATGTCACCTTACATGTACATGTTCACATACAGTGCCACGAAAAAGTGTTTTCCCCTTCCTGATTTCAGTTTTTTTTCTTGTTTGTTTTGTTTTTTGCACAAAGGTTTCAAATCAATCAATTGGATTTTCTTTGTGCCTTAACAAATTGAATTTTCATTTGAAAACTGCATTTTGTATTTCCCTGGGTTGTCTCTGAGTGATATTAAAATTGGTTTGATGATTTGAAACCTTTGTGTGTGTGATAAATACACAAAAACAAACAGGCGGGTGGAAAATACTTTTTCACGTCAGTGTAGCCATGTCTTTATGATATAAATAATATATCATAATTTGGCCTTGAATGAGAATATGATTGAACCTGGTGGACATCATTACAAATGTCACATATCACTACGTCATTTAAATTGAAGGCTGACGAAACAGAATGAATGGTTTTATCCTGTAACCATGCCATGCGTGTTTTTGAAATATGGGAGAAAATCGGAGAACCCAGAGAAAACTCACGCAGGCATGGGGAGACCATGCAAACTTAACACAGGAAGGCTGGAGTCATAATCGAACCCATGACCTTTGTGCTGTTAATGCTAACCAGTCACTCACCATGCAGCCTTAAGAACAACATATGCATAAGATGAAAACAGTCAATTTATAAAAAATGTAAATAGTTTTTCCAAATATTTAAAATTGTTTTTCCAAAAAGCCTGATTGTGTTCGACAGATGTGCAATCATTTGTTGCTTTCAACTTGTGAATTGTGTTTTTGCTAAAGGTGCGGCCCGAACATTCTGCTTAACAAGCTGGAGGGATATCATCGGCCATCTCTGTGGCAGTGTCTATGTCGAGAAGATACATCTGGAAAAGATGGAGCTCAGGCGAAAATGATACGAGAGTTTGACAACAGCATCGTCAGTGGCTTCCAGTTAGCAACCCTGTCAGGGCCAATGTGTGAAGAGCCGCTCATGGGGGTCTGCTTCTCCATCGAAAGATGGGATGTACAGTCTTCAAACTCGCCACATCAAAATACCTTTGAAGAAAGTGGCACATTTCAAGAGGCCTCGGGAGGTAGTAAAGCCCCCGAAAGCATTAATTCATTGGAAGTGGCCTCCATTGAGCCAAGTCAAGCCAAACGCTGTCAAGAGGCCACCCCTGCAGATTGCTACGGGCCCGTTTCAGGCCAGCTGATTGCCGCCATGAAGGAGGCATGCCGCCACGCTTTCCAGGCTCAGCCCCAGAGACTGATGGCTGCGATGTATACCTGTGAAATCATGGCTACCGCAGAGGTTCTGGGTAAGAGATTGGTAATTCTTTAGTCCTGAAGATCTCGGAGATCTCCTAAAAAAAATGTGGACACCATTTTTTGGTTGTTGTCTTACCCTGTGTTTTCTCCACACGCAGGCAAAGTATATGGTGTTCTTGGAAAGCGAGAAGGCCGCATTCTCCATGAAGAAATGAAGGAAGGAACGGAAATATTCATCGTCAAAGCTGTCCTGCCCGTCGCTGAGAGTTTCGGCTTTGCAGATGAAATTCGCAAGAGGACCAGTGGGCTTGCCAGTCCACAAATGGTCTTCAGTCACTGGGAGGTAATTACTCAGTAAAAACGATTTGAACCCCGTGAATTGATCTTGATTTCTGAGTACATTGGTCTAAAACAGCGGTGTTAAACTGATTTTTGTCGCCATCCACACTGTCGTGACCATTCCCTTGGAGGGCCGTTATGACTGTGAAAACAAGAATGATGGTTTATTCAACTATAGTTTAAGTTACTGTAATGAGGGGTTTGGTACCAAGAAAACTTAGAATAGATCTCTTATATGTTACATATAAGCATTTGAAATTGTGGTACAAGCATCATAGAAGTTGCCATGTTTGATTTGCTTTCGCTGGCCACATCAAATGATGTGGCGGGCCTGGCCCCCGGGCCTTGAGTTTGACACCTGTGGTCTAGAAAGTGATCTGATCTCTAATTTGATCATCTCAACAATCGTCAAAAAGTCGACTGAAACTAATCGTCACACAATTATACAGTATGCTGTCATTGTTTTTTGGGGGGGGAGAGGCTGGACACGCCATATAAACCAGGGGTCACCGATGTGGTGCCATCTGGCACCCCTCCAATCACCACATGGGTAGCTCGCAGGCCATCTCTAAAAACAGCTTACCAGCGGTGGGAAATTGTGATTGTCTAGGAAGATTTTGTGAATGTTGATTTACAATTGAGAACACTGGCAGAGATTTAGAGAAAGTGTTGCATATTCATATTTAGGTTTCCTAATTTAGAGTGACAAATTATAACATGATCAGTGTCTTCACCAGTGTTGGGGTAACGCATTAAAAGACATTACAGGTGTATATGATGTTTAGACAGAAATCAAGTTAAGAGTAAATGCATTCCCCTTTAACATCACGGTTATTCAAGCATACGCACCTACTACGGAACACAGTGATGAAGTTATTGAAAACTTCTACAACCAGCTACAGGAAATCATTGATAAAACACCTAAAAAGGACATCCTAGTGGTACAAGGTGACTGGAATGCCAAAATTGGAGAAGACGCACACATAAACTGGAGGGGCACATGCGGACCCTCATGCAACCAGCTGACAAATGACAGAGGTCTCCGACTCCTAGACTTTGCGGCTGCCAACCAACTGGTCATAACAAACACACTTGGTAAGCACAAGGTTTCTAGAAGATGGACCTGGCACAGCCCGGGTGTCCAATATCATAACCAGATTGACTACATCCTGGTCTCCAAACGCTTTCGAACTGGAGTGAACATCGCTCGCACTTGTACTTTCCCAGGTGCTGACATTGGAAGTGACCACGATCTGGTAATGATGACATTCAAAGTGCGCTTGAAAAAGATCAACAAGCCCAAATTCACAAGGCTGCGGTTCAACCTAGAGAAACTGAAGGACCCAACAGTAAAAGAGGAGTTCCAGGCAATGATTGGAGGGAAGTTTGCACCATTGACGATCCTTAATGAGAACGATCTCGACCTAGAAGCAACTGTGGAGGCATTCAACTCAATAGTAGTTGAAACTGCAAGCAAAATCTTGCGCCCCAAGAAACCCTGGGTCACAACAGAGATCCTGGCATTGTGTGACAAAAGAAGAGAACTGAAGAAGGAGAAGAAAAACCCAGAGGGAGCCAAGAAATACAGGGAAGCAAACAATAAATTCAAGAGAGAGATGAAGAAAGCAAAGGAGTCCTGGATTGAACAACAATGCACAGAAATAGAGGAGGGCCTAGAAAGGAACAACACCAAGAAGGCCTACCAGGTGATAAAAGACCGTACTGCTGAGAAGCAAGGAAGACCTACGAGTATCCAGGACAAGGCAGGTAAATGCCTTACTGAAGACAAAGAGATTTTAGACAGGTGGACAGAATACTGTTTTGAACTTTATAACCACCAGCTCAACGGAGAACCAACAGTACTGAATTGCCCTGTGCCAACAACAGAAGAGGGCTCACAATCCATCCTTAGAGAATCCATCCTTAGAGAAGAAGTCGAAGCAGCAGTAAAATCACTGAAAAAAGGCAAATCAGCAGGTAGTGACAACATACCTGCAGAATTAGTGCAGGCAGGAGGAGAGGTAATCATCACCGCTCTTACCATCATTTGCAACAACATCTGGAACACTGGGATATGGCCATCCTCTTGGACACAGTCATTGATCATCACTCTGCCCAAGAAAGGGAACCTTCAGCAATGTAACAACTACCGCACCATCAGCTTGATCAGCCATCCAAGCAAAGTAATGCTGAAGATACTGTTGAACAGACTGAAACCCGAAGCTGAGAGCATTATTGCGGAAGAACAGGCTGGTTTCAGAGCAAAGAGAAGCACCACAGAACAGATCTTCAATCTGAGGATAATCTGTGAGAGATATCTTCAGCACCAACAATACCTCTACCACGTATTCGGCGATTTCAAGAAGGCCTTCGACAGGGTTTGGCACGCTGCCTTGTGGTCCACCATGCGGAAATACAACATCAACGCCAACCTTGTCAGGGTGATTGAAGAGCTGTACAATAAGGCCACAAGTGCTGTCCTCCTGAATGGCAATAGAGGCGACTGGTTCCACACTGCTGTTGGAGTGCGCCAGGGATGCATCCTCTCCCCTACGCTCTTCAATATTTTCTTAGAAAGAATTATGAATGATGCCCTAGAAGACCATGAAGGGACAGTTTCTATCGGAGGAAGAACCGTCACAAACCTCCGATTTGCCGATGACATTGACGGCCTCGCAGGAAACGAAGAAGAACTGGCAAGCTTGGTGGAACATCTAGACAAAGCATCCTCTGCATTTGGCATGGAGATCAGCGCTGAAAAGACCAAACTCATGACAAACAACCCTCAAGGCATCACGACAGAAATCAAAATCAATGGGATCAAACTTGACACTGTGAAAACCTTCAAGTACCTGGGTTCCATCATCTCAGATGAAGGCTCCAGACCGGAAATACTGGCAAGGATAGCACAAACAACAACAGTTCTTACAAAACTCCAACCCATCTGGAGAGAGAAAAACATCAGTCTGCGCTCCAAAATTCACCTAATACGCTCACTTGCCCTCTCAGTCTTCCTGTACGCCTGTGAATCATGGACTCTCACGGCGGAGCTACAAAGAAGAATACAAGCGATGGAAATGAGATGCTATAGGAAGATTCTAAACATCCACTACACTGAACACGTGACAAATGAAGAGGTCCGCAAGAAAATCACAGACGCAATTGGACCACACAATGATCTTCTTACTACTGTGAAGAAACGAAAGCTAGAATGGTATGGTCACACATCCCGCTCATCTGGCCTCGCTAAGACCATCCTGCAAGGCACAGTCAGGGGAAACCGAAAACGGAGATGGGAGAACAACATCCAAGAATGGACAGGATTGGGCCTGGCAGAGTCTCAAAGAGCAGTGGAGGACAGAGACTGGTGGAGGAGAGTGGTGGCACAGGCTTTGCAGGCGCCCCAACGACTTTTACAGAAGTCACGGGATAGGTGATAGGTGAGGTGATTGAGCCAATGCACAATTTCTAAGTTTAAAAAAAATCACACGGCACACCACCAAACAAAATTGTCACAAAGAGGATATATTTTGTCAATTTCGTCCTTTTTGCCTTCTAATAGAAGATCATTTATTTGTTCTTTCTGTCACTATAAGTTGCTGGCATAGATAGATGGACAAAGATGCATTATTTATGATCACTGAATAATTTTCTCACCAATTAAGTGGAATTTGATACACTGTACACTGTTGGAGCTTTCACATCACACTCATGTTCCCCGGCACACTGGTTGGGAATCATTGTTGGAGAGAGCCATTTCTTTAGGCAGCATCATCTTGGCATATTAGCGTCATGCATGTGGATCTTTGCGCTCTGCAGCAAGTGCAAAAAGGTCAAAATAAAAGAAATCTGAGTGCACTGCTGACCGCGTGCCATGGTAGAAGCTAGAACACAACAAGTCACGGAGGGACGAAGCAGAGAAGAGAGAAGGTGTAAATACCAGTGTTGGAGGAAAATTGGGCATCAATGTAGAGGACCTGCCAGAGAACTTGCGACCTATTTGGAGAAGTTGAATGGTATATCTGAGGCCTTCCGTTTCTCTAAAACGGGAAAACTGTTCTCTGAAAGGAGAGACCACCTCAAGTGAGGAACCGTGAGAGCACTTTATCTTTTAATGGTAATATGCCAGATTAGAAACCTGAGTGGATATTACTCTATTGCTTTCAGAGTTCATTGTTCAGTGCCAGACGTTTTCAGACCACCCTTTATCCTACCACGTGAAAACATTGACATTGAGGTTTTTAGATCACCCTAAAAAAACAGGAGAGTGACTTTGGAGCGGATCTTCCAAGTGAACGGCTCCTGAATGAGTGGCTTCCTTCAAAGAACCATCCTCACTAATGCCGGTTTCCTCTAAAAATCTACATTTAACCATGACATAAAATCTACCACATTATTATTTATCTTATTGAAATAAGACAATTCCAGCTTCTTCACAAATTCACACCTCGCACTGCAAGACATTTGCAAGAAGATTTCATAACACGTACTAAAACTAGCGCGTATTCGGACGATCACACCAAGTTGTTATTTTTTTTGTTCTTTTGCTCCGTGGAAGAGGACGAACTTGGGCCGAAATCAAAGTCAGGGACATTCAAATCATTTGTTTCTTTTTTCTGATTAGATGCATAGAGTTTTTCATCAGACCTTTGTGAATCAGTCTTCCGCCACACTGCTAATGTCATTTAGTCATTTAAAGGCTTTAAATAACTTTTCGTGTTAAAATTCAATTGCATGACTTGTCTGCAAGAATTGGAATGATTAAACTTAAGTATTGTGTGCCTATCCTTGCAACATGAGACCATGCATTCTCATGGCCACATTTGGTGATGGTTGGGGATGAATAGCACAACTAATCATCTCAGTGCAAAAGAGATTGTTGAACCGTGCGAGGCAAATGCTGTTTATATGGTGTTTTTTCTGAAATTCTTCAATCTTTACTCCAACAAAGACTTTATTTCATGCGGAAGCTGTAGTCCTTCAATGTCTGTGACACGATCTTTTTTTTCATGCTTTCATTGACAACCTTTTAATGTTTTCTTTTACCCGCTGGTACAATGGGCTGTCTGTGAGAGACAAAAACTGCTTCAACAACATTGTTAAAGTGGGCTCCAAAATGATGGAGGGTGTCGGACACAATTTAGGATGAGTCTTAAAAAAATTTATCAGTCAACAAGATCAGGTCCTATCTGAGGAATTGTCTCGAATGCCTTCGGCCAGATGTTATAATGTGCCCCAAAGGAAAACTGAGGTACTCGGAGTCCATCATTTTGTCTGCTTCTAAACACAGACCCGGCTTATTTAAATGATTTTATAGGAAAGGGTATTTTATTTCTAATGTCACAACTTATTTATTTCTCTCATTGCAGTTTTGTTTTTTTCTAACCTTTGGTTTTACCTTATTGGAGCTGGTTTATCTTGCCTGACAATTTGTAGGCCCAGACATCTGTCTCTGTGCCGTGCTTCATTGTGTTTCTTTGAAAGATACTATTCATTCATTCATTGGCTTACCGCAGCAAGTATGAATGTACGCTGGGAAGCTACAAATGCAATTGCCTCTTGTGGGAGAAATTTTTGCTTGATTTGGAATTAGGATTCCGAAATTTGTCTGCTGAAGGCCAGCATATTGAGATGTTTCTTTATTATTGTACGAGAAATTCCATTGTTTTGTTTTGAATAACAATAGCATTCTGTTTTCATTCATGTCCAACACTGTTTGTGGAATCACGCAATCTGCCTGCCTTTCCCAGGTGATCAGCAGTGATCCATACTGGGTTCCTACCACTGAGGAAGAATATCTGCACTTTGGAGAAAAGGCCGACTCCACTAACCAGGCACTCAAATACATGAATGCTGTCCGCCGCCGAAAGGGCCTCTATGTGGAGGAAAAGATAGTTGAACATGCAGAAAAACAACGAACCCTAAGCAAAAACAAATAGACAAACCAAATGGTCCTTTCTGCTCCACCAGATGAGACTCAGTCATTTTTGCAGGAACCAAAATGCTAAATCTGTCTGATTTGAGCTCTGAGCCTATCCAATCTGTCGTCAGGCATGACACCACAAATGTTGGATCTCACCTGACTGAAGCAATATTTTTATTGAACAACTATTACAGTTTTTGTCAAATGCAGAATAGAAAATAAATGAACTATTTTAAAATTCAATTTCTTGTCTTGGTACTTTTTTTTTTTTTTTTTTAATTCATAATTGAGAAGACTAATTTGAGCAGGGTAACCTACGAACCTCTGAAGGCAACTTGCTTGAATTGTGAAAAAGAAAAAAAAGTTGTGTTAATTGGGTTTGTTCTTGTTCGTGTACTTTGTTCACTCATTGTTGGTTTGCCATAAATTCTGTTAATTCAACATTTGTCATAGTTTGACTCTTTGACCTTTAAAAGGTTCTTATTACCCTGTATAACATTTTCTACATTGAGATACACACACACACACTCACTTATTCAATGCTCTAATTATGTTGTAAGAAATAATCCAATTTGAAATACCAAGAAATTAATTTTAGATTTCATTTGAACTGTTTTCTTTTAGATTTACGTGTGTGTGTGTGTGTGTGTGTGTGTGTGTGTGTGTGTGTGTGTGTGTGCGCGCGCAGCGTGCTTACTTTTGTTATTGCATAATACTACTGTTATTGTCCATAGAGGACATCAAAAATGAATAAGATGAAAAACTACAGTACAGTATATACATCGCCTAAAATGCATTCAAACCTTTATGGGTGAACTTAATGTGACCTCTAAGCTTTTGAATGCACATGTCCAACTGTTAAATGTTTCCCTACTTTTTGCATAAGTTTCTGTTCTCCAACGAGGTGCAAAATTCACAACAGTCGTTGAATGCTTGAATCGACCAACAAATGTCCTGGCTCAATTCGAGCTGGTGTTTAAAGCACCTTGCCTTTGCGATGCTTCAAATGGGATGTTCTCAGACTGAAGTGGCCACTGAGCTTAGAGTGTCACAGAGTGTCATCAGCAGATTGCAGTAGATACCGAGAGACTGGAAGAGTCACAGAAAGATGTAGAAGTGGACGTCCTTTGGCCACATCCCATGCTGATGAACACTACATTACCTAGAGTTGAATTCCATTCAATCCGAGGCACATTTAAGGGAGGTTACAGGCACTCAAGTGCCACGTCAGTCAATTTGAAGCCATTTGCATCAGCGTGGTCTGCATGTTAGATGACCTACAAAAGGGCACCTGACTACTCCACCAGGCACAGGCGTCGTCTTGCATGGGCCGGGGAGCTTTTATGCTAGACGAAGGACCAGTGGGCCTCCGTGCTGTTCTCTGAAGAAATGTCACTAATGTTGAGGAGAAATGATGGCTGCCAACGATGTTGGAGATGTCAAGGAGAGCGCTATGCATTGGCCATTGTTGTCACCAGACGAGCTTTTGTTGGTGGTGGTGTTACAGTGGGTGCAGGTGTGTCCAGTCGGTACAGAACTACCCTACGCTTTGTGAACGGTACAGTGACAAGCCCATACTACCTGAATAACATTATTAATCCAGTGATTTGGGCCTCAACATGAACAACACTTCTCGCAAATGATTGGATGTCAACATTGCCTTGCACTCTCCCTTTCATGCATTCACAGGGTGCGATGTCCATCCATCCATCTTCTGATGTTTGGCCCAGACTTCCCTCTCCCTGACTTCTTCCAGCTCTCCCGGGGGATCCCGAGGCGTTCCCAGGAGCTGGGTAGACAAGTCTCTCCAGCGTCCTGGGTCGTACCTCGGGGTCTCCATCCCGAAGTGGGACATGCCCAACACCCTCACCAGGGATCGGCATTATGCCCAAGCCACCTGACCATCTGGCTCACTCTCAGAAATGAGCCCCTCCCATGACCGAGCTTCTACCTTATAAAGAGCCCGGATCTCTGCGGAGAAAAATCGGCCGCTATCCGGGATCTCGTTCTTTCGGTCACGACCCATAGCTCGTGACCATAGATGTTGGAACGTAGATTAAATTGAGAGCTTGTTGGCTAAGCTCTTTCATTACCACGACGGACCGATGCAACGTCCGCATCACAGCATGCACCGATCCGCCTGTCATCTCTTCCCTACTGCTATTCGTGGTTGGGTCGCGAAGGGGCAATCCACTTTTCCGACTAGCAGGTGCAGCCCAGACTTTTGTCTGCACTTGTTCCAGCTCTTCCCGGGGTATCTCGAGGCATTCCCAGACCAGTTGGGGGACATAGTCTGTCCAGCGTGTCCTGGATCGTCCCTGGGGCCTCCTGCTGGTGAGACACGCCCGGAACACCTCACCAGGGAGGGCATCCAGGAGGCATCCTAATCAGATGCCCGAGCCACTTCATTAGTCTCCCCTTGACGTGGTGGAGAAGCGACTTGACTCTGAGCCCCTCCCGGATGACTGAGCTTCTCACCTTGTTTTGTGTTGCTCTTGAAAAATATGATGTGATGATGTTTTTCAACACGCCGCAGATGCTGCGTTCGACTGCCGGTGGCTCTGGTGAAATAATGCGTCATCAGGCATTGGAAACTAAGAGATGAGTTGGACGGAAGCCGAAAGCGAACGTCTTGAGGCTAACTCCGATTGCTGCCATTCATATATTAGCGGCGAGGAACAAGGGCAGTGATACAAAGTGAAGCTTCATCGCCAGATTATTATGTCCAGCAATGCGCAGACAACAACTGTGCGCTAACGACAACTACAGTAATCCCTCATTTATCACGGTTAATGGGGACCAAAACCACCCGTGGTAAACGAAAATCTGCGAAGTAGCGACCCCCGCCCCACATAGGTACATGTACATAATATTTATAAGGCCAAATTTAATGGTATACATTCATGTAGAAGTAAATTTTGAAGTAATTAACACGACTTAATGCTGTATACTAATAGATTTAAACATGTATAAGTTTGGTTAGTTTATGAATAACAAAATACAGTAAACATATACATGTAGTATATGTTGCTCTATGTGACTCGCTGTTGTTTTGCTGACTTTCGCTGCTTCTCGCGGACCTTAATTTTATTTATTTATTTTTTATGAATGTTTGAAAAAATCTGCGATGCACTAAAGCCACGATAAACGAACCGCGAAATAGCGAGGGATCACTGCATTCATCACAGAGTATCATCCATCAAGTAGACAGTATCGTCAGTGTCATAAAACTTGTTGGAATATGCCAAATTTCGACGGTTTGTTGAGGGCTAGCGAATGGTTCGCGATATTTCTGGGGTCCTTGAAAAATCCTGCATTTGACATCTGCTTATGTCCTTAGGTAGCTGATGAGTCGAATTCGATAAATCTAAAAGCCGTAACAAAATGATGACATTGCGGCAACATAGACAGATCAAAGAACATGTGCCTATAATAAATGACATCATTAAAGAACAATGGGTAATGACATAATATTGAAAGACTGTGAAAACACCTCATCTAGACCAATCAAAATTCAAGGCATGATGCGATATGTGCAAATACATCATGTGAGCAAATTCTTCAGTATTTCTGCTCTTGCAACAGGCAAGCTTCAGTTATAAGGATCACTCTTTGATGAGAGCAAGCCTGAGCTATGCTGTAACTTTCCAAGATGATACAAGGACCGAGCATTTGTGGTGTACCGAACTGGAAAGTAGAATTTATGTGATTCTAATCTCATCAAGAAAGAAAAGTCTTCAGGATGCCTTGCTAAATATATATTCATGACAGCCTGCAATTGCTTCATAGAACATACATTCAGGATTTTTAACATTTCAACTTTTTGCCTATTCTTGTAGTACAAATGGATGAAAGAGGCGACAGAAGCAACAATGTTGCTGACGGTGAGTGTCTTGTTTCTTTTCCTCTCAAGATATTAGACACTGTACTGTACTGTACTTGTATGGATATTAAATACAACGTGGCATTGCAGGACCACAGTTCAACCTATACCCAAGGTTAATTATTAATGGAGATGCTCCGCCAGTCAATCCAGTTTTGAATGCAGGTTTGGAGCCCATTGAATTTCTGGTGGATGTTGGATTAGTGAATAGTTTTGGGAGCAGGAGGCATCTTTTGCAACAACTCACAATCCAGCCTGTCAACACGACTAACAACAATGTTGTTGACATGGAAGACAATGTGGAAGTCCCGTTGGAGGACTTAAACGGAGGATCCAGCAGCGAGGATGACAAAGATGAAGAGGGCGATAACAATAAAATGAGATGGTGGGATGAGTTTCTCGACAGTGAGTCAGATTCCAACTCGGATACTGATGACTTTGACAGCACTGGCAGCAGTTTTGTGGATTGCATGGACGTCCATCCAGACCACACTTCTGGTGCTGAAGTTGATTGGGATTACTGCAAACATTTTGCTGGAAAAGAATCCCCCCCTGGAGAGTACAAGACGTCCTGTGAAGATGAGGGAGAGCACAAACCATAAAGATGGCATTATTCAGTGAGTGCCGGCGATTCGGTTCACAAGTGACTAAATTAAAATGCCTCAAAGAGTCTCTTGTTGTTGCATGTTATGTAACACCAACACTGGCAATAAATATATAAATGAAATACCTTGAATTTCATCTCAGCATACCCCCAAAATACTACTGGTGATAACTACAATGCTTTATCATCCATCCATTGAAGGTCTCGAGTTCTGCTGTCTCGTTCGTGAACAACCTGTTCAAACCAAAGAATGTTTTGAATGAACGCTATTAATGGAATTACATTATAAACAGATTCGTTCCTTTCTCACTTTCATTGAACTCAGCCGTGCATGTGTGCAGTCAACTCGCTGGCAATCTGGGCCGAGTGGGGTGGTGACGGTGGCTGAGTGCAGCGCGCCTCGTGGGTCTTACTGCGCAGAAGCTACCACGGTCATCGAAGATTTATCTAAGTAAAACTGGTCCGTGGTCCAAAAAAGACTGACAACCTGAGCCACTGCCCGAGAGAACCGTGCCAAAACATCTGATCAGCCGGTCCGTTATTGGAAGTCAGGGGTGGGCACAGAGGCATTGTACCGCGATAGACAAGGCAGGTAATGAGCTGAAGAGGGCCCCTGCGGGACGGCTGACATCGGCATGTCATTAAAAAACAGCGGTGCTTTAGCACTGCAACAACAACAACATTCAACAGTCAGCAGTACCCACAAAGGAGCTCTTACTACCTGTGCTGGCTGCTGGCCCCCACCTCTAACAGATGGCGGATACCAGTTGAGCCCCCCACTTCCAGGTTTGTTGGAAATGGCATCTGCCATACAACAAAAACTAATCAATCTAGGCATAAGTAAACGTTCCATCCATTACATGGGGCAGTAACCTCTAGTCCAGGGGTGTCAACATACGGACCACAGGCCGGAACCGGCCCGCATGGAGGTTTGATCAGGCCTGCAGGATAAAAGTGAAAAAATGCATAAAAGACACGGAATGAATGTTTTTAATAAGGTGCAGTTCATGGAGTATCCGCTAGGGGTACACGGTTTTGATCAGAGGAAAAGACAACATTGTTTTGTTCAGAGAAGACAACAGCAGCCTCAGTCTGTCACTGAGGCAGACCCAACACAGCAGACGCTATCAGGGACATGTGAATACTTTATTCTTTACACATATTATGGCACTCTCCTTATTTTGTATGGTGTAGGCAGGGATTACATTTAGATTTTATATGCTCGTGTAAATGGTTTAAAAATTCCTTTCTTTATAAATCGTTTAATCCTAAAAGTGCATGACTATATTTTTCAATACCAATTACTTGTTAAGGTTTTGTGCCTTTGTACAGTCAGTGGGATCAGTTGCAATGCATACAGTATGTGAATGATAAAAGTAAATTGCACATCTGTCTAAGGAAATCTTAGGTGCTTCATGAAATGTTTTGTAAAAGATATGTTCATTGAATGTCAACATTTTCCTAGTGTTCTTGTGCTTCTTTAGACCAAAACAAAGCAAAGACATGTTATTTTGCTTATTTATAGCAGAGTATGGTATAATTTTTAATGGTCCAGCCCACTTGACATCTACAGAGGCCGAATGTGGCCCACAATGTGAAATGAGTTTGACACCCCTGCTCTATAGTCGTAAGCCCGATGTTCCTACACTCACTTTTCAGTGTTGTATGGCCCTCAACTGGGAATGTGTGTGGCCACAGGATTCTCACATATGGCAGCAAGCGTTTTCTTGCCCTCTCGCTAGCCTGGGAAATCTACCGTGGCCGGCTGGCCAATGATTTTTCGGGCATGCCTGGGGCGCATGGCCAAGTTGAGTCCAGTCTCATTGACAAACACAAGGATGTGAAGTGTTTCATTCCCTTATAATGCCACCATTGTCTACAATAGAGTTTGAAAAAAAATCTGTCATATACCCGTCGAGGAGTCACACACAACTGTGTTAGAAAATGACATTGAACTGCTCCATGTTCCACGATTAATTTTGTTGACTAAAAATTTTCGCCATGCATTTTATCACAAATATAAAAAACCAAAACAAAAATAAAACTAATTTGTTGATACGATAAGGATAATTGAATTGATTGACACTTTCGTCAACAAATGAAAGACGAATGAAACATCAGTGATGAAATCCAATCAGAAGAAGGAATCATACGTGTGGGAGAAAAGGACCACTTACAAAATGGAACAGACAGGAAAAAGCAGAAGAGAACCAATCAGAGGCCGACTGGACCAATCACCAACTTCAATTTCGCTCCCGGGAAGAAAGTAGATGAGAAAGATGTGATGGTGAAAGTGCCAGATAATATCCATAGCTGATAGAAAGCGACGAGAGGATTCGTGGGCCATTTCACGTCCACGATGAAGAAAAGACGCTCACGCACACACACACACACACACACACACGCGCACAAAGGGTCAGCTGTTGGCTTGAATCATGTTACAGTGTGTGTGTGTGTGTGTGTGTGTGTGTGTGTGTGTGTGTGTGTGTGTGTGTGTGTTGGTGCATGTAGGAAGGCATCATCAAAACAGCTGAAAATGGAACGAGTTCCTGTATTTATAATTAACACCCAAAATAATAAAGAATCCCTAAAATGCACCATCTGTATTTACAATCGAGCTTTTCAAAGCAACATATCATGATTTGTTGAGAGAATAACAAGCGGAAGAGGAGGGAGATAATGTGTGCTCTCGATGATGTGATGGTGGAGGAGGATGAGGAGGAAAGAGGAGGAAGGGCGAGTTGCGGTTCATTCTGTGTCAGCTCAGCCAGCGTCTGGCAGGCAGCCAATTACAGTGCAGGGAAGCAGTGCCACTTGAGTTCAGTGTGTCATTGTGGGAAAGGTACGGATGGAATACTGAGTTGCCTGGAGTATAGGAGCGGAACATGAGCTATCGAAATAGATGCACTAGATAGCGACGAGAGATAAATATGGGAGGGAGCACAGGGGGAAAAGCAAAGACAGGCGGATGATACTGCATCGATAAATGCTGATCCCAGCACAATGACTGAACCAGAACAATTTAACCAATATAATATTTCACCGCTAGCGCCCTCATTGATATTATTTGAAGGGATCAAATTGCAGGCGCTAACAATTTAGACCATTTATTTTGTACTACAACACAAAAAGAGGTGTACATGCTTACCAATCCACATTCTGTATGTTCTCAAAGACATTTAAAAAATAGATCCAAGACTTATTATTTATTAATCTAATCTAATTTAATCACATTTTAATCTGGTTTATTTACACAGAATTTTTCATACCACCATCACGGGCTGGGAAGCTTTTTTTAATTTTGGTGCAGGGTGGAATAAATGGAGTGATTGATAATGTTAAGAACTGTTATCACACAGCAATGACCTTGAAACGGGTTAAGGTTACACTCTGCAGCACACACTTCTGTCATGGGGCGGCGGTGGCTCAGCGGTAGAGAGTGTCGTCCAGTAACTGGAGGGTCCACTGTTCAAAACCTGTTCTGTCTGCGTAATGTGTCATAGTGTCCTTGGGCAAGACACTTCACCCATTTGGCCTCCAGTGCTACACACACGCTGGTGTTTGGTGGTGGTGGGAGGGGCTGTCGGCGCACAGTGGAAGCCACGCTTCTGTGGTTCAACATCGTAGTTCACCTCCACTAGAGTGTGAATGTACAAGCGCATGAATAATGTGGGCTTTGTGAGTGCTTTCGGTGTCCAGAAAAACAGCATATGAATCGGATGCTAAACCCAACAGCTGATCCTTTGTTGCACGACAAAAGGAAAAAAAAATGACCGTCAACTCATTTGAAAACGAATTTGACACCACAGGTATACTTTGCTCTCTATTTGCAGTATTACTGGCTCTCTACTTCACACTATGGCCTATTCCACCCACCTTCATATGATCGAACAGGGGTGGGCAAACCTTTTGGCTCGGGGTCCACATTGATTTCCAGATTTGACGGTACATATAAAAAACGGTACATATAAAAAACTACATATGTTGACAGTATACCAAATATCAACAGAACAAAAGCATTAAAGTATTACCATACTTTTTTTTTTAATGCCATCTTCCCCTCTGAATTTGACAACTGTTTGGGACCACTATGGTCAATGTGACAGTGCCTGCTCTGAACAGCAGAAAACACTGAGTCTGGAAGAACTGACACCCCTCAAATATAACATTTTCTTTTTTGTTTTATTTGGTTTGTATAGAAATACTTAAAAAATAAAACAAAATGAAGTAGCACCATTACTTATCATGTATAACTTGACATTTCAGAAAAATAAAAACTCTTGATATTTTTTCAAATCTTGTCTCAGGAAATATAAAATTAGCGTTTGACCGTGAGGTTCCAGGTCCTTTATCATAAAATAAAATATATTTGTTCTTAAAATTAAGTGCATTTATACTAACAACTACAAATACATAAACAAGTGGTAAACAATGTATCAAAATAGAAATACTAAAACTATAGTGGTGCAACAGAATCCTGTAATTCACACCAAAATCCAATACTGTACATACAAATTTAAGAAAGCATTAAATGTATCTTTGTCTTCACCTCGCTACGATTTGCACATTTCAATGTTTCATAAACATGTACAATAAAATATGCTTTATATTACCGAACAAAAAATATGCAAAGTGAAGCAGATTTAAAGTGTTGCTGAGCCTATTGAAACTTCATCTCATCGGAATACTACAAAATGCAAAACATATTTTGTGCGTTTGGTTCTCACCCGCACACGAGTATGGTATTAAAATAATGTGTACAGTGATCAATGCCATTAGGCCGTACTAAAAAATAAACAAGATTTCAACCGAGCTTCACTGAACTCACAATATTTGTAAACATCTTTGCAATAAGAAATATGCTTGTTCAAGTTAAAAAAGGAGAAAAAAAACTTGTCATTTAAGAGTTCAAGAAAATGCATTCTATCCACAAACGTGGAGGATGTCTCTGCAAACAGGAACTGAAGTGTCTTTGTATGTATTTATTGTTAATTTAATGTTCATTTAGTTCCCGTTTAGTTCCGCAGCTCGTGGCAGGCGTCTTTATTACATTCATTCCTTTGAGCAAACTCGATGGCACAGCCTGCAGCCAGCCTTCAGTGGGCTCCACACACCTGCATCCAATGTCTCCGGTCACATAAATATTAGTTACAACTGACAAGGGCTATTGATAACTATTTTTTCATACTCAAAACATGCATCTAGATGCTGAAAATATTTCCCCAAGCTACAGTACAATCTTTTGCTCAAGCCAACAAACCCAGAAGGAAGTGTTCCTGTTCCTTTTCACATGACAGCCTCGAACATACAGCTCCTATGTAATCCTATGTACACGTTCCAAACTGAGGACGATTATCGATTCTGTCAAAGCTATATGAAGAGTGAGTCATTCTCAGGAAAATATACGTATGGCCTGAGTAACGCCGGTGTGGCAGACGGGGCATTTAGGCTCGCTTCGCTCACAGATACGATTGGCACAGTCCATACAAAAGAGGTTGTGCCCACAGGGGACCAGTGCTGCAATGACCTCGCTTTCAAAGCACACTGAACAGTCGCGGCTTCCTTTACGGCTGATGGATGAGGAGGAGGAGGAGGAAGAGGAGCAGGCAGAAGAATCGCATGGAACACAAGGAAGGTGAGAGTTTGTCAGGGAGGCAACTGTGTGGACATAACCAGGGAAACTGAGCAAGTCTTCACTCGGGTCAGTGCAGAGCCTTCGTGCAAACTGGTGCTCGTTGGTACCAGTGTGGAGGGGCGGTGACATTCTCGACTGCGACGTGTTTCTGTTAATTCTTCTCTGATTCAGCACTGTGCCATTGGAATTGGCGGGAAAAATATCCAGTGTGGAGACGGGAGAGCCGCCTCCAGTAAAAGTGGGGTTAATTCGATGTTCGCACTGGGACCAAAAAATGGCTGGTTGGGACAGCGGGAGGTCAAGCCCTGGTGAGGAATCGAAAGTCGGATCAGTGCAGTCAGGAGAGATCGACTCATTTCCAAAAACAAAGCCATTGCCATTTGTGTTGATGCTGATATTGTTGTCATTGTTGCTATTCATGTTATTGGTTGTGTAACTAAGTGCAGGGCTAGGGGGGCTGTAGTCCGGCATGCGGGAATTAGTGCCGAAGTAGGAGTCGGTGGAGGCGCTTCCTAGGGAGGAGGACGAGTTATTGCGATACTTGGAGAAGGGCTTGCGCACAGACGTGGGTGTCATCCCAACGCTGTGCTTTGACCACACAGCGGGGTGCCCATTGAGATCAAAACCCACATCTGTTCCGTTGGCATGGAAGTCGTTTTCATCCTGCACCTCAATAAGACCCCCTGTTCTCATTGCGATATGAGCTTCAATCTCCTCACGGGCTCGGTCCACATTTTCTGGCATCCCTGTCACCTCAAACACGGGTTCCTTGTCCCGACTGGGAGTCACAATGTAAGTGTGGGTCTGTTGCTGGATGCGTTTAACTGTAGCGCCCTTGGGACCTACAACAAGACCCACTACGCGGTAAGGTACTCTCACTTGGATGGTAGTTTGTCCAGGTAGGTTAGGAGGCCCTGGAACTGGAGTACCGCTGCCATTTATGCTGGTGTTCTTGTTTCTGGAAGCTCGAATCATGGAGAAATGTTCAGCCGCTGAGATGATCTCCCTCCTGGCCATTGCCACATCCTCCCTTCTGCCCGTCACGACAAAAATTGGCTCCTCACCTCGGACCGGAGTTTTGATGTAGGTGTTGGTCTTAGCTCGCAGTGCTTTAATCTTGCAACCTGAGCCAAGGAGTAAAAGGTGAAAGTCAAGGCAGGTTCAAAAACATTGGGTTGAAATATTTTTAGATGATATATTGTAAAGATGTGGGAAGTCGCTTTGCTGATGGTGTAGTGGTACACTCCGCATCATTTGTGTGCAGGCGGTGTGGGATCGGTTCCTACTCCGTGACGGTGTGAATGTTGGTGTGAATGGTCGTTTGTCTCAAGATGTGCTCTATGACTGGCTGACAACCAGTTCAGGCTGTAGTCTACATTCCGCCCAAGGTCAGCTGGGATAGGCTCCAGCAACTCCCACACCCCTCTTCAGGATAAGCGGTGTTGAAAATGGATGGATGAAATTGTTCTTTTTAGTTTAGTGTGAGTGTCTCTCAAATGGTGCATGGCCTTAGAAATCTGGTGAAATCAGCTTTTTTTAAGAAGGGCAAATTGAAACACATGCTGAACCGTATGCTATAGTGCAAAAGTAGCGTGAATCCATTCCATGCTTCCATTATCTAGCGTCCATTGTCCTTACGAGGGTCGCGGATGTGCTGCAGCCGATCGCAGCTGGGAGAAGGCGGGGCACACCCTGAACTGGTTGCCACACATAGACAAACATTTGCCCTCACAAACACACCTACGGACAATTTAGAGTGCCTACCATGTATGTTTTTGGAATGTGGGAAGAAACCGGAGTACCCAGAGAAAACCCACGCAGGATCATCATTGCTAATATGAGGGAAACAATAAAGCTTCATGATAATGTTACAATCTGGTAGTAATGCAGTGAATGTCTCATTAATTGTCTAAATGGGACCAGCTGAGGATACAGCCAAGGAAGCTTGAAATAATCAGATGAGGATGATAAAGATGGATGTAGAGGAGGGACAACCCACTTCAAGAGGAGGTGGGGGCGCATTCACCCAATTCTCATATTTAACACAATACACGAAAATGTTAACTGGCGCATGAGAACATGTCTATGGATGATAACTGATCTACATTTCATCTCTGATATGACCTAGAAAAGAGTTCTGTCCGATGGGGAAATATCTGCCTTCCGATGCATAGCGTAGCGGCGGGGAGGTGTTTCCTTGGAGTCCCTTTGTTTTTCTGGGAACAACAGCAGCAGCAGAAGCTGCAGCAGCAGCCGCGGCGGCAATGCTGCAGGGAGTGGATTCTGCATATGTAACCTAGCACGAGTACTGCCCTGCAGCTGGAAAAGTGTTCAGCTGCGGGCGTCGACTGCATGTGGTGAGGTAAGATCGTGACCGTTGTCCTAATTTGATTTTGCACCGTCATCATTGGGAGATTTCGATCGATCGACGAGCCTTTGGTCAACAAAAGCGCCACATTATCCGAAGTATATAAAGAGACAGCTGCGATAGGTGACCGACATCACAACCGAATCAAAACACACCATCCCTGTGATCAGCGCACTTTAGTTTCGGATGCCTTTTGTAGCTTTTGTACTTTGTAAAATGTGCCAGCATTTATTTAAAAGCTTTTTGGTGTGTGTCTAATTCTGAGGCTACACGCACTTGTGGAAAAGACAGTAAATACAATAAATAGTGTGGAATTTCATGACAATTTCTTTTCCCTAAGTGAACTCCAGTTTGGGATGACTCATCCCAACCGATGCTTGAATTTAGGTTAAACGTCAGCTTCCTCAAATGATTATGCCCCAGCGCTCTAACTGATCCGGCCAGACAGTCACGAGAGTTCAAGATCCATTGAACTAGTTGTCTAGGGGATTAGAGGCGTCCAGGATGCATCACGAGTTGTACTCTAGTCCTAGCACAGATGTAGTATTAGAGATTTAGAAACAGGATAGAGCACTAGTACCACTTGAGGTGATTCCACACAACACAACACATCCCCATTATAGCATTTGAGGGTCCTCTTCAAACAGGACAATAGGCTATGGAGGTGCTATTCAACACAATAGTGTCCTGACATGCAAAACACCGGCTTGCCCATTTGGCAACACAGGCAAATGCTGAGGGTGCTGTGGCTTGCAGGACCTACAAAATCGGCAAAATCCAACTTTACTTGAATTATAATGAAAACTGGTTATTACCACGGTTGTCGATCTGGGAAGGGGAGGCGGGTGGGGGTGGGGTTGTGATGGCAACAGTGACTGGGGGCCCCCAAGCATTAGAATCTGGGTAGGAGGCGGCCTCCAAGTGCCAACTTCACAGACTGTGATCTCACTGTTGCCAACTTTAAATAATCCGTCCGCGGAGGTTTGCTTGCAGTTCCTTAAAAACATACTTTGCGCGCCTCAACCTAGCTATTAACGCTGGCTGACTTTGCGGGTCGTTGAGTCAACGCTCGAGTTGCTTGCTGTTTGTATGTTGTGCTCTGTTAAAACTAGGAATAAAATCCTCCAAAATTGAAAAATACATTTAAATGAATCTAACTTTCAGTCAAATATTTCATATTAAAGGGCAATGACAGCATTGAAATACAGTATATTATTCATTTGATGTCATGTTTTAACAGCAGTGACAGGTTTATTTAGATTCATTGTGTAGGAATGAGAAACAGGAGGAAATTTAAAGCTT
The DNA here is from genome assembly GCA_018466805.1 of Hippocampus abdominalis. NCBI lineage: Eukaryota > Metazoa > Chordata > Actinopteri > Syngnathiformes > Syngnathidae > Hippocampus > Hippocampus abdominalis. Next base: position 887,590 of record CM031696.1, read on the forward strand.
GATGTTATAGATTTAACAAGCTTGTGTATTAAGTTTCTGTTACTACTTCATTATTTACCAGAGCGTATTTTATCATGTGTTTTCCCCCTTAGGTTTATCACCTAATCCTAAAACTATAAAACTAAAGCTAATCCAATTGCTAATGTTGGTGCATTTACGGCCAGTCGCTAATGGAAGCAATGAAATTTCCTGATCAACTGCCAAACTAAACTACTGCTACTGCCCAAATAGGGGGAAAAAAGCAAAATGTCTAACTGAGTGAAATCCAGATGAAATCTTCAGTGGATGAATCAATCTGTTACAAGTTGGGCTGGGCGACACGTTTAAAATAAATTGACACTGGTGACAAAATGAAAAACCTCCTCTCCTGTATATTGAAATGTAAAACAATGCACAGTCAATATAACTTTGGATCAGTGGTGGGCAATTCATTTTGCAAAGGAGCCACATGAGAAACTGGAACGCTTGCTGAGGGCCAAATCCAGCATGCTAACCTCAATTTTTGAGTTTTTAATTGAGAGAACCCTTCTTGTCTTGTTTCAATAATATACATGGTATGTATTGTTTGAATTTGGAAATAGAAATGTGAAACCAAATTAAACGTGGTCATTAAGATGCCATCTTATATATCTCAAAAATGATCACACCCATTTTGTATGCCAACTCAGATTAGCCGCTCCTCATGAGGACTCTCAAATATATAAATAGGTGGAACCATGGAAGTATAAACTTATTTACTCTTATGAAGAATGATATTGTGAACACCTATATATATATATTTTTTTCTTCCAAGATGGCGCCCGAGTAGGCAGTTGTCGGCAAGTTGCTTTTTTGTTGTTTTTGAATTTTGTTTTGTCACATGGTGTTGTTGTTGACCTGATGTGGATTGTTTTCAGCATTTTTTGGCCACGGCATTCGTCAAAGGAGAAGAATCTGTGCTTGGTGGTTGCACCATCTCGGCAGCACGCGTATACCTGCACTGATTTTGATTGGGAGGAATGTCGGCGCTATTTGACTGTCGGTGCTGGACAGTGCTTGTGTTTTTGCGCCTCTAATGAGCAGCATTTTTCACAGCCCCGTTTTGTTCAGTGTAAATGTCGGTGCTGATGGACAGTCTGCGGCTGGATTTAAGGATGGTTTGTGGAACCGACAACGAAAAGAACGGGTCGTCAGCGCAGATGCGTATGTGGAGCTGGGAGTCGCCGCTTGGAATTGAAGCAGATTTACATGGGTAAGGAGATGTGAGCCAATCTCTTTTTCGCCAATGGACGCTGCCGCTTCTTGTTTGCTTTCAAACTTGCCTGTAGCAGACGTGTGCACATTTTCAGCAATATGTCTTTGATCCAATGGTGAAAGGACACTTTGATTCTCTCCTCTTTCATCTGTAACTGCTTCAAACAACAAAGTGGATGCAGAAAAAGTGGTTAAGATTGCACGACTGTCTGCGTCTAATGTGTTGTGTTGTATTATTTTGTCATTTTATGTTAACTGTTCTGTTGATGGCAGCGCAGGCACCCGCAGCGGCTTCTCTCTCTCCTGCGGTTGAGAGGAAAGAAATTTCATCTGTGCTGTATGTTGCACATCGAGCACATTTGACAATAAAGTGGACTTGAATTTGAACTTGAACTATCAAAGGATAGTGTGAGGCGTTCCCTCAGGAGTACAAACCCACGGAAAGCGGCAGGTCCTGACAACATTCCCGGTCGCGTCCTGAGAGACTGTGCTGAGGAGCTCACAGAGGTTTTCACAGACATCTTTAACACCTCACTGAGCCAGGCTGTTGTCCCCACTTGTCTCAAGACCACCACCATCATCCCGGTCCCGAAGAAGCCGTCGCCCTCCAGCTACAATGACTACCGCCCGGTCGCACTCACCCCCATCCTCATGAAGTGCTTCGAGCGGTTAGTCATGCAGCACATAAAGTCTGCCCTCCCCCCCACCCTGGACCCCTACCAGTTTGCATATCGGCAGAACAGATCGACAGCAGACGCCATCTCCACCACCCTCCACTCAGCCCTCACCCACCTGGAGACCAAGAACTCACACGTCAGAATGCTGTTCATCGACTTCAGCTCAGCATTCAACACCATCATCCCGCAGAAGCTCATCCACAAACTGGACCACCTGGGTCTCAACACCTCCCTGTGCAACTGGCTGTTGGACTTCCTGACGGAGAGACCACAGGCTGTTCGGGTCGGCGGCAACACCTCCAGCACCATCATGATGAACACAGGTGCCCCACAAGGATGTGTGCTGAGCCCCCTCCTCTTCACATTGCTGACCCACGATTGCACTCCCTCGTCCAGCTCCAATCTGTTCGTTAAGTTTGCGGATGACACGACTGTGGTGGGTCTCATCAACAACGGCGATGAGACAATCTACAGGAGTGAGGTGAGCAGGCTGGCCTTGTGGTGTAAAGACAACAATCTCCACTTGAATGTGGAGAAGACAAAGGAGATTGTTGTGGACTTCCGAAAGACGCATCCCCAGCACGCTCCACTGACCATCAATGGTGCCACAGTGGAGAGAGTGAGCAACACCAAGTTCCTGGGAGTGCACATCTCGGAAGACCTGTCCTGGAGCCACAATACATCATCACTGGCCAAAAAAGCCAACCAGCGCCTGTACTTCCTCCGCAAACTGAGGAGAGCAAGAGCCCCTCCCCCCATCATGCAGACATTTTATACAGGCACCATTGAGAGCATCCTGTCCAGCTGCATCACTGTGTGGTATGGTGCTTGCACTGTGTCCTGCCAAAAGACTTTGCAGCGCACCGTGAGAGCAGCTGAGAAGATCATTGGTGTCTCTCTCCCCCCACTCGTGGACATCTACCACTCCCGTCTGACCCGCCAAGCCATCCAGATCGCAGGTGACCCCACCCACCCATCCCACAGCCTCTTCAGCCTGCTGCCGTCGGGAAGGAGATTGCAAAGTCTCCGTGCCAGAACCAGCAGGCTCAAAAACAGTTTCTTCCACCGGGCGGTCAGGAGACTCAACTCCCTCCCTGCTCTGCCCGCTCTCCCCACCCTCTGCCTCTGCCCAACCCCTGCCTCCTGTCACAGACTATGACTATGACCCTCCCCTCATTATCCATTATCCATCATCTGCACATTGCGAATTGCGTATTGCACAACGCACTACCTCACTTTACTTTGTCCATATTGTCCATATCCATATTGTCTATATTGTCTATATTGTTTATACCGCTCAGATTGTACATTATGTCCTTTATACAGTGTAGCTGCTATCTTCTCAGCTGTGTGTTTAATGCACAGCATGTTTGCATGCATATTGCACGGAGGAGTGAGAGAAAGAAATTTCATCTATGCTGCATGTCACATGTAAGCATATTTGACAATAAAGATGACCTTGATTCCTTGACCTTGATTCCTTGATTCCAAATCATATTGTAATTACAATATAAATTATGCTGAATGCATACAGAAAATGAAACTGTAGATTTGTGTCCAGAATTATCAAACCAAATCTTCATGGCCTGATAATTCTCTCTGTTGTGAAGAAAATAAGATACAGGACCACTGTTGTCATTTTTGCTAGTCTCTTTTTCGGAAAAATTGTTGCCGGAGGAGTCGTAAAAGTTGCTAAATACAGCGGAAATGTTGCCAACACGGCAGACACAAGTCATAGCTCTTGCTTGCTTGTAGTAGGCTCCACACTTGTGCACAAAAAAGTACAACTTTTTAAATAATAATAACATTTTATGTTTTACTTTGACTTCATGGGCACTGTGAGGGCCAGTCAGATATCATAGGCGGTCCAGATGTGGCCCCTGGGCCGTATTTTGCCTCAGCCTGCTAGAGATTATAAAAGCAAAAGAGCACCCCCTCCCCCCATCCTCCTCCAGCTGACTGGTACCTGCCCACTTTCTGTGGGGGGAGGCTTGAATTTATCAATAAGTACATTGTCAACATGTCAAAACTACTAAAACTGTCTGGAGCACAGGGGGAGAAAAAAAAAGAAAAGAAGCAGAGGAAAAATGGGACCAAAAAAGTAAGGACACAGTCATGACATGAGGCATCATTTGGACTGCGTCAGTTAGCAGTGTACTGTTAATAACTTGCCTCTGAAGCGATGAACCTGCACTGTAGGCTACTAAATAACCACTTTTATATTTCTGTCGCTGGTCATCATGGATGGCTCTTCACTGTTATAGCTCATTCGTAGTAGAATTTATCCATCCATCCATCCATTTTCCGAACCGCTTTATCTTCACTAGGGTCATGGGGGGTGCCGGAGCCTATCCCAGCTGTCTTCGGGCAGTAGGCGGGGGACACCCTGAATTGGTTGCCAACCAATCGCAGGGCACACAGAGACAAACAACCATCCACGCTCACACTCATACCTAGGGACAATTTAGAGTGCACAATCAGCCTGCCATCCATGTTTTTGGAAAGTGGGAGGAAACCGGAGCACCCGGAGAAAACCCACGCAGGCCCGGGGAGAACATCCAAACTCCACACAGGGACTCCGGAGCTGGATTTGAACCCGGTACCTCAGCAATGTGAAGCCGACGTGCTAACCACTGGCCTACCGGGCCAGTAATTAATTAATTATTAATTAATAATTAATAAATACATTTTTGCTTTGATATAGTCTATTGAGAAGGTGTCTTTTACTATTTGTTGTATCTGCACGTGGCTAGCAAACGATTTTGATGATTCTCAAAGAGTTCTTTCGCTCCTTCATATTTGAGATGTTCGTTGTTTCACAGTTCAAATTGTCTAAAAACATATTAATTGGTTTAAACTTTACATCAGCGTTAAAGTACCCATTACTATTATTATTATTATCATTCGATTTATCATTCCCACATCCTATCGTCAACAACAGCTTTTGTTTTTGCATCAACGTTTCACTGTCATTAAGTTGTATCTAAATCATATATGGATATCCAGAGAAAAATTCTGTGTGTCGCCTAGGTTTTTCATTTTTATATTTGCATTATAAAACCAATATATTTCATATTGTTACCTGGGTGTTGTGTTAACGTATTGATTCAAGTAAATCACTGATGGGGCGGGGGTGCCACATAAAATGTCGCCGAGGGCGCCACAGAGGGTAAGGCCTGACACTCACCTTGTCTGCCCACAATCTCGGCCACATGCTCAGAGCTGGGCACAGGAACGCACTCAGTCATGTTGACACTCTTTGTCCGAGGCTCCTGGCTGTCGTCGTATAACGGGTTGTCGTCGTTGCCCAACCCAAGCAGAGAGAGCTGGTCCAGGGCGATCTGCAGGGCTCTCTGGTCGTCCAGTGCATCTCCCTGCACGCTGCAGTCGGCGAACAGTGAGCTGGGCATCTTTGGTGCCAAAGAAAAAAGGAGGGTACAAAAGGAGTGACCGGGCAGCGAGGAAAGGCGGGAGGAGGAGGAGGAGGGGGAAGACACCCGACACGGTTTTCAACAGAAAACCGGTCAGTGCAAGTAAATCAGTGGCAGGAGAACAAAAATATTCGCCCACTTTGTCTTCCCAAATATTTAAAAAGTACCGATCCGATCCCAGCAGTTGCGCCAAAATCATCAGAGAAAAGGCGCGTGTACCCCAGGACGACAAATGTATTAATCCTTCCTGGCAAGTATCCTCCTCGTCCTTAGGTTCTCTGTTGCTGTTGTCTAAGTCCTTTTGCTGCCAGACAGCTTTTGCAGCATGACGTCACCGGCTGGGCAGGGACAACGAGGCGCGCTGGGGTTTTGATCGTCTTTCTGCAAGCGTGATTGGCTGTTTAGGCGGAGAGTGGGCGCGGTCGTTTCAAACTTAACGCCCATTCTTTCTTTGATCAGTTTGCTTCATTTGTTTGTTCCCTTCATCAGTTTGCTTCAATTGCTTCTAAAATTTTGGACGCCGTTACTTGTCCGTTTAAGTATGCACTCTTTCATTTTTATTATTTTTCAGTAAGTCAAGGTAACCCTTATAGATTGAAATTTGATATACAGTCAAACCTCGGTTTTCGTACTTAATCCGTTCCAGAAGGCTGTTCGGAAACCGAATTTTTCAGAAACCGAAACCATGTTTCCCATTGAAATCAATGTAAAATGTTTTAATCCGTTCTAAGTCATGAAAACAACTTTTTTAAACCACCTTTTTTTTACAATTTCACACCATAAACTGTACAAATGTAATGGGAGATTACCAATTTTAACATTAACATAGTAACATAAAAATTGAAGGAACATCTCTCTCTCTCTATCTGTCGTGGGGCGTGCGCCTCTCCCAGCTGTCAGCAGGCAGTAGGCGGGGCATTTCGGCATCCCGAACTCCTTCGCCAACACAGACACACGCACACCTGACTCATATTTTGCGATTAAATCTTTCTTAAATTCTATTGTTTTGCGCCCTATTTTCCTCTTTTCTTCACCAGGTTCACCACTTCCACTTGCTTTCTTTGGTGCCATGATTAGGGGCTGATACATGATGCAAAAATAACAGTCCAATATTACGTAGTTCTCACCAAACACGTCTGCTTTAAAAAAAAAAAATCTTGATCGAACAATACAAACTCGTCTGCTCACAAGCTGTTTCTGTACGATTATTGCATAATAATGAGACACCGGACACCAGAGTGTTCATTATGTGCGGCTGCATTGAAAAATGCCGGCTGTACGGCCGTAAACAAACGCACACCCCCACCCATTATGAAAAGAGGGGGATTTCACTCGCGCTAACAGAAGCGTCTTACGGAGCCCCTAAAGGGACATGGAAGGAAAAATAAAAAAACTTTGCGAGGGAACGCAAAGTTTTTGCGTTCCCTCGCAAAGTTTTGCGAGATCTCGCAAAGTATTGCGTTCCCTCGCAAAGATTGCGAGATCTCGCAAAGATTGCGTTCACTCGCAATCTTTTTTTTTTTAAAATGCGCGTTGATCTACTTCCGGGTCAGTGTGGCGAATGTTGATTCTCGTGCGCGGCTGATTTGAGAGACACTACACGGGGGAGGAGAGAATCATGGAGGAGGACTTGGGACTTCTTGCGATCAAGAAGTGTTCTCTCTCTCTCTATATATAGATATATATAGATATATCTATATCTATATATAGATATAGATATATCTATATATAGAGAGAGATGTATATATCTATACACTGTATATATATATATATATATAGATAGAGAGAGAGAGAGTGAGTTGAAGCATTTCATTGGCTCTGTTGTTCATTTGCACTTTTGAGATGTAAAACATCTGGCATAGTTAACCACGTGATGGGCAGTCTGCAGTTGTATTTTCCATTTGTGTATTGTGCATTATTACAATGCAATTGATTCCATTATAATTCTCCATTCTTTCCATTTTCTGCACCACTTATTCTCATGATGGTTTCAGGTATAAGATGGGAGTTTTCAGTTTGACCCAAAGGTTTGAAGTTGATACATCATAAATGGTTACTAATATTTGCACTGTTAGAAGAAAAATAAGTGTTTTTCTAGTTTGTATTCCATTTAAATGTTTGAGATTGATGTTTGTAAGAATTTGTCAATGTGAATAAAATTTGTTCCAAGTTTTTTTTTTTTTTTTTTTTTTTTTTTTTTTTTTAACAAAAGACACCACCTGCTGACGAAAGTGATGAGTGACAATTACATAATCATCAGCAGGTGAAAATTCAATTGGGATGATGTACAAGTATGCAGGAATACTCTTCAGCATCCACGTTGGTTAAGTATTTGTGGATAAAGTCAGCAACCAAGAAAGAATGTTTATTTACACCAATAATGCTTTGACAAACAAACATTTTATATTGTAGATCAAATATGTTGTCGGGCGGCCCGGTAGCCCAGTGGTTAGCACGTCGGCTTCACAGTGCAGAGGTACCGGGTTCGATCCCAGCTCCGGCCTCCCTGTGTGGAGTTTGCATGTTCTCCCCGGGCTTGCGTGGGTTTTCTCCGGGTGCTCCGGTTTCCTCCCACATTCCAAAAACATGCATGACAGGCTGATTGATCACTCTAAATTGTCCCTAGGTGTGAGTGTGAGCGTGGATGGTTGTTCGTCTCTGTGTGCCCTGCGATTGGCTGGCAACCAATTCAGGGTGTCCCCCGCCTACTGCCCGAAGACTGCTGGGATAGGCTCCAGCACCCCCCGCGACCCTAGTGAGGATGAAGCGGTTCGGAAAATGAATGAATGAATGAATGAATATGTTGTCCTCATACAGTAAGAAAAACAGCAGATAAACTTTTTAATTGTGATGGTGTTTTAATTATCCATTGAAAGTGTAGTGATTAAAGAAGAACAAGGGGTTGAAGAAATGGCAATGGTCAAAATCAGGCTTCAATAAATGTTACTTCTCACACCAGTTGAGGAGCCATAATATAGTTTAGCCCAAACACCAAGCAAAACATAGATGGCTGTAATTTATATTTACATTTTGAATATAAAATACAGTCCAACCTCGGTTTTCGAACATCTCGGTTCTGGACCAATTTGGTTTTCGACCAAACATTTCGAGTTTTTTATGCCTCGAATGACGAACAAATTTCGGTTCTCGAACAAACTGAGCGCACTTGAATGCACCATTTGACTCCTCTCGCCTTCCTTACACGAGGAAGTGATGCTTCCTCGGGTAGACGAGGATGTGACGCTTCCTCGTGTTGCTTTCCATTGTGAGCAGACGTGTTCAGTAAACATTTTTATTTTAAAAAGAGCGTGGTTTCGGTTTTCGAACAATTTGGGTTTCGAACAGCCTTCTGGAACGGATTATGGACGAAAACCAAGGTTTGACTGTAATAGAATATAAATACTATTCTAATGATTGGTCTGCGGAAGGAAAACTACTTTCACCAACAGTTAATGTCTCTGAACCCTGAAAACATAATCTTTCTAACTTAAAGAGTTGCGGTGAGGGCCTCTCTGAGGTGCAAATACAAGTTCACAGCCTGATACGGATCTTTTGGTGGCATAAGATCGGACTGGGCCATTAAGAAAGCACACAATGCAAATACATCCGGATCACAAGGCATGGTCAAACGAAAGACACACTGGCTTTTGCACAGTTGAACTTGTTCATTGTCAACTGGGGAGAGGAAGTCCCTTGTACCATAAAGTTCAGGTAACGTATACATCACGTTGGGCCGACCACTGGGGACATTCATGTTCTTTGAGGGCCTGATGAGATGGCTGTTCCAAACGAGCGCCTTGTCATCCAACTCATCCTGTTGAAAATAATATACAGATTTAGAAAGAGCTGCACAGTCATATCAGCTTTTATGAGCAATAAATTATAGCATGAAGCTGCTTTTTTGTCTCACTCCCCCCCTCTCATGTGTACCACATATCCCCACTCCCCACTTTTCCTTCATCTTTTTTTACCTTGGTCATTTCATCTTCACCCTGTGACACCCCCCCCCCCCCCCATTATCTTCTTTCCTTCCTTCTTTCTTGTCCCTGTCCACTTTCCCATCAACTCACTCTCACGTCCAAAAATACACATTTAATTAGTGAGTCTATCAGAACGTATGAACTCACCTGAATAAGTCCCATGCAACAAAATTGTAGGATGCTTTTGTCCAGAAATCCACCATCAAAGAAGCCATTGTCTCTGAGGTCTGTGAAGATGGATAACCAGAACTCCATGCACTGGCTGTCACTTCTTTCCTGACAAGAAGTCCATATTCTCTGCACTTACTGTACATCCACCTGTAACCGTGTAGTAGTCCGGAATGCTGCAATTGGTTGCGAATGAAGTCAACTAGGACCCCCAAGTCATTGACCGTTTTCCGACGAAATAGTCCTCTTTGGTTCAGCACTCGCTTCAAATGTCTTTCGCTTATTTGGAAACCGTATTTAAGATCAAGAACAGATTTAATGTCTTTGTATTTCAAGCCAATTTCAAAGTAAAATTCTATTAAACTCACGAACGGTTGAACACGCGCCATGATTGTTGTTTTCCGTTATGTACGATGACCCGGAAGCACATCAACAGGAATTTAAAAAAAAAAAAGATTGCGAGGGAACGCAATCTTTGCGAGGGAACGCAATACTTTGCGAGGGAACGCAATACTTTGCGAGATCTCGCAATACTTTGCGAGATCTCGCAAAGTTTTTTTATTTTTCCTTCCATGTCCCTTTAGGGGCTCCGTAGCGTCTCACCAAACACGTCTGCTTTTTTTTATTGAACAATACAAAAATGTCTGCTCACAATGGTCGCTTCCTGTGTAGCGACGCGACACGAGGGAGCGCGGCGACAGGAGGGAGTCACTTCACTCCTCTCGGCTTTGCTACCTCCTCTCGGCTTCGCTACTTCGCGAAGCTACACGAGGTAGCGTTGCTACACGAGGTAGCGAAGCCAAGAGGAGTAAAGTGACGCATTCAAGTGCGCTCAGTTAGTTCGAGAACCGAAATTTTTTCGTCATCCGAGGCATAAAAAACTGGAAATTTTAGTTCAAAAACCGAATTGTACGAGATCCGAGACGTCCGAAAACCGAGGTTTAACTGTATAATGACCTGTGAACAAGGGTGGCCTGGTGGGCGCCTGTTTAGTCCGTCAACCTCACAGTGCAGAGGTTGTGGGTACGGTCCGGCTCCAGCCTTCATGTGTGGAGTTTGCATGTTCTCTCCGGGCCTGCGTGGGTTTTCTCCGGGTACTCCGGTTTCCTCCCACATTTCAAAAACATGCATGGCAGGCTTATTGAACCCTCTAAATCAGGGGTGGACAAACTGGCCAAGTTGGTCTTTTTAATCCGGCCCGCCAAATGTTGGTACACAATTAAGGTTCGATGTGAAGAATTGCATTAATTTCATTTGGACTTGTAATGACAGGCATTTCAACTCCGCTTGGAGTCGGAAAGACTCAAATCTAGAGAATTTGAAAAACAAGGAAGAGATTTTTTCTCAGTCCGATTCTGGCAATTCCCCTGCTCAGAGTGAATTGCTTGCGGCTCGACGGACAGTCGAATCAATGAACATTTCCTAGAATGGTTTGACTGTTATCGTGGTAAAAACCTTCTGCAAACTGGATAAGAGCGTAGGCGAGCTTCATAGCGCTAACTATGGGCATCGAGGACTTTGAAGTGTTCCGTGGCTGGCTTCAGAAGTTGGTTGCACGACATCAGCTGAGCAATGTGAGTGGTGATTGAGGGGTGGTTAAGTTAGAGACGGTAAGTGAGTGGAAAGAAAAGCTACCAATATCTGATACTAGTCTCATTTTGTAGCAAATAGTCCTCATTTTTTTATTCTATATTTTGTTCCTATACCTGTACTGCATACTGCAGTTTTTGTGTCATAAACAGTTTTTGGGCAATATATTGTTGCACTTTGTTACTTGTGTTGTCACACATGTATGTTGTTAACATACTTGGACGTTCATACTGGACATGTAACATAGTTGTTTCCCACAGAAGGAAATTCTATTATCAAGAAAGATTGGACACCACAAATATGATTCCTCAACTAGAAAACAGTGTATCCTCTACTTCTCCCAATAACGGACCACTTCCTCATTTCATTTAACATCACCCTCTGGCTCTCCACCACCAAATCACCCCGCATCTTCTCCTACCGTAATATCAAGGATATCAATATTGACTCTCTCGCTGCAAGGATCGCCACTCTGACTCCGGACACTGACTCCTCTCCTGATGTTTTGGTTTCCCAATACAACATGGACCTCACCAACATTCTCAATACACTCGCTCCTGTCAAGTCCCGCCCTGTCTTTTTCACTCGGTCTGCCCCCTGGTTCACCCATCATCTCCGCTCCATTAAATCCAAAACTCGGCAACTTGAAAGACTCTATCGGAAAACTGGACTCACTGCTCATAAGGACATCTACTCAGCTCAACTTTCCCATTACAAGGACTCCATCTCTCAAGCCAAATCGCAATATTACTCGGGACTCATCTGCGCTAATACTGGAAATACTAGGACTCTCTTTTCTCTCTTAAACAAAATCACCCAACCCCCTGTCTCCCTACCCCCCCCCACTTTTATTCCTCTGACACCTGCAACACTCTGCTTCTATTTTTTATTGAAAAAATCAACAAAATCCACTAGCACCTGGGCTCCTCTGTACCCCTCCCCTCCCCTTACCTCCCCACCCCCTGTCAACTGCTTTCGTCTTTTGAACTCCCCCATCCTTCAATAATTTCAGAGATCATTATGAAATCCAAGACTTCTTCCTGCCTGTTAGATCCCCTCCCCACAGTCCTGGTTAAATCCTGCCTCCCCTCTCTACTTCCTTTCATTGCAGCCATCATCCACTCCTCACTGTCCACTGGAATTGTTCCCGCCTCTTTCAAGATCGCAGCTGTCACTCCTATCCTGAAAAAAACTGGTTCAGATCCCAATGACTTCAATAACCTGCGACCAATTTCTCATCTTCCTTTCATTTCCAAACTGCTTGAAAAAATTGTTGCCTCTCAACTTCACTCCCACCTTATCCATAACAATCTATATGAACAATTCCAATCTGGTTTCCGTCCCCGTCACAGCACAGAATCAGCCCTCTTAAAAATCACCAACGACCTTCTTATTGCAGCTGACGCCGGTTTAATCTCCATTCTCATCCTCCTCGACCTGAGTGCAGCTTTTGACACAATTTCTCATTCTATTCTCCTAAATAGACTCTCCACTATAGGCATCACTCACACCCCCTTACACTGGTTTCACTCCTATCTCTCTGGGCGCTCTCAGTTCATCCAACTCAATTCCTTCACCTCACAGTCCCTCCCCGTCTCTTCTGGTGTGCCCCAAGGCTCTGTCCTGGGACCCCTCCTCTTCATTGTTTACCTTCTCCCCCTTGGCAATATTTTCCGCAAATTTGGCATCCATTTTCATTGCTTCGCGGATGACACCCAGCTCTACCTCTCCAGCAAACCCGACGCCTCCCTACCACCGTCCTCCCTCTCACACTGCCTTTCAGAAATTAAATCTTGGTTCGCAAATAACTTCCTCAAACTGAACAGTGACAAAACAGAACTCCTCCTCGTCGGGACTAAATCCACACTTCACAAAACCAACAGTTTCTCTCTTACTATCGATAACTCCACTGTGTCCCCCTCCCCTCAGGTCAAGAGTCTGGGTGTCATCCTCGATAGCTCATTATCTTTCAACTCCCACATTAATAACATAACCCGGTCCGCTTATTTCCACTTACGCAATATCAACCGTCTTCGTCCCTCTCTCACCCCTCACACCACAGCTATCCTTGTCCACAGTCTCGTCACCTCCCGTATTGACTACTGCAATTCCCTTCTTTTCGGTGTCCATCACAAATTCCTCCATAAACTTCAACTGGTCCAGAATTCTTCAGCTCGTATCATCACTAGAACCCCCTCCTTCCATCACATCACCCCTGTCCTCCAGCAGCTCCACTGGCTCCCTGTCAAACTGAGGATCACCTTCAAAATACTCCTCTTCACATTCAAAGCCATCCATAACCTTGCCCCCCCCCTATCTGTCTGACCTTCTTCAAATTTCCGTTCCCTCTCGTTCCCTCAGGTCCTCAGCCTCCCTCCGTCTCTATGTTCCCTCTGCCCGTCTCAGCACGATGGGGTGCAGAGCTTTCAGCCGCTCTGCCCCCAAACTCTGGAACTCACTACCACCCGACATCCGTAATATTGACTCTCTTCCCGTATTCAAAACTCGTCTCAAAACCCACCTATTTAAAATTGCATACTCTGTTTAGACTCATCTCCTCTTTTATTATTTATTATTTATAATTTTATATGTGGTTTTATTGCTTTTGATTGTACAGTGTCCTTGAGTGTTCTGAAAGGCGCTTATAAATCAAATGTATTATTATTATTATTCTACTGGTCAGATCACAAACCATCTGCAGCAATACACCGGCTAAAATGGATGATCAACAACACTGTTCTCATTAAAAAAAAAAAGTATGTTAATACTTTCATGCTTTTGTTATGTTGCTCTTTGATATGGACTATCAACAAATGTGTGTTTTTTTTTTATATGTACCGTAGCTTCTGTCAATTTTTATGGATGAGAGAGCCAAAAGCTCGACATGGACATACGTAGCTGGACCAATTCATCCCCAGACAATTGGCGGACATTTTGTTATTTACCGACGATTATTCCGGTGTTTGTGTATTTCATGAAGCACAAGAGTGACACAGTGCAAGCAAGTGAAATGTTTCTGGCAGATGCTGCCCCATGGCGATTTGAATTTTAATCGAGAGAGGCTTACCAAACACATCATGGACCTATGCAGTCCAGACAGCGGCTACTGTCAGAAACAGATATTTAAACAATAGAACAAAACAGGCAGGAAATCAGGGAAGTAGCCTGACCTCTTTACGATGAAAAAAAAATTGGTTCTAAGATAAAAAAAATAGACTCCAAGTGTGAGGTGAGAATATTTCTTGGGTAAGACAAAAATAGCCCTGCCTATTAGGCGTTCGATCCAGACAGTGCAAAAGTGTAAAAGAACAGTGAAGTTTGTAATGCAAGTCGTAGCAGAGCAGGAAAAACAATCATTCAAGAGTAATGATGATGATGATGATGATGATGATGACCTGGTACAGAATAGGGCAAACCAACATGCACCCACCGAACATCGGTGTGAGCCCAAAGGGCATGTCCCCAACCTGACGTGAGCAGCCAGACACAACCTGATGAAACGGAAAAAAAGAAATGGCGCCTGAGGTGACCAAAAACACACAGGCAGGTGAAACTGATTAATGACAGTATCCTTCCACAGAGAGAACGAAACCAGCGTATTTAAGTCAATATGTATTCAGTGAGTAGATCGCTGATCAGATTTTCATCAATGTTGATGTTGAATGGTGCACACACTTAAGAGGAATATTGAAGGAGATGACAAATACAAAGCGTGTTTTGTTGCAAAGGGATCTAGCCAAAAGATGGGTGTATTTATGATGATACATTTTCACCCACTGCAAACATGACTAGAATGAGAGCGCTAATGCAAAATGCGGTACAAGATAAAATTATTTTATGTCAGATGGATGTCAAAACAGCAATACTTGAACTCAACAATTGACTGGGAAATTTACATAGAACAGTCAGAGGGCTATGAAGTTTAATCCAGCAGATGAGACAAATCGGTGTGCAAGTAACAAAAGTCCCTTTACGGACGAAAACAGTCCAGCAGAAATTGAAACAAAATGCAGCATAAGGATTTGGACAAAAACAAATTGGTGCAAAACACAGCTCATCACTGCGTTCACACAAAAGTGAGCAGTGGTATAAACATTCATTCAGTCATTCATTCATTTTCACAACCGCTTCATCCTCACAAGGGTCGCGGGGGGTGCCGGAGCCTATCCCAGCTGTCTTCAGGCAGTAGGCGGGGGACACCCTGAATCGGTTGCCAGCCAATCGCAGGGCACACAGAGGCGAACAATTGATTGAATTGAATTGAATTGAATACAACTTTATTGTCAAATGTGCTGTACGTATGTGTAACATACAGCACAGATGAAATTTCTTCCCCCTCAACATAAAACAAGAGGAGCCGCTGCGGGTGTCCGCGCCGCCATCAAAAGAAAAGTTGACCAAAAAAATGACAAAATAATACAACACATGAAACACAGACAATTGTGCCACACAACCATCTACGCCCACACTCATACCTAGGGACAATTTTGAGTGCTCAATCAGCCTGCCATGCATGTTTTTGGAATGTGGGAGGAAACCGGAGTACCCGGAGAAAACCCACGCAGGCCCGGGGAGAACATGCAAACTCCACACAGGGAGGCCGGAGCTGGAATGCACTGTGAAGTCGACGTGCTAACCACTGGACTACCGGGCAGCCCTGGTATAAACATTCATTCATTCATCATTCATTCATTCATTTTCCGAACCGCTTCATCCTCACTAGGGTCGCGGGGGGTGCTGGAGCCTATCCCAGCAGTCTTCGGGCAGTAGGCGGGGGACACCCTGAATTGGTTGCCAGCCAATCGCAGGGCACACAGAGACGAACAACCATCCACGCTCACACTCACACCTAGGGACAATTTAGAGTGCCCAACGAGCCTGCCATGCATGTTTTTGGAATGTGGGAGGAAACCGGAGCACCCGGAGAAAACCCACGCAAGCCCGGGGAGAACATGCAAACTCCACACAGGGAGGCCGGAGCTGGGATCGAACCCGGTACCTCTGCACTGTGAAGCCGACGTGCTAACCACTGGGCTACCGGGCCGCCGGTATAAACATGATCCGAAAAATATTGGTTGATGACTTGATTCTTGCTGTGAGTAACAAAAAAGTATTGATGGATGTGAAAGAAATGATGACAGCAAAATTCAAGAAGAAAGACTTGGGTAATCTGAAACCCAACCCAGGTATTGATTTTGAACAAAGTGACATGTGTTTAAAATGACAAAGAAAGTCTCTTGGAAAACTACTAGAAAGGTTCAACATGCAGGGCTGTAAACCAAGAATGATGCCATGTACAAAGCAACTTGGCCAGAACACAGCAACAACATATAGCTGCTCTGCCATTGGCTATTACAGAGCATCATCCTGGCATTCTATTGGCTAAGAGGGACTTCTACCGTATATGTGTTGATAGAGAGATATGTGTCTACGCAGCGTCCTCACATTCGCCCCTCGGGCCATGAGGTGTTCCGATAGTTTTACGTAAATGTGAATCACCAAGAAAAAGTCGGCTGATCACTCACTATGCTGATGTTTGCTTTGGACATTTTCGAAGGATTGTTAAAAGCCAACAAATCAAACGTCCTTGGGTCAGTTCTTGACAAAATGCCAGGCAAAACCACTTCTGAGAGAGAACATGGACTCAAGAGGGCAAAAAAACGATGAGGATGCAGTTAAGTTAAATGACCATCATTTTTATTCTCTATTCTTTGTTTTTTACATTATGCACAACTCTCATTTATTGTGCAATGATCTAATTGTAACATGTATTTGTTATATATTTTGATGCATTTTTATAGTTTAGGAAATATTTTTGTCTGAATCTTGGGGGGGCTTGGAACGAATTAGAGCATTTACATGGAAAACGCGTCTCTAGTTACAAATTTTTCTAGTTAAGAAATTTCTTCCAGAACCAGTTATTATCGTAAGTAGAGGTACCACTGTAGTGTGTTGCTACTGTATTGCATGTCTTCTACGTTTGTTATCGAACAAAGTTACTTTGACATTTTGTTGCTTGGTGTGTCAGACAAGGCCAGTTGTGTGAAGTTATTCAGCTGCCAATATGGCAATTTATTATCCAGTCACTGATCCTGAAAACAGATGGACACAATACTAATGCTGCGTAGTACCACTCTGCCAAGAACACTCATCATTTCTTTGTGACAAGGAAAAACGGTGACCATTGAAATTGTCGGCCAACGTTTTTGCTACCTTAAATGCACCCTGACTTAGAAAAACACGGCTCACTAGGTTCGCACACACTTGCAAACCTTCCCCGCTCAGTCCGGATACGGCCTGTAAAAGCAAGAAGTAATCAGGTTGATTAGGTGCAGGTGCTGGCGTCTCCAACAGCCAAACCTACACAAGACTCGCATGCAGACACGGGTGGGGGGGTTGCTGAACCAGCGGACTTGACATAGAAGCTGTTATGTCCCAAAACCATGACCGATTCTCATTAAAATGTACGTGGATAGATAAAACTATAATAATCATAGTCTGAAACTACTTGAACAAAAGTCACAATATTTTATATGATGCTAATATCATGTTAACTCTTGCAAATTTTATTTTTTTAATTGACGGAATGTTTCCACTCTACAAGGCAACTTTATGACATAACGTGAATTTAAAAAAGTTGCGTGTTTCGTTCTAATATTCTTAGACTATGATGATTGTATTCATCATCTCTACATACATTCTGGTGGTGATCGGTCATGGTTTGGAGTGTTAGCGGGCTTAAGGAAAACTCTGAACCTCGCGGGCTATGCATTGTCAGCCATTGCGCAGGAACGCTCTCTCTCTCTTTTTTATTTTTCTTGCTCTGAGAACAGGAAACCCGACGGTTAGGAGTGCTATCTAAATGATGAGTGCTGAATCTATATATATATATTTTTTGGCAAGTCAATGTCATTCTTGGGGCGGCCCGGTAGTCCAGTGGTTAGCGCATTGACCCCAGAGTGCAGAGGTACCGGGTTCAATTCCAGCTCCGGCCTCCCTGTGTGGAGTTTGCATGTTCTCCCCACGCCTGCGTGGGTTTTCTCCGGGTACTCCGGTTTCCTCCCACATTCCAAAAACATCCATGGCAGGCTGATTGAACACTCTAAATTGTCCCTAGGTATGAGTGTGGGCGTGGATGGTTGTTCGTCTCTGTGTGCCCTGCGATTGGCTGGCAACCGATTCAGGGTGTCCCCCGACAGCTGGGATAGGCTCCAGCGACCCTAGTGAGGATAAAGCGGTTCGGAAGATGAATGAATGGATGTCATTCTTCACTATGAAAATTAGGAAGCTAAAATATTACACTAACATAAAAATCATGTTTAAAATTTAAACATAGTTATACTTGATTGAAGTTTTGTTTACTAAATTTTTTGAGAACACCTTGTAATTGCTGATTTTGATAAACATGATAACCATTTCAAACAATTCATTTATTTAACCTGAAATTTGCCGTGTTTGTTGTTTGTGTGTCTGTAACAGTCTATAAGTTGCATGAAATGGAATTTTACACATTGTCCAACAATTGATTAACTCAATCTGCCATCATTTATAAACACTGCAATGGGAAAGGTAAAATAAAATATACAGTATTGGTTTAAAGTTGTGTGGTAGTGTTTCCCCCACACTTAGGGCCCTATGTTTGTGCCCAGCTCAAGTGTGGTCCAAAGTGCACACACTACACACACCCACGTTGGCCCAGTCCGTTTCTCATCGGCAACAGTCAATCTCAGTCAGGGTGCCCGGTGGTTGACTGGGTAGCGTGCCGGCCTCACGGTGCAGAGGTACAGGGTTCAGTGGAGTTTGCATGTTCTCCCCTGCACGGGTTTTCTCCGGGTACTCCAGTTTCCTCCCACATTCAAAAAACATGCATGGCAGTTTAATGGAACACTTGAAATTGTCCCGAGGTGTGAGTGTGAGGTTCGTCTCTGTGGGCCCTGCGGTTGTCTGGCAACCAGTTCAGGGTGTCCCCCGCCTACTGCCCGAGGAGAGCTGGGAATGGCTCCAGCATGACCCGCGACCCTCGTGAGGATCAGCGAATCAAAAAATGGATGTATTTGGCTGTGTGTCAGGTGTGCGCCACCTATGCGAGACGAACTACCAGTAAGTCTGTTCTGAATGCCCTTTTGCTGTTGCCAACAACTCGAATGGATTGGGTTGGTGTCAAATTCATCAGAACGACGATGCCCACCTCGGACCATTTGTATATTTTACTAATGTTGTCCTGTTTATGGTTGATGTCACGTTGGTTGTTTTCAACACACAAGGACAGTATCTGTTTGCATGTCTAGTACAACTAGCTAGGCAATGTTATTTATTTATTTTACACTTCATCTGGATATGATTTAGTCGGAAGCGGGAATGGGATATGCCAACCTACATTGAGCCAAGAAATACTTTTCCTATTCGCTTGACTTCCTTTGGCAAATAAAGAGTGTTCCAGTTTTGAAGACGGAAAAAAAATTGGTGAACTGGGCAACAAAGAATGCTGGAGGGCTTGGAAATAAAAAGCAACAGAGTTAAAGTATATGTATTCAAATCAAAGTCACAATCTAGGGGAGTGATTCTCAGGGTTAATTCACAAACAAAAACATTATTTGTTATTTTTGACATCACTTACTCTGCACGGGGTCATGTGTGGTGCAGGAGCCTACCCAGGCAGATTCCGGGCGAAAGGCGGACTCTGCCCTGGAGTGGTCGCCAGCCACTTGCAGGGCACACATAGAGACAAACAACCACGCACACCCACATCCACACCGTCACACTGCCCACACGCAATTGAAGCGGGTATACCACTATACCATCAGCAATGGTAACCATAAATCTTGAAAGTAGAATTTTTTTCTTTTTATGTCTCTTCTTTTTATAGAGAAATGATAATCTATTCCACAGAAGCATGAAATGGAGAGAGTTGATGACATACACGGTAAAAAGGAAGAGAGGGGAAAAAAATGGTAGGGACATCAAACATCTGGTTGTGATTATAATGGAGCAGTGTCTTGTATGCTTCTTTCCGCCATCATTGTGCTGTGCTCTGTTGAACTGACAGAGCTACAGCAGTTGAGTGCTGCCAGGAAAAATAAAAGTCCAAGCAGAGCATTTGAGAGATGATGGTAGAAGCTGGTCACTTTGAACAAAGGTAATCAGTCAGGCCAACTGCCGAGGATGACCATAGAAGACTAACATATAGTGCAAAATAAATTGGAAAAAAGGGAACTCCTGCTTTTACTTTGTATCAGTAGACATCATTACTGCTGTTGCTCTTTTTGTGGCGTACTGCAAGCGGCACATCGTATTTAGTTAGCACATCCGCAGACTTCCTGTGTGGATGTTTGCATGATCTTGCTTAAGGTCATTTTAGTTGGAAATGTTTCGATTTGGAATGATAATTTACAAATAAAGGGTCAGGCAAAACGATCTGACACATTTGTAGGTTAAATAAAAGGCAAATAAAGTAAAGAAACAAGTGTTTTTATTTTTGAAATTAGAATATAAACAAATAATGTCATTCTGTTTCATTATGTTTTAAAAATGAAGTGGAGGTTTGGTGGTGCGAGGTCGGCCGATTGATTTTCGTTTCAATGCAGATCCACTAGCTCTGAAATTGATATCCCATAACGAGATCGTGTTTCGAGCTGGTACGGGATCATGTCTACAAAGATTCAAGTGCAAAGGGAACGCTCGTTACGTTGCAGTTACTGATTCATTTGTTTTGATAAACGTTTCCACAATGAAAGCGCGATGCTCACCGGTCCAATTCATGGCAGCAACTGAAAAAGAAACGAAAAACAATAGCATTATAAAGAAACAAAGCAAAATGACATGGTATGATAAAAAAAAAAAAAACATTCGAAAATAAAAACACTTTTTTGTTTCTTTACTTTATTTGCCTTTTATTTAACCTACAAATGTGTCAGATCATTTTGCCTGACCCTATGACAGTGGCTTAGAAATTCCCCCAAATACATTCTTCACAGTAAACATATCAATCTAATCACAGTTGGATGATTTTTGTTGTTTTTGTTGTTTTGTTTTGTTCTTGAAGACATCTCGGCAGCTTCACTCTCATCAGTAAGGAACATGAAGTTAAAGTTTGCATCGATAAGACCACCATCTGATATGCCCAAATAAGGGACACTCTTTGCAACGTCAAGCCTAACAATGACAAAGAATTTATTCAAACAAGTAACCACCTCAATCATATAATATTTGTCAGTATTAGTATTGTTTATCATCAAGTATTTTGGGTAAGCCTCCAGTTTTTCTCATGGTATTTAGAATTTTCCACATACTTTCAACATTGTCAACATTGTCAACATTGGATGACAACAAAAGTTGTCATCCAATATTTCATGATATTAATCTTTCTTTCGGTAAGAGCTGTTGCTTATTTTTTCACCTTTTGTATTTAATTTTTGCCTCTTTCATTTATTTCTTTTTTCTTTTTGCATGCGTTTTTCTGCCCTTTTGTGATCCAAGGATGATTTTTGTTTTTGCTTATTATGAAACAATTTTATAGGGGTGTTTGTTTTTATTGTATAGCACTTTTAATATTCTCATGAGTTTGTCATATGCTCCATTTGTATTATCATTGTTGAATACTCTGACCCAGTTCTGTGCAAATAGATCAATGCAATACAATACAATCTAATACATCCATCCATCCATCCATTTTCCGAACCGCTTGATCCTCACTAGGGTCGCGGGGGGTGCTGGAGCCTATCCCAGCTGTCTTCGGGCAGTAGGCGGGGGACACCCTGAATCAGTTGCCAGCCAATCGCAGGGCACACAGAGACGAACAACCATCCACGCCCACACTCACACCTAGGGACAATTTGGAGCGTCCAATCAGCCTGCCATGCATGTTTTTGGAATGTGGGAGGAAACCGGAGCACCCGGAGAAAACCCACGCAGGCCCGGGGAGAACATGCAAACTCCACACAGGGAGGCCGGAGCTGGAATCGAACCCTGGTACCTCTGCACTGTGAAGCCGACGTGTGACTAATCCCACAATTTTATGGACATACATTTGTATTATCATTGGAATACTCTGCCGCCCCAATCTAATACATATTTATTGATATTTCACTTTCACAACAGCTTCAGGTGTAACAAAGCACTTTACAGAACAGTTAACATAAAATAACAAAATAGTACAACACAACACATAACACAAGACAAGATCGCCTTTAAAAGCATTATTTGAGGCTTGTCTTCTCATTCATCTATATTCTCTATCCTTCTCAGTTTGTTTGGACTACCGGTAGTTGTTGTCATGAACTATGAATACTGGCATCTGATTACAAGTCCGCTTATAACATTATTGAACTCATCATTTGTAAAGATGTTGTCTATTAGCGCGGCACCATGGAATGTTATTCTGCTGGGTCTGGTGATCTTTGGGTACAAATTCATACTGTATCATGCAAGTGGGTCAATATTAAAGTCCCAATCAAAACTTTGCAAACACAACTGATATATTTATTTTACCAACTGTACATTTCTAACGATAAACATTCAAACTACAACGGACAGATTTTCACCTCCTTGAAATTCAAGTTCTTGCCTGCAAGGAATGCCATTCCCCGCCACCTCTATTTTGCCCATCTAAATGAATGAGTATATATCCTTCCAACGCAAGGTCTGTTCCTCTCTATGTTTTGGATATTATCCATCCATCCATTCATTTTCCGAACCGCTTGATCCTCACTAGGGTCGCGGGGGGCGCTGGAGCCTATCCCAGCTGTCTTCGGGCAGTAGGCAGGGGACACCCTGAATCAGTTGTCAGCCAATCGCAGGGCACACAGAGACGAACATCCAACCACGCCCACACTCATAGGGACAATTTAAAGTGTCCAATCAGCCTGCCATGCATGTTTTTAGAATGTGGGAGGAAACCGGAACACCCGGAGAAAACCCACGCAGGCCTGGGGAGAACATGCAAACTCCACACAGGGAGGCCGGAGCTGGAATCGAACCCAGTACCTCTGCACTGTGAAGCTGACGTGCTAACCACTGGACTACTGGGCCGCCTTTGGATATTATAATGATCTCAAATGAGTGTATCATTTGACATAAAAACTGCCAATGCTAATAAGTAGGATTGAAAATTTGCCATCCTAAATGATTAGCTTGCACTGTTCATCCGTGCAGGAGCGGCAGTTATTGTTGATGCATGAGAAGAAGTGATTGTTTGTGTCGATATTATGTTTCATGTCCTGCTGACTGCGGCCTGTATTTTGACACGTTTGTAGCTCTTGTTCATCATACATCCACTGGGAAATACTACCAATATCTCCAAAAGAAGATGAGTGTTTTCCCTTGAAATCTGCCACAATACTCAAATGTTTGTGTTCCCTTCTTCTACAGTTCATAGTCTTCTTTCAATTTATACGGCTCCTCCGTACTCCTTACTAGCAACACTTTAGCCTTCTCCGATGGTCCATTAAATTGAATAAAAAGCTGACAGTTAGTGGTCCGGCTGTGCTGTAGCTCTGTTTCTTCAAGTAGCTTCCTTTTCTGGCAATGTCAGCATTTTGCGTCATATTTTTGCTTATTTATATAAACATAGGTCTCCTTTAGCTTCCTTTGGACTTTCATAAAGGGGATTTTATGCTTCATGCTGACAAACCTCAAAGTAACGGATGGCCTGTCACCGCATTTCTCCTGGGCAGTGGCAAACCTCAATTTTTTTGCAGTCCATCTCAAGGCCTTTGGATTGCAAAACAGGAGCCACTTGTTGCTCCGTCAAGGCTTCCAGCTCTGTGCGGTCTTTTTGCCTCTGACAGCAGTCTTCGCACAAGCGTAGGAGCAGGGTTTAATCCGCAGCCCATAATAACATCATTTGCTCGTGTGTGCTCCTCGAGATCTGCAATCCTGGCTTTCAGAAAGGAGAGCTGCTTATCTTTTTCCACCTTTTGGATACGAAGTTCTTTGACTTCCTCCACCAGATCAAAAATGCTCTTCTGATGTGGAAGGGAGGCGCTGTATTTTGTTGTTAAAATATTCCATTTTAACCAAGAATTGTATGAGTTTAGACTTCTTTTGGCTGTTAAAAAGGACAGAGAATTTTAACTTTATTTATTTATTTTTTTAATCGGAAATTTTCAGGGTGCTGGGATTTATTTTAGACGAGAAAAGTCTTTGAAGTTACGCAATATAAGATCCCTGTCTGTGGTACTAAATGATATTAGTCAGTGTGTGGCTCTTTTCATCAATCGATCCATTCTCCATCCATCCATCCAATCATTTTCCACTGCTTATCCGGTCGGGTCGTGGGGGCAGCAGCTTTAGGAGGGAAGCCCAGACTTCCCTCTCCCCAGCCACTTCTTCGAGCTCTTCCCGGCGGATCCCGAGGCGTTCCCTGGCCAGCTGGGTGACATAGTCTCTCCAGCGTGTCCTAGGTCGTCCTCGGGGTCTCCTGCCAGTAGAACACCTCACCAGGGAGGCGTCCAGGAGGCATCCTAATTAGATGGCTGAGCCACCTCATCTGGCTCCTCTCGATGTGGAGGAGAAGCGGTTCGACTCTGAGCCCCTCAGAGCTTCTCACCTTTCTCTGAACCGCTTATTCCTCACAAAGGTCGCGACCATGCTGGAGCCTATCCCACCTGTCTTTGGGTAAGAAGTGCGGTACGCACTGAGCTGGATGCCAGTCAATCACTCATCACAAAAGGCAAACTACAATTCACACCTAAGGAACATTTACTGCAGAGACTTCAACGTACCTATCCTGAATGTTTTTTGTTTTGTTTTGTTTTTTTCGGAAACCAAAGTACCACGATGAAAGCTACACAGGCACAAATAGGCAACCTCCTCCACACAGGGATCCTGGATTTGAACCCACAACCTATGCGTGCAGATGTGCTAACTCGTGCCAGGTTCAAAGCCTATCCTGACCTCTTGAGTGTCACACATGGACATGGGGGGCGGTGAAGGATGTCGGTGAAGGTGGTAAGGGGTCTGCACCTCCTGCATATGTGTGGCTTGAAATTGCACTTACATGAAAGGAAATACATGGGTATGGTTAATACAACATACATGATTAACATGCAATGACTGAACCTGCCGGAGAGATAGATATTGAACTACATTGTTCTTCCTTTGGGGGGCAGCAGACTGTCATATAACAATAATACCGTGTTCATGTAGAACTACAGTATGTTGTGTTAAAAACGAATAAATACACACAAGGATCATTTATAATAATGACACTTTTTAAAATATATCAAAATCATTTCATGCTGAGTTCGTATTCCTGTTAGTACTGTAAGTATGTTTTCTTCAGACCCATAAACTGCAGTTGCAGTAAACAGCTTAGTCACATCTGGACTGTTTTAGTCCAAATCCATTGTGGTGGTGAATGGGCAAATAACCCCGCCAATGTTCCACTACTAATCAACCAAGCTGTACTCAACAATTAAATGTGTAAAATGTGAAATTAGGTTAATTAGTGTTTCGAAGTATTAACAGTAGCAACAGCAACCACTGCATTCATTATTTGTAAGTTAGGTAAGTGATTCTGCGAAATTGGGTTGGGTCGTATTTTTCTAGCGAAAAGCAACCTAATGCGTTGGTTTTATAGATATTAATTTAGGGTAGAAAAAAAGATGTCGCACAGAGGTTTGGGATCCGGCTTTGGGTGGCACAAAGACACAAAAAATCCCGTGAAAAAAACATGCTTATCTAACACCACAAACATTGTCCACCTTGAATTTGTTGTTGTCATCATGACAAGCTAATTTGTAGCTGAGTTTTATCCATGAGGTAGAAATAGTTTTAAGCGGCGAGTCTTAGAACTTGGGGCTCGCTGGCGAGTGCCTGGTGGCTGGTGATGTACCCATGGGGCCCGGCCGGGTACAACCCGAAAAGGCAACGTGGGTCTCCCTTCTCACCTATGGGAGGGGCCAAAGGGGTCAGGTGCATAGTGCCCAGGCTACTGAAGCTTGCTCTAGAAAAAGGGAATGTCACCTCTCTTGCAGGGAAAAAGTCCAAGCTAGTGCTCGAGGGAGCAAAATTACAACTTGACATAGTTAGACTTGTCTTCACACATAGCTTGGGTTCTGGTACCAGTCTACTCAAGAAGGGTGGATGACAAATTGGTAAAACCTAATATAACAAGGTGAAATTTTAACTGTGTCACAATTAGTGATCACAGAAATAGTAGACTATTGTAAATTGGGAAATTGGCGGTGGAGAATGCTCAACAGTTGGAGCACCACCATGTGCAAAATATAAAATGGCAGTAACTGCGGGAAAACTCTCTCTGGATTGCATTCATGTGGCTAGTCATCGCGCAAACAGATGCCACTCAAAAAACGTGGACAAAACAGAACTATTTTTTTAATGACTGGTCAGAGAAGATTGTGAGATTGGCCTTATTGGCTTGTTGGGAGGCCCTCCATCAACTAAATCCAAATAGACAATGTTGGCGGGACACTATAACAGAAAAATGGCATCAGTGAAATTAAGGGTTTGATACAATGGAAAAAACATAATACGATAACCATTCAGTTGGAGGATGATTCGAAAACTACATAAAGGCTAAATGATCATACATAATATGAAATGCTCATAATAGGCGCCCGTTTTCACAAGAAAAAGCGCCAATGCACTGCACTACAAATAATGCAAACACAAATGGGTTGAGGCAGGCACAATACAAGCCTGTCAATATTCATGCATCCATTATCTGATCCGTTTCTCCTCACGAGATTACGGGCATGGTGGAGCCTGCCCCAGCTGACTTGGGTAGTAGGCGGGTCACCCGGTTACCAGCCAATTGCAGCCTGTCCATAATATATTTGTTGTCTGATACAATCCAAAAGCTGATTAAGAAATAATGATGTTTGGCCACGAGTGGCCATTTTTGATGGTGGATTCCAAAGTAAGTATACACTGAGGCACCATTCGAAAAAATGCCTTTGGAAAAGGCCTTGCGTAATGTAATGACTTACTTGGACGACAGATGCATCTCAACTCAACTCATGACTTTGTTTTAGTGATAGGTCCATGAGGCCTCATGAAGCGTGTTGACACAATGACACACTGTGTTGATACTGTGTTGATACTGTGTCGCTGACCACTGACACCTGCTGGACTTTCAAAATCCCTGCAGGCAACCCCCTTGACAGCCTGAACTGACTGATTTGATGATGAAGTGTATCCAATATCATTCACATCCATGCATTCATATTGTATCATTCAATCTGTCGAATAATGTGAAAATCATTTGAATGAGGATGCCTGAGGGCTTTGTCTTCACAAATTTTTATTCAGAAAAATAAGTTGCTCTAGTGTTTTGAATTTCAGTCTGTTGCGTTTCTTGTATGCTATTTCTCCTTACAAATTTGGCATTTAGAACAGTTTCCAAAAAACAAACTAATAATGATGAGTAACATGCCAGATGTAGTTGCAGAGTTGCTTTTGTTGGTATATGATATTTCTGTATGGCAAATTTGACATTTCACCTGCAATAAAATATGTGAATAGTAAACTAAGTTACCTTGAAATTAATTTCACGTCACATATCAGAAAAGCTTTGAACTACAACAACAGCTAAGATAGCCTAGCCGACACGACGCTCGAAGTCAGACGGACAAGTTTTTCTGATAATCTGTGTATTTTCCTTTTTGCCCAAATATATTTTTATTCGAGCGAGGGTGAGGTCTGGGTTGTTTCGGCAGGCGGCATCGCGTCGCTCGAAGGCACTTCCTTATAAACACAGTTTGGAGGGGCTTTTGCGGCGTCAACGCCCCCTGGACTGAATCGACGCAGTTCATGTATTGGTCACGTGATCGTCTTGAAGCAGTACAAGCGCCGACGCATGGATTGCTCTGTGAGCTCGACGTGTGCGCCGACGCATCGGTGTTGCTGGAGCCATCACTATTGTCATGTTTCAGTAATGTTTCTGTTATTGATGGGGTTTTTATTTGCTTCGCCATGGTTTTTGTTTGTTACTTTGGATTATTTTTGTTTTCATGACTTTGTTTGTTTAGGATTTAGTTTTCTCTGTGTTTTTATCAATACAACTCGTCAAGTTCACCTTGCTCCTCCATCCTGCTTGCTTTTTGGGGTCCTCCACCACCACGCATCGTGACAGAGTCTGAGGAAAAAGATAAGAGAGATATCGGGTCAGAGAGGACAAGGAGTGAAAAACATGGGGAAGTGAAGGCCAAAACCTCTTTGCCTCACAATGAACAATGCGAAGAGTATGCTCCAAAAATACATAGTTATAACTTGCGTGGCAACGGGCCACCGATACTTGTAAAACAGTTACCCTTACGACCAATGGGAGGTGCCTGGAGCCGTCCGCTAATGTGCCGCTAGGGGTATCAAGTGTCACTAGTACCATCTGCTGGACGTTCTTTGCATATGAAGAGTGAAAAAAAATGATTACATGAAATCATCCATCCATCCATTTTCTGTACCGCTTTATCCTCACTAGGGTCGCGGGGGGTGCCGGAGCCTATCCCAGCTGTCTTCGGGCAGTGGGCGGGGGACACCCTGAATTGGTTGCCAGCCAATCGCAGGGCACACAGAGACGAACAACCATCCACGCTCACACTCACAATCAGGGACAATTTAGAGTGCACAATCAGCCTGCCATGCATGTTTTTGGAACGTGGGAGGAAACCGGAGCACCCGGAGAAAACCCACGCATGCCCGGGGAGAACATGCAAACTCCACACAGGGAGGCCGGAGCTGGATTTGAACCCGGTACCTCAGCACTGTGAAGCCAACGTGCTAACCACTGGACTACCGGGCCGCCCCTACATGAAATCATGTTTGACTTATTTTCTTTTTCGGTCCAATACAACGATTTTTTTTCTCCGTGAAAACGGCTGGTTGCGCGTATTTCCAATGGAGGATGAGCAGGAACTAAAGCAGTCGGCGCATGCACTCACAAATAAGACCGCACTGTTTCTCTTTCTATATCGCCAATAAACATATTTTTATCACACATTTACAGCACATACTGACGTTCAACAGTTTGTGGAATATGTTTCATGAATGTGTGTGACATATTTAATCACCCCTTGGACCAGAAAAGAGCCTTAATAATTTTATAATCAGGGCGTTCATAACATATTAAATATGAATGGAGAATCAAATGCTATTTTTTTACGAATAAACATCCCCCAAAACAAAATCCGAACAACAATAACAACAATGAATTTATATCAATTATTTCAGTATATTTGTTTTTCTTGGTATCACATTGTTGAACAGTGTGGCATTAATTGAAACCTAATTATAGCTCCTGCTCCTCCCTCCTGCCTGCTTTTTGGGGTCCACCATCACCTTGCAACGTGACAATACCAGCCATCTCGTTACCTCTGCGTCCCGCGTCCTAGACGCATAATTTTATCATGGGACGCACAGTTCCAAAAAATGTACGTTTTTGGGACGCAAGGAATTTTCAGAGTCCAAACAAAAAACAAAAAAAACTACGTTACATCCTTTTTTTCCAGCAACGATCGCAATTTGACAAATGCCGCCATTGTTGTTTGGATCTCACGTTAAGTAATCTCGCGTGACGAGATTTACGTTCTCGCGAAACGAGATTGGTGAGATTGGCAGACGATTGCCAAGTTGTGTCACGTTGTGAACAAGTGTTGCGAAAGTTTATTGCGGGGCTATCACAGAAGAAGCAGCTAAAGTTGGATAGTTTTTTGCAATAATAAGTTAATTGACTTTGAGGAAGCCTTGCATTATTGGAAGCAGAGTAAAAAGAGGAGAATTTATGAACTCAAAGACTGAACCATGGGATGAAATAAGAAAACTATTTCTTAGCAAATCTTGTTTGCCTGAATTATTAATTTTTTTACAGAATTTGTTTATAAGAAATAAACCTATTATCAATGTATATTGTTGTTGTTTGTGTTATTATCATATGCAATTGAATAAGTAGACCATTTCAGAATTTGAAATTTGGGACTCTCTAATGGGACTCATACTTTTCTGATCAGCGAGTCCCTGGGACTGTAAAATTATCACTGAAATACACACTGCACACAATATTTAATGTATACTGCTCTTTGGCAGGACTCAAAAATGTATTATCTTTGTCAGGCTGCCACTTTCTTTCTTCACTAAGTGCTTTGGTGACTTATTGATTCATGAAAGTGATGCAAAATAAAATTATAGAGCAATTAGTCTGTCCATTTCTAGAAAAATTATCAATATGCGCCTGTTTCTCAATTTAATGTTCTATTCTATGTTTAGAGCACTAAAAGCCTGAAACACATTATAGGCCAAATTCAGTCAAATTCATTTTCACCTGAATTGTTCTCTCATAGGGATTTGTGGCAACCCATGCTGAACGTTTCGCACATTGAAGGAACTGTCATTCTGTAACTGTACATAGTAATGTTATTGTTATAAAAAAATATTTTTAAGTATACACGTGTGTACAAACAGACCTCTTTCATGTGTGAAATTGCATTCTGCATAAAAAGCCACATCCAGATAGGAGATGGCACAAATAGGCACACATGGGTGAGATTTGGACTTTGAGGCAAGCATATGTTGCAAATCGCTTGCATACACAGTGACCTGTACCTCCGAAAGAGTTCATTGTTTTTTTGTTTTTTTTAAAGGCTTTTACATACAATGTAATGCATTTCAGTAGATTTCTCTGTTCAATCCCCCAATTCACATTGTCAGCTTTTTTTATCTGAAGTTTTACATCATTGCTGTCATCAGTGCCAGAAGTGCTCCACTGAGCCCAGTCATCCTGTCAACAATTAAATAAGGGACATCTGTCCAGCCTCCACTGTCTCGTTTTAGCGCCATCCTTCTGGCCCTCATTATAAATGTTACCGGAACAAAGGCTCATGTAAAATATTACAAAATGAAACAAAGAGGTGCTACGGAAATAAACACTTCAACGCTTCATTGGGTTCATCTGAAGAGACCCAATTAGGAACTGTATAAAAATAAGAAACAAGCACAGTTTCAACTGTTCTGTCTTAGTGATTGAACACTCCAATACTCATTCTTCTACAACCCCAGAGGCGTTTTTCCTTCTCATATGGCTACTAAAGGTTACAAGCTGCTCTACGTGACATGAAGTAATAATTGTCCAAACACTTATGTCAAATTGGTCTAAGGTTAATTAAAAAATATAGTCCAAGTTTCAGTTTCATTCCAGTTAAATGAGGCACAACTGAAAGGAACTAAATATTGCTCTTTTTTTTTTATCGTCAGGGACGAACAAAATTCATTTTCAGTCTAATTTTTATTTATGTATTAATAGAAAAATGAAGTTTGGGAATAAAAATGTTTATATTCCACTCATGACACCGATTTGCAGATTCTGAAAGTGGCATTGTCTACATCATTTTCCAACCTTAAAACCGGTTATGTTGGTTTTAACTCGCCCCGTGCTTCCTTCTTTCTGGATTTGTCTTTTTTTATAAAGTGAATGGCCTACAGCCCTACACCAGGGATGGCCAACCAGTCGGAGACTAAGAGCCAATGTTTTTCCTGCGTTACTGCAAAAAGGCACACACACACACACACACACACACACACACACACACACACACACACACACTTTTATGCCCAAAGATCGACTTTTGGAGCGCCGACCTCTCACGATCGACCCGATCGCGTACATGAAAGCATATGAACACACACACACATGACCATGCTCTCGCACACGTATGCATGCACGCCACAACGATTAACAGCCTGAGCGCCCGGACATGAATGAAACCTAAAGGCACAAACACACAAATCTTTTTTTTTCCCATTTCCTCCTGCCACCGCTCGCGGTCGACTTGGGACCAGTCCGCTGGCTCTGGGTCGATTGCGATCGACGTAATGGGCACCCCTGCCTTAAAAACAGAGGTAATTCGCTGACTAGCGTAGCACTTAGCACCATTCTCTGTGCATGAGCGGTGATTCAGTCATCTGATTCGGTCATTTTCTTGAGTGATTGTACCCCCTAACCCCAAGAAAACTTCCAACCGATAACATATAGGGCTCTATTGTCACTACCAGCGTAAACTCCCCGTGTCGTGTGGCATAACTATGCGGAGGTTGGACCTGATCTGTGAGTGGGAGGTTTGCGCCGGTCTGGATGTGGTCCCAGCTGACTTAAATCATGGCATATCAAATTGGCTGCTTTCATTCACTGTAAATTTACAGCTGTAGTTGTGCACTCTAGTCTTTGACATGGAGGAAGCACATCTGCGGCGTGAAGTCGGCAATTGGAGATCTCTGATAGTTTGTGGGCTGCCTCCATAGCTCAGTGACGGTGTGAATGTAAATGGATTTTCACCTCTAAGTGTGCCCGTCCGACTGACTGGCGACCAGTTCAGGGTGTAGTCTGCCTTGTGCCCAAAGTCAGATGGGATAAACTCCAGCAAATCCCCCACAACCCTGTAGTACAGGACAAGCGGAATTGAAAATGGATGAATGGGTGGATGGATTAAAAAAAAAAAAAAGCCACCAAGACAGAGTTGGCACTGGCCCTTTAAGTGTTCAGAATGTCACTGATTGGCCTGATGTTTAAGTGCATTTAGGTTCTTCTGCTGGGGGCACGGATGCTTTAGTGGGGGTCCAGATCAGTAGTCTGACCACAGTCACATACACACAGACACTCCAAGAAGAGACAACATGAGCACAGTTTCAGAATCTTTGGTTGGAAGTAGCAGATCCCTGTCTGCAGCCAAGAGACACAAGAGTGTCAGGAAGAATTCCAGGAGAATTTATTCAGCCTACCAGGATCACGACCAGGGGTGAGCGAACACTTAATTGTCCTCCCAGCGATGAGTACACAATTCGACATAACATCATGTGGTATGCTGGATGTCGAATTGTAGCCACTAAGATCTGCTGTGCCATTTTGTCATTCTGTAACGCCATAAATTTATGATCTCATTTGTCACATTGCAAGAGACTCCTCTGGTCTACCACTCCAAATACTATATTAGTAAGCAATGACTAAAAATAGAGGGCACACATTTACTTGCAATTACAATGTTATACTCTGCATTAATGTTGGGTGGGAAAAAGTGCCACTCAGCCTAATATATGAAGAGCTGTTTTCATAATAATAATAATAATAATAATTAATTTTTAAAAGTTTTTGTTGAAATATGGTCAGACTCAGCCAAATAATTGTTTGGTCATAAAAAGAATATTTGTAAGATTTTCTAGTCAGGATAATCAAAATGGATTTTTAGCATATTGAAAGAGGCATGTATGAAAACCCCCCCACATTTGACAGACACAATTATGTCAAATTTGGTGTAAAATATTTCAAATCTATGTTTTGCCTGAGATGGTTTAGTGGAGGTAGAACTGCTCTAAAATTCACAGTAAAAAGAGGTTATGTAAAACGGATGGTTCCGTTACTTTTGAATACTCAACATCTATCAGACTGCAGAAGCGAATTCTTGCTTCTGGGTTGTCTCAAGAAAATAATCGTGGAGGAAGCAGATAACTCCAGCACAGCCATGTAAGGGGTGGTAATGCACATTACAAAGAAGTACAAAGATGTTGGAATTCATTTTGTACAGTATTTGCAAACATCTGTCCACAAGACGACATGAAAAGAGCTGT
This sequence comes from Hippocampus abdominalis, assembly GCA_018466805.1. Taxonomy (NCBI): domain Eukaryota; kingdom Metazoa; phylum Chordata; class Actinopteri; order Syngnathiformes; family Syngnathidae; genus Hippocampus; species Hippocampus abdominalis. The sequence continues at coordinate 921,238 of CM031696.1, forward strand.
CTCTGGTACAACAACGGCAGAGCTGACATTAAAAGCTGTTCATTATTAAACATAGTTTGGTTGTCCACCTCAAACTAGGGACCATTTCCAAGTTGTCCTAACAAGGCATGGATTTTAGGTGTATGCTCCCCAAAGCTCATTTAAGTCATATTTTCGATGGATTGTTGACAAACTATTACGAAGGGAACAACTGGGGATAACTCCACTCTCCTCTACAGTTCCTCTGATGAAGAAGACAAAGTGGATGACCGGGTGGACAGTGATGATCCGGAGGAGATGTTCCAGAACATTCAGTACCAGAAGGAGATTATCGCCAACATTCGGACAAGACCCTGGCCAATGAAACGCAAGCTCAAAGTCTTGAAGTATGGTCTTTTTTTTTTCAAAGACATCTTCTTGATGACAGTTTACCTCTCTTTACACACAGTTAATAATGATGTTTTTATATGCATTTGATTTTTAATGCTTTTTTTTTTTACTGTTAAATAGGAACAAATAAAGCAGTGGTCTTAAACTTGCGACCCTTAGGACAAATGCGGCCTGCAGGATGCTAGTTTGAGGCCCCCGCCTTGATATGAAAGTTTAATGTTAGTGCAGCCCACGCAAGTTTGATATGGATGCTGTATGTGTTAGCACTACCTCTGTGCTAAATAGTTAGGTCTGTCTCATTTGAAGGCTGACAGCTCCGGAGCCCCCGGACCATAGCGGCCACATGACCGTGCCAACGGTGCCCCGCACCACCTTGAATACACGTGTAAACCACGGATGTAAACAACCCGGCGCTGCTGCCTTCGATAGTTCTGCTGAATACACATTTAAACAGATAAATAACACGCCAGTGTGGCTGTCACCAGACCTGCCGTTACACACGCACAAGGACGGGGAAAATGAGTGCTAAGACGCTAACATGGAGCTAGCACTATTACATACACACAAGCGAAGTTTTATTTGTATTTGAATTGAATTGAATTGAATACACTTTATTGTCATATGTGCTGTACGTGTGTGTAACATACAGCACAGATGAAATGTCTTCCCCCTCAACATAAAACAAGAGGAGCCGCTGCGGGTGTCCGCGCCGCCATCAAAAGAAAAGTTGACCAAAAAAATGACAAAATAATACAAGACAACACATGAAACACAGACAATTGTGCAATCTTAACCACTTTCCTGCATACACTTTGTTGTTTGAAGCCGTAATAGATGAAAGAGGAGCGAATCAAAGTGTCCTATTCACCAGTGGATCAAAGACGTCATGCGGCAATGTGCACACGTCTGCTACAAGCTAAGCTGTAGCAACAAGAAGCTGTAGCATCCATTAAAGAAAAAGAGAGATTGGCTCTCTTCTCCTGTCCCATCTAAATCCGCTTCAATTCCAGCAGCGACTCCCAGTTCCACATATGCATCGGCGCTGTGCGCTGACGCTCCTTTCTTCTCATCGTCGGCTCCTCAATCCATGCATCCATTCAATCCATGCAGACTGTCCATCGGCACCGACCTTTTCGCTGAACAAAGCAGGGCTGTGAAAATGCTGCCTACTTCAGGCGCAAGACACAAGCGCCCCGGGGATGTCCAGCAACGACAGTCAAATGGCGCCGACATTCCTCCCAATCAAAAAAATCAGTGCTGGTACGCGTGTGCTGCCGAGAAGGCGCAACCACCAAGCACAGATTCTTCTTCTTTGACGAATGACGTGGCCAAAAATGCTGAAAACGGGTCCACATCAGGTCCACACGACGTAACAACAAACACAAAATAACAAAACAAACCACAAAAACGACAAAAAATGCAAGGCTCTTGAAGAGCACTTGTTGACGGCTGCCTATCCGGTTATGTGTCCATGTTAACATTAGCTCCATGCTAGCCACTAGCTAAACTTTTCAAACTTTATAAAATATAGTATATATATATATTTTTATATATATATATATCTGTCAAATGTATTTATTTATTTTGTATGTATTTAATTTTATATTATTAAACAGCCACCACACACACTTTGTGTTTCCATGTTTTTTGACCTTCAACCAATCAATGACTGTGCTGCGCTCGGCGTCATATGTAGGGGCAGAACCCTGAGCCGATCTGGGACCAGCGGAAATTACGTTCTTTGATTTATGTTTTTTTTCATCTTATATTGTGAAGAAAAATAGAAATTAAGATATTTGTGAACAGCGGAATGTTTTATCAGAGCTTTTCTTGTTGAAAACTGTAACCAAAGCACTGAAAAAATGTAGGGTATAGTAGAAGCAAAAGTATTGAAGATACACACAAATAGTATAAAAAAGTTGAGCTACGATAATATAATACAATCTAAAGGAATAACAAAAAAAAGAAAATCCATAGTTTAGAGGTTGATTGTGCCATTTAAATTAAACCCATCCAATTCCAATGTGCCAGTACGTCAAAGTGGCCCAGGTTGCGAGGGCTGGTCGCAGCTTTATTTATTAGATGTTGACCAATTAGATGTCAACCAGAATGTTTTTTTTTTTTTAATCTAACTGGAACTTTGGGCAGCTATAGTGGCACATTGGAATTAGTTTTTTTTTTTTTTAATATACATCAGATGAAAAGCCACTTTGTTAAAATATGACATCTATAAAATGCCAAAAATAAGGTCAAATTTGAAAGGAAATTAGAAGTGGGCCGAGTTACTGTTAAGTTTAGAGCAGGGCTCCAGAGAATGTTTGTAAGTCTTGGGCATATGCCTCCAATTTTTGGTAGATCTTGTTGAACCATACAACCGGGGTTGGTTTGTTCAAACTTTCAAGGGCGCGTGATATGTTTCATCATTTCACAAATGTTTAAACCAGGGGTGTCAAACTCATTTCACATTGTGCGCCGCAAACGGTAGATGTCAAGGGGGCCGAACCATTAACATTATACCATACTGTGCTATGAATCACCAAAATGTCATCTCTTTCCTTTGTTTTGGTCCCAAGAAGCATTGATTTGCGCTTTCACATCATTTGCTGCGTTGGGTCTCGGTGACAGACTGAGACTGCTGTTTTCTTCCCCGATTAAAAAAATGTTGTCTTCTACTGTGATCAAAACAATGTGCACCCTAGCGGATAATCCACGAATTGCATTTTATTTAAAATATTCATTCTGTGTCTTTAATGCATTTTTTTTTCACTTTTAAATTATCCCGCGGGCCGGATCGAACCTCCTTGGGGGCCGGTTCCGGCCCGCGGGCCGTATGTCTGACACCCCTGGTTTAAACCATCAAATGAAGTGTAATTTTTATTTTTTTTAAAGCGCTTTGAGATGACAAATGTGCTCAGCGAAATAAAAAGCTTTGGTTTTCCTTGTCTTGAAGATCTGAAGATAAAACACCCACCGTGTATCTACCCCGGTCAACTATGACGCCTGGTACTGATGTCCAAAAACGTTTAATCATGGAACACCGTGAAAACTAAAAAACATTTCAAACAACAATCAAAATTACAATATCTTTAACAAGACGTTAAATAAATAAACACAAAATGATATACCGTGTGCACCTTGGTAAACCGAAAGTAGATAAAATTAAATAACGTTGACCAGACGATATCGTTTCTCTCTGTCTCTCTCTCTCTCTCTCTCTCTCTCTCTCTCTCTCTCTCTCTCTCTCTCTCTCTCTCTCTCGTAAATTGTCTTCTCGATCTTTCTAATTCCTCGCTATCCGCGGCACGTCACCCGGAAGTGATTCCTGACAAAACATCCCAAATAACATATGAAAATAAAACAATGTGATAATTCACATAGAAATAAAGCACTTTACAAATCAACAACATCAAAAATATATATTCATATATTCGTTGTCTAGGCAACCAATGACTCGATATTGCCGCCAGTTACACACCGTTTCAAGACAATCCGATAAAATCTATAGGTAAGGCAAGACAAGGCAAAGCAACTCAATGTGTTTGACAGAAACAAAGACATAACACACAAGCATTACACACACAACAGTCAAGGACGTTCAAAAGCAAAGCACAGAAAACAATAGAGTTTTAGGAGGAGCTTTTTAAAGTGTGTTCTTTTTAAAAGGCCAAAAATGGGGCCAAACGAAAAATAAAATTCGACACAGGGGAATTCCTGTCAAGTTTACCATATGGTTCCAAGAGACTTAAAAAAAAAAATACATCTTGGCCTATACTACAGGCCAAGATGTCAGCGAATTACCTCTGATGTCAAGGCAGGGGTGCCCAATACGACAATCGCAAGGGGTGGGAGGAGGAAAGGGGGGGAGACGCGAGTGAGTGTGTGCGTGTGTGGGTGTGTGCGCGTGCGTGCGAGGACGGGATGCCCATGTGTATGTGGCTCTTTGCAGTAACACAGTAAAAAAAATGGCTCTTTGTCTCTGACTGGTTGGCCACCCCTGGCTGAGAGGAAACGATCCAAGAAATACCATTTTACACCAATGAAGGACCAATGAAGAGCTACTCACCATTTTGCCATTAAAATGGGGGAGGATATTTGTAATGCTTTCATGGGATTTGTTAGCGGAACAAAACAGTGGCTTTTAGATTTATCTTTCCTTACTGATCTCACTGGCCAGCTCAATGAATTGAATTTAGAGCTGCAGTATAAGGGTAAAGATGTAGTTAACATGATGAGTTCAGTGAGCACATTTAAAAACATGTGAAAGCTGATGTCCAACCGGCTGCGGCTTGGTAACCTGTGCAACTTCCGTCATATGCAAGCAGAACTGCAACGTCAAGGGTTTAAATTGGAAGGTGTGACACACCGCTTGATCCTCACAGTGGAGCAGCCGTCTTCGGGCAGTATGAATCATCGCCAGTCACAGGGCACACAGAGACGAACAATCATTCACGAGGCAATTTTTAGCCTGCCATGAAATGTTTCCACACAGGGAGGCCGGAATTGGACTGTTTGCTCATTGGGCTTGATGCAGTACATTCAAATGTAAAATACGATTTTTTTGACCCCACAAAAAATATATCAAAATATGTCATTAAAGATATGTTCAGGCTTCAACTTCTTATACACATGTGAAGTTTGGGACTTTTTGGAGCATGTGAATTATTAATAAAAATGGTGGCAAAGAAAATATAAAAAGCAAACTTCCAATGTTATCTAGTATTTCAAAATAGCTTTTTTTTTTTTGTACGTTTAGGTCCCAAAACTTGTGATCAGCCCTGGCAACAGCACCAAAATTTTATTGGGACATTGTGTGATTTTAAAAAAATGGCGCAGCACCCCCCCCCCCACCCCCCACACACACACAGACGTTTTTAACAAAGTAACCCTGTTTGTATGTTTCACCAAGATCGACAAACATTTTGAGGTTTTTGTCTCAGCCCAAGACCAAAAATAAAGTCTCTTGGAGACATTTTCTATCCAATTTGGCCCCAATTTTGGCCTTTTATCGAGGTCACATTTTACAGAACTCCTCCTTGAGATTTTATCAGTTTGTTTTGAAACTATGAGTGCTTCATCTAAAGATGTTCAAGATGTAAAATAAAATCAAGGGTTTTAATTTCAGGGCGGCCCGGTAGTCCAGTGGTTAGCACGTCGGCTTCACAGTGCACAAGTACCGGGTTCGTTTAATTTCGTCCACCACTGTTGCCCTGGTGACGCGGTGTTTGCTCAGAAAAACTATGCAGATTTCGATGGTTTTAACATTCATGATATCAGATGAAACTTTACACACACCACGCTTGGCAAAATAATCACAATTTTATAGATTTTTTTTTTCAATGCGGATTTTAAAAAACTGGCTTAGTTGCACTCTACCATTCTTTAACAAAACAGCCACCAGCTGAACGTTTCACCAAGACCTACTAAAAGTTGAAGGCATATGTAATAGCCCAAAACCTACAAAAATATCTCTGGAGCCCTACTCTAAACTTAACAGGAAATTGCGCCTCATTTTTGGCCTTTTATAGCTGTCATATGTTATAAAAGCTTTTAATTTGGTGTACTACATTCTCAAAAAATTCCAATTCCAATGTGTATGTCAACGTGCCAGTACATCAATTTTGCCAGGGCTGTGAGGGCCCTTAATTGCTGCTTGGAGCTCTATTTTTTTATTATTTTGCCTATTATTATTTTTAATTAAATGTAAGGCAATTTCACTTATAAAGCAATATAGAGTGTCAGTCATTTTGCACAACTAACTAATTGTGTCAAAGTTTACCCCCTGAAAATTGATGAATGCAAACAGTCCTTAAAACAAATGTATTAATGAAGTGATTTAGCAAGGCTCAAGCCACAAGTGGAAACAGTTTCTGTGTCAAATGTTACTAAATGTGAGCAGCACACTGACGAGCAGACAATTTGAAGAGATGGCGCTCGAAAAGATCGTTTTTCCGATGTGCTGAGTATGTGCCATAGATAGGAGGTTTTATATGGGTGGTTTGTTATTACTGCAGAGGTTTATTACCCCCATCGAGTATGGGAGGCAATTCTGCATTTTTACACCCCCTTTAATCTCAGGCTGAATGTGTGGGATCACTTCCACTGTAATAATAGCTATGTAGTATTCCACAAGTCCCAGATTAAAGTCACATTTCCTTTAAATCGTGCGCTAAACATTGACCCTCATCTTATGTCCCATAGTCCTTTGTGAAATCATTGTTTTGTTACCAGCAATCAATATCTTGCTTTTCTCAGTGTTCCGTCATGACTGGAAATGGGTGCCCTTACTCTAGCACCTTGTGGAAAAAGCCAAACCAATTACATTCAAATCCAGATTGACATAAGTCAATTGTAATTTTATACATGGCTAATGATTTTAAATGACACAATTGATTAAGACATAAAAACAAAAAAATGTAACATTACATTGAGTGCACGTGTATTTTATAAAGTCCAAGGATGCTAATTGCAATGCAAGTAAGCGTCAAGGCCGGAAGCAAACATTGAATGAACGTGACCCTCGATCCATCAGGCGCCACTGCATCAAAACTCGACATTGATGTGTAAAGGATGTCACCACATGGGCTCAGGAACAATTCAGAAAACCAATGTCACTAAATACACTGTGGTGCTACATCGGTAAGTGCAATTTAAAACTCTACTCAGCAAAGCAAAAGCCATCTATCAACAACACTCAGAAATGCCGCTGCCTTCTCAAGGCCCGAGCTCATCTAAGATGGACTGATGCAAAGTGGAAAACTGCTCTGTGGTCTGATGAGTCCCCAAATCCAATTGTTTTTGGAAATTATGGACATTGTGGGCCAAAGAGAAAAATAACCATCCGGACTGTTAAGGATACTAGGTTCAAAAGCCATCATCGTTGATTGTTTGGGGTTCATCATTAAAGCTGAAAGGTACATGCAGATTTTGGAGAAACATATTTTTTTTGGAGCGACATTTCTTTCATGCACGTCCCCACTTATTTCAGCAAGACAATGCCAAACCAAATTCTGCATGTGTTACCAGTAACAATTAGTAATAAAAGTGTGGGGAGAAGTCTGGCCATGCTGCTGGTCACACCTGTCTCCCATCAAGAATTTGTGCCGCATTTCGAAGCGCAAAATACGACAACGGAGAGCCTGGACTTTGAACAGCTGAAGATGCACTTCATGCAAAAATGGAAAAAAATTCCATCTACAATGCTTCAACAATTAGTGTCTGCAGTTTTTTTCCGAACGTTTATTGAATATTGTTAAAAGAAAAGGTGATGTAAGACAGCGGTAAACATGACCATGTTACCATTATCATATCAACCAATCAATCGTGTGTCAGTGTGTTTCAATGAATATGTCAAAGTGGCTAATGACATTGTTAGTTCAATTGACAGAATCTCGACAATATAAGATACTACAGGGTACTTCATAAATGAACGAAACACAGACTATGAATTAAATACATGACTGAAGTCCCACCAGCTTCCTGTCGTTCAACGATGTGGATGGGGCTGGTTGTTTCCCGCGACCCACCGTCAAATGTGCTTCCCGATACAACCCTTTGCATTTGCCGGGCTTGGGTCCCTCTGTTTAGAAATATAATATTTAACATTCATAGAATCAATTTTCTTTTCTTTTCTTTTGATGGCGGCGCGGACACCCGCAGCAGCTCCTCTTGTTTTATGTTGAGGGGGAAGAAATTTCATCTGTGCTGTATGTTACACACACGTACAGCACATTTGACAATAAAGTTGTATTCAACTCAATTCAATTCATTCAATAAATGTAATCACTTAATCATCCTACAAGGGGAACTTTATGAAGGAGGGGACTGCACCTTCTTATTCTTTGTTTTTCCACAGAACCATCATCAACTCACAAACACATAACATGTAACATTGTAACATGTTTTACATCAGGGATGTCAAACTCATTTTTGTCACGGGCCACATTGTATTTACTGTTACCCTTGGAGGGCAGTTATGACTGTGAAGCCATATAAAGAAGTCAAAAATAATGGTTTATTCAACTACAGTTTAAGTTACTGTAATGAGGGTTTTTGTAAAAAAAAAAAAAATCCTTACAACAGTTCTTTTATTTATGAAATATGAGAATTTGAAATGTTGGTACATATTATAGCAAGCATCATAGAAGTCAAAATGTTTGATTTGCTCTGGTAGGCCACACAAAATGATGTGGCGGGCCAGATCTGGCCTTGACTTGAACACTGGTGATTGATATAAATACATTTGGAAAAATGTACAGTGATAACAGATAGAGCATTGTATCCTATTTTGCAGGCACGCCAGAGAGATCGTATTGAAATATGAGGGACGTCTAACAAGAACCAGAGGCTATCAAACAGCAGGAGCTGATGTATGTATTGAATTGAATTGAATTAATTGAATACAACTTTATTGTATACATGTTGTATACAACATGAGTTGAAAATATTACAATCACACTGGTAAGATTTCCATCCAAACCATGTCATTTCATTTCTGTCATTAAGAGCTGTATATTTGGATTAAAAAAACGATGCCTGCTTAGACCAAACATATGGAAGAAAACAAGGAAAGGGATCATGTCAACTTGTGGGATGCTTCGGTTAACTGGCACTAAAGTGGATCTGGATCTGTCAATGTGGATTAACTGTTTTCTGTTGGAGAAGTATGAGGGGATCCAGAAAAACTCTGTGTTGAAAATAAGACGTTTTTCACATAAGGAGGAGGATGGACAGTGGATAATTATATTCTACAGATGAAAGCTGTCTGTGCAGTAGTGGAACGCTCAAGCCAGATTTTAGGGTCTACGACGGAGTGCCGACCCTGCTTTGAAGCCAAATTAACTGCATCCTGAAAGAAGGCAGAAGCAATGATCAAATCAGTTCTACCCCCCACCCCCAAAAAAAACTATTACATTTTTATTTTCAAAAGAAAAAAAATACATTAAAGTTTTTAAAAAGGAAGCTTGTTTCTCATCATAATAGTTGAATCATGAACTACCCTTGCTGTAAATTCTATGCCCCCAAAGGCATGCTTCAAATTCCCAATAGTACTTAATCCTTTTGGAAAAATTCAGATTTTGTCTCTATGTTTTCATGTCATGTATGTTTTAATAATAACAATAATAATACATTTCATTTACAAGTGCCTTTCAAAACACTCAAGGACACTTTACAATCAAAACAAGAACAATAAAACCACAGATAAAATTATAAATAATAAAATGAGAAATTAATTTAAACTGAATATGCGGTTTTAAATAGTTGACGTCGGCAACATCGGCGTCGCGAGGAGCACTAGCCGACCCAGCCAGGCCGGCCAACACGCCGTGGTCCGCGGATCGGCAGCCGTTTCTGCCGTTGTCTCTGCGTGGCCGGCGGGACTTCAGACTTTAGCAGTGATTCTTAACCTTAGAGGTACCAAACCCAACCAGTTAATCTGCACATTCTCCGAACACTTCATTAGTGAAAAAATAAACTATAACAAATTCAAGATATTTAAAAAATATATACATTTATTAAAAACAGAAAAAAGTAAATACAATTTCAAGAGATAAGTATACTTTTTTTTTTTATTGTACGACGTACTATCACGAGAGTGACACCATGACTCTGAACGAACTAAATGTCCCACAACACTGATTGGACAAGCAATGTCATGTGATCATCTGCAGCCAATGATGGCCAAGTGGTCGTGTTGAGTCACGTGTGTCTTACCCTCCATGGCAGAGACTCCGTCGAACCCCTGAGACCGATTCACCGAACCCATTGGGTTCGATCGAACCCAGGTTAACAACCCCTGACTTAGAGCCTGATTTCTTTCTTTAATTTTTGTTTGTTTGTTTAATAATTGTGTTAATTCTTATGTTTCTTCATAATACAAGCACTAGATATTTCTTTACGCAAATGGGAGGATTTGGGTCCTGATCCTGAACGGACATTTGACACTGATTATATTGTACACTATTTACATTTATATTTCATTTGTAATGTCACCATTCCCCCTCCGTTTAATCTAAATGTGTTTGGGAAGAGCAGTAAATATACGCCTTGCACAACAGCAGAATTCTTGCTGAGAGAGGCTCATTTTCAATAATTCCCACTCTGCTGCAACATAATGATCACAGTCATAAAAAAAAATCAAGTTTCCCTTTGCTTGGGGTTTCAGAATTTCTTTTCTACTTCTACTGTTTCTGTTGGACTCACATAGACTCGGCCATAAGGAAGCTATGTTGTGCAATGTAGTCGTAGAAAATTCATGGCCTGTTGTTATAGCACTCTTTAATTGCAGCGTTATGGCTGCCCATGCTCCATTAGAATAAATTGTCGTTAAACGAGCAGTCTGATGATGAATAATTAATTTGCAGTTTGGCTTCTGGTTGAGTGAAAACTCAACGTCATCTGATGTGACCTTCCGTCATCATTTTCATTCGATGCAATCATATGTGGATGACAGTCCGACAAAAACAAGACTTTGAATATTGCATCACAGTTTTGTTTTTATACAGTTTATATTTAGCATCTTATGTGGTTTCACTGACTAAGTATAAAAAAGGAGCAATGGTAGAAAAAGCATGTACTACTACTACTACTGCACTACTTTGAGGCCAACAAGTATGTGACTGGTTATTGTCAGAGTAAGAATTTAGATCAACATGCATAGAAATAAAAATGGTCTGCCGCAAGATAACATTTTATGATATTCTTTCTCTCTTCATTTTTTTTTAAACCGGTGTTTTCATGAACCATGAATATGCATGCAGATGAATATACAACTAAAAGCCATTATAAGGAAGCGATTGTGGTGTCCAACACATGTTTTTTCTATCCTGCAGATGCTCAAGAAAATGTCTCGCGTGCTTTATAACATTGTGGTTGTGTTCATTCCCTGGGAAGTGAGGATTAAGAAAATTGAAAGTAAGTCTTTTTTCTGTTCTCAGTTAAAAAAAAAAGAGCAAAACTTACAAACTAACAAACACACATTTATTAAACGTTCATTGCTTATATACTGCACAGTTTTTAATTGCATTTACACTCCTTGTAGACCAACATGTGGAAGCAATTTAACCTTCTACCATCGCTTATTTAACTTTTAATAAAAATAAATCTTTGACCTCATCACTAATGATCTTGTTGCCTAAACTTCTCATAAAAAATGTTTTCTCCTCTATTGTGAGGTCATTTTGGGTCGGGTGTCGCCTCCTACTTCATCTTCCTTCGTTGGTTATTTGGGATCAACATTGTCCTCACCATTATGACTGGAGCATTCATCGTGTTACCAGAGGTCAGTATTGTAAGCTGTGCATACATGAATATATTTCATGAATTGGTTTTTGGTTGCTGCAATATTTCATATTTATATTTGAGCACATCAAAATTATACTGAGTATGGTTGGGGTGGAAATATCACCTCAGTAGTTATTTTTACATAACTTAAATTACCGACGTAATATATTTTCTACTAGAGCTAAAACTATACATCACAAAAGTGCGGTGTGCGTGTGGGACTGTAATATTAACTGAGGTCTTGTAACAAAATGCTGAATACAATGGTGTGAAGAGGTCTGAGACAGTAAGCTGTAATACTGTAATACAGTAATACTGTAAGCTACGGTACAATTCTGTTTATGCACTATATCTCCAATTCACAACAAACGCTATCTCAGGGCCCATATGGAGTAAGATCAGAGCCACACTACCTACACATTCAAAGAAACAAGGTGAACCCCACATGAAAAATCATTGTCGCAACAAAGGCACAGAAAAACTCCCTTTAAAGGAAAAAAAACTTGAAACACAACTCAGACAGGGAGACCAGAAGGGTGACAGTGGTAGAGAGGGAAAGGAAAAAATATGGTTAGATCGGCTGGGGGAGGAATGCCAAATCAATGTGTATAACGTTGATTGTATTCGCAAAAATAATCCTGTGGCAATGAGCAGTAATGATGGAGGTACATTTTTTATATCATACAGGAGCAGTTTATGCTATTGCTACCACTAAAATGACTAGAAAATATGTACAAGTGCATCTCAATGAATTAGATTGTCATGGAAGATGGAACTTATATTTCTTATAATTTGGATGATTATGCAGCTTTCAGCAGTGGAAACAGCCCAGTCAGCAAAATTGGTCTGGCCCAGCTCTGGGGCAGACAACGGCATGACACTCAGCCCACATACCTCAATGAATGACGGTCCTGCAGTGGCCCACGTCTGGCATCCATGATGTAGACCGCATTCGGCCCAGATCTGAGCCGCATTGTATAACCATATCTGGCCCTACTCCGGCCCCACGCCGGGCCAGAACAGGTTCCTGATATCAGCCTTAATTCAACCTTAAGTAAGCCACATTTTTCATGAGCCATATTTGACCCACATTTTTGAAAAAAAGTCTCAAAAACGACTGTTATAAAAATAGGTTTATTGTCGTAATTTGTGAACCTCACATATAACTCCACGTACACTGGAAAAATGCACTTTTCTTTATTCAACAGTGAACACAAAGTTATTTAACAGTGAACACAAAGTCTAAATTGGGATGCAGGTTACTCTTGAACGGCATTTTTCTATTCATCAAATTGTTGCGCTCTCCATGCCCTCTTTTCTTCTCATGCTCTCCTTCCTGTCACCATCCCGATCAGGAGCCAGACGTAGCCATCTTTTGATTGTGACATCAATTTCCTGGTCTGATGCCCAAGATGTTAGGCTGTTAGGTCTCACAGCGGCTGTAAGAACTGTAAGAAAACAAGGATGGACAGTGTGTTAGGAAAACAAACATTTGTACATGTCATGACCAATGAATGGTCAGTTAAAATAACCCTTGAAATTTCGTAAACTAGGTGTGACACTGTGGGGCGGAATATTTGCCACCGAAAACTTTAAATAGTTGATACCGAATTTGAATTACATGAATTTAAGTTAAGTGGCTCGGATATTGGATGGATTTGTATATTTTACTCTGAATCATATTGAATAACTGAATCGGAATTGTACAATCTGAATTTGAAAGGATAGACTTTTTTTCTTTGAAACTGTATTTGATCCTCACTGAAAATCAAATTCTGTTTATTTTCATATTCAGTCTTACAAATACAAAACTTTTCATTTCAATGTTAGATTTTGTTTTTGAATTGAGGTAATAAGTTTTAAATTAACTTTATGGTCAAGTATGAAGTATCGCAGCAAACTGAATCAAAATTAATTTCATTGTATTTCAGTGCAGAAAGGATTCTTTTTTGGCAGCACTCACATGCACACGGAAACTGTGCAGGTTCACGCCCAGCTTGCATATGACGTAGCTGAGCGGTTTATTTTCAAAATTTGCGCGCTTCAGTCTCGATTTACATACGGCAGGTAACAATTTTAGAAAAAATACATGTAAATAACCCTTAAACTGTAGCACAATATATTTTTAATATTTCCCTATGCCACCATAAAGAAATCAAATCTGTGCTTGGAGCAAATACAACCCCCCCCCCCCCCCCCCCCCCCCCATGTCGGGCTAATGCTAATTGTCATTATTAGCACAGAATTGTTTTCGTATTGTAACTGTCAGTGTACTGTCACAAAGGACAAATGTTAAGCATGAAATACATTTACTCACCACGTCTTTTCTGTATGTCTCACCGGAGCGTGCATGGGCAACTGTGGGCAAAGAGCGTCGTCAACTGCTAGGGCTGTTCCTCTTGCTTCTTCTTCGTGTTCTTCTTCTTTTACTTAATTGGCGGGTGGCATCTAACGTTTGCGGTGCATCCCCACCTACTGTATCGGAGTGTAAAAATACTTGACTGTTGTACATTAAAGTACGTACGAGGGGGAAAAAAACAAAAAACACGAAAATTCAAAACTTGTACTTGTACCTTCTTTCGCTGACGCCAGTCGACTTCAACATAATCTTACTTGACCACGTTTAATTTGTGTGTGCGCACTAGGGAGCGTGCACAAGAATTAGTACAAGTGTATGCAAATGTGTGTGCGTGATGAATGGAATTCTGCATAGGTGTGCAATTGTAAAACAAGACTGTGTGTAGAAAAAAATCTGGCTCAATACTGGCTGGCCATATACGGGCCGGAGTTGTAAATTGATTTCTGGCCCAAATACTTCACTCCACAACTGGCCCACATCTGGTTTAGCCAGAGTCAAGCCAGTGCCTCCTTTGCCACGCCTGGGCCGTGTTCGGCCCACATGCATTATGCCAGTGCCGACACAAGGCCAGCTGTGCCGGCTTCATGCCGAATCCGGGCCAGATGCCTTTGCTGACTGGGAGTGTACTGTATATTCACCCAATTGATCACCAGCTGGGCGGCCCAGTTAGCGCGTCTGCCAGTGCAGAGGTACAGGCCTCCCTGTGTAGAGTTTGCATGTTGCCTGCGTGGATTTTCTCCAGTTTCCTCCCACATTCCAAAAACATGCGTGGCAGGTTAATGGAACACTCAAAATTGTCCCGAGGTGTGAGTGTGGGTGCGGATGTTTTTTTTTGGGTCTAACTGTGCCCTGCAATTGGCTCGCAACCACTTCACACTGTGCCAGCCTCGTTCCCAAAGACAGCTTGGATATGCTCCAGCACGGATGGATGGAAGATGTGGAAGAGAGAACAGTGTTCATAAAGATAACTCACATCAAGATCGCTCTAACTGTGATGTTAGTATATGCAATTGATGACTACTAAAAGTAATCGCAGAACTAGTTCTGTTGTCTGTGATCCGAGAAGAAAGAACAACCGTGACAAGGGGTAAGAGAGGGAAAATAGTGAAAGGGAGAGCGATTTGGTGTGTTGTTCTCCCAACCGCGAGCCCTCTGGAAGCCTAACTAAGGGATGAACAAGTCAGTCAGCTCAAAGCTTTATCAGTTGCAACTTGTTACTGCCTGACTGTTAATATTTTGACTCCCTGCAGACCTTGGGCCAGAGAGGAGTAACGGTAACTGTTCATAAAAACAGTGGCGACCGGCGCATTTCATATCTCTGTCGACAGTGGGGACTTAAATAACTTTGGACACTTTTAGTACCAACCCTATCACGTCAGAATTTGACAAAATAATACAAATGGACTCATAACTTTGATAAATGAGTTCTTCATTTGTTCATCCTCTTGATCTTATTTCACAATTGCTTTCAACAACATATATTACCGTAGATTGTAGATACTGTATGTATTGGAATCAAGTTTTAATTTACCGGTATGTATTTTAGAAATCACAACACCATTTAAGTGTTGGAAGACTCAAATTTAGTCCATTGATTTAGACGTGTCTGTAGAGATAGCATAGAAGAAGAACAAAGAGCATGGTAAATTTACGGTCACTGACACACGAGCAATTTCCCCCACACGAGTTATCTATCCTCTCTGTGCTTCCCCATTGCCACAGTTTTGCTGCTCCACTGGTTGGGACAAAATGTCCTCTCTGTCCACACCCTGAGCTCTGCATTGAGTCGTAATATACAGCATTGACCATCATAAAATGCTCTGTCAGTTTATCAGTGTCCCACTCTCTTTTTTTTTTTAAACATATACAAATATTGTGACCAAGGAGCCAAGGAGAGAAGTCCAAGATATGTCACATGGTGGCAAATGGGTATGAATGTCATGAAATGCTGCTAGTAAATGATCATAATTGAAACATTGTAGGTTATGCTTTGTTGCTGGGGAGGGAGAAATACTTGCCTTGACAGAGAGAACCTAAAATAAATTTGACAAAGTATTTTGCATAGTTTATCTTTACAAAGAGTTGAGACATTTGAAACAGATGTTTTCAGTCCTTTCCAGTCGCTGCTGTACTTGCCAAACACACTGGGAATCACTCTCCTATAGTCTGATTAATCCCTTTTTTTATGATTCACTTTGTTTTTGCAATGTTTAGTTTTTTATCATTTAATCTTCCAAGGTTATCTTTGAGGCTATTCATGAGTCTGACCACCATGAAAGACATTCATTTTTACAATAACACAACATACATGTATTATCATCACTTGCATACCTCATGATATGTGCTGTTATAAAATCTAAACTTATTTTCCACAATCATGAGTTTTGCGTTATTATCAAAGATATGAAGCCATACCGGTGTGCTATAGCGTCCAAGCTAACCAATGTGCCTCCGATGTGTATTCATATGTTCTCATCGAAGGCAATGTGTTGACATTGAAATCAAGATCAATATCAATAAAATCATTTCCCCAACGTTTTTCATGAGGTTTCAATGCCCAAACGTGCTATCAATACACAACTCATGAAAACAAACAATATTTTTTATCTGTGAAGCGCTATTTCGACTTTCCTTGTTGTAATTGTGTGTAACACAATGTGCTGGTATCCATTTTTTTCCCGTTTTTCTTGCTGTCCACACACATATGGAATGTGTTGATGCCTTTGCCCCTCCTAGCATTGCATCGCTGTAGGCATGCAGCTCAAAAGGTGTCCTTTCTACCTGTGTTAATATCAATGGGTACCATCTTTGAACTCCTTCTTTCTACATAGCTACATTAGCCAACTAAACTAACACTTGCTAACATCATTGCTTCTGTTGTAGAGAAAAACAGACTTCCTGTCATATTTACAGCTTCCTGGAATATAATATAACCCATTATAACCCTGGAATATAATATAACCCCTACTATTATTGATTACACAGTGATTTATGTATCCACGTGTGTCCCATGCTCACACGTGTACACGCCTGTTAGTACATATACTTGTGCAGGTAGCGATACGTATTGATTCATATTTTGTGTGCCAATCAATAAATGGTTTATATTCCCATCTAGAGCATCATGGCTGCTAAAGGTTTCCTTGAGAATGTGTATAAATGTTCTGCATGTTAATTGGTAGGTTTGACTTAGATTTGACATCTTAGATGAAGAGAACCCAAACTATCGTCCAATTGGAGTTGCCAGGTCATTTCGGAACTCAGGTTCACTTTAAAATCTACTCTCTCTCTCTCTCTCTCTCTCTCTCTCTCTCTCTCTCTCTCTCTCTCTCTCTGATAAACAACACTACGTGAGACATCTGGCCAGGGGACACCACCAAGCCACTGCTATTTTGTGATAAAATGTTCATTTAGGAGGAATCAATGAACATACCAAAAATGAAATTATTTTCTTCACCAAAATGTGATAAAAATCATTATCCTTCTTCAAGTTTACAACATAAAATGTATTCATTCTATTTGGGGTCATTTTTGACCCCACTCATAGAAAAGTGTACGTACGCTAAGTTAACATCTAAGGGTTAAGCTTGATTGTGGTGCTACTGGGTGCTAATACTAAATTGTTGAAACTTTTTTTTTTATTCCAATGTTATCCCTTTTTACACCACAATTCAATATAGATTTGAACCACATCCATCCATCCATCTTCTACCGCTTATCCGGGGCCGGGTCAAACAGCCCTTATAATTTATTGAAGACCTTTTTAATTATTATTTTTTTTATTTGTCTGTGCTAGCTGCTTGCTGGAGCCCCGTTTGGAACCACGAGGAGTAAAACTATTCCCAAGGAACACATTGCTTCTGCTCAGGACCTGGACACCATCTGGTCCCTTGGGGCAAGTTTCTCTCTCCTGTTATGTTTAATTACGTAGTCTGTTACGTACAGACAGATTGCACAATTAGTAAAGCATTGTTTAGTGTGTTCCTGACCAGTACATCATGGCTAATTTAACCTATCCTTGTAATTCTATATAGGACAATTTGTTACTGTGTCAAATCTTGTGTGTGTGTGTGTGTGTGTGTGTGTGTGTGTGTGTGTGTGTGCGCGTGTGTGTGTGTGTGTGTGTGTGTGTGTGTGTGTGTGTGTGTGTGTGTGTGTGTGTGTGTGTGTGTGTGTGTTTAACCCTCCACAGGGTTACCTGCAGTACTCTGTGTTATTTTATGGCTATTACGGAAGGGTGAGGAAAATCGGCAGCGCAGGATACCGGTTGCCCCTTGCCTACTTCTTGGTTGGGATGGCTGTCTTTGCCTACAGTTTCATCATTTTATTAAGAAAGTAATGATTTTATTCGTATTTTTTTCAAACATCATTAAACATCTTGTTCCTCTTTGGTAAAATTTGACAGCTAAGATGAAAAAAGGGACACTTTTCATGAGGGGTTTTAATGTTAGTCAAGCCTAGAAATGACAGCACTGCTTGTTGATGCCCATATCCAGACTAAGACTCGAGACGTTCTGGATGAGTGGGTGAGCAAGTTAAACAAATACAAATAGTAAAGTCAGATTGCATATAAACTGCAACATTTAAGTACAGTCAAACCTCGGTTTTCGAACGTCTCTGTTCTCGACCAAATCGGTTTTCGACCAGAAATTTCGAGTTTTTTATGCCTCGGATTACGACCGAAAATCGTTTCTCCACCAAACTGAGCGCACTTGAGGCGCCACTTGACTCCTCTCGCCTTCCTTACACGAGGAAGTGATGCTTCCTTGGGTAGCGTTCCATTTTGAGCAGATGTGTTCAATAACGTTTGTTTTTTTAAAAAGAGTGTGGTTTCGGTTTTCCAACAAATCGTTTTTTGAACAGCCTTCTGGAACGGATTATGGTCGAAAACCGAGGTATGACAGTAGTTAGAACAAAACCTCCACAGTTGAATGCCCCAAAGCTTGTACAGCTTGGAATTCACTTATCATTTTCTGGAAAAACGAGTCTCAAAGGTCAACCAAATCTTCCTTCCATCCATTTTTTCCCTGCTTATCCACGTCAGGTTGCCGGGGCACTCTACTTATGAATGGCTCTTCATACAAAATTTTCATGTTACGAACAGGAAACATGCCTCTTGTTACGAAAGGAATTTCAAGATACGAAAGATAAAAATACAGTATAGGTTGCTCCTCGCAGCTTTCCTGAAGGCCTACATGAGCAAATGACAAAACCCAAGAGGTTTGTGCAACTCAAAACTCACATACCGTAACTAATTGTTGAGCACCTGTCTTCCAAATTGGAAGAGGATGCTTGGATTTTTATATCATCTCTTTTACATTTTGGAGAACAGGCATATTGTTTGTCAAGCAGCTCACAAATAATGCTCATTAGAGAGAATGGCGTTAGCTAGGTTTCTCACCAGTCCAACAAAAGTCATGGAAATACGTTTAGAAAATCACACAGCTCATCACTGTAGCTGCCACCCCTGCATGAACCAACACATGTTAAATACCGTGTTCGTGAACCCGATTGACTGTCTAGGTCATGTGGCATCACATGAACTACAACTATTGGTCAATCTGTTTTAAACAATATGAAATTAAAAAAATTCAAGTGGAAACCAAATTATGAGGCTTTTTTTGTTCATCAAATTCCATGATATGAAAGTTTTACCTACCTTAGGTCAGTTTGATTCGGTCTTACAAGTGAGGAGGAAAATGATGCTGAATTGTCTAAACTCTAACAAGTGTACTTCAATTATTATGTGGGGTGTGGTTTAAATTTCAAATCGATACTAATCAGGGCCGAATCCAGGTGATACCCAACTTTAACAATCTAACAGTGTTAGCAATACATCCGAGACTAAGCAGTCTATTTTATGATGAAATGGTGGTAATGCAACACTGACATTGTGTTTTAAGCTTGTCCTCAAACTTTTAACACTGGTCCATTTACTGTGCACAATCACTCATGTTGGCTGCACCGTTGTTTAACCAACTACAGTTTTCAAAAAGCTGTGAGTTGTAAATGGAATGTGAATGTCTCAATTTGTCATTTGGAATTCATTAACTAAATTTACATTATTCCCTAGCAGGCAAAAGCTTTTGAAACTGGAACCAGTGTCTTAGAATCATAATGTGGTTTTGCATTATGGTTGTGTAAAGACTAGTTTGGTTAATCATGTTTGACTTTGGAGGTTCTGTCGTATCTCGGAGCCAAAGCCTTCTTATAGCTCCCACCAACCACATTTTTTTTGTCGCTTGAAGTCATTCCATCTAAGGTACTGTATTTTCTAGCCTGACGGTAATGTGAAAGAGAAATTCTGTGGCAATTCTCTGTATTTTTCCATTACCCGGTTGTGATCCTTTTAACTGTCATAATATTTATTTAGAATGGCCAAGAATTCCCGACTAAGTCTCGCCAGTGCTTCTGATGAAAACTTCACATTCTGCTGGAAGGTATTTTGTGCTTGGGATTACTTGATTGGAAACCCAGAGGCTGCAGAGAGCAAAGGAGCAGCAATAGTCAACAACATCAGGGTCAGACACTTCAAAAACTGTTCTCAATATATACAGCTTGAAAAACATCAATTACTGTACTATAAGATATCTGTGTATATATATATATATATATATATACACCGGCATATACTTAAAGGTTCACAGTGAGTGCTTTCTTTACAGGAAGCCATTGTTGAAGAACAGGAAAAGAAGAAAGACACCAGTCTGTATGTATTATGGTTTTGTGTCAGCAAAAAAAAAAAAGAAAATCAGTATTATTCAGATACATTTGATGCAACATTCAATCCAAAAATATATTAAACAACAGTAATTACAGTATATGCATATGATTGGACCTCCTGAGTCAATATTTAGAATTGTGTCTCCCTCGGTAACAAAATGATGACCTCTAAAACAACCTTGGATTTCTGTGTGTTTCTCCAGGGCTGTTCTGATCAGTCTGCGTTTGTTAGCCAATATCCTGGTGCTGATGTCTCTCGCTGGCAGCATCTACATCATCTACTTTGTGGTGGACCGTTCTCAGAAATTAGAGCAGGAGAAACCGGAGCTGACGCTGTGGGAAAAGAATGAGGTACTGAAAAGAAAAGCTGAGCCGGCATCGTCATCATTCTATTAGTTTATCCAACATACAATGCAGTTTCAAGGAATCAGTCAAAGCTGAGACCTGCCACTGATCCAACGGATGAGGCAATTGACAATGAAACCTCGCTGATTATGATTTGATACAATTTCCACATGAGTCAAGAGCAACTCTTACCTGTTGTCACTGTTCTCTGAAAGCACAAATATCATTTGTGATTGTTAAAAAAATGAAAAGGCCTGTAGAAAACCTCTGTTAATTTCTAATGATACATTCCAGACTCACCTGCAATAGAGTGACCATATAATGTGTTCTTTTTTTTCAACATTATACCCCTCCCACATGTTTAAAGACATTTAAACTGTTGAAAGCACATTTTATAGAGTATTCTTTAATGCCTGTCCTCACTATCTTGCTTGTCGCTCCCCAATGAAGTTTACCGTACAACTATTACTGGTCGTTGACTGACACATCGTTGCACATCTTTACGATGGGCCCCGTGCCAAATTGATGTAGTCCCACCACTGTTGGTTGACACAGCTGCTTATTCCTGGAAAACAATGTCTAACATGTCCCCTCTCCCTTGATTGAGGTGAGTGTCGTCGTTTCTCTCATCACTATGATCGCTCCATCTGCCTTTGAACTGGTAGCTCAGTTAGAGATGTATCATCCAAGAACATCACTGCGTTTCCAGCTGGCCAGGTATTTCAACTGCAGCAACTACATATACGTGATTCGTCTCTTGCCTTGCATTAACAATATGATTCTGTTTACAGAGTGCTTGTTTTATATCTGGGAAATCTCTACAGTCTTATTATTGCCCTCCTCGATAAGGTCAACAGTATGAGCTCGGCAGTAAGTTTCAAAACCATCTGAAATATTTAGACTGTATTTTTTAAACGCCCAGGAGCTTATTGGGATCATTTTGTTATTCTATTTTTAGACTGGTGTAAAAATCATCAGCTACATTTCTTATTTAAGTATCAAATTAATAGAAGGGCTCCTGACTGCAAACTGGCATCACTTGACGTGGTAGAAAAGCAGCTCAGAACTCCACTCGGATGATTAAACTCCGACACTATCCTATCTTCCTATTTTATCTCACTCAGATACTTGGAGGAGGAAACCAAGTGCACTTGCTTCAATCGGTTACATTTTCTTTTCCATCATTACATAAAGAATGTAATCATAGGTGAACGAGGGAATCTAGATTGATGGGCATATTATGTCTCACCTTTTGACGCAACATAATAGAGAAGCTTTTAACAGTGCAGCCTAGGGCACTGAGAAAACGACTGACAATGGCATCACTTGAGACTTGCTGTCTGAAAACACATTGTGAGACTATGCTCAACAACAGATAAGACACGAATTGGAGATCACTGACACAAACAAGCAGAAAAATGCTTCAATTTACAGCTTGACTGGCAAACAGTCCTGGGTGTACTCTGATTAAAATCTTCTGTCACAGTTATTTGGTTGCTGTTTGCAAAACACAAACAAACATGTGGCTTGTCTGTTTATGTAAGGCTAACAAAATACAATCATGTATTTTAAAAGTAATTGGAGGAGACATGACACATGTAAAACAGATTGTGATGGGTAAGACTCTATATGGATGTTTCACAGATTCCAGTGAGTCCAGCAAACTGGTCTGACACCAGCTCCTATTTGGCAACTATCGCACAGCCTGCCGCGTCCAGCCTGTCTACCCTGGTGTCTGAGATCTCCCATCGCAACAGCACCATAACCACAACAGCCACACTGCTGGATGTGACCAACAGAAGCAGGGGCAGCTCTGAAACCTTCTCCAACCAGACAGCTCAATTTGATAAGAACACTCGCTCTCCACAGGACCAGTGCTGGGAAACCTACGTTGGGCAGGTTACATTTCTAACTTTGTTTGTTACCGTAATTACTGTTTCGGACAAGTCCATATATGTAATATAGTGCCGTTGTCAACCCTAATGATTGGCTGTAATTTGTTCAGGGTGTACCAAACTTCTCACCCTTTGCCAGGTGGGTTCGGCTCCACTATAACTTCTTTGTGACCCTGAACAAGATAATTGGTATTGAGAAAATTTGTTAATTTAGAATGTGATTTGGATGACTTGAAATAATCTATTACAGGAGTGTCCAAACTTTTTGCCAAGGGGGCCAGATTTTATGTGGTAAAATGTCGGGGGGCGACCTTGGCTGACATTCTTTACATTCTTTACATTGAACAAAAATATTGTTAAACAAATTTTAGTAAGCCAGTCTGTGTTTCACATTTCCATTTTTATTTTAATTTCAACAATCTTAAGAATTAAGAACTGCGGGGATCATTTGAAATATGACATCAGTCAATATAAATGTAGATTGAACTTTTAAAAGTTTACTCTGGAATGAAACGACTGATGTAGATTTTAACAAAAATTGATTCAGAGACTTATTGCCAGCTGACAAATGATAGGGCATATTTTCTTCACCATCGTCTTCATGCAGTCTTTGATAAATTAACCTTCGTTGAAAGGTTTGGAACCCTTTGCGATCAGCGTTGCTACCGCTTAACTTGCCGCTGTGGCGTTCTCGTTTGACTCTCGGGCTCTTGCAAAATACTGCTGCTGTGAGATTAAACGAGCTTCAAGCTGCTTCAATTTCTCTGTGCGTTCCTTGCCTGTAATCATGTCGTACATGTCGGCGTGTCTTGTTTGGTAATGTAGCTTGGCATTATAATCTTTAAAAACAGCCACTGTATCTTGGCAAATGAGGCAGAAACAGTAGTTGCGTATTTCAGTGAAGAAATAGTCAAATTTCCATCCATCCTTGAATCGTCGTCCCTCGCAGTCAACTTTCCTTTTTCTGTTGATTATCGCCATTTTAGAAAACTGGGAGGTCAATACGTGCGCGGAGTGATGTCTCGTAGGGTGATACTGCCCTCTAGTGGCTAAATGAGTAATAGATTTAGTAAATGCTATTGCTCATTTAGTGAATGCTATTACTCATTTAGCCACTAGAGGGAAGCAGCACCCTATGAGACACCACTCACCAGTCTACGAGACCTCACTCCGTGTCCCATTGCGCACAACCTGCAGGCCAGACGGCACTGATTTTATGACAGAGGCCGAGGGCCGGATTTTGGACAAACCTGATCTATTATAATTGTTGTTCTGCCTTATTTCGGATCATTAATAAACGAAAAAAAGAAGTTTCATACACACGCCCAGCACACACACATCTATAGAATTCCACACATGACAATCACCCTTTCATTCACACAAACATTATTGTTATCATCATCGTCACCATCCTTATCATTCCAACCATCATCATTGTGATAATCACCTTCCTTTTAATTACTATGTCAAAAGAAACAACTGTTGATAAAACTAAAAATATGACAAATAATAATAATATATTGATAAAAAAATCCTATGACTGGAAATGTAACCACACCTTGAGTACATCTTTGAAAAAAGTGTAGTGTTTGCAGTTGGTAAAATGGAAATAAATTATTTGAGGAAAAGGAAAAGGTCGAGTATAATATATTGTAATTGTCATGATGTATACAGTTAGGGGGCGGCCCGGTAGTCCAGTGGTTAGCACGTCGGCTTCACAGTGCAGAGGTACCGGGTTCGATCCCAGCTCCGGCCTCCCTGTGTGGATTTGCATGTTCTCCCCGGGCTTGCGTGGGTTTTCTCCGGGTGCTCCGGTTTCCTCCACATTCCAAAAAAATGGCAGGCTCGTTGGGCACTCTAAATTGTCCCTAGGTGTGAGTGTGAGCGTGGATGGTTGTTCGTCTCTGTGTGCCCTGCGATTGGCTATTCATACTATGGGATAGGCTACCCTAGTGAGGATGAAGCGGTTCGGAAAATGGATGGATGGATGGATGGATATACAGTTAGGTATTCCATCCATCCATCCATCCATCCATCCATTTTCCGATCCGCTTATCCTCACAAGGGGTGCCGGAGCCTATCCCAGCTGTCTTTCTTTGGGCAGTAGGCGGGGGATACCCTGAACCGGTTGCCAGTCAATCGCAGGGCACCAGTTAGGTATTCATCAGAATTAGAATCAGAATCAGAATCTTTATTGGCCAAGTATGTAGAACACACAAGGAATTTGTCCCCGATATAACACGCTGCATTAGATTATCATAAAGAAGGACATGACAAATATGTAAGAAAAAATAAGTATGGAAGGACATTTCGTAATGTAAATAAACCGTAGTGCAGTGGTACCACCCAGTGACAACTGTGAGACAATGTGCAAAGTATCAAGCAGAGCTAAGTGATCAGTGGTAGAATACAATACTATAACAGTTGTACAGTTGGTGCAGAAAATCATTGAACCATTTTAAAGTGACCAGTAGCAGTATTTGTTGTACAAGAAGTGTGCAATTGTGCAGATGTCCTTGAGCGCTTTGTAGTGTCTGGTGTGGTGGAATATACGTCAGTGACTGTTTAGGGAGTTAATGGCTAGAGGGAAGAAGCTGTTTAAGTGTCGGCTGGATTTGTTGCGCATGGATCGGTAGCTGCCTTGCGCCTGAGGGGAGTAGCTGGAAAAGGTGGTGGGCAGGGTGCGGGGGATCCAGTAGAATTTTCCGTGCCCTTGTTTTGATTCTTGCAGTATGCAAGTCCTCAAGAGTGGGTAGGGCGGTGCCGGTTTTCCGCCGTCCTAACTGTCCGTTGAAGTCGGATTTTGTCCTTTTTTGTGGCGGCCCCAAACCAAACCGTGATGGAAGAACACAGGATTGATTCGATGACTGCCGTGTAGAACTGTCGTAGCACCTCCTGTGGCAGGCCATGCTTCCTCAGCAGCCTCAGGAAGTACATCCTCTGCTGGGCCCTTTTCAGGATGGAGTTGGTGTTGACCTCCCACTTCATGTCCTGGGAGACTGTGATTCCCAGGAACTTGAAGTCTCGATGGTTGACACAGGGCAGTTGGATAGTGTGAGGGGCAGCTGTGGTGAAGGATGTTTCCTGAAGGCCACGATCAGCTCTACAGTCTTGAGCGTGTTCAGCCCTAGGTTGTGTCGGCTGCACCAGAGCTCCAACTGCTCCACTTGTTGTCGGTACGCAGACTCGCCGCCGTCTTTGATGAGACCGATGACCGTGGTGCCGTCTGTGAACTTTATAAGTTTGACAGCTGGGCTTGTTGAGGTGCAATCGTTCATGTAGAGGGAGAAGAGCAGTGGAGAGAGGATGCATCATTTGCAATAACTGACAATTGAAATATGGGTGTGCTTGACATAAATTCTAACAGTTATCATACCAATTCTAGAAAATTATCTTGTCTGAAATTATCTCGATTCGGGGTGTCCCGATCACATTTTCGTCTGCACCCGAGTCCAAGTCACCTGATTTTGAAGTTATGAATACCGAATCCCGATCCATTACCCCGGCATTTTTTTATTTTTATTTATTTTTTAAAAAAAACTCTCCTGACATCATGATTTTATATGTCCAGCGGAGCAATGGTTTAAACCAGGTAAAACATTTCAATCCTTGTTTTCAGGTGCCATATTAAATTAATCATTTTATACTCAGCTCTATCCTAACCGCCAAGCGAAATGCTCAATTTGCATACGCAGCAAGTCGCCGTTGAACTGTCTCCACTTTTCACTTATATTTCTATCCCACAGACATATGCAATGCTCCCCCACTGTCTGGATTTGCTTCTGAGGCTTTTTTTGGTCTTTCAGAGTGGGAACGTTGATAGTATGTTGAGTGGTCTACTACAGATAATGGATGGATGAATGGACAATAAATCAATTGGTATCAATGAATCATAAACATTTGATTTGCATGATGTGATTTATATAAAATAGAGTAAATTCCTCTGGAAAAATAGAGCTCATTTGTTTGGTGCATAACTACAAATTCCATCTCTATGTTTAAACCATCTGCTGTACCTCCAGGAAATGCTGAAGCTGTCCATCATCGACATGATCTTTACAGTGGCCAGCATCCTGCTCATTGATTTCATCAGAGGCTTGGTCGTTCGTTACCTCAGTGACTGCTGCTGTTGGGATTTGGAGAGCAAGTTTGTAAGTTGGACGCAGTAAACACCGTTTCCTCATTATTACTTTATTGTTTTCTTATAATTTAAAAGTAGCAGTTTTTTTTTGGTTATGCGTAAGGTTTCACTTCTGAAATTGACTGGCTTGAAAAGTCAGAACATGCAGTTGGTAATAAAACCTTATAATAATACAAATTAAACATTCCCTTCTTATTTGGGGTTTATTTAGCAAAGATGTTACATTTGTTTTAAATTAAGTCTATGAAGATTTTGAAATGAGTTGCGTTGCATTCTGTACAAAAATGGCATCCTGCCTGGTCCGTTATTAGAAATATCACCTGCAGACCAATATGTATGCATTTTTCAACTCCTAAAGCTCCTAAATCTCTCTTTCAAGAGAGACAAATATGGAATGCAATAAATCACCACTCCACATCTGCCGATTCCCTACTTATTTACTATGGAATGGACACTGCATAAATTATTTCACATTATTGGAATTGATTAGCATGCTGAGAAAAAGAATGCATTTATGTTATAAGTGGTTAGTTGGTCGATGTTTAAGACCAGTTCTTTTATTGATATATACCGGTACATTTACCCAAATCGATCAGAACATTGCCCTTTTGATCGGATAATTTATGATGTCAGCTTTTATGGCAGGGAAATTCAAACATTTGTTTCAAGTACTGTAATACTATTATTCATTTGTGTGTTTTCAGCCTGAATATGGGGAATTCAAAATAGCAGAGAATGTCCTGCACTTGATTTATAACCAAGGAATGATCTGGTAAGTTGAAATATTTGTAAAATCTTCAGGTAGCTTGACTGAATAGACATTATTTTTCAAAGTTAACAGTCCGTCCGGTGCTGCTACGTATCCTTGACCCTGTTTAAAAAAGCCCTCTATGTCTCTCGCCCACTAGATTTCATCATCTAATTTCAGAACTGTCATTTTGCAGCAATGAACATAATGGATGTCTTTTAGCGATGTCACCCAGTAGGTGTGTAAATAACTCTTTCTTTCTCGCAGGATGGGAGCTTTTTTCTCCCCTTGTCTTCCTGCCTTTAATGTGTTGAAGCTGATTGGTCTCATGTATCTTCGGAGCTGGGCAGTCCTCACCTGTAATGTCCCCCATCAGCAGGTCTTCAAAGCATCTAGGTCAGGCCTTTGCATTTACTATAATGGACACATTTGAGTGAGCCATACAGCCTATTGTTTTGAAAGGTCTGCAGTGACAGTCTATTCTTAAAAGGAGAATTGTTGACTGCTTCTTTACACAACATAAAGGGCATACAGTGATCCTGACCATTTGGAGCTTCAAATTTTGCGGCTTCAGTGTTCATGTGCGAGAGATTTCCCTGCATGCCGAACAAAAAGCTACATGCCCACTCAAACTAGTCACGTGATTGTACCGGAGACAAATTCCTTGTGTGCTCTACATACTTGGCCAATAAAGATAAAGATGATGATGAAAGATGAAAGATTGGTGGTAGGTGCCATACTCAGGGGGTCCTTGGCCAAACTGATGTTGTTTAGCACAATGCACTTTATACCTAATGGGGGGCGTGCCTTCAGCATCCTCGTTCACACGCACCCTTCCCCTCTTCCCCCCTTTAATGACCGCATGCTATTCTCAGTCATGTGCGCCTTTTCTCTATCGAACCAGAGTGTCGGCACAACATCAGTCAGTCAAGTGGAGCACTCATCAAAGTCACACAACAACATTTACAGATTTTGGCACTCGGCATTATTAGGTGCCCCGTACATTACAAGTTTAAAGACTTATGGTCGTGAAAGTCCGGTAACTGCACAGAAAGTCCATCATTTTTAATCTACTTTGGAATGTGTCGCTGTTTGTGTCCTTTTCATAGAGGTCATATTTTGACAAACTAATGCTGGGAATTTATCTGATCATCTTCAAATTTTGCATGTTTCATCTAAAGATGGTTCAGATGAAAAGTTATTGCTATCTTATTATTTCGTCACATGCTGTTGCCGTGGTGATGCACTGTCCACAGAGAAAAACGCTGCTGTTTTTCAGGGTCGAAGTCTGGGTGGAAACTCATGAAATTTTGCATCCATAGCAGATCTGTCATAAAAAAAATCTATATTTTAGAGATTTCTTAATCAAATGTCATGAAATGGCCCAATGCCCCCGCCCCTTCAGATTTTCACATGTCACCTAGAAATGTGAAAATTGAAAGTAAATATAATTGCCCAAGTCATACAAAAAGTATTTTTGAAGCTATATGCTAAACCAAACAAAAAGTCCACCATTTAGACTTTATTTGGGAAATATGCACTTCTATCTAATCTAAAAATTACTGGGAAAAAAAACATTTTCATTTTAAATTCGTTACATTACTGAGGCAGATCAAAAGATAAACGAAAAAGTGGCATTATAGAGTATTTTATTGTTTATCAGCAGTCCTAGCCATTTACTTTCTGCTGTATTTGAGACTAGTCAAAGTCCGACCTGCAACCTTTAGTTTCGACCACGACGGGGAATATCACTGTTTTGTTTGTTTTTGTAAATCTCCAAAGAATTACAAAATAAAAATAAAATAGAACATCAGGTCCTTAAAAAGTGTTTGAGTTAACATATCAAAAACAGGAAGAACAATTTTCTGAGCAATACAAGTACTCAACACTGAACTTGCTTCAGATAATAAACAATGAATAAAACAGAAACTTAAATCACAGTGCTGTAAGTTAGCACTTAAGAAATAACACTGTTCATCATGACAAACTAAAAGTGCTGAAATAAACATCAATCACTTATAGTTGTCTATAGAGGACACATCAACTATGCCTCGTACGTAGGGTGTTCCCGAGTTTAGTTTGCCGAAGGGCTATGGCTCGCTTGCTATATTGCAAACGCTTTGGGTGCTAACGTTAGCTGTGGCTGCACTCGCAACTGGGTGTTTTCATTGATATGGGCTAAATTTGAGCTGCTTCGGTGGTAAGCAAACTCCTTTTTACAAATTTGGCACAACAACGTTTTTGGAATGTAAATGTTCCATTCATTGTGCACATGCTGCTCCATTTTCACCTCCCCACTCCTCACCGCTGCTTACTAAACCCACCCAACTCCAGTAGGATCAGCTTCAGCTCAACAAGCCCCAACATAATGATAGCCAATCAATGTCCGCTTCATTCTGTGACTGACAGTTGTTTCCCCACCCTCAACAACTCGAACACAGGAAGCCAACACATAAAAAGGGCTATTAGAAAAAGGCAACCCACCTACAGAAAAAAATAAGGCAGAGATTAAAGCGATAAAAAAAAATTACCGCACTAAATCGGATGTAATTAATTAATCTCAGGGGCGGCCCGGTAGTCCAGTGGTTAGCATGTCGACTTCACAGTGCAGAGGTACGGGGTTCAATTCCAACTCCGGCCTCCCTGTGTGGAGTGTGCATGTTCTCCCCGGGCCTGCATGGGTTTTCTCCAGGTACTCCGGTTTCCTCCCACATTCCAAAAACATGCATGGCAGGCTGATTGAACACTCTAAATTGTCCCTAAGTTTGAGTGTGGGCGTGCATGGTTTGTCTCTGTGTGCCCTGTGATTGGCTGGCAAACAATTCGGGGTGTCCCCCGCCTAATGCCCGAAGACAGCTGGGATAGGTTCCAGCTCCCCCCGTGACGCTAGAGAGGATAAAGCGGTTCGGAAGATGAATGAATGAATAAATAATTAATCTCAATTAACGCGATAATTTGACAATTTGACCTCAAATTGAAACATGCTTAATATAAAAAGGTATTGTCGGTGTTTTATTGCATACCTTGGTGATGTACCATTTGCAAAGAAAAATGATGCTGTTTTTGAGTGTGAACCGTGTCAAAAACTCATGAAACTTTGTCCACACATCAGGCCTGGCAAAACAACTATATTTTAGAGGGTTATTTTTTAGCTTCTTAAAAATGTCTGAGTAGTGCCCCTGAAAAAAATATTAACAAAGCACCCCTGGTCGAAGGTTTCAAATTGGGAGTGCACCATTTTGATTTTACTTTGGAATTTGGCGCTGTGTTGGCCTTTTATTAAGGTCATACAAAATAAACTCTTCTTTTCAAATGTGTCTGATCGTCTTCAAATGTGGTGTGTTTCATGCAAAGTTATTCCAAGTGTTTTATTTCGTCACACGCTGTTGCCATGATGATGCACAGTTTGCAGAGGAAAAAAATGCTGTTTTTGATGGTCTAAACCTGCGCAAAATTCATGAAACTTTGCACACACTTACACTAAGGCTTAGCAAAAAAACGTTGATATTTTAGAGAGTTATTGTCCTTTGTGCCAGTACCCCAACGTACCAGTACCCCAATTTGCAAGTACCACAACGTGGCCCGGGTTGTGAGGGCCCTCGCAGCTCGAGTTAAGACTTTTTTTTCCATTAATTTGATTCCCAAAGTCTAACAATGACCAATCTGGCTCTCTCTATTTATTGTAGATCAAATAATTTCTACTTGGCGATGCTGCTTTTTATGCTCTTTCTGTGTATGCTGCCAACCATATTTGCCATTGTAAGATACCGACCATCGCAGCACTGTGGACCATTTAGGTAAGAAGAACCCTCTTCATTGTTATTAATTTCATTCATAAAATTTTGCCGCTGCATTTAACCCATCAGTATAGTGTCAAAACATGGGTATCAAAGCCAAATGGGATACCCGCTCTGGCAGGTACTGTCCTGAACCACTTGGACATTTTGCCAAATAGTATTTTTAGTTTTACAGTAGAGAGATACTGGATATGGTATTGGCACATATGTTTTTCACAATTTCCAAAATACTCACTGAAATTAATTTCAAATTGTGAATTCCTGTTCATCCAGTACACTATATGCCCTGTGTGTCTTGTTACAGCACGGATTTGTAGGGTGATAATTGTGTGATATTTCAATTATCCACCTATATGTTGCAGTGGTCAAGAGAAAATCTATGACATCATATCGGAAACAGTAGCCAGTGACTTTCCCCTGTGGTTCAGTAAAGTGATGAGTTACGTCACCAGCCCTGTAGTCGTGTTACCGGCACTGCTGCTTCTGTTGTAAGAGCATACATGCACACACGCATACACACACGCGCACACACACACACACACACACACACACACACACACACACACGCACACACACACGCAAAAACATTTTGTAATTTGTACTATGATTTCTATTTGTGTTTTAGCATGCTGATATACTATCTCCAGGCCATTGCCAGATCTCTAAAATTCACCAACAACCAGCTGATGATGCAGCTCCAGACAGTGAGTGTCTATCAAGCTGACAGATTGACAATATGAATATGAACCAATATGAATACAGAATGTGAAATATACAATATTTGAACATTCTTAAAGTCGCTGCCACAGAATTTTTGCTTGGTTCGGGTCTTGACTCTTGTTTGGGTGGCCAGTTTAATTTGAATGTGTTTAAAGTAACACAACGTATGGCCACCCCACAAACTGCTGTGATTACGGTAATTGTCTGAATGCTGTGAACAGCAGTCCCATGTTATTCTATGCCAAAATGCTTTATTATTACTCATTTCCTCAGTTCTTCTGTATTCATCTGCTTTCACATGTCAACCGATTCCAATGATTCAACAAAAATTCAGGATAGCTGCGGCATATTCTTTCATTCCAAAAATTCCCAGTCTACACAAAATTCCGTATGCCCTCCCAAATCCACATTTTCACAGTAAAAAGTCATTTTCAAAGTAAAATTACCATATTATTATGGATGTCCCGATCACGTAATCGGATATCATTTTCAGCTGATCGAGAATTGGAGGAGCGGGAAAAGATTGGAAGTATAATTTTTTTATTGTCATATTTCTTTTTTCATTTTTAAGGGCTACAAGGCAATAAGAGTATTGCCAAAAGAAAAACAAATACACATACACACACACACACACACACACACACACATGCCCGCTCAACATTGGCCCACCACTGGAAACAGTGTAAGTAAACAGCCAGTGGTTGTCGCAGGTACTAAGGTGAAGCTAGCGTCATGTAACATTGATAATGTCTGCAGTCTGGAAATATTTTAACATCGAAATCAGAGACAGTGCAATGGTGATTTGCAATGTGTGCAAATTGTGCATTTCACGTGGTGGAAAGGACAGACACACAACTTATTTAATCATCCATCCATCCATTTTCCGAACCGCTTCATCCTCACTAGGGTCGCGGGGGGTGCTGGAGCCTATCCCAGCAGTCTTCGGGCAGTAGGCGGGGGACACCCTGAATTGGTTGCCAGCCAATCGCAGGGCACACAGAGACGAACAACCATCCACGCTCACACTCACACCTAGGGACAATTTTGAGTGCCCAACGAGCTTATTTAATCAGCAACCAGAAAAATTGATGTGCCCAAAAAAAGGATTTAAATGTTTTACTTGGTTAAAACCACAACTCCACTATTGTGTATAAAAGGTGTCATTCTGGAATAGTTTTCTTAAATCAATCAATCAATCCATCCATCCATCCATCCATCAATAATTCTGTGAATTTGCATGCCCTTTTTTTCTCCTTAATATATTGCTGATGTATAAGATTGGGACTCAATATGGGCTGATACTCAAATTCAGGTGTGTCAGACTCCGATTCGGGTGCAAAAAAATGTGATTGGGACATCCCTACTTCCAGTGCGGTATCTACAATAGTATCACCTCCTTCCACATTTCAGATTCAGATTCAGATTCAGAAAACTTTATTTATCCCCGTGGGGCAATTTCTCGACTATTCCAATTTAAAAATCTTCAGATCCTTCCAGGATATCTCTTCCCATTGCTGACATTTACTTCCCAAAACTCCAAATGACTGATTCAAGACATTTCAATTTCCATAATTCAGATCATTCAAGCTATCTTGGAACGGTTCCCATTCCCAAAGTTCCCCAAATTTTCAACCCAAAAAATCCCAAACTAAGGGAATTTTACATATTTACAATGCCCCACAAAGATGGAGCATTGTCTAAAATGTAAATTAAAAACAGAAAACACTGCTTTGCAAATCTTTTTCAAGCTATTTTGTGTTCACACTGAATTTGATGTATTTGTCATTTTCAACATAATGCGTATAGCAGGGATGTCAAACATACGGCCCGCGGGCCGGAACCGGCCCCCAAGGAGGTACAATCCGGCCCGCGGGATAATTTAAAAGTGAAAAAAATGCATCAGACAGAGAATGAATATTTTAAATAAAATGCAATTCGTGGATTATCCACTAGGGGGCACACTGTTTTGATCACAGGAGAAGACAACATTTTTTTAATCAGGGAAGAAAACAGCAGTCTCAGTCTGTCACCGAGATAGACCAACGCAGCAAATGATATGAAATCAATGCTTCTTGAGACCAAAACAAAGGAAAGAGATGACATTTTGGTGATTCATAGCACAGTATGGTATAATGTTAATGGTTCGGCCCACTTGACATCTTCCGAGTCCGTATGTAGCCCACAATGTGAAATGAGTTTGACACCCCTGGCGTATAGCATTCGTACATTCCAAAAAGACAAGTAGCGGTACAGTACTTACTTATTGGGAATTAAAATTCATTTAGCCAATCTGTGACAGTATTTAATCAATCACAAGTACTTTAGAGGTAGCTCTTCCAGGCTTGCTGCCCATTGCGCCTATATATTCCGCTCGCCATCTGGATGAACCCAACTAGGCCCATTGGTGTTTAAAGCCATGGCGTGAAATATGGGCAATAACATACTACTATTCATTTGAAATAAGTTGAAGAAATGTAAAAAAAAAAAAAGAACCCCCCCCCCCCCACAAAAATGATAATGGTATCTTTCTTATCCCTTTAGGAGCGCACGGACGATAAAAAGAAAGTCTTTCAAATGGCTGCAGGTGTGTTCATTGCTCCTACGAGTTTATTGCATTGAATGTCCTATGAATTTGTGGAGGGCTCTCTCTTTCTCTCTTTCCCATTGATACTGTAATATTGAACCATTTCTCTCAGCAAGACTTCAGGCTCCAGGGGAGGAAGTTGTGGAACAAAGGTCTGATGAACATGAGAGTGACATCACAAGCCAGGATCCCTCCATCCAAACTCCCTCCCCGCAACGGAACGGCAGCGTCACAAACCCCCATACTCCTGGGCAGCGCAGTAACAACATTCGTACAATTACTCAGTCTGCATCTCGGGGAGAGCTGAACAGAGCTGTGGCTGGGTCCTCAAGAAGTCCTGCCGCAATCCCCAAACAGAGGCTGGAGCACGTACCTAACAGGTGTCAGAGTAATGGATATTTTGACAAAAATCCACCCATTGTATCTGCTTTGTGTGTGTGGTCAAGAGAATTAATTGGAACACCTTTTGATTGTGTTGTGCAGTACAGCCTTGCCGCAATATTACGGTTCACCTACAGTGACCTGCTATGTCACACATTTCTTTTGTGTGGGATGCAAATATTCTATTGCGAAAATAGAAAACTTTTTAATGGGTGGCTGTGGAACGTAACCGCCATAATAACAGTTGTTCAAATGCTTCGCAAAGCGGCGTGTGGGTCAAATTCAAAATAAAATCACAGCAAGTTGGACTGTAAATTGATATCAAAGAGCTTTTATTTTTAAGTTGGCCCTCGAAAGCAATCATTTTGGCGGGTGACTTGACTATGAATTGAGGCTGCAAATGCAGCCCGCAGTCAAACTGATTGTCACGTTGCGTGGAGGTGGAGGACCCCAAAAAGCAGGCAGGAGGGAGGAGCAGGTTGTACTTGACAAGTTGTATTGATAAAAACACAGAAAACTAAATCCTAAACAAAGTCCTGAAAACAAAAAGAATCCAAAGTAGCAAACCAAAATCAAGACTGGAGCAAAAAACCTATCAATAACAGAAACATGACAGTAGCAAACAAACAATGACCCAACCATGGGTGGTCGGGTGGGAGTCCTTTTATACAGCTAATTACATAATGACCGACAGGTGTGCAGCTGCAGTGAGAGCCCTACAGTGCCACCTGTTGGTCACAAACCGAAACATGACACTGACTGACTTAGCTGGACTGTATTAAAGTGCGCAAAAGCGCAGTGACAGATTTGAACTGGAGCGTATTATTTATGTGTTTGTGTGTGTGTGTGTGTGTGTGTGTGTGTGTGTGTGTGTG
This sequence comes from Hippocampus abdominalis, assembly GCA_018466805.1. NCBI lineage: Eukaryota > Metazoa > Chordata > Actinopteri > Syngnathiformes > Syngnathidae > Hippocampus > Hippocampus abdominalis. Next base: position 957,455 of record CM031696.1, read on the forward strand.
TGTGTGTGTGTGTGTGTGTGTGTGTGTGTGAGTGTGTGTGTCTATCTGTCTGTCTGTCTCTCACTCTCTCTCTAATAATATATAATGAGAAATTCTATTTAAATAATACATATTTTAATTCTTAATGGTTTTAAACATTTGTTGTTCAGTAGTTGGTGTAAACATAACAGGAAGGTAAATGTGGTGAAGTACTGTTCAAAAGTCTGAGACCACCAATTTTGTATTTTTCAATGAGGTCTTTCATAGTTCGATGATTTTCTGACTTCTGCTAAAATTAACGACGGCGATGATGATGTAGTCTGATTCTCATATGTTGTCCTTCCTCATACCAGGCACACACCATCCCTTGGAGGCCCAAGTGGTTCCTGTCGCTCTAAGTCTTACTACCACAAGGTGTACAATCACCAAGCCAGCTATTCTGACAACATTCAATCTGACCCCCTGTACAGGAAGACCTTACGCGCTATACATCCTGTTGAGCCGGCCGGGATCATTACTGCCCACAGTTATGGAGGTCGTCATGGTCATGCCACCCGCTACGTCATTGTCAATGAACATGAACCCAGGAAAAAGCTGCTTCGCTCGGCCACACGTATACCACGTCATTACTTAATGGAGGAGGAGCCGGCAGAGATCCTAGAGCTCTACCCATGCAACATCAAGCGCTACACTCCTCGCACACCACATCAACAACCACACCCTCACAGATCTCACCTGTCCCAACAGAATTTGAATGAAGATGAGGAGAAAGAAGGGAAACGCAGGAGAAGGGTATTGTTAGAGAAGGCTTATCGACCCTGTTCTCTATCTGACCTCCACCAGCCAGCACACTTCTACATTGGTGACAGAGTAGAGAGCCACATGTCTGTAGCAAAAGACAGCCAGGTAGGTAGAGGGCAGTACAGATCCCAGGAAGAGGATGAGGAGGAGGAAGGAGATATCAGATGGAGAGGTTTAAAGTCACACTCCCGGTCCCAGGACAGTGTAAGAGGAGCAGAACCTCAACTGGTCCGAACCAGGCGCCACCTGAATTCTCCAGGAAGAAATTGTCAGTCCCCAACTAGGAGCAGGCAAATCAAATCAAAGACAGGACCAAATTTGGAGCAGCCTCTGACTGAATCTGACTCCGCTTCCCTGGCCTCAAGCAGTGATCAGCAGAACAGTGGTACAGACCAGTACATTCAGGTCATCCACAACAAGGAGCGTTATCTCAAGTCTGATACAAGGCAAGGAAAATTATCCAAAAAGAGGTTTAAACAAACCTTGGATTTGGATTCCCTTGAGGCAAATGACCTGGTTTGTTCCAATGTGTGATATCTTGAAACACGTACCGGTGTAATATTAAGACCAAATGAGCAAATGTATAGCATAAGCCAAGAGGAATGTGATTTTTCTTTTCTTACTCCTGTGGTAATCATGTATCATTAAAGCATTAGTGCAACATTTTGTGATGGCAATAAAGGCTAACTCTGTCCCAATTAGTGAGTGGTAAGCATTTCATCAAACAGAACACCCATCTGAATGCGCATAACCTAACCACACAATGAGGATCACTACATAGCCCTCATTTGGTGTGGCTAAATTTTAAAACATCAGTCAACTGAAAAAAGATTACAGGCCTTATCCTGCTATTGTTAGCTTTGGGAATATTAATTCATTTTCCGATCCGCTCACAAGGGTTGCGGTGGGTGCTGGAGCCTATCACAGCTGTCCTCGGGCAGAAGGTGGGGGGCACCCTGAACCGGTTGCCAGCCAATCGGAGGGCACACAAAGGCGAACAACCATCCGCACTCACACTCACGGAACAATTTAGAATGTTCAATCAGCCTGCCATGCATGTTTTTGGAATGTGGGAGGAAACCGGAGAAAACCCACGTAGGCCGGGGGAGAACATGCAAGCTCCACACAGGGAGGCCGGAGCTGGAAATGAACCCATGACCTCTGCACTGTGAAGCCAACGTGCGAACCACTGGTCTACCGGGCCACCCTTTTTGTACTACAGTAAACATTCCCATCCCCGGAATTCTATGAAAAGGAATATCCTTCACCCGTAATAAAAACCTATGCATTAACATTTTGACTACGATATTACATGTTACCGGAACTACGTAAGCGGAAATTCCACTATCCGTAACCCGGATGGAGACGTCATGCAGCGGGAGTTTAAATACACGCAACGCTCCACCCGATACGCGGAAACACACCAACGGAGACACCTTTTCACTTCGCATTTTTTGATAATCAGATTCGAAACGACGACGTGTAAGTGAGTTTTTATTGGCGTGCGTTTTACTGTAATTGCGAACGATTTCTAACTTTATTCACTTACGTCCTGTTGATCGCGGCACGAGCTTATAAAGCAACGCCCACTCAACACAACTGGAGAAGATGGAAGAAACGTGTTTGCTTCGCCGTTTATGTCATCGAATTCGAAACGACTATGTATCAGTGACTTTTTATTGGCGTGCGTTTTACTGTAATTGCGAACGATTTTAACTTTATTTACTTCGTCCTGTAGATCATGGCATAGAAAACGAGGAAGAACCCAACAAAACAAAACAACCCAAAATAGACTCATTTTTTCCCAAGACTGAAAAAAATCAACATTAAAATACTGTACATACTATACTGTGTTGTGGTTTTTTAAATCTACACCTGTACTGTATACTGTACTGCTGTTTTTGTTATATAAACAGTTTTTGGACAGTATATTTTTGCATTTGATTGCTTGTGTTGTTACACATGCAGTTTTCAACATACTTGCAGGTTCATAAAGGACATGTACCATGCTCATTTCCCAAAAGAGGAATTTCTGTTATAAGGACAGATTGGACAGCGCAAACATGAGTCCGTACTAGAGAATATTTACTGTATATGAATAACCTAATTACCTGTTATTTTATTAATATAAAATAAGCCAAAATATACAAAGAGGGTTGGACTGGATAAACGTTTTTACCCTGCTCCTTTTTGAACTTGTACCTACTCCCTTTTGAACTTGGAAACTGTGCAGTGTTGTATCAAGGTGGGCGCCAGAGCAAATCAAAAGCGGTACTTTGCTTTGTATTGTAATGCCCTTCAATAGCGGAAAGAAGGATGCACGAAGTCGCTGATGCAATCTGTCGTTTTTAATAAACAAATAAGCAATAAACACACACATCCATAGGAGTTGCTGTTAGCCACAACTCACGCCCATGCGCTCCACACTCAGACTAACTACCGGAGCCACTATCCCCCAACCTGGCTCCTCCCCTCTCTAGGACGTCACATAAATACAAGAAATAGATATTACAGTATTTTGGCGAGACGCTGTCTGGAAGGCTGCAAAAAAATCCAGCTTTCTTCAAAACAACAGCATGCGCTTCGCTGAGGACCTGTCACCATTGTAGAGGAGGGGAGAATTCTGTTTCTTTACGGCCCTCCTTGGACACAAGTCCTTTTCTTTCTCTGTAAGGCGGAAGAAGACCCAACACCACGTTGTCTTTTTCTCAGTTTATCACAACACAACACGAATCGATTCGGGCTCCTGAGAGTTTCAGATTTCATCAGGCAGCCCAGAAGAAATACAGTCACACGTCTATATAGGCATAGTATGTAAATGAGGGGCAGGCAGTCCTTCCCCTTACGTAAAAATCAGAGACAAAGAAAGGTCAATGCAGTTCAATCTTGACATGGTGACGAAGTACAGACCACCTCTGCTGTGCACAAATTATGAGATTGGAGCTCCTTTCCCAGGCAACTTGACAGCCTTGAAAAACGTGAAAGGATGGGAGTACTGGGAGGAAGATCTTTGGGGCTGTTAAGTTGCCCAAGGACAAGAGGGGAGTCAAGCAAAATACTACCGGTTTGTTTTAAGTGCTTCAGCAGATGTTCATTATAGAGATTAGTATCAATAGTTCTCATGGTAAGGCAAAATTCCTCAACACAAGGCATAGTCCCTTAATAGTTGCAACACAGATACTTGAGACAACAGTTGTTCTTTTGGTGTTAAACAAGTCCTATGGAGGGGGGCCCTAAAAGTGGTGGGGGTGAGGGACACTAAAGGTGATTGTAAACACAGTGAGCAGGAAAACCTCCAACAACATTCTACATTCTTTGTTTCTTTCAGAGCCAAGTACAGTGGGGCTAAATAAAATCACAGTAAGGAATAAATTCCTTAACACCATCTACAAGGGAGAGAAGAAAGCTACTCTGGCCGCTGGCGGCGAAGGCGCGCGAGGAAGGAAAAACAGCGTATTACGTCGGCGATCGAGCCTTTGCCAACGGGACCGAACTGCTTCTTATGGCGTAATACCTCCTCTCCAACCTAGGCTGATGGGCAATTAACACTGGTAATTCATGCATCCTCAAATTTAAGGACTTAATTATTGCTAACCAGTACTTTTGATGCCCAGCACAGTACTACGAGTTTAGTTATAGCAGTAATAATTTATATTACCTTTATACATATGTACCTTCTGTTCCCTCTGAATGTTGTGTTCCACTAATTTGTTTTAAATTAGATGTTCTAACGGTACAGCCCCAAATAGTAGGGTTAGTGTTTTAGCACACGATCACCCAGGTATATTTCTAAGTGTGTATTTGTTGTTATTAATACATCTATTATTACTCTCAATGCCAGGGGGTTAAGAAACATTGTGAAGCGTAAAGCAATTTTTTTGTGTACTAAACAGCACAGAAATGATTTTTGTTTTCTTCAAGAATCCCATTCGATCTCTAATGATTTGCGGTTATGGAAAGCTCAATGGGGTTACGATTTATGGTTGCCACATGGATCTGAACACTCAGCAGGGGTCGCCACGCTGAAACACCAGTTTTCTGGGAATATTTTACATTCTGTATGCGATAAAGCAGGTCATTTCCTTTTACAAGTAATCAACACGGGAAGCGTCAATATAATAATGACTAACATATATGGGTACAACTCAAACTCTGAAAATAATAACCTTTTTGAAGAATTAGAAAAACATATTCAACATTCACTTGCTAAATTCCCAAATTCCGGCCTAGTTATAGCCGGTGACTTTAATATGATATTGGACCATAACATGGACTGCTGGCCCCCTCGTAATCAATCTTCCCTAAATAAGACCCTGAAGGTATTTATGCAGACATTTAATTTGATTGATATATGGAGGCGCAATAATCCAAACAAAAAAGAGTTCACCTGGAGTAATAGAGACGCCACCAAGCGGTCACGTATCGACTTCTGGCTCATATCTCAACATCTTAACATTAATCCAGTTTCGGTTGATATCATTACAACACCTTTAACTGACCATCATGCAGTCCTCATCTCAATCCCTTTACACTCAAACTCTCCTAAAATATGTAAAAGTGTCTACTGGAAGCTTAACAACTCTCTATTACAGCATAAAAAGGTTCAATCTGATATTGAATGCCTTCTTAAAAAGTTTTGGAACAAAGCAAAAGATGACAATTCTTTTCGTAGCAACTGGGAACTATTTAAATTTGAAACTTGTCAATACCATAGGAAATATGGCAGTAATTTAGCTAAAACGCGTCGATTAGAAGAAGACACGATAGTCTCTAAAATAATCGCCTTATCCCTAAAAACCCCCGATAACATGTCAGATGAAGACAGACGACTACTAACCTCAGAACAGGCTAAACTAAATGAAGTATATCTTAACAAAGCTAAGGGAGCGTTTATAAGATCAAGGAAAAAATGGAAAAATGGATCGAGGAAGGCGAACAAAATTCATCGTATTTTTTCAATCTAGAAAAACACCATCGAAAAATCAACTTGATACAGCAACTCAATGTTGATGGCATCATAACTGACGACCCAAAAAACATAGCCAATTTTTGTTTTAAATTTTATAGTAACCTTTATCAATCCAAATACTGTGAACACTCGGCAACCTCTTTTCTAAATTCTATTAGCAATGTTACACGGATAACTCAAAGCGACAAAGACTTCTGTGATAGGAATATTAATTTGGAAGAAGTAGTTTTTGCTATTGAACACCTCAAAGCGAACAAATCACCCGGAGTCGATGGCCTCACAGCAGAGTTTTATAAAACCTTCGTAAAAGAATTGGCTCCCTTTCTCCTTGAAGTTTTTTCAGAAAGCATCGAAAATGGTTGTCTTCCCCCTTCATTGACACAGGGATTGATTACTCTGATACCAAAACCAAAACGAGGTCAGACCTTCATTGAAAACTGGAGACCCATTTCTCTATTAAATAACGACTATAAAGCATTTGCTTCCATAATAGCTAGGAGAATCAAAGGTGTACTCGACCCAATTATTGATGAGGTTCAATCTGGTTTCATGAGTAAAAGACACATTTCCAATAATATCAAGCTTGTCCTCGATCTGATTGATTACTCATTCCTCTGCTCTGACAATAGTTACCTCCTATTTCTAGACTTTTACAAGGCATTTGACACGGTGGAACATGAGTTCATCTTTCGCTGTATGGAACAATTTGGATTTGGTGATTTCTTTTGTAAAGTTGTCAAGACTATGTATGCCAATGGCAATAGCTCCATTAAACTGAGAAATGGCACCTCTCCCAGATTGTCTTTAAATCGGGGCGGCTTCCCGGCCTCTCCATTTCTGTTTCTATTGTGTACGCAACTCCTCACCTCTCATATCAGAAGAAGTGCCATCCAAGGGACATCAATTGCAGGCAGAGAAATCCTAATTAGTCAGCTTGCGGATGACACTATGTTATTCCTAAAAAACTCCAGCCAAGTATCTGCTGCGATTAAAACGGTCGAACAGTTCTCAGCGGCCTCTGGTCTCCACCTAAATCTCAACAAATGCGAACTGTTCCCTATCCATGACCTGAATGAGACTTCGATCTGCAACATCCCAATCAAAGAAAAAGTTACCTATCTAGGAATCACCATCATGAAAAACCAGACCATGCGATGTACAGCGAACTTCGACCCAATTGTAAACAAAACCCAGGCCAAGCTTAACCAATGGCTAGGTAGAGATCTTTCTTTAAAAGGACGTACGCTACTGACCAAAGCGGAAGGACTGTCACGTCTTACATATGCAGCAATCTCTTTGACTGTGAATGAGAAAATTTGTAAGAATATCAATAAGATGCTTTTCGACTTCTTATGGAGGAACAAGACTCACTATGTGAAAAGGTCCGTTGTAATGAATACATACGAAACTGGAGGATTGAACTTCTTGGACTTCTCTACACTCAATAATACATTTAAAATAAATTGGATCAAACAATTTTTAGGTAATCCCTCATCTATTTGGAACTTTATACCTAACTATATATTTTCTCAACTTGGTGGTCTTAACTTTGTACTTTTATGTGACTATAAAATAGAAAAAATTCCCACAGCTTTATCCAATTTCCACAAACAAATACTTTTGGCTTGGTCCTTGATATACAAACATAATTTTTCCCCTCATAAATGCTTTATCTGGAACAATCGTTACATCTTATACAAGAATAGATCATTATTTCTCCATAATTGGTTCAGTAATAAAATAATCCTAGTCAGTCAACTAATCAATAATCAAGGTTTTCTTTTAAGTTACTCTGAATTTTTAAATAAATTCAACCTACCTGTCACCCCAAGGGAATTTGCTACAGTCATGGATGCTATTCCTTCTGGAATTTTGACTCTCTTGAAAGGGGTGGACAGAACAACCTCCACACCAACCCTGGACCCCAAAATGACTGCTATTGGCAAATCCTGTTTTACGTCAACATCAGCTAGAAATAACAACCGTAACATACGTTCCCTGTTTCAAAAAGATATTTCAACAACCCCACATATTATTACTTACTGGTCAGGTTTTGTTGATAATCTACCCTGGGGAGAAATCTGGTCACTCCCATACAAATACTTCCTGACTAATAAAGTAAGGGAAATCTCTTTTAAAATGATACACAAATATTACCCCACCAAGCATTATCTTCTCAGGTTCAAGAAAGACATCTGTGTTGATTGTTCATTTTGTGGAATGTACCCTGAAACGATGGTTCACTTGTTCTGGCAATGCCCGTACGCCAACACATTTTCGAAAGCTGTATCTAGATTTATTATTGAATGTATTGACTCTGACTTTATGTTATACTGGAAAAATGTACTATTTGGGTTCTACAAAAGTAAGGAAAAAACACTAAACAAACTTTCATTATAAATTTAATAATCATTCTTGCTAAGTTCCATATCCACAAATCCAAATGGAGTAATTCAAAACCTCTTTTTTTAATTTTACAAGCAGAAATAAAACAGTATTTGAGTTCTATTAAGGATTCCAAAAACAAGAAAGCTGTTAAGACTCTGGCTATATGCTCCTTATTTGAAATTTTTGTTTAAAATCCCCTGGCTTCTCTTTTTGTTTAAATGTTTGTAATAAGTACATGTATTAATAACACGTTCGTTTTGTTCTGTTTTGTATTTACTGAGAATTGTATTGTGAATTGTTCAATAAAGATTGTTAAAAAAAAAAACCCAGTATTTTGGCGATGACCTGTACCACGACTGACAGTGAGTACAGACATCATACGGTGTGCCTCTTTTAGCGCGAAATTGTATGTCGATGCCGCTGCCATATTGGACGTGGAACAGCGCTACGGTTGGTGAAAATTTGTCATTCATTTGCTGCTTGGAGATATATCAACCTCTCACAACCAGATCTCATAGGGTTAAGATTGAATGTATTACATTTTTGATTGTGTTTCGCCATAACATGTAATTTTATAAATATAATTTGCCAATATCGGGGATAATTTTATGAAGTCCTTTGCATAAATAACAGTGGTAATATTTCGTTGTGTAAGCAGCCCTCAAACAAATGACAGTGGTACCTCTACGTATGAAATTAATATCTTCTGGAAGAAATTTCTTAACTTGAAAATGTAAATAGAGACGCGTTTTCCATGTAAATAACCTAATCTGTTCCACCCCCTTCTCCCCCCGAAATTCAGACAAAAATGTTTTATAAAGCATCAAAATATGTAACAATGCATGCTACAATTAGATTATTGCACAGTAAATGAGAGTTGTGCATCATGTAAAAAACAAAGAAGAGTCAAGCAGGGGTGTCCATTGACTGCGGTCAAGCCAGCCTCCACTCGCAATATCGAAATCAAGTGAGCCGCCACTGCTATTGTCAATACTGTGCATTACGGTAATCTGCCGCTAATGAGCGGCGTTGGTCACCTTCAAAATAAAAGCGTCTCCACTAATGCATAAACGTCATTTGTTTGGGTTGAAAGAAATGAATAAAAATATCAAATAAAGTATTTCTTGGCTGTCAGCTAACAATACGCTCACCCCGGAAGAACAAGAACTCTCAGAAAAGCACAAAAAAGCATTCTCAAGTGGAGATAGAAAATAAAGTCAATGGTAATTCTACATCAATTTCACCTGATAATTTTGAAAAAATTCCTAAAAATTAAGTTTTCGTTATCCCGTGAGGGCTGTAGGTCTGGGGTAACTACCGCACTCCGGCTATCCAACGCGACCACTCTCGTCCAAATCTGATGTCGCATTTGGGAATAAAAGGCCTCTGAAATGTGGCAAGATGACCTTATTTCTGACATGGTGGCCTGAATGCCTAACATGTTGACATTTTCGACCGTTTTGAAAAAATTCCTAAAATTAAGTCTTCGTTATCCCGTGAGGGCTGTAGGTCTGGGGGTAACTACCGCACTCCGGCTATCCAACGCGACCACTCCCGTCCAAATCTGATGTCGCATTTGGGAATAAAAGGCCTCTGAAAAATGAAAATATCACCTGGGTTCTGACATGTTGACATTTTCGACCGTTTTGAAAAAATTCCTAAAAATTAAGTTGTCGTTATCCCGTGAGGGCTGTGGGTCTGGGGGTAACTACCGCACTCCGGCTATCCAACGCGACCACTCCCGTCCAAATCTGATGTCGCATTTGGGAATAAAAGGCCTCTGAAAAATGAAAATATCACCTGGGTTCTGACATGACATTTTCGACCATTTTGAAAAAATTCATTTCATTATGTCGATCGAAATTGAGCTTCCCCTCCTTTACAGACTAGCATCTGCCACTGCTTTCAACATATACACAAACACAAATTAATACACATTCACAAATTTATTTTGCACAATTTTACACTCATGTACACATTCATAATGTCCATACACACACACGCACATTTACAAATTTATTTACACAATTTTACACTCATGTACATATTCACAATGTCCATATACACACATTTATAATGTACACAATTTTACACTCATGTACATATTTATAATGTCCATATACACACATTTATAATGTACACAATTTTACACTCATGTACATATTCATAATGTCCATATACACACAGACACATATACACACATTTATAATTTACACAATTTTACACTCATGTACATATTCATAATGTCTACACACACACACACACAGACACACACACGCGCACACACACACACACACACACACACACACATTTACAAATTTATTTACACAATTTTACACCCATGTACATATTCATAATGTCCATACACACACGCACACACACTCAGATATATATAGACGAAGGTCTGCTAGGTGTCCAATTCACACTCATGGCTCACATACAACGCATGACCAATTCCCTGTTTTTGCCTTTGCCAAGCTCTCCACGGTCATTCCAAGGCATTGCTCGTGATACCACCTTTCACATTCGTCACACTGTATCTATATAAAGGGGAAAAATAAACAAACACACAGCATTATAAAACAACCTATTGCAAAATTATGTATCGGGCATCTTCCAACCAGAATAACTAAGTTGTTTTTACAATTCAACATACCACATATTTAATTTTTTCTGACTTGAACTATTCCAATTTAAACAGTGTATGCAAACCATCGTAACGGGAATATACATATTCTTTTTCAGCAAATTTGCATAGTAGCGTTTTTAGAATAGACTTAACAGAAACATGGATGAAGGAGTCAGATGTAATAGAGAGAAATAAAAAACGCTGCGATTTTCTGGAAGAATGCGAAGGCATGAAAAATGTGTGAGTTCTTCTGTGAAAGTCTGGGCTGAAAGGCAGGAAACATTTGGATTGAGAAGATGATACAGTCTGGCCGTATCTCTCACACACACACACACACACACACAAACTTAACATCTACCACTTAACATCTACCGAGGCCGTATGTGGCCCACAATGTGAAATGAGTTTCACACCCTTGCTCTACACCTATCAGTGTTAAAACCATACAGAAAACACCCTGTTGCCTCACACCAGACCTGTATAGGAGAGCTTATAGCAAGATAATCTGGATCATCCTTCTCTGCCTCTTTCCTCTGCCTGTGTGTGCTGTCAGAAAATTAAACTTGGTGACTTTATGTTGTTGTTGTGCAATCCTTTAAATAAACCAACATGCAAAGGAACCAGTAGTTTAATGCGGCAAATTTACTTCTAGGTTCCTTTAATGGGGATAACAAAATATGAAGATAAATTAATTGTGTGTTCTTGCAATGTAAAACTCACCCAGTCAATCAAAGGAGGACCTGCTCCAGGTGGTTTGGCCAACGAGCACATGGCACAGTGCATGGTGGGATCAAATACTACAACATGATGAATCATCATTTAATGTACATTTAAACATACATACTTTTTTTGAATGGGTGATCAGTATAAACTAACCAACCTGATGCTGCCAGTATTTCCAATCCAAGTCTTGTTCTCTCATTGGCCATTTCTTTCGGTGACGAATCAAATTTAATATGTGGAATCTTTGGAAATGTTTTCATGAGCTCTGCGGCAATCTGAAACACAAAGTGATTTTCTTCAAATTGTTTGGAGTGAACAATTTAAAACACAGATTATACAAGGATGCAGTGTGTTCCCATTTCTTTTTTAAATGAAACACATCATATAGACACATATAATACACAAGCAGAGGCCATTCTATATTATTGGAAGAGTTCTACTTGCCAAGGTAACAATCACACCGCAGCTGGATGAATCCTGCTGTGTGGGGTGGGCCAAACATCCTCCTTTCCATTCTTTATCCTCCCACTCTGCTTTTCCGTGGTGCGTTTTCCGCATTGTTAAGAATTCACTGGATGTTTGATGAAGGAGACAAGATTAAAAACTTTCCCACTGTGAAAATTAGTCTTACTTGGTTTACATACATTGAATAGCCTGAAGAGTTGATGAGAAATATTCACATCTGCGATACAGGTGGCACAATTAAGTTTAGGTGTAGGCTAAGATATGTCAGGACCACATCTACACATTCTGCAGTGGTGAAATCATGGAAGTATAAATACCGGAATCTTTTGGCTGCAATCGTGGAATCGTTGACCTCTGTGTGACACTGAGCGGGATCCACCAGATATACTGTTCCAGTATCAGCATTTGTGTACTGGAAAAGGTGTAAAAAGAAATCCGAGGTTACACATGCATTGTTATATATTTAGGGAAAGTGACATACGAACTAGAGGTTGCAAATTGTCAATACTCAAAACTTAGAGAAAACACCCTTGTAACTATTGTAGGCAAGGAATGCATTTATTTTTCTTTTCCATGTGAATACATGAACTGCACTCACCAGAAGTTTCCAGTGGTTATTGTTTACATTTACAAAGGATAAAATTCCCTTGTAAGAGTTCAGGTTTTCCTGTCAATGCAAAAAAAAGATTAAGTCTTATAACTTACATTCATCGATCTAGTAAACACATGATGGTTTTGAGAGCTATCCCCCTAATTGGCTTGGGGCCCTTCCCCACGTCATAACAATACCTTCGGGAAACAGTGCCGTGGAAGCGTACTCTTGTCCCCAGAGATGATCAGTTCAGCAGTGTAGTAACTCATAAGATAAAAGCTCCTCATCACTCTGAGTTTCTTGGCCAAAACGTGAAACAATCCTTCAATGATCTATGTAGAAGAGCAATATTTTTGTGACATTGTTTTTCAAATGAGTATTTAATTATTGTACTTAATCATTATAAAAACAAAATGAGAACTGCACCTCGCCAGTGAGCCACTCATGAGGTCGGAGTGAACATAGCTCACTGTGCCGAATAACCATGTCAGAACCCAGGTGATATTTTCATTTTTCAGAGGCCTTTTATTCCCAAATGCGACATCAGATTTGGACGGGACATTATGAATATGTACATGAGTGTAAATTGTGTACATTATAAATGTGTGTATATGGACATTATGAATATGTACATGAGTGTAAAATTGTGTACATTATAAATGTGTGTATATGGACATTATGAATATGTACACGAGTGTAAAATTGTGTAAATAAATTTGTAAATGTGCGTGTGTGTGTATGGACATTATGAATGTGTACATGAGTGTAAAATTGTGCAAAATAAATTTGTGAATGTGTATTAATTTGTGTTTGTGTATATGTTGAAAGCAGTGGCAGATGCTAGTCTGTAAAGGAGGGGAAGCTCAATTTCGATCGACATAATGAAATGAATTTTTCAAAATGGTCGAAAATGTCATGTCAGAACCCAGGTGATATTTTCATTTTTCAGAGGCCTTTTATTCCCAAATGCGACATCAGATTTGGACGGGAGTGGTTGCGTTGGATAGCCGGAGTGCTGTAGTTACCCCCAGACCCACAGCCCTCACGGGATAACGACGACTTAATTTTTAGGATTTTTTTCAAAACGGTCGAAAATGTCAACATGTCAGAAATAAGGTCATCTTGCCACATTTCAGAGGCCTTTTATTCCCAAATGCGACATCAGATTTGGACGGGAGTGGTCGCGTTGGATAGCCGGAGTGCGGTAGTTACCCCCAGACCCACAGCCCTCACGGGATAACGACAACTTAATTTTTAGGAATTTTTTCAAAACGGTCGAAAATGTCAACATGTCAGAACCCAGGTGATATTTTCATTTTTCAGAGGCCTTTTATTCCCAAATGCGACATCAGATTTGGACGGGAGTGGTCGCGTTGGATAGCCGGAGTGCGGTAGTTACCCCCAGACCTACAGCCCTCACGGGATAACGAAGACTTAATTTTTAGGAATCTTTTCAAAACGGTCGAAAATGTCAACCTGTTAGGCATTCAGCCATGTCAGAAATAAGGTAATCTTGCCACATTTCAGAGGCCTTTTATTTCAAAATGCGACATCAGATTTGGACGGGAGTGGTCGCGTTGGATAGCCGGAGTGCTGTAGTTACCCCCAGACCCACAGCCCTCACGGGATAACGACGACTTAATTTTTAGGAATTTTTTCAAAACGGTCGAAAATGTCAACCTGTTAGGCATTCAGGCCATGTCAGAAATAAGGTCATCTTGCCACATTTCAGAGGCCTTTTATTCCCAAATGCGACATCAGATCCGGACGAGAGTGGCCGCGTTGGATAGCCGGAGTGCTGTAGTTACCCCAGACCTACAGCCCCTCACGGGATACTGAAAACTCAATTAATATCAGGTGAAATTGATGTAAATTACCATTGACTTTATTTTCTATCTCCACTTGAGAATGCTTTTTTGTGCTTTTCTGAGAGTTCTTGTTCTTCCGGGTTGAGCGTATTGTTAGTTGACAGCCAAGAAATACTTTATTTGATATTTTTATTAATTTCTTTCAACCCAAACAAATGACGTTTATGCATTAGTGGAGACGCTTTTATTTTGAAGGTGACCAACGCCGCTCGTTAGTGGCAGATTACCGTAATGCACAGTATTGACAATAGCAGTGGCGGCTCACTTGACTTCGATATTGCGAGTGGAGGCTGGCTTGACCGCAGTTCACATTGTGGGACACACGGCCTCGGTAGATGCCAAGTGAAACTGTATACAGTATATAAAAAACTATATCGTACTCTGCTATAAATAACCAAAATCCAGTATCATGTCTTTCCTTTGTTTTGGTGTAAAGAAGCACAAGAACTTTCGGAAAATGTTGAAATTTAATGAACATATTTTTGACAAAACATTTCATGACACCTTAGATTTCCTTTGACAAATGGGCAACGTAATTTTATAATTTACATATATGCATTTCAATTTAAACCACTGATTCGTTGATCTTATCTATAGCGGCCCGGGTCTCACGTCGGTTGTCGGGTTCGATCCCAGCTGCCAGTTTCCTCCCACATTCCAAAAAACGTGACAGGCTATGATCACTTAAATTGCTAGGTGTGAGTGTGAGCGTGGATGGTTTCGTCCTGTGCCCTGCGATTCTCCAATTAGTGGCTGGGTTGACCCCCGCGACCCTATTGAAGCGGTTCGGAAAATGAATGAATGAATGAATATTTCTTTAATACCGAAACTTGTTGTAAAACACCAAGCACAAAGGGTTTCCGTGCATTTCTATAAATAGAACGTGGCCCATTTTTCATTTGAAATTCTACACTCCGAATCTACTTTTCTCCGTTCGAGGAATGACATTTTGGCTAATGAAAGCGTAGGGGAGGGGTAGGGACTAGCGTGGAAACAACATTTTAACAAGCAACAGATGGCGCATTGATACTGTCTGCTGTGTTTGGGGTGTCTCAGTGGCAGACTGAGACTGCTGTTGTCTTCTTCTGTAATCAAAACAATGTTGTCTTCTTCTCTGATCAAAACAGTCTGTACCCTAGCGGATAATCTACGAATTGCATTTTATAAAAAATATTCATCTGTGTCTTTTATGCATTTTTCCCCCACTTTTAAATTAAACTGCGGGCCCGATCGAACCTCCTTGGCGGCTGGTTCCGGCCCGTGGGCCGTATTTTTTACTCAGTCAAGAATTAAAATGATGGTGATTTAACTTTTAACTGCGTCCTCAGCGCTTTTTTTTTTTTTTGTGCCCTTTTTCGTTTTGTCAAGAACTGATCCAAGGACGTTTGCCCTTGTCGGCTTTTAACAATCCTTCGAAAATGTCCAAGGCAAACATCAGCATAGTGAGCGATTGCCGACTGGTGAACACGTTTTCTGGGTGATTCACATTTACGTAAAACTATCTGAACGCTTCGTGGCCCGAGGGGCGAATGACGAGGACGCTGCATAGACACTTATCTATCTATTTACCACCTACACACATAGAAACATCGGTAGAGATCCCTCTTCGCCAATAGGATGCCAGGATGATGCTCGGTAGTAGCCAATGGCAGAGCAGCAATAAGTATGTTACATTCAGGAACCTCGGAACTGTGAAAAATAGGCCATAATGTATTTTTACTTGTCATGTATTGACATTTTTTTTCGGAGCAATAGGCAATATTTTCACATTAAGGCGTTTCTTGACTTTCGTTCGTAAGTAGAGATATCACGATACTGTACAGTATTCGCAAAAGTACCCCTATTGAATTTGTTTTGAAAAATTTTCAGCGGAAGTAGTATTTCCCACACATCGGATGACTCGCCCCTCCCTCTTTTTAAACAAGTGTATTACGCGGAACATTCGTTATTAAACGTTACTTTGGGGGATATAATTTTTTGTAGTTATTGATAGCTAACAGCCGGGCTTGCAATGTGTTTCGTTAACCCCGCACTTCCTCACATTTATGAATTTCCTGCTAAGTCAATAATGCATGGCACCTTTCATTCATAGTTGCTAACGCTAATTTGGGACTGGCCAAACTGATTGCCATTGCCTGAGCAGAATTTGGTAGACCTATTAAACGTATTTTACGTTTACACTCCTATTCTTCGGAGTACACCAAAAGCCGAAATGTACTGTTTCTTTTCGTTTTTATTTTCAGAGAACATAGGTTGCTCGTGACAAAAGGTAACTAGTCAATCGAATAAGGACAGCTGCTTCAAATATTTTTTATATACGATCAGTAGTAAATTCTAACCACTATGGATTACGAACATAAAGCGAAGTTGGTGGCTGAATGTTTGCAGAGCTACAGGAAGGACGAATCCGGTTGGAAGGTCTGCAAAAAATCGGTAGGTTCATACTGCTAAAATGATCATTTCCAAGAAAGGCATTTACCTTGATACGAGATCAAATGTAGATACCTTAAGATAATTGATTTTGTTATTAGAAGGAAATTAAACTAAAATGCATAATAATAGGAGGTCGTTCTGGTGTACGGACAGAAATGTGGTGTGTAAGTGTTGTCAAAAGCATAATCGCCTTATCAACTTTTTTTTTTCGTTGGCAATGGTTATTTTGCCGTGACTGGTAACTCTCTTGTTCGTGTTAACTTCCCCTGAACGGCTGATTGGTCAATAACCGGAGTGAGCAATTTTGGCCCTGTCGTGAATCGGTTATTTTACCGTGAATACAGTAGGTTACCCCTGAATAGGTTCGTTGTGTAGTCCGGCTGGCGTGTTTGGGTTCTAATAGCTTCCACAGTAACTGGCTCCCGATTCCAGCTGTGTCCGTAGGGGCAATGTCAGTCCATTAATCTTGTGTTTCTGAATCATAATCATACTCTTATCTTAACTTTGTTCAATTTTCATAATAGTAGACCTTGAAACACCAGAGGTGCCAAAGTCAAGGCCCGAATGAAGCATATCAACTTCCATGATGCTTGCTAAAATCCATCCATCCATTTTCCGAACCGCTTGATCCTCACTAGGGTCGCGGGGGGTGCTGGAGCCTATCCCAGCCGTCTTCGGGCAGTAGGCGGGGGACACCCTGAATCAGTTGCCAGCCAATCACAGGGCACACAGAGACGAACAACCATCCACGCCCACATTCACACCTAGGGACAATTTAGAGTGTCCAATCAGCCTGCCATGCATGTTTTTGGAATGTGGGAGGAAACCGGAGCACCCGGAGAAAACCCACGCAGGCCCGGGGAGAACATGCAAACTCCACACAGGGAGGCCGGAGCTGGAATCGAACCCGGTACCTCTGCACTGTGAAGCCGACGTGCTAACCACTGGACTACCGGGCCGCCCGCTTGCTAAAATCTGGACCAAAATTTCAAATTGGCATATTTAAATCATAATAACAATGTTTGAACGAGCCATTATTCTTGACTTCTGATTTAAAAACTAGTTATCCATCAATTTGTTGTCCGCTGTGTATGTAAAATGTGGAGGTGATTAGACATTTATATGGCTTCACAATATTCACTGTAATAACGGCCATCCAAGGGAAACCGTAACTACAATGTGCGCCACGACAAAAATGAGTTTGACACCCCTGGGATCAACTGAATTTTTTCTTCATACGAACCCCTCATTTTTTTTTTTTTAGATTAATTTGACCTCTTTTTACAATTAGCGAGCAGTCGGCGGGGGACACCCTGAATCGTTTGCCAGTCAATTGCAGGGCACACAGAGGAACACCGATCCGCGCTCACACTAGGGACAATTTAGAGAGTTCAATCAGCCGGCCATGCATGTTTTTGGAATGCGGGAAGAAACCGGAGTACTCGGACAAACCCACGCAGGCATGGAGGGAACATGCAAACTCCACACAGGGAATCGAACACTGCACCTCTGCTCTGTGAGGTTGACGTGCTAACCACTAGACCACCGGGCCGCTCAAGGCAGTTTAAATTTAAGTATGAAATGTCAATTATCTAAAATTGAAAAACCACATGACATTCATATTGTTCTTTCAACAAGCAAAAAAAGACATTTACATTTTTTAAAAATCTGAATACACGGTTATTCAATTGAATTTTCAGCATTCATATTCGAATACCAAAATATTTGCTAGCTGCAGCCCTAATGTGTGGCCAAGCTGACTGCTTTTTTTTTCTCTTACAGTATACTTTTTACTGTACTTTACTTTTTAGCTTGTCTTTTTCCAGCGCTTTTGATTTTGCATCCCCCTTACCGTTCGTAGGTAAAACAATGTGAAAGTTATTCCGCTCATGTTGTCTCTTTCTGTGTGCAAGTTTTTGGTTTTTGGCTGTGTTCTTCCGAGTTTCGTGTTCACGCACGTTTCTTCCAATCTGCTGCGTGTGTTTCTGTTTCAACCGTTGAATAAGTTAGTCGTTCTACTGCCGTTAGTTGTAAAAACCTATGAACATACTGTACTTAGCAGCAGACTGTTTTTATTCGCTGAAATATGTTCCATCCAAAACCGAATCTCCATAACTTATACTTGAATTTGAATTGCTAAACTTGAATAAGTGCATTGAAAAAATCAATCTCACTGAAAATTTTCCACACAGACTTCGTATGCTTGACTTTTCACATTCAGTTTTATCAGTAAAAGTTCCAATTTTCAATGCACAAATTCAGTTCGTGTGACAAACATCCGGGTCCTTGATGAACAATCGATTGCAGAACTCCTCTTTGTCCACTTAGTTCGTTTTGAGCACGTGACACAAGCTCTCCGCAAAAAAAAAAGTGATCTCCTAAGCGACTCTTAACATTTCTAACACCTTTCTTTAACCTTTGTGGTACAGTGAGAGATGAAAAGGTGCTTCCTTTCAAATTTAGGAAGTGACACTGTGGATTTAACGAATGTATTAATACTAAGCCCAGGAGTCAGTACATCTCGATTTTCGGGTTGTGTTTGTGTGGAGTGCAGTGTCTGTAAACGGATCACATAAACTTCATCATTGCAAGCTTGACGAAATACATCCATGACATACTAATACAGTATCAGCATTACGTTTTTAAGTTGGGCATTTGGACCTACGGTGTAAATACAGCTTCAAAATCACTGTCTGGTGATGTTCACAGCATTTACAAATGCCATCATTATTTTTATGACACTAAATATCCTCTTTTTTTTTTTGTCTTCCGCAGAACGACGTGGTTGTGTCATGGCGACCTTCTTCCGAGTTCCAAGGGAATGTGTGAGATACCTCAACCTCATTATATTATTGCACACTTGAGTGAAAAATGAGCAGGGCGTAAAAGCGGCGCTGTTGCAGATGCATATGCAGAAGCCAAAAAGGCAGTTTCATTAAACCTGCGTTCTTTTTTATTGGTAATCCATGTTAAATAAAGAGTGATCACGCTAGTTCCACGCATGAGTTCTGGAGGGTATTTTTTCGTGTGAGTTGGCAGGATTTGAACGATGGACAATTCAGCTGAAGGTATTACCGTATGTATTTTGCGAAGGTGAACGCTGAGCATTTGTTGGTGTCTATCTATCATGCCTCATACATACTTAATTTCCGGATTAGAAATTGCTCCAGAGTAGAAATCGCAGCAGCCATACAATGCATAATAAAGAAGAAAAAAAACATGTCTAAGTCACACTGTAGTATAAATCGCATTTGTTGGAGGAAATTGATTTGATAAAATCCAACATCAAGAACAGACATCTTGAAAGGCAATTTAAAACAAAAATAAAACAGGCTGAATAAGCGTACAATATACTAACGTTGCATGACGCATACACAATGAAGTGAGAACGTGCCTGGTATGTTCACGTAACATATTAAGAGTTATTCAGATGACTATAGCATAAAGAACATGCTAACAAGTTTACCAAACCATCAGTGTCACTCCAAATCAGGAAATCCAATGAAATCTTCATCCGCGGCGTCACTTTTTAACAACTCCGCCAAATCCGGAGGTAAAAGATGCGGCGCTTCCTCTTCTATGTAGCTTACGTCAGGCTCATCATTGATTTAGCAACACAGACCCGGAGCACCCTCTTGCGGTTTCATGTGAAAATAACATGTGAAATGATATAATAATGTATTAATAATTTCATACATAGGTTGCTCCAGAGTATTAGTCGCGTCCTCGGCCAAGCTATGAAAAAAATCAGCGATTTATAGTCCGGAAAATACAATACTGCAACCAATGTTCCCTCGAAATTTCCATCCATCTGAGCATTCACATCAACTCTCTGAGCATTCCTTGGACCACGGTGAGCAACATCAGACTTGCACACGGTGGCCAAACCCATATCACACCCGTCCTAAACCTGCGGTCATAACAAGCTACGTATGTGATGAAAAAATTCTAATCACCTTTATCTAAAAATAGAACACATCATTGAATAGAGATTTATGACAGGAATAAAATCGGCCCAAGTTAGTTACTGTACTTTTATTTTACCACACACGTCATTTTAAGCACAATTAATGAAGCTATTCTCTATAACTACGGTCACACATTATCCACTCAGAAATAATGGAAAACAAGTCGTTTAATAAAACACACACAAAAAATCCTAGTCAGCTGACCTTGGAAAAGCGCAAAAGAGCCGCCATTTCTTTTGATGGTGGCGCGGACACCCGCAGCGGCTCCTCTTGTTTTATGATGAGGGGGAAGAAATTTCATCTGTGCTGTATGTTACACACACGTACAGCACCTATGACAATAAAGTGTATTCAATTCAATTCAATTCAATTCAATTCAATTATAGGGGCTCATCAATTATGTCCATATTTGGACTTCCTGATTGTCCTGAGCAGTCCGCGAGTCACCTGCAGCCTCTCGCCTGTGGTTGGGTGAGAGTGAATGTGTGTCAATGTACGCATGAAACTACCGTAGATCAACTGAGTGTGCAACCTCGCTCGCACTACTGAAACTGGAATGGAAGCGGCAATAGTGCGGCGGAAATGAAGGAAGGAGCGTCGAAATGTTTGTGCACGGTGCGCGCCAGCTGTAACGGTGTGCGCCGAGAGGGTGAAAGAAGTGCGCAATTGCTCACGTGCGCAGCTTAGAGGGAACATTGACTGCAACCCTAATCTGCAAATGACAGCCATTGTTCACCATTCAGAGTTGATTTTCAACATACAATTGTTCATTTGAATCCGTTTTTGAATTCTGTGTCCTTGTATGAAGGTCGTGAAGGTGTTCAAATGTTTTTTGTTTTTTTTTTACTTGAGTTTTTCGTGTCATATTCTCTTGCAAACAAAGGGGTGAATGAACTACAGTGGTACCTCTACTTACGAACGTCTCATCATACGAAATTTTCTAATCATGAAACGCCTCAACAGGAAAATAGTGCCTCTTGTTATGAAAGACATTTCAAGACATGAAAGGTAAAAATACAGTGTGCCCTGCTACTCGCAGCTCAAAGTTTCCTGAACACAACATACTTAGAGCTGCTCTACCATTGGCTATTACCGAGCATCATCCTGGAATCCCATTGGCTAAGAGGGACCTCTACCGTTTGTGTCTATAGATAGATCAACAAATAGATCTGTGTCTATGCAGAGTTCTCGTCATTCGCCCTTTGGGCCATGAGGGGTTATGATATTTTTACGTAAATGTGAATCACCCAGAAAAACTGATTGTCAGTCCAGGGATTGCTCACTATGCTGATATTTGCCTTGGACATTTTCAAAGGATTGTTAAAAGCCGACAAAAGCAAACATCCTTGGATCAGTTCTTGACAAAATGCCAGGCAAAAACCACTTCTGAGAGAGAACATGGACTAAAGAGAACATGGCAAAAAACGATGAGGACACAGTTAAGTTAAATGACCATTGTTTTTTTTCTTTATTCTTTGTTTTTTTTTTTAAATTATGCACAACACTCATTTATTGTGCAATCATCTAATTGTAACATGTATTTGTGACATATTTTGATGCATTTTTATGTTTTAGAAAACAATTATGTCTGAATTTTGGGGGGCCTTGGAACGAATTAGGGCATTTACATGGAAAACGCGTCTCTACTTAAGAAATTTCTTCCAGAACCAATTAATTTCGTAAGTTGAGGTACCACTGTAGCTTCTTGAATCGATTGAGACAGAACGTCTTGCTTACAGACACATTTTCAGAAATAAATGTTTTGGTTCGGACACCTTATTTGTAAGAGATATCGTTTTCAGGTTCAAGTATAACTTGTCCCTCTTGATTAGTGATGTTGCTTCTTGTTGCTCCTAGAATGATTACAATATGAAGCAGTCTCCCGGCCTTATTTGTGTTTTGTGATTTGACTTCCACCACAGCTATAAAGGGGATGGAGTTATAAATGACAGCCTGGAGAAGGTATGGGAGTGTCTGAAGCCGGTCCCGAAAGGGCTCAGAGTCAAGTGGGACAATAACGTGAAGAAGTTTGAACTTTTGGAACAAATCACTGAGGTTTGTATTTTATACCCGCTTCCTCTTTACAACTGAACTTGGTGTATGGGTGGTTTTACAAAGCTATAAACTGTTTACAATATCATAGGTCAGGTCATTTAACAATTTAAGGCCTCATACCTAAATCACGGTTGTGATCCAATATTCTTATGTGTTGCTTTGGTTTGGCCAGTATTCTTCTGTGTTGAATAAAAAAACGATTCAAGGATTAACTGTGCTTCCTTTATTGTCTTTTTCAGTAAAGTTTTAAATGCGTACGATTCATGAAGTAATATACATAAGTGTTTTAAAACAGTTCGAGTAATTGTCTTGTCTCCAACTCTTCTGCAGGACATCTCTATCTGCCGAACAGTCACGCCCTCAGCAGCTATGGGTATCATAGCACCTCGAGATTTTGTTGATGTTATTTTAATCAGGCGGTATGAAGATGGCACAATTTCATCCAACGGTGCGTAATCTAAGAATGTTTTTTTTTTCTTGACTTCTGTGACAATCCACCAGTCCAGGTTATGCAAACCCAATTACAAAGAAATTGGGGCATTGTCTTAAAACTTGTATCAAAACAGAATACAATGATTTGCAAATTATGTTGAACCTACATTTAATTGGATACTCAATAAAAACAAGATATTCAGATTTCAAACTGATACACTTTATTATTATTATTATTTTTAGCAATGAATGTTATGGCTCCAACACATTTCAAAAAGCTGGGGCAGGTGGCAATAAAGAAAGTTTATGAACCTTTTACTGGTACTATGGTGTATTACTAAGTGTAAAATATGACAACTGAGACCCTGGACTGTTGCACAGCTGACGCTGTACATCAAGTGAGAATAGGAAAGATTCCCACCGAAAAAGCTTTGACAATTAGTGTCCTTTGTTTCCAAACATTTATTTAATGTTGTGAAAAGAAAAGGTAATGTAACACAGTGGTAAACATGATCCTGTCCCAGGTTTTTCGGAATGTTTTGCAGCCATAAAATTCCAAGTTAATGATTATTTGCTTTCAATAACAAAGTTAATCAATTTGAACATTAATTGTCTTGTCATTGTTGTATATTCAATTAAACTTAGGTTGAACACGATTTGCAAGTTTTTATTTATGTTGAACACAACGTTACAACTTCATTGGAATTGGGTTTGTACTACACACAATTTCAAAGAACACAATGACACATTATTGTGAACACAGACCTTTGTTTCTTACTGCCGCACGTGATGATTCAGTGGTGTGTCAAACGGCCACAGTGTAGCACCATCTACTGGCAAGAAAGACTCCATTTTTTTGTCTTCTGTATCAGCGGCTGGTATTTGGCCTCCTTCAAGATAACCCAATACCTTGCAATAAGGCCTGTATCGGCCCAATATCGATACCCTCTATCGGTACTCACCCACATAGTAACACTTTATTTCATCATGTGTGAATTGCAAAAAAAGTCAAAGAGCATACTGTAAATGTGGGTTCTGAATGTGTGTTCTGTGATTTTCCAACCAGCCACTAACGTGAGTCATCAGGGCTGCCCCATTCAGTCTGGCTATGTGAGAGGGTTCAACTATCCCTGTGGTTGTATCTGTGTCCCGATATCAGCGTAAGTACATTGAGTATGCGCTGGTCCGTACGTAGGTGATCAGCTGTGATAATTGTCTATCTTCTGACTCAATACAGAAACATGTAATAACTTGCATCAATTACCGTTATCTTTCCTCTTTGCAGAGAGCCCAACAAAACCCAGGTCCTCACTTTCTTCCAGACCGACCTTGGCGGCTTACTGCCTCGCTCAGTGGTTGACTCCTTTTTCCCCTCCAGCATGACAGAGTTCTACTGCAACCTGACCAAGGCTGTCAAATCTCTCAAAGACCTTTGAGTTTCCATCCATTTTCTCTCTCTCTTGTCATCTTTAGCGCGGCAGGTGAGCTGGAAACTATTGCAATTGACATGCGAGGTGGGTTACCCCCTTGAAGGTTTGCCAGTCAATTGCAGGGATCATACTGTATTGTAGTCAAAATGGTGGATATGTTGAGACCCAGATTCAGAATCCCGCTTTTATTTTATGCTATTTCCATCTACATGTGTGTCCGACAACTCAGAACAGGGCAATTTTTGTTTGAAGCCACCCGCTTTTCAAGTGAGCAAAAGTAATGGAACAGACATGATTAAATTAACTGATATTTGGTGGCGTAACTCAGTGCTCCTCAACCTTTACTCTGCCACGGTTCAGATCATACAAATCCATACCCTTTGCGGGCTGGAAACCATACCCTGACCTGACAGGGGTTGGGGGCCTGGGGAGGGAAGGCTGTGTGCTGGGGTTTGTTGGTGGGGGGGCTTTGTAGTGGCGGGGGTATGATTTCTGGAGGGACTGCAATGCTAAACACTAAAATCAAATCCACAGTTTTTCCCACAATATTGAATGACTTTTTAGACTTAGCAATGCAGTTAGCCACCAAATATGAAACTTTCAAAGCGCTTAAATGTGTTGACAAATCATTTAAAGGCTTCTTTGATGCAACGGAGAGCTCCTCGCCACATATTTTGCAAAGAATAGAAATTAGAATCGACTTATGGAGTGAATTTTCTTCAAATCACAAATATTCAGACACAAATGCTGTGGAAACACACGCAAAGGTAAGACACTACTCAAAGGCACACATTCTTCCCAGTCTGTGATTTGCGAGTTCCATCCTTGCACGGGCACCACACTGCCCAAAATGCTCAGGAACAGCCTGTATTTTTTAATTCTTTTTTTCAATTGCTATTGTAATGTTTTTATTTACCCAATGACATATTTATTATTTCGTCCTTTCAAGTTGTATGTAAAGTTCAAGGATTTCATTCCTCCATTGGCATCACCAGCACCCCCCTCTCCTGGTTCCGTTCCTATCTTTCTGACCGCATCCAGTTCATCCAGCTCAAATGTTTTAGATCTCACCCTTCTCCTCTCACTTCAGGTGTTCCTCAGGGTTCTGTTCTTGGCCCCTTGCTGTTTCTAATCTATCTTCTCCCCCTTGGTAATATCTTCAGGAAACATTACATTCACTTTCATTGCTACGCGGATGACACCCAGCTCTACATCTGTACCAAACCAAACGCCATACTTCCACCATCCTCCCTAACCAACTGTCTACAGGAATTAAAGTCATGGTTCACCTCAAACTTCCTCAAACTGAAGAGCAATAAAACTGAACTCCTCCTCGTTGGCACTAAATCCACCCTAAACAAAATAAACAATTTCTCCATTCCCTTTGACAGCTCCTCCATCTCCCCCTCCCCTCAGGTCAAGAGTCTGGGTGTCATCCTTGATAGCACCCTCTCCTTCACCTCACATATCAACAATATCACTCGTTCTGCATATTATCATCTGAGAAACATTCACCGGCTCCGCTCTTCTCTCACCCCTCACTCTACTGCTATACTTGTTCACACCCTCGTCACCCCCCGACTTGATTATTGTAACTCCCTCCTGCTCGGTCTCCCTCAGAAAACCCTCCATACGCTTCAGCTGGTCCAAAATTCAGCCGCTCGCATTATCACGCTCACACCATCCATAAACCATATTACACCTGTCCTCCAACATCTCCACTGGCTCCCCATTATACACCGCATTCAATATAAAATCCTGCTCCTCACATTCAAAGCCATCCATAACCTTGCCCCTCCATACCTGTCTGACCTCATCCATATTCCTACACCTGTCCGCTCTCTTCGCTCTTCCTCCTCTCTCCTCCTCACTGTCCCCCCTGCTCGCCTCGTCACCATGGGAAACAGAGCCTTCAGTCGCTCTGCTCCCCAGCTCTGGAACACACTCCCCGCTGACCTTCGTAACACAGACTCATTAAATCATTTCAAATCCAGCCTCAAAACACATCTGTTCAGAAAAGCTTATTCACTCCGACCATAAATCTATTGTCTTTATTTTGTTTTATTTTATTTATTCCATTTGATGTTGTTTTTAACATTGTATTTGTGTTTTTAACTGCTTGTTGTAAGGTGTCCTTGAGTTCTGAGAAAGGCGCCCACAAATAAAATGTATTATTATTATTATTATTATTATTATTATTTACGCAATTCATGTTTGTGCGATAGCTCTGTTTGATTTTTCCCTCTTCTCTCAGCTTCAAAACGGTTTGCTTTTCTCCCGTAGCTAGCTCTTTTGGGCTTCATATCAAGTGCAGTTTTCACAGGTGAAACCCAAAGCAAGAAACGGGCACCATCTGATGTTTAACCCATCAATCTAAAAAGCAACCCCTGACCCGTCAGTCACATGTTCCAATACTTTTGCTCACGTGAAAAGTGCATGGCTTCAAACAAAAGCTGCCGAGTTGTTTTTACATGTATAGATGTAAATACCATGAAAAACACACACACACACACACACACACACACACACGACATGGGCATGTGTTTCTGTTTTGAAAAAAGGCTATTTTGATAGCCTTCAACAGTCACAATTGAAGCTGTCTGATTTATCTTGTATGTTACCTTGGTCATCTTTTTTCCAATGTAGAGAGTAAAGCCTCTTTTAGATTGCCAATCAAAATGTCTTTTTTTTTTTCTGTTACGACTCTGTTGAAAGCAAGCAAGTATATCCATGCGATGTACTTTTTGAATCATAACTACGTAGAGTCAAAAATCCTGTAGAACATAGATAGTTAAGCATGTATATATAATGTGTAATCTTCACCGTAGCTCTTTCTTAAACTACCATTCCGTTGCTGTCCTGTGAAATACAAGATTGTCCATTTTTTAAAATGTTTACGTAAATTGGGTGTGTCTGAGTTTTGGACACCTCATTAACGTAAAGATTTTTTTTAAATGAAAAAAATGGACACTTGTGTTTTTCACACGACGACAGCGATTTGTTATGCCTTCTGAGTCCTGACATCATGCCTTGACTGTAACTGTCTGCCTGAGATGATACGACCCTATGAAGTTGTTGTATGTGTGTATTTTGTCAGAATGATCCAAGTTTGGTCTACATCAAATAATTCATTTCACACCAAAATAGTTTGACTTCATTAGTGACTAGAAGTCAGACATTTTCCTTCATTTTGTTTTCACAAGGCTATGTGTGTTAAAAAAAAAAAATCAGGTGGCATGTCACTCAGTACGAGAGTACCGTATTTTCTGCACTATAAGGCGCATTGGATAATGAGGGCATAGAATAGACGCGACAATAGTGGCTGTTGTTGTGCTATGCATCCACTAAATAGAGCTACACTAAAGGGAATACAATACAATACAGCTTTATTTATATAGAGCCTTCACAACTGCTGCCGCTGTAACGAAGCCACGAGAAGTGGTCACAAACATGTCCATGAAACAAGATAAGAAAACCTTTATTTGTCTCACAATGGAGAAATTCCCAATTTACAGCAGCAAAATTATGAAAGGGAGAAGTAGAAGAACAAAAAGTATATAAATACAAATGGCATTACAAAACAATCAATGAAAGACAAAAATTAGGAAGACAACTGATTCAACAAAAAGACCTTGTGGGCTCACATCCACAAAATATCCTTCGAAGTCTTGCTTGTCTCTTCTTCCTTCGTTGAGTTAGTAGTTAACTATGCTTTTGGGCTTATCTTCGTTTCATAATGGCTGCACAGAGCTCACAAAGTCGTGATCTGTTTGAGTGTGTGCTGGTGAATGCACATTGAATCAGTGTCGGGCAGAACCCGTTTAGGTTACAATTGGTACTTTCTAATTATTACCACAAGATGGCATAGGAACACGAACAGGGAAACAACTCAATGGGAATACTGTATAAAGAGACTGTGACACCATTTATAAGGCGCATTGGATTTTAGGGCGGCTTTTGGGAAAATGGAATGCTTTTGTGTGCACCTTTACAGTGGGGAAAATACGGTAACTGCTTTTTCTTAGTTGTCTAATTTGTTTTTACCTTGTTCCTTGTACCTTGTTGACTGTTTATAAATACTGCATGGCCAACTCAGTGAATTTATGTTACCGTAACAGACATGCAGTTCCACATCTAAAATCTGTGCAATATCTGCATCTGTGTGTCAGTGACAAGACAATAGAGTACTGTAGTGTGAATGAGTATGTTAAATAGCTGCAAATAGAAACAATTGTCGATACATAATGAATTTATTTGAGAGTTGATTTAATAAAAACTGAAGACTAACTGGTTAAAGTTCCCTTGTCTCTATCCTATACAGCAGTGATTTTCAACCTTTATTGAGGCCAGGCACATATTTTAATTTCGAAAAATCGCACATAACATCACCAAACAAAGTTGTCACAAAACGAGGATACATATCAATTTCATACCTTTTGCCATTTAATAGAAGATCATTTAGTCGTCCTTTCTGTCACTAAAAGTTTCTGGCATAGATGGAGGAACAAAGATACATTTGTTATAAATAAATAATTTTCTCACCAATTAAGGGAAATTTGATCATTTCCCGCAGCGCACTATTAGAGCTCTCACGACACACCGTCAATGTGCCCCCCGGCACACTGGTTCGGAATCTCTGCTGTACAGTGTCTCGGAAAACTCACACTGAACAACTTCAAAACCACCATCTTCACTACTAACAAACTATATTTTCAATTCTTAGAATTGTGTTTGCTGTGTAGAACATAAAACCTTTGTTGCAAGAAGAAATATGCCCTGGCATTTGTTTTACATTAAAAGAAAATTGTTTCAACTGGTTTGTGCTATATGTACTTGTTCTTTTTTTTTTTTTAAATCACAATCTGCCACTGTCTCAACTGCGCATACGTTTTATTGTTCAATTCATTTTGCTCCCATATAAGTAACTCATAAGAAATGAGTAGGTCAGCAAGTATCAAACAAATTTTCTGAACCATTTAAAGCAGAGCTGATTAAGATCTTACTTGATGAAATAACCCCCCTCGCCCCAAAAAATTACCTGTTTAAGAAAATGATTGTCATGTTTGTACATTGTACGGGATATGAACATCGAAAATGATCACTTGTTTGTTTGTTTGTTTAGCACAATTTAAAAAAACAGTGTGTGGAGGGAATGAAGCCAGAAGGGCTTGTATAGGATTCTACTCCCTTTCAGAGTCGGACAATCACATCCAATGAAACATTTCGGGTTGAACAGTTCAAGCGAGAAGACAAAATAAAATAAAATGTACATAAATGGACACTTATAACAAGTGCATAAATGCAGATCTGAGATTTCATTACATTGTCGGTGAAAGGGAAAAAAGGAATTTTTTTCAAATTTTAAGATTAACGCCGGTTTCAGGGATTTTACAGGCTTGATCGGAGGTTATAGATCTCAGATATATCCAAGTCATTCCAAAGTTTAGGACCACTGAACAGTAAGATGGTGGTCGAGCACAAGCATTCAAATAAGACCACTGCTGTGTCCCACTCTTAGCCCATGATGCCTGGGTGTCTACACCGTTGGCCTGACGAGACCCATTATGTAGTGGTTGGCGCACTACTCGGGATGAGGATGAGGCGTGGGTGATGAGGCAGAAGAACTGCGCCCTCGTGTGGTGGGATGCCTCTGAGTGGCGCGAGGGGGGAACGCCGGGGCTCTTGGAATAACAATGACCTCTGCTCACAAAATATATTCTGAACAATGGGGGGAAAAAACTCACACATAAACAAAACAAAGTTTGCATAGAGTGGAAACTTAAAACAGTGTCTGAAAAGAGCAGATATAAACTCAATATTGTCTTTCATTTTAAGTTCCAGCAGGCTGGTGTCGAGTAGGTTCGCGTGTTGATCCTACAGTGTGGAGGTACCGGGTTCGATTCCAACTCTGGCCTTCCTGTGTGGAGTTTGCATGTTCTCCCCGTGGCTGCGTGGGTTTTCTCCAGGTACTATGGTTTCCTCACACATTCCAAAAAAATGCATAACAGGCTGATTGAACACTCTAAGTCACATGTGTCAAACTCAAGGCCCAGGGCCCAGATCGTCCCAGTCAATTTATGTGGCCCCCGTAAGCAAATCATGTGTGTCAACTTGCTAAAATCTGTACCAAAATGTCCAATTGTTATGAATAATAAACAACATTGATATTTTGCAATAATTTTGTACCCCGTTTACCCTCATTTAAACAAACTATTTTAATCGACTTGACTGATTTAAAAACTATTAATTTGTTGCATAAAAGTAATTATTTTGTGGTTTCATTTTTATGACGGCCCTCCGAGGGAAGATGTAACTCCAAATTGGCCTGTGACTAAAATGAGTTCGACACCCCTGCTCTAAGTTGTCCCTGGGTGTGAGCGTGGATGGTTGTTTGTCTCTGTGGGCCCTGCAATTGGCTGGCGCCTAGTTCAGGGTGTCCCCCGCCTACTGCCCGAAGACAGCTGGGATAGGCTTTAGCATGCCCTTCGACCCTTGTGAGGATATAGTTGATCGGAAAATGGATGGATGGATAGATTTTAAATTCCTGTCGGTGAACAAAAAGAAAAGCCATTTTTTTCCTCCCATAGTTGGTCAGATATTATTTTAAGTGTCATTTTATTTATTTTTCCATTTAATTTTTGAAACATTGTACTTTGTTTTGTATGGAAAATTAATACATTGTAAATTGATACTGGTAATATGCTGAGCAGGGTATTTACGGCACCAACCATTATCATACAAAAGCACTGAGATTCTTTATTTGAAATGAATCAATGATGCTTGATTCAGATTCAATGAGATTCAATGAGATGTTCAGGTACATAACTGAGAAGGACCCAAACTAACTCCAGAGTCGTCCAATAACTTTTCAGAGATGATTGTAACTGAATGAAAAAACTGTATTTTTAAAGATAATGCTGCATCATGCTGAGAAGCTAATACCTTGTTTCCATGAATTTGCTGACAACAGTACAACATTCTTTATGAGTGATTATCTCAAGGAAAGGTCCTTGGGATGCATATTCACTGTTGCGATTTGCGGCCTTTGAAGTGAATAGAGCTTCTAGTGGCTGTTTCTCCTCCAGATGTCCACTGTGATGGACCCGTCGGGTAAAGATTTGATCATGTTCCAGGCCTCAAAGCGGGTCATATCCTGAAGACTGGTACCCTGGACTTGCAAAACTTGATCTCCACACTGAAGACTGCATCGTTCTGCTGCACCACCTGAAGAACAATGCTCATTTATATGACTATTGTGGGTGATGAGATGAAGGCAAGACATGTCTTACTCTCCACACAAAAAACGATTGACTGCCCCTCCACCTTTACATCTCGATCATTCCATTGATTCTCGACTCCCACCACTTCCTGAAACCTACAGGGGCCTGGTGAATGTCTATCCCTCGTATAATTAAAATATTCCGAGACTATTCTGCATCATGAAGTGCTTGGACTTGGCTGCTACCACGTTCTCGATTTTTGACAATTTTGAACAGAAAAAATTTCACCTTTTGATACCGAAATTTAAACTGGTTCACTGCACTTCTGTAAGAAATCATAGAAGTCCACCCCATGTACCAAAGTATTTAAAAACAAATGAAATTAAAAAAGCAGGTCACCTTTAACCTACGGCGGTGCGTCACCTGCACCACTGCAAGTTATTAGCGGTCAGCAGTCTGCCATTGCAGCCTACAATCAAGGCCGCTGAGATCTCTTGTTATTGTTATTCTCATTCAAAGTGTGTCCCATCTACAATTCACTGATGGCAATGGCAAAGAATGGGAATCTGGAGCGCCAGGAGAAACATTTTAAAAACGGATCTTGTGAGCTACGATAGGGATGTTCTTGCACTTAACGTTTACTCTGATCAAAACAGTGTGTCCCCCTAGCAAATACTCCATGAATTGCACCTTATTAAAAATATTCATTTCGTCTTGTATGCATTTTTTCATTTTTAAATTATCCTGCGGGCTTTAAATTATCCTGCGGGCTTGATCGAACCTCCTTGCGGGACGTTTCCGGCTTGGTTTAAGTTGCTATCATGAGGGATTTGGTAACAAGAAAATGCTTTGAAATTATTTCTTATTTGTTACATTTGAGATTTTAAAATTTTGGGAGGCATTTTAGAAAGGATCATAGAAGTTGACGTGTTTCAGCTGCTTTCGCGGCCACATAAAATGATGTGGCGGGCCAGATCTGGCCACTGGGCCTTGAGTTTGACATTTTGCTCTAATATCGAGATGTTTTGGGATGTACTGGGCTGCAGTTCATTTGGTACCGGGAAACACAAAGACAGATCTGAAATAATACTTTATTATTATGAATGTGTTGGGCACGTTTCTACATATTTGAGCATTTTAATTCATGGCTGTGGATGTCATGATAAACTGTGACTTATCAACCATGCTATTTACCAGCTATGGTGTAAAAAAAAAAAAAGGATTTAATTGATAATGACTGCAAGAATCAAATGTTCGATTCTAAAGATGGATTCCTTGAAAATATGCATCCAGACATGACTTCTAACCATCCCTTGGCTATCACGTAGCTCTGCTGCTGATATTGACTCGTTCAGTTTGCTGCCTATATTGCAAATGGATTCATGGGCTCCTCCCTCTGGGCAGGTCTCTTGGGGTAAAACGGAAGATAATAATCATTTAAATGTCAGCGCACTGGCCCCAAAAGACACTGATCCACCGTGCATCTGCCCCATAACTGAGTTAACACCTTATTTACCTTTGAAGATCCTGTTGATGAATAATGGTCTATCTCCATGCAGCGAACCCTTTCCTCCCTCCAAAGTGAAGCCAACTCCACCTGCACCTTTCTTCAGCTCCACACTCAACAAAGTGCCGGACTCCTCCACTGCAAACAGACAAACGTATTCAAAATAAATTGAAATATTTTCAAGAGGGGTTGTGCAAATAACCAACTGAGATAATGTGGTTGTACAAGTGTGCCCTTTGACCGGGAATGTGGCTGTTTAGAATTAAAAGAGAGTCTGTACTGTATATAGTCCTGCAACCATTTAAAGTGCCTCCAATTCACCCCAAACAAAGTTCAGTTAGTCCAGAGGGCTTTTATGACATTTTTGAGGTTGTTTTTGTTTCTAGCAGATGTTTGAAGGGCACATGCATTAACGGCCATTACTTTCTAGAAATATCTGCAACTATTTCAATGTTGCTATTGAGCTCTGACTGCTTATCTTCTGTAGAGTCTTTTCAACAATTTTGGAGAGGGATCCAATTCTTGTTCATGTTACTGTTGTGCCACTGTCTCCATTTAAGTATTTTCATACTTTATTTAACCCTTTAGAACTTCTTTTGTATCGTTTCAAGACTGAGGCCTTTGAACAACGAGATGCCTCTGATGTTGTGGAAGCATTCCGCGAACCATGGCTTGTGCTGTAAGATGTGACTACTGTGAATCTCAGGGGGGAAAAAGCACGGTAGAACAGCTGAAAAGTATTTTGGGGACAATCTGGGGCTTTATAAATAGTGGCAGTTGTGTGCAGGATTCTGTTTAACATGTTTGAATGTGATTGGTTAACTCTGAACGCTGCCACATGCCCATTATAGAGGGTGTTCTTACGCGTGCAAGCACATTATCTCAGCTGCTTATTTTTAATTCACCCTTCGGAAAAACTGCCTAGTGGTAGGCAATACCATGTTTTAATGTTTTCCCTCTTTGGAAAAGTTTTGTTTCCCCTCAATGAAGTTTGACATTTTATGGATCAGTAGCGGCCCGTTCATTGACTAGTTAGTTAGCGCGTTGGCCTCAAAGTGCAGAGGTACCGGGTTCAATTCCAGCTCCGGCCTCTCTGTGTGGAGTTTGCATGTTCTCCCTGGGCCTGCGTGGGTTTTCTCCGGGTCCTCCGGTTTCCTCCCACATTCCAAAAACATGCATGGCAGGCTGATTGAACACTCAAAATGGTCCCTAGGTGTGAGTGTAAGCGTGGATGGTGGTTCGTCTGTGTGTGCCCTGCGATTGGCTGGCAACCAGTTCAGGGTGTCCCCTGCCTACTGCACGAAGACAGCTGGGATAGGCTCCGGCACGCCCCGCGACCCTTGTGAGGATAAAGCGGATCGGAAAATCTATGGATGGCGATTTGAATGAGCTCACGCACTTGCACAGATGGACTCCTGACTTGTGCCTTCCCTCTGTTCCTCTGCTCTCTTGCAGACGACGACCACAGCAAGTTGTGGAGTGCGGGCTTGACGCAGTGCCGCAGTGGCATCTGCATGTGTAACGCCACGGAGTGTTTGGCCATTGATAGACAGCACCTCGTCTCCTTTCTGGATAGTGCCCTCTTGTGTGGCAAGGCCGCTGGGAAACACTTTGTGTACCTGCCCAAACAAGAAAGTTTTTTCCCTCTTGCATTACACTCTTGACTGCACACATTGTTTTGATAAAGCACACAGATGGCAGAGACACTTCATCAAACCTAACCTCTTTTTTGATCTACATCAAAGATGAGACCT
This sequence comes from Hippocampus abdominalis, assembly GCA_018466805.1. Lineage (NCBI taxonomy): Eukaryota > Metazoa > Chordata > Actinopteri > Syngnathiformes > Syngnathidae > Hippocampus > Hippocampus abdominalis. Next base: position 992,668 of record CM031696.1, read on the forward strand.
ACGGTTTAACCCTTTCATGCACCCTGTAACCTGATAACATGATAAGCTGTCCGCTGTAGTATCCGCTGTTCCTGAAAGGGTTAATACTGTAGGCTTGAAACATTGGACCTGATCACCGCTTCCGATAAGGGCGCAATAAGTATGTTTGTGTGGTTCTCAAAGGAGCGCCAGAGGTTGGTGCTTGGTGCTGAATGAAATATGATGACCCCCACCACACATGTCCGCAGAGGCTCAGCTTTAATAGTGTGGGCTTTGGAGATCTTTTACAAGTTGTTACATATTAATAAGCATCCCAAAGGTTACAGCCAAAGCAGACTGAATTGAAGATGATGCGTTGTGTAACAAACAAAGTTGTTGTGAGTGACGCTTACTTACTGTCAGAGCTTTACTCTCCCGGTCACAACCTCCAGCAATGCTGAAGCCCAGTCCAGCTCCCTCTTCCTTGTGCAGAATCACAACATGGATGTCTTGCAGTTGCTGAGGAGAAAGCTCTTGTTTCATGCCAGTCATAATTGTTACTCATCTGATGTTACAAATCGCAACAACGAACGAAGGACAGACCATGCGCAGACATGGAAAAAATATACTGTAGAATGTAGATCCTGTACTAAATTGGATCTAAGCTAAGTGCGGCCCGGGGGGTAAATCTGGCCAGCCTACACTCTCTGACCAGACTTTACAGTGATGGTGACCTTGTTATCAAACCAAAACGTAAGCTATGCGGTGCTTTTATTTTGAAAAACGTGCTTTAATTTTATTGGCACTCCTATGGAAAGCTAGCAACAGTGAGGTAGCAGAGGTGGGCATTTACAAATCTTTGTTGTTCATTATCCATTAGCAGCTCAGGCACCTCTCCTCCATTGTCAGTCCGTCATTATTTCAAGTCGAACCAAGCTGAAATCATCAGTCGTTATAATTTTTAACCACGCTCCCATCCATCTGTCAGTAAATTCCGCCGGTCCATTGATTGTCAGTCCATACCCTGACGTCTGTGGCCATGAAGTCCTTTGAACGCCTTGTTCTGGACCACCCAAAGAATATCTCTGGCCCTTGCTGGACCCCCTGCAGCTTGCCAAGCAGGCAAACAGGTCAGTGGATGACGCAGTCTACATGGGACTGCACAGCATCTTTCGATTCTGACTTAGACAATATCACAGACACAAGCGGAGTGCCCTCCACTGGGCTCTCCCTTAAGGCCTGGTACGCACATGGTTTTTTTTTAATCTAAAAAGACACATAAACATACACAAATAAGGCATTTAACAATAAAGATGATTTCAATTCTGATGCTGTCAGTTGTCAGTTAAATGGACGTCCATCATTGACAGACTGAGAGATACTTGATACACTCTAATCTAATCGAATCCTCACAAGGGTCCCAGGGAGTGCCAGAGCCTATCCAAGCTGTCTTCGGGCAGTAGGCAGGGGATACCCTGAACCGGTTGCCAGCCAATCGCAGGGCACACACAGACAAACGACCATCCATGCTCACACTCACATCTAGGGACAATTTGGAGTGTTCAATCAGCCTGCCATGCATGTTTTTGGAGTGTGGGAGGAAACCGGAGTACCCGGAGAAAACCCATGCTGGCCCGGGGAGAACATGCAAACTCCACACAGGAAGGCCGGAGCTGGAATTGAACTCTCTGCACTGTGAGGCCAACGCGTTAACTAACTAGTCGATGACCGGGCCGCCACTGATCCATAAAATGTAAAACTTCTCCACTGTGAAGTTGACGTGCTAACCATTCAATTACCAAGTCGCCCCAACATACATTGCTGTCAATAATATTATACTTTCCACTTGTCTATCTACACCAAGGGTGGCCATTACGTTGATCGCGATCGACCGATAGCTCGCGGACTGGTCCCAAGTCGGTCGTGGTGAGTGTAGACGAAAAAAAACTTCAAACATTCGTGTGTCTCTGTGCATGTTAGTAATATATTTTGGTTTTAATGTACAATACACTGCACCCTAATCATCCTATCAGTCACACTTTCACAAAAAGTATTTCAAAAATAAAATAAACCAGGTCACCTTTAATCTACGATAGTGCATGACCTGGATCACAAGTAGCGCTCAGCAATCTGTATTTGCAGTTTGTGATCAGAGCTGTTGCGATGTAGCCTTGATGATGATGATGATTATTATTATTATTATTATTATTAGTGCATTTCATGTACAATTCACCGATGGTACTCGCAAAGAATGGCATTCTGGAGGGCCGAGAGAAGCATTTTAAAATGGTACGCGTGAGCTATGATAGTGATGTTCTTACATTATGACGCTGCAAAAGTGCGTCGCAAGCATCCGCGTCAGGTCTCCCACTAAGGTACGCAGTGATTTCCTTTTCACAAATTAATTAACTCTTGTGTCTACTTTATTTTTCTGTTTCGTTCATTTTCGGGGCCGTTATGGTTGTTGCTCATTATGGCATGCGTGTGTAAGTGCATGCGAATGTGCGCATGCGCAATAACAGGTCGATCGCGGGAGGTTGGTTGAGGGAAAAGTAGATCTTCGGTCCAAGAAGGTTGGGTAACCCTGATTTTGGAGTCCTGTCAAGGAACAGTGAGTTGGCGGTTGGTGCACAAAATCACATTTTCAAAGTGAAAAAATAATTTTGATGACGGCTTATAATTTTGTTTCAAATTTGCATTTTTCTAATCATAACAAGACATACTATGGTATGTCTTGTTATGATTAGACACACAGACACACACATTTGCACACGCACGTACTAAAACTTGTGCACGCTCGCTAGTGCGCACACACAAATTAAACGTGGTCAACTAAGATTATGTTGAAGTTGACTGGCGTCAACGAAAGAAGGTACAAGTTTTGAATTGTCGTGTTTTTTGTTTTTTTCCCCTCGTACGTACTTTAATGTACACCAGTCAAGTATTGCTCCACTCCGATACAATAGGTGGGGATGCACCGCAAACGTTAGCTGCCACCCACCAATTAAGACGAACAAGAAGAAGACGCAAGAAGAAGAACAGCGCTCGCAGTTAAGGACGACGCTCTTTGCCCACTTGCCTATGCACGCCCGGGTGAGACATCCAGAAAAGACGTGGTGAGTAAATGTATTTCATGCTTAGGTTAACATTTGTCCTTTGTGACAGGACACTGACAGTTACAATACGAAGACAATTCTGTGCTAATAATGACGATTAGCATTAGCCCGTTGGGGGGGGGGGGGGGGGGGGGAGCGTATGTGCTCCAAGCACAGATATGACTTCTTTAAGGTGGCATAGGGAAATATTAAAAATATATTGTGCTACAATTTAAGGGTTATTTACATGTATTTTTTGTCACCTGTTGTATCTAAATCGAGACTGAAGCGCGCGAATTTTGAAAATAAACCGCTCAGCTATGTCACAGGCAGGCTGGGCGTGGACCTGCTGCGTCACAGTTTCCGTGTGCATGTTAGTTTAGTGAAAATGTAGGTGATTGAACAGTCAGAGGTGCTGCCAAAAAAGAACCCTTTCTCCATTGAAATACAATGAAATTAATTTTGATTCAGTTTGCTGCGATACAAATCGGATACTTCATACCTGACCATAAAGTTAATCTAAAACTCAATTCAGAAACTAAATCTAACGTTGAAATGAAAAGTTTTGTATTTGTAAGACTGAATATGAAAATAAAGAGAATTTAATTTTCAGTGAGGATCAAATACAGTTTCAAAGTAAAGAAGTCTATCCTTTCAAAATCAGATTGTACAATTCAGATTCAGTTATTCAATATGATTCAGAGTAAAATATACAAATCCATCCATTATCGGAGCCACTTAACTTCAATTCATGTAATTCAACTTCAGTATAAACTATCTAAAAGTTATTCACGTTTAGTTTTTGGTGGGAAATATTCCGCCCCACAGTGTCACACCTAGTTTATGAAATTTCAAGGGTTATTTTTACTGACCATTTATTGATCATGAAATGTACAAATGTTTGTTTTCCTAACACACTGTCCATCCTTGTTTTCTTCCAGTTCTTACAGCCGATATGAGACTTAACAGCCTAACATCTTGGGCCTCAGACCAGGAAATTGATGTCACAATCAAAAGATGGCTATGTCTGGCTCCTGTTCGGGATGGCGACAGGAAGGAGAGCATGAGAAGAAAAGAAGGCATGGAGAGCGCAACAATTTGATGGATAGAAAAATGCCGTGAAAGAGTAAGCTGCATCCCAATTTGGACTTTGTGTTCACTATTATATAACTTTGTGTTCACTGTTAAATAAAGAAAAGTGCATTTTTCCAGTGTATGTGGAGTTATATGTGAGGTTCACAAATTATGACAATAAACATATTTTTATAACAGTCGTTTTTGAGACTTTAAAAAATAAATGTGGGTCAAATATGGCTCATGAAAGATGTGGCTTAGTTAAGGTTGAATTAAGGCTGATATGAGGAACCTGTTCTGGCCCGGCGTAGGGCCAGATATGGTTATACAATGCTGCTCAGATCTGGGCCTAATGCGGCCCACATCATGGATGCCAGACGTGGGCCACTGCAGGACCGTCATTCATTGAGGTATGTGGGCCGAGTGTCATGCCGTGTCTGCCCCAGAGCTGGGCCAGACCAATTTTGCTGACTGGGAGAAGATGGATGGATGGATGGATGGATACTGCAGACATAACTTCCATTGCCTTTGTCTTTTAATTGGGGCAAAGCATACGGTCTGATTGTTTAGTACTGACAGATGGCTGCATACTTCAATAGTATGTAAGATTACACCAGGTCTAAAGCAGGGATGGGCAAAGTTAACAAGAATTAAAGCCATAAATAAGAGGACAGCCAAGATTCACACACGACTCACAGTTCTGAAGTTCACGCTTCAAATCTCAGTTGTGGCTTTCGTGTGTGGGCTTTGCATATCTTTCCTATGCTTGCATAGCCTTTCTCCCACATTCCAAAATGTTAGGTAAATAGAAAAAAACTCAATTGCCTGTAATTGCGAACGTGATTGTGAAAGCCTTTTTTTCCATATGTGCCCTGTGATTGGTTGGCAATCAGTCCAGCGTGTCAACACCACCTCTTGCCAAAAGGCTGACAGACAAACTCTGATCTCCACATTAGTGTAAGTGAGTCAGCCTACTGTTTTGAAAAGATTACTAATTTCAAGAACAAATCATGCCCGTCAAACAAAGAGTCAGCAGCTCTTCAACTTATCTGTGCTACGTATTACAGTGGTTTCTCTGTTTTGTTTTTTTTGTCTTTGCTTTGGCTACTTTTACCAGACCACGATCGTACCAACATTGCTCTTCCGTTACCCAGCAGAGAGGACAAGCTCCCTGCTGAACCCTTTCATGCACCAATAATGATAACCTATAACCTGATAACTTAATAGGCTGTCCACTGTAGTAACCTCTGTCCCTCAGAGGGGTTAAGGCAGGGGTGGGCAATCCCAGTCCTGGAGGGCCGCTCTCCTGCATATTTTCCAAATCTCCCTGTTGCTACACACCTGATTTGAATGATCAGATTATCAGTAAACTCTGACGAGGCCTGATATTGAACCTGTTCATTGGAATCAGGTGTGTGGTAACAGGGAGAGTTGGAAAATATGCAGTAGAGCGGCCCTCCAGGACTGGGATTGCCCACCCCTGGGTTAAGGCGAGGTCAGGTAGTCGCCAGCTACCTGTAACGGCTGGACAGGATATATATTTTTGCCGTTGTTTTACCGTCAGCGCATCTTCGTCCAAAGCTCTGACTTCTTTGATCATCATCTCTATTTCCTCAGACGGGAACGCTGAAATGACGGACTGAGCGCAAGCAGAGGGAACTGCCACTTCTGGGGGTGATCCCCCTTCCTCAAACTCAATGGTACATGCTCTGAGAGTGGCCAAGCTGTGTTAAGGGTAAAAAACAAACAAACAGATGATGGTCAGATTATCACACATAATGTAGTAGTTGCATCCTATTATCTGTACAACAGTGATGATAAAACGGGAAGTGGTTAATCTGAACTTTCGTTTTAAAGCCACTTCCTGTTGAACAGGAAGACTAAAAAGCTCTCTGTCTTGTGAGAGTTCCTGCTCCCACATTGAAATGTGTTAAGTCCTCACCTAATAGAAAATCCAGTGTCGGTGACATCTGAAAGGGGATCACACTCATGGGGGTTGATCACGTCTTCACCAGTGGAGGTTAAGAGGTTTGGAGAGTAACCAGCCAGACTATGCTCAGTGGGCACGGGAAGGGTCCGCATCAACGCTTGCGATACCTGGAACCATGTCACCACAATAGAATACTTGACTCAACGTGTTTTAATGCTCTACAATTCAGGGGTGTCAAACTCATTTTTTGTCGCGGGCCACTTTAGAGTTACGGCTTCCCTCGGAGGACCGATGCAAAATCTCAACGATATTTATTACCCATGCCAATTTGACATGTCGGTACACATTTTAGCAAGGATCATGAAACTTGACACATGATTTGCATCGACGGGCCACATAAAATGACGTGGCCGGATCTGGCCCCCAGGCTTTGACACCAGTGCTCTACTTTATCACACTGTGAGCACCATGAGATCATGATGCAGTCCAAGCTTGTAAAAAGTGACACAATTGAACATTTTTGTGAGTAAAAATACCTGGTTGCTAAAGGCAAGAATTTTACCAAAATTCTCTCCCTCCAGGTCTCGATGAGCGGTATTGTCGGTCGACGGATTATCACTTGGGTTCAAGTGACAATGTTCTGTTTGATTCTTTACTTCATCCTGTTCTGCCATTTCTGGAGAACTCCCTTCTTCAGCATGACTGAGTCCCACAGAGGTGAAGCTTGGAGTGGAGAAATCTTCGGACTCTGCAGAGCTGCTGACATCTACTCCTCGAGCTTCCGGTACAGGAGTAACAAGCAATTCTTCGGAGGGGTGGATATTTAACGCATGTTGGACTGAAAGTGAATGAGAAAACTGTGTCGCAGATTCTACATCAGTCTGAGAGGGCAAGTGATGGGGAGCTAATTGGTTGGATTGAGGCTCAGCCTTGGGAATGTTTTTTGTCCTGCTCGTTTCAAGATTGAATCCTATGAGAGAAGAGGGAGAATCGGACATGTCTGTTCCTGTGACAGATGCAAACTGCTTTGCCTGGATTTCTTGTGAGGTTTCATTTTTGTTTGTGGCATGTTTTCTCTCTAACTCTCTCTCCATCAGAGGAAGCGAGATAGATGGGACTACAGGCCTCTTAGTGTCCACTTTCTCTGGAGAGGCTGGGGTTGAAAAAGTCTCAAATGAGTGGATTTTATCTTTAATGGACAGGCTGGAAACAGATGAGTCACATCTCCTATTGAAGCTTCTGTAGAAGCCGACAGCATGCCTTGGCTTTGCAAGTTCACCCTGCATCTTCTGGTCTTGCTCGTGCCGAATCTTTTTCAGGCTCTGGCGAAACCCAGCAGGCTTGGGTGCCACCGGAGGCCCTTTTTTTGATCCCCTGGGGATCTCGTCTTTGTCTTCGGGGGTGAGGTTGGACAAATGAGTTGAAGTAGCATCCACGGCACCGCAATTCAGCTCCGCCATGATCTCTTCATTTTTCATCGTGACAGCACTGTCTGCGGGATGGTGGAGAAATGTGTGCAGGTCTCGGACTTCTCGCAAATCTTGAGGGAAATGGTCCACGAGGCGAACCCAGGGATCCTGAAGCTGCTGTCCAATGCGTGCCTGCCTCTTAAAAGCTCCTCTTTTTGATTGTGAGCAAAGAACAGCTGACGCCCCACCTGTCCACATAACATCAAAGAGCATATGAGCTAAGCCAGCATAACAATTCACGTGTCCATTATTTAATATAAATGTTATTCTATGACCGAAACCTTACAATAGACTTTGAACAACTACAGTGATGTAATTTATCATCATAGCACCTTCTGAAAATGCACATGAGACTTAAAAGCAAGCATATCTTACCTGCGGGTAACTTGGCCTCCACAGTCAACTTTTCTCTGCTCCCCTCTGACAGTTTTCTCGTTTGTTCTTCTTTCTGCTTGACAAACATGAAGTTATGTGTCACAAAATGCTGTAACTCAGCCCACTTCCGCTCACTCACTCACTCACTCACCCACACACGGCTACAAACACACGCGCGCACACACCGATGAAAAATATACTCGAGTGGATCTTACAGTATCTATTCTTTTAAAAACATTAGAATACAGCTACGGCAGAGAATCATTTGCGTGAAGACAAAATACATATTTTAAAATGGATGGTGTTATTTTATAGATATATCAATAACACATTTTTAACTTGCGTATTTTACGCACTACAAGACGCACCAACAGCATTAAATTTTTCCAAAAGCCGACACTATATATGGTGTTAGTTACAGTCTCTTGTCTCCCATTTAGTTGTTTCCCTGTCAGTGTTCCTATAGTGTCGAGTCAAGTGGTGGTTATTAGCAGAAACCAATTGTAACCTAAAAAGGTTCTGCCTGACACTCAGTAACACGTGTATTCGCCAATACACACTCAAACAGACAACTGTTTTGTGAGCTCTGCAGAGCCATCATAAAACGAAGATAATACCAAAAGCATAGTTAACTACCAATAAACGAAGGAAGAAGGAGACAAGCAAGACTTTTAAGGATATTCAGCCCCTTGTGGATGTGAGCCCACAAGGTTTGTATGCCTTTTTGTTGAATCAGTTGTCTTCCTAACTTTTGTCTTTCATTGATTGTTTTGTAATGCAATTTGTATTCATATGTTATAATTATATGTCAGTGTTCGTGACCAGTTCTCTCGACTTACCAATGAATAAGCCCTGTATTTTTATAGACTTCGTGTCGTGCTTCATGCTACATTCTGAGGGAGCTACAAATGGATCAATGTTCTGATTTGTTGGACATAGTATTTTAAATGTTCTGCACTTTGTTACAGCTGCAGCGGCTGTAAAGGCTCGATATAAACAAAGCTGTATTGTATCGTATTTTCTGTACCCTGCCGCCATCGAGTGGCTGCATAGCAGGGCTCGATCGATAGAAAGCTGTATTGTATTCCCTTTAGCGTAGCTTCATCTAGTGCAGGGGTGCCCATTACGTCGAGCATGATCGACCAGTAGATCACGACTGGTCCCAAATCGATCCGAGGAGTGTAGAGGGAAAAAAAACATTTGCGTCTCTGTGCATGTTAGTAGTATATTTTTGTGTTAATGCACACTGCTTCCAAATCATTCTATCCGTCTCACTTTCACAAAAAGTATTTAAAAAAGAAACTAAAATAAAGCGGGTCGTCTCGGTGTTGTGTGACTGCGTCACCGGAAGTTGTTAGCACACAGCAGTCTGCAGTTTGCAGTCTGCAGCAAAGTTGTTGCGCTATATCTTTTATCGTTATCATTATTCTCATTCAGAGTCTGAATCTGTGCTTGGTGGTTGCGCCTTCTCGGCAGCACACGCGTACCAGCACTGATTTTTTTGATTGGGAGGAATATCGGCGCCATTTGACTGTCGTTGCTGGACATCCCCGGGGCGCTTGTGTCTTGCGCCTGAAGTAGGCAGCATTTTCACAGCCCTGCTTTGTTTAGCGAAAAGGTCGGTGCCGATGGACAGTCTGCATGGATTGAATGGATGCATGGATTGAGGAGCCGACGATGAGAAGAAAGGAGCGTCAGCGCACAGCGCCGATGCATATGTGGAACTGGGAGTCGCGGCTTGGAATTGAAGCGGATTTAGATGGGACAGGAGAAGAGAGCCAATCTCTCTTTTTCGTTAACGGATGCTACAGCTTCTTGTTGCTACAGCTTAGCTTGTAGCAGACGTGTGCACATTGCCGCATGACGTCTTTGATCTACTGGTGAAAAGGACACTTTGATTCGCTCCTCTTTCATCTATTACGGCTTCAAACAACAAAGTGTATGCAGGAAAGTGGTTAAGATTGCACAATTGTCTGTGTTTCATGTGTTGTCTTGTATTATTTTGTCATTTTTTTGGTCAACTTTTCTTTTGATGGCGGCGCGGACACCCGCAGCGGCTCCTCTTGTTTTATGTTGAGGGGGAAGAAATTTCATCTGTGCTGTATGTTACACACACGTACAGCACATATGACAATAAAGTGTATTCAATTCAATTCAGCTTATATTCTGTGCGCCTTATAATTAAATGTGCCCTATACGGTATCTTTTTCACACAAGAGAGGTTACCAAGACTTTCAAGATAGGTCTCAATTATTTTTACTGTAATATTAAGTGTGACTGGTTTTGAAGTGAGTCATGCAAGTCATGACCAACTGCAATACGGCTTGATCAGAGCTTGGTCAATTTCATTTGAGTGAATGACATACTCAATCAACCCAACAGTGAGCAGAGAAATTAACTGAGTCCTCACTCAAGACAACACTAATTGAACTTAATAACAGCATAAGGCACAACAACAAAGTAGAACACAAAAATAGTGCGAGGAGACGCAAAGAAACAAGTCATGCAAATGATAAAACCCCGAATTAGCTACAATTATTTTCAAATGCTGTTCGGCATACTCGGTCAATTTCGATAATACCGCAGGAGTTGAAGTTGCACTTCCCAGCCTGCTTCATAGTCTTAGAAATTACAATTGCATATTTTAATTCTTTGTCTCTTCTTTGTGTGATCGTATTGTTTTTGTGATTCCCCTACTGTACTTGATGTGTTGTGCTGCCTTTGTTTGTACTTTGAGTAAGGTGAGTATTCTGCTTGGTAACTACTTTTTTGTTTTTACGCCCAATTTGTTGATGAAGATAATCAGTATTTGAGACAGATCTGGACATTCGTAGATTTTGTTCAAAATACTTTTTCAAACATACTGTAAACGTTTTGTTGAGTTTTGTTGTTGTTGTTGTTGTTTTTTTGTTTTCTTAATTTGAACATTTAATTCTTGGATATTACGCGGTCCAGATAATGGATGGATGAATTCTTGGGCATAGTCTTCTTTCTCATTAAAAAATTCCATCCATCCATCCATTTTCCGATCCGCTTATCCTCACAAGATTTGGGGGCGGGAGAGGTGCTGGAGCCCATCCCAGCCGTCTTTGGGCAGTAGGCGGGGGACACCCTGAACCGGTTGCCAGCCAATCGCAGGGCACAGACAGACGAACAACCATCCATGCTCACACTTGCATCTATAGGGACAATATAGAGTGTTCAATCAGCCTGTCATGCATGTTTTTGGAATGTGGGAGGAAACCGGAGTACCCGTAGAAAACCCACACAGGCACGGGGAGAACATGCAAACTCCACACAGGGAGGCCGGAGCTGCACTATGAGGTTGACGCGCTAACTACTGGGCCACCGGGGCTTCATAATTAAAATTCAACAGAAAAATAAATATGTTGCCTTGAAAATAAATAAGTAATGTGAATAGAAAAATATGGATCAGAGTATTTGTTCAATATAACTCAGAATATAAACCTAAAAATCTTTTTTAAAGGGAACTTCATAGGAGCACAGTCATTTATATCTTCAATATCAACACAAAACACTGAATGCAAACAATATTCAGACCCACAATGCCAATATTCTGAGAATTAATGAGCATGTTTACATGCAGTCAATAACCTTTTCAAAATTTTGCCAATATTCTGGTTTTGAAAAGCCATGTCATATGTGCATATTTGGGTTAAAAAAACAAAAGAGGCCCCTGGATTGCCCCTTTTGTCACCCGAAAATTTGGTCATATAAATTCAAACGGGTTAACATTGGTTTGTGTTCAGTGCATGCTCTATCCGCAAGAAATCTATTTTTTGTGTGTGTGTGTGTCCAGAAAGTACCTGTACCAGCATTTTGACCGAAAGCCGAATATTGACAGCATGTTAACGTACTCAATGGGACACTTGTGTTGACTTGTTGTTCTGATTTTGGCGTGGCTGTGCCACAGGATACCAAACTAGGGAATAATGAATGACCTATTTCGGCGTACCCCCAAACCCCTGCGACGTGCTCATGTACACCGAGGGGTGCGCGTACCATCAGCGGGGAAACACTGCTTTATGCCATAGAAAATTTCAGGCAGCAAACTTTTTGTTGTTGTTTTCTTGGGGAGGACGCAATCCCTGCCCACATGTCACACATGCCAGGAACCATCACTGCACACATGCATTGGTGAATTATGATGACAACATCACTCATAAACATAATGGCGAGCACAACTACGGGATGGACAGGCTATGGGCAAAACAGCTGTTAATACAATCAGAAAACAAATAAAAGTGCACTACATGGCAAAAGACATGATGGGCATCATGTGAGGAACATGTTATTTGTAGAAAAATGGGAATTCATCTCATAACATAAGTGACAAAAAGTGAAATAACATCCGAGCAATGCAGGTAGACTGACAGAATAAAACGTCAAATGCAGTGAAATGAGGTCATTTGTAATTAATGTCGGTATGAATGCGTCATTAAGAATGAAGCAGATGAAGTCGTCATAGTCCATTCTCTAAAACATTTGAGCTCTTTTCTGCAAGTTGAGTGAAGAAGAAAACTCATTAGACCCGTTTGATTAAATTAGCTCATAATTAAGGCACGCAGCACTATTACGAGATTAATAGAACGTTCAGCCATTAGCTACACTGGTTTAAACACTCGCCAAATCAAACACCAAACCGACGGGAGGAGCAGATCATCGAAATATGAAAGCAGGCTGCATGCTTTGCCCAAGTCAAATGATCACGTGACATTCATCCCTTGAGAGTAAACTCAGGATCTTTCTCACGGCAATGTATGCATTGCTGAAGTGTAGCCACTGGAAGGAGAGTACATTATTCATCCATCCATCCATCCATTTTCCGAACCGCTTTATCCTCACTAGGGTCGCGGGGGGTGCCGGAGCCTATCCCAGCTGTCTTCGGGCAGTAGGCGGGGGACACCCTGAATTGGTTGCCAGCCAATCGCAGGGCACACAGAGACGAACAGCCATCCACGCTCACACTCATACCTAGGGACAATTTAAAGTGCACAACCAACCAATTTCTGGTTCAAAATTTAGCAAAATCCCAGGTCCGGCCTTCCTGTGTGGAGTTTGCATGTTCTCCCCGTGCCTGTGTGGGTTTTCTCCGGGTACTCTGGTTTCCTCCCACATTCCAAAAACATGCGTGGCAGGTTAATGGAACACTCTAAATTGTCCCCAGGTGTGAGTTTGAGCATGATTGTTTGTTTGTCTGTGTGTGCCCTGCGATTGGCTGGCAACCAGTTCAGGATGTCCCCAGCCTACTGCCTGAAGACAGCTGGGATAGGCTCCGGCATGCCCTGTGACCCTTGTGAGGATAAGCGGATCAGAAAATGGATGGATAGATAGATTAAGTGAAAGCCCTTTGATGTGCTGAAAGCACAAAATACCAGTTGAGCACCACATATTTACATGTCGTAAATTTCACCACATTACAATCGATTTGGTACAACAACAACAAAAACTGCACATGTGGGCATTAAATGGTTAACAAGCCAAGTGTTAACTGTACCACCAACCCCATGGCAAAGTTACCGCGGACACAAACAGTCAGCAATGAACCGCAAGAGTCACAGATCACAGCATCTTACCGGCTGCATGGTTGGTGTTTGTAGCGGTTCAGGCAGTGACTCTGCACTTGTTTCTCCCCTCTTGTATCGAGACGGATCTAAGCAAACTGCAAGATAATCACTCCAAATACCTCGCTCAAATCCCTTCAACCAAAACATGGATGAAGTTGGCATAAGTGTGTCTTGGCCAAATTATTCTTTGGCAAACTTTCAGAGGGCAAAGTTGTGCATGCCCTTATTTACATTTTTAGCAGGAGACACTGTGGAGGTGTGCTCTCCGAGGTGGAGAAAAAGCTGTTCAGACATTTCGCAAGAATTTTCATTGGATATTAACCTTACGACTCCATGTTCAGCAGAGGCAGCCATGTCAAGTTCTGCAAAGACAACCAATACCTCCTTGCAAGGCCAGGAGCAATGGCCAGACAAAGCTTTATTTATAAACACCTTGTCTTCTTTTTGTATTCATGTTCATATGGGTTGAAAAGGATGTGCAAGTCGTTGTATTCTGTTTCTTATTTACATATTACCCACGGAAAGCGGCAGGTCCTGACAACATTCCCGGTCGCGTCCTGAGAGACTGTGCTGAGGAGCTCACAGAGGTTTTCACAGACATCTTTAACACCTCACTGAGCCAGGCTGTTGTCCCCACTTGTCTCAAGACCACCACCATCATCCCGGTCCCGAAGAAGCCGTCGCCCTCCAGCTACAATGACTACCGCCCGGTCACACTCACCCCCATCCTCATGAAGTGCTTCGAGCGGTTAGTCATGCAGCACATAAAGTCTGCCCTCCCCCCCACCCTGGACCCCTACCAGTTTGCATATCGGCAGAACAGATCGACAGCAGACGCCATCTCCACCGCCCTCCACTCAGCCCTCACCCACCTGGAGACCAAGAACTCACACGTCAGAATGCTGTTCATCGACTTCAGCTCAGCATTCAACACCATCATCCCGCAGAAGCTCATCCACAAACTGGACCACCTGGGTCTCAACACCTCCCTGTGCAACTGGCTGTTGGACTTCCTGACGGAGAGACCACAGGCTGTTCGGGTCGGCGGCAACACCTCCAGCACCATCATGATGAACACAGGTGCCCCACAAGGATGTGTGCTGAGCCCCCTCCTCTTCACATTGCTGACCCACGATTGCACTCCCTCGTCCAGCTCCAATCTGTTCGTTAAGTTTGCGGATGACACGACTGTGGTGGGTCTCATCAACAACGGCGATGAGACAATCTACAGGAGTGAGGTGAGCAGGCTGGCCTTGTGGTGTAAAGACAACAATCTCCACTTGAATGTGGAGAAGACAAAGGAGATTGTTGTGGACTTCCGAAAGACGCATCCCCAGCACGCTCCACTGACCATCAATGGTGCCACAGTGGAGAGAGTGAGCAACACCAAGTTCCTGGGAGTGCACATCTCGGAAGACCTGTCCTGGAGCCACAATACATCATCACTGGCCAAAAAAGCCAACCAGCGCCTGTACTTCCTCCGCAAACTGAGGAGAGCAAGAGCCCCTCCCCCCATCATGCAGACATTTTATACAGGCACCATTGAGAGCATCCTGCCCAGCTGCATCACTGTGTGGTATGGTGCTTGCACTGTGTCCTGCCAAAAGACTTTGCAGCGCACCGTGAGAGCAGCTGAGAAGATCATTGGTGTCTCTCTCCCCCCACTCGTGGACATCTACCACTCCCGTCTGACCCGCCAAGCCATCCAGATCGCAGGTGACCCCACCCACCCATCCCACAGCCTCTTCAGCCTGCTGCCGTCGGGAAGGAGATTGCAAAGTCTCCGTGCCAGAACCAGCAGGCTCAAAAACAGTTTCTTCCACCGGGCGGTCAGGAGACTCAACTCCCTCCCTGCTCTGCCCGCTCTCCCCACCCTCTGCCTCTGCCCAACCCCTGCCTCCTGTCACAGACTATGACTATGACCCTCCCCTCATTATCCATTATCCATCATCTGCATATTGCGAATTGCATATTGCACAACGCACTACCTCACTTTACTTTGTCCATATTGTCCATATCCATATTGTCTATATTGTCTATATTGTTTATACCGCTCAGATTGTACATTATGTCTTTTATACAGTGTAGCTGCTATCTTCTCAGCTGTGTGTTTAATGCACAGCATGTTTGCATGCATATTGCACGGAGGAGTGAGAGAAAGAAATGTCATCTATGCTGCATGTCACATGTAAGCATATTTGACAATAAAGATGAACTTGATTCCTTGATTCCTTGACACAACTTCCCAACCTAATTGGAATTGAGGTTTGTTGAATATGCATTTGATGCAATCGGTAACTCTGCAGCAAAGAGTGTCGAAATAACCAGCACTAACAGCACGTTGAAGCAAGGATTACAGAGAGAAATGTACCTTGCATAACTTCAGCATGAAAAATATAAATTGGATCACAACAAGAACGAGGCAGAACTATGGTGTCATTCATTTATTGCTGTAGATGCACAGTACTGGTACTCTGAATGCGTTGCACTCTGTGATGGGCTAGCACGCTTGAGGTTTCCCGTGCTGTAAAAAATGTGATTTGTGGCAATAAAATTCTATCTCCAGTCGCTGGGATTTTGCCATTCGAGTAACATTCATTTTTTCCATGCCTGCCTATTTTTAATACGACAAATATGATTATCTAATGTAAGACATTACAACTGCTACTAGATTCGTAATAACGGGCTAAAAAGAGATTACATTCGATCTAAGCTGGGAAAATAATAAAAAGTTACCTTATTGCCTCTGAAGGGCTCATCCGGGGTCGTGTGACTAGACGTGGCGACTGAAGAGTTAAATGGAACTTTGTAGTCATCATCAGCACACACAGGCACCGAGAGTCTGTTGTCG
Source organism: Hippocampus abdominalis (assembly GCA_018466805.1). Lineage (NCBI taxonomy): Eukaryota > Metazoa > Chordata > Actinopteri > Syngnathiformes > Syngnathidae > Hippocampus > Hippocampus abdominalis. The sequence goes on from CM031696.1 coordinate 1,009,008, forward strand.
GACCGTGTCTTTGTCATTGACTGTGAGTGAGAACAGGATGTGACACACATCACTCGATCTTATAAACAAGGAAAAAAATTTCAGGTCTGGAAATACACATTTTGTTATTTCCAACATGATTACTTATAGTGAAAACATAAAAGGTGTCCCGGCTGGTCCGCCATTATGGCCCAACAAACAGGAGTTGACGTGGTAATGACTAAGACACTTGTTTTCAGCCAGTGTGACATCCACATTGTGAAATTTTGTCTGTGGGATAATGAGTTTCAATTACAACATGGTGGTTGCTTCAATATGTGGTAACTCATTTGCTAAAAAAACCACACAAAAAAAACAAAGAACAGGCACCCGCCCCACCTGGGTCTCAAAAAGCATTAGATAAAATAAGCAGTAGAAATAAAAGATCTTGAACAGATCTGAATAGCTCGTATGTCTGAATTGGTACATTACACTTCATAGGTACACTTGAGCGGTTTTACATAGTGGCAATGGGTGGCAACTGCCACCTACATCAAATGCCTTGCCACCCCGGTTGCCACACCTAATGCTGGCAATGAATCAATCAATTTTACATTCCAAAAATAATCATAATAGAGAGAGCATGAAACCAGAAAATAAGATACAGAGTGGATTTAGGCATAAAAAAATTACCAAAACTCTTGAGAAACTAAAAAACACATGACAGTACTGTGATTGGTGGGTATCACTTGTGCAAAGGCACTATTGGCCAAGATATTTTAGTTTTGCTGGCCACCATAACAACCAAAAGTCAATAATGATTGACTTCAAGATCATTGTGAATATATCTGTTAAATGTTGAAACTGATTTGCGGGAGGCCAAACAGAACAAGAAGGAACTGCGGGTCGACGATATAAAGTTTGTTTGGGAGGTCACAGATCTGTGCTGTGACGTGAATAGTTCATGTGTAGGCGTAGATAGATCGATAGGTCGATAAATTGTTTCCCTTTACAACTGCTATTGATCACACTTACCTGAGGTGTGTCGAGGCTGTGGACGCGGGCTGATGGGTTATGACGTGTGTTGGGAAAGTTGTGGATGTTGAGGAGGCGGTCGTGGTGATGGTTATTGGTGTTGTCAGTGCAGGAGCGGGTCATGGATTTTTGAACTTGACGAACTGTGACCTGACTGGAGCTCCTTTCTGAACAACGTTTGCATCTTTGCCGGCTGTGGGAACAGGACTCCAACTTTTGCAAACCTGTGACATAGATTATACCAAAAGGTGACATTTGTCTCTTCAATTTAGGACTTATTTTGCATTCTTGCTAGACATGAATGAAAACAAATTAATAACAAAATAAACAAATTAATAACAAAATAAAAAACCAAAACCCTCTTCAATATTTGAGGGAGATGAAACCAAAAGTTGTAACAGAAATACAGATCAACCTGACCTACTAATATTCATTCATCAGCACACTTAACCTTATCTTTTTACATATGTTCAATTCCACAACAACAGCACTTTTGGTTTGACAACACAAAACCTTTTAGTTTTCCAAAGAGGAACAATAATTTCATTTCACAAACAGGGACCATGAAATGTTATAGTAGCAGCATGGTTGCCTCGTGGTGAGCATCCCTTATGCAACAAAAATATATTAATATATTAACTGGTGCTCCGGCACCTGCGACCCTAGTGAGGATCAAGCGGTTCGGAAAATGGATGGATGGATGGAAATATTTTATGTGCAACCATATATGTAAAATAAAAATGTGTATATATATCTAGCGATTGATATTCAAAAACAGATATAGTGCCCCCAGAGGCATTTGAGTTTATTGCAGGCAGTAAATTCAAGCCGCTGTTGATTAGTTACATACTCCAGTCCATACTCCGCACAGATGTTTCGGTAGACTATGCCAGCCACCTGGTTATGGCGTTCTATGTAGGCTTTCTCTGCCAGCATCTTACACCCTACAGTTATGTGTTGCATCGTCTCAGGTGCCTCTTTGCACAACCTACACCTTGGGTCTTGTCTGGTGTGGTATATATGGGCCTCAATGGCTCTGGTGCTCAGGGCCTGCTCCTGAGCAGCCAGGACGAGTGCCTCTGTGCTGTCTTTCAGGCCAGCCCTCTCTAGCCACTGATAGGACTTCTTGAGATCAGCCACTTCAGTGATGGTCCGGTGGTACATCCCGTGTTGGGGCTTGTCCTCCAATGATGGTCCCTCTTCCAGCACCTCATCCTCTGTTCCCCATTGTCTGAGACATTCTCTGAGTATGTCATTCGTTGAGCCTTCTCCTTGATGTATTCATGGAGCTTGGATGTTTCATCCTGGACAGTGGCTCTCACACTCATTAGTCCCTGGCCTCCTTCCTTTCGGCTTCCGTACAGTCTCAGGGTGCTGGATTTGGCATGGAACCCTCCATGCATGGTTAGGAGCTTTCGGGTCTTAAAGTCTGTGGTCTGAATCTCTTCCTTTGGCACCCTTATTATTCCTGCAGGGTATCTGATCACTGGCAGGGCTTAGCTGTTTATAGCCCGGGTCTTCTTCTTGCCATTGAGCTGGCTCCTTAGGACTTGCCTCACCCGCTGGAGGTATTTGGCCGTAGCTGATTTCCTTGTTGTCTGTTCGAGGTTGCCATTGGCTTGTGGTATACCGAGGTACTTGTAGTTGTCCTCAATGTCTGCTATTGTTCCTTCAGGGAGTGAGACCCCTTCAGTGCGGACTACCTTGCCTCTCCTAGTCACCATCCGACTACATTTCTCAAGCCCGAATGACTTCCCCATTTCAATGCTGTAGATCCTGGTTGTGTGGATCAGGGGGTATATGTCCCTTTCGCTCTGAGCATACAACTTTATGTCATCCATGTAGAGGAGGTAACTGATCGTAGCTCCATTTCTGAGGCGGTATCCATAGCCTGTCTTGGCGATTACTTGGCTTAGAGGGTTCAGTCCTATGCAGGACAGCAGTGGGGAGAGTGCATCACCTTGGTATATGCCACATTTGATGGACACTTGGGTAAGTGGCTTGCCATTGGCTTCAAGTGTGTCCACTTAGCCGCAATGATGCCTGACATGAGCTTCCATGTTGTGGAGAGACAGGTTTTTGGCCGATAGTTGGATGGGACTGCACCCTTTGAGGGATCCTTCCTGATCAGGATCGTTTGCCCTTCGGTTAGCCATCCTGGGTGAGTCACACCCCTCAGCAACTGGTTCATTTGTGTTGCCAGGCGCTCATGAAGTGCGCCTGGCCCCTAGTGGCTAGGCTAGGATTCTCACAGCGCCACGGTCCGGGATTGATTCCAAGTCAGGGAAAAGCTGATTTTATGAATGGCATTGGTTCTGATAACGAGGCATTCACTTTGGCGCTGTGTCATTCCCTTAACAGATTGAGGAGGAAACCGTTTTTGAAAGAGCTCAGTCCCTCATGGTCTAGTGGCTAGGCTTTGGTGCTTCACTGCCACGCCCCAGGTTTGATTCCCGGGCAGGAAAAAAGTTATTTTGTGAATGGCATTGGTTCAGTTCACGAGGCATTTACTTTGGTGCGACATCACTTTGCTAACAGATTGAGGAAGAAACAGTTCTCAGAAGAGCTGTTTCCCTGATGGTCAAGTGACTAGGATCTGGCGCTTTCAACGTTGCGGCCCGGGTTCGATTCCCGGTCAGGGAATACATGCTGTTGTGAAAGGCATGAGATCCATTCACGAGTCATTTACTTTGGTGCTACATCACTCCCTTAACATATTGAGGGAGAAACAGTTTTTAGAAGAGCTCTTTCCCTGATGGTCTAGTGATTAGGATTTGGTAATCTCACCATCACAGCCCCGGGATCGATTCCTGGTCAGGGAAAAGCTAATTTTGTGAATGGCATTGGTTCAGTTCATGAGGCATTTACTTTGGTGCAACATCACTTTCTTAACAGATTGAGGGGAAAACAGTTTTTAGAAGAGCTCAGTCCCTGATGACCTAGTGGCTAGGATATGGCTTTCTCTCCGCCACGGCCTGGGTTCGATTCCCGGTCAGGAAAAAGCTGATATTGTGAATGGCAGAGGTTCAGTTTACAAGACATTCACTTTGGCACTAGGTCACTTTCTTAATTTGGATTTGGCGCTCTCACCGCCACGGCACGTGTTCAAGTCCCAGTCAGGGAAAAGCTGATTTTGCGAATGGCATTGGTTCAGTTCACAAGGCTTTCACTTTGGCGCTAAGCCACTCCCTTAACAGATTGAGGGCGAAACAGTTTTTAGAACAGCTCAGTCCCTGATGGTCTAGTGGCTAGGAATTGGTATTCTCACTGCCACGGCCCAGGATCGAACACACAACAAAGGAACAAACTAAACAAACAACTCCGAGACAGTCCATTCTCCTACAAAAGGAAAGATGATGTTTGGGGACTACGACCCGCCCTGTTCTAGTTGCGATGGTATAACCCAAGGTGCCTTTTGCTACTGCCATTGCCAGCTACGTCTTGTGTCATTATTAAACAAACACATGACGGAAGTAAACAGAGCACGAAAGCAACGCATTCTCGCCCTATGTAATCAACTCTTCTCATGCGTAGCCGTGAGAAGAGTTCTCCCCTCCGCAAACGAGCATTTGCTCCGGAGCAAATTGTCGCGTTCACACGTACCATTTTACATCGGTGCTGCCCCGCAAATGAGAATTTGCTCTGGATCAAATCTTTAAACCACCTTCCTGAGGTTGGTTAAATTTGCTCTGGAGTAAGCTGTTTTCAAGGGCTACACCGGTATAACATTGCACGCGTGACCGCTCTACTGGGGTAGCACCGGCGCAGCACCGGAGCAAATGTTGCCGTGTGGACACCCCTATTAAGGTAGTTGGTGGAAAAATAATTTACCATGACCATCAATACTCCAGTGGCTCTTGTCCTGTCTCAGTTTGCTATTTTCCACAGCTTGAGCTATTGCGTCATTCAGCTGATGCTCTGACACCTAAAGAAGACAAAAAGAGTAGAGCAGGCTGATATGTACACAGTCCACCGTCAACTCAATATACAGTATTGTATTCAAACAAGTCAGACTTGGTGACATGCCCTTAAGATATTTATAGTTAGTTTTGTGACATTGTATTAATCCATATATAAACTATTTTATCAACATTGGAACACTTTAAAACAATGTACTGTTTCCAGTATGTTTATATTCAAAAGTGGCAGTACCGACCACAATTGTTTACTGTGCCAATTTGGTGTAATCGTGAACATGTAAACCACAATCATCACTGGACTACCGCTGCATATCTCCTCCCAACTTCTCAAGAATTTAGAACTTCATAAACAAAGACAACATTGTCTGTAGCGATGTCACAAAGTGCGAGGAAAAGCCAGTATAGGCAGTCGGTCTAGTTCATGGTAACCCAGCATAGTTTTGTTTCGGAAACAAAGCTGATGAGACAACAAAACATAACTTTGCAAACAAGCGTGGGTATCGGGTAGTCCAGGAGTAAACAATAAAAGTGCATAAATTAAGTGAAGGCATTACATACCTTGGGGTCAGGGTGTCGACTGATGATAACCTGAACTGGCCCTGGTGTGCAATGGCTCAGGACTGTGTAGACATCGTTTAGTGCCATATTGTAAACCACAGTGTTATTGATTTCCATGATCTCATCCCCATACCTAAAATTAGCAGATCAATCCAAATTTAGTGAAAGAAATGGGAGGGGGATCCTCAGAGGAATGAGGAATAATAAATGCAAAACATTTCAAAGCCATTTTTTTTCAGATTTGACATGGCGCAGCTATTTCACCATCAATTAAAAAAATAAAAATAAATCAAACGTCAACACTCAATACCTCATGATGGCAAATACATAACTTTGCTGCTGTGAATTGGGAATTTCTCCATTGCGAGACTAATAAAGGTGTTTTAATCTAAATACTTTAAACACCCATCCATTCGTCCATTTCCTAATCCTATCCTCACAAGGGTTGCAGGCGCCTTTGGGAAATATGCGGGGGACACCCTGAATTAGTTGCCATCCAATCGCAGAACACACATAGACAAACAACCATTCCCCCTCACACTCACACTTAGGGACAATTTAGAGTGTTCCATTAACCTGCCATGCACATTTTTGGAGTGTGGGAGGAAATTGGAGTACCCGGAGAAAACCCATACAGCCCCGTGCCTGTGTGGGTTTTCTCTGGTTACATGCAAATTTCACAAAGTTAGGTTGGAGCCAGAATGGAACCCTGCTACTCTGCACTGTGAGGCTGGCATGCTAACCAATCGTCTACCGTGCCACCCATGCTTTAAACAATTTTGAAGAGAAAAAAAAAGGTTGTCTTTTATAAGAAAGGACATCATCTTGACAAAATGGTTGCCGAGCACAACCTTTGTAAATGCAAAGTGAAATATAATGGGAACACAACTATTTCTCGACATATCTCGGCACTCACAAACAGCAACAAGCCTGTCGTGAATCAACAGCAGCAGACCAAAATGGTGTTGCTGCCTTATTTATTCAAAAACTGGATCATAGCCGCCACTGCTATTCGACGGATTATTTTAGGCAGTGTTCCATTAACCTGCCATGCACATTTTTGGAATGTGGGAGGAAATTGAAGTACCCGGTGAAAACCCATACAGCCCCGTCCGTGCCTGTGTGGGTTATCCCTGGTTACATGCAAACTTCACAAAGTTAGGCTGGAGCCAGAATTGAACCCTGCTACTCTGTGCACTGTGAGGCGGACATGCTAACCAATCTTCTACCGTGCCACCCACACTTTAAACAATTTTGAAGAAAAAAAATTGGATTTTGTAAGAGAGGACATCATCTTGACAAGATGGTTGCCGACCGAGTACAACCTTTGTCAATGCAAAGTGAAATATAACGGGAACACAACTATTTCTCAACATGTCTTGGCCCTCACCATGGCATCACAAACAGCAACAAACCTGTCGTGAATCAACAGCAGCACAGACCAAAATGGTGTTGCTGCCTTATTTATTCAAAAACTGGATCATAGCCGCCACTGCTATTCGACAGATTATTTTAGGGCAATGTTAAATTGTATGTAGGTGGCCAAGATCTGAGAGTCGACCACTCTTAGTTCGAGAATCTGCCAGCTAGGCAATATTTAAGAAGCATTTATTTGCATGGATGAGGAACAACCAGATCTGTGAGCAAGTGTTACCAAGTCCCCTTTTGTGAACTTGATGTAACACAGCAGTTTACAAAAGAGCCTTTTTCAATCAGCACTATTCTCGTTTACTTAGAACTACCGGTAGTAGCTATTTATCGTATTTTGCAGACAGGAAATGTGCAATGTTCCTTAGGACTTTTGTCAAACTTACTGATGCGCAGAAGCACTTTACAACTCGTAGTAGCCTACTTTTTAATGATACACAGTAGGACAACTTGCAATTTTCATTAGAGGCTCCTGATACACAAAAGCAATTGATTTAATAAGCACCTTATGCGAAATATGGGAATGAATACTTTTTACTTCCATTTAGATAATTTCCGAGCTCTTACTGAAGTCTTCCATCAATGTGTGCAACAGATCCAGGTGACAAGGTATGTATGTAGATTCCAGGACATCCATCAGTGGATGGCACACAGCACAGCCCAATACCCAGACCAACACTGACCTCTGGAAAGAAAAAGATTGATACAGATCGTATGTATTTCTCTGGCATCTGGATGTGAAATGTATGCTGAAAATTGTTGACTGAATTAATATGCAAGAAAGCAGAGAACTGTTCCATATTCATGGGTTACAATTTTGTTTTGGCTCCAATGGAACAAACAAATTCACAAAAACCTGATCTGATTTTTGGATCTAGATATACAAGTGTGTGTGAGAGAGAGTGTGAGAGAGAGAGAGAGACAGAGAGAGAGAGAGAGAGAGACTGTTTAGTGCGAGAGTTAAGTGTTGAATTTGTTTTTGCATGAGAGTAGTTTTGGAGGGCTTTCAGTGTGTGTGAGGTTTCTGGTGAGTGTCAAAATTTTTTGATTGGTTGTGAGAGTGTTTGGGTGCTTTTGAGAATTATAGGTGGGGGGTTTTGTATCTGTGTGTGTGTGTTTGTGTGTGTATGTGCGTGTGCGTTTTTTGTTGAGAGAGGTTCTTAAAGCAATCCAGGATGCGATGGCAAAAACTGTCTCACACCAAATGATTCACTGACAATCTCATAGAAATGAAAAAGTCATCTGCATGTTTGCATGAAATCCTCATAACGACAGACAACTTGACGACAATTCACAAGAGTCTCACCTTTCTGCAGGATGATCTCCATCATGACGCGGTCCCCTGGTTTAGCAGGTGAACTAAGAACATCACTGATGGAAGTCTTACAAGTTTTGAAGTTGTAATCTCCCATTTCATCACTGATTCTGGCCATGCCCGTGGTGGAGCTTAGTGAGCGGGATCTGCACAGCTGAGCGACTTGGGCCTGGCCGCACAAGGCCCCCACTCGCAGGCTTGTCCTGACCACCAGAGTCAATAGACCCTTTTTGATCTGCTGCAAAACACATTCATGTTAGTCAGGTGACCCGTGTAAATGGTTTTGCTTCTTACCAACATCATTAAACTTTTGCATGATGATATATGGATTCCTCATAAAACAGTACAGTGTCTACTAGGCCTTGGCATTGGCCTTGGCATTTTCCTCATTTTATTGTACTACAAACTCTCATCATGGCCCGAGCAGTGACCGGTGCACGGTCCCAATTGTCTTTGTAAGAATTATTAGGACTCAAGCAGCGACCGCTAGATGCTAAAATGAACATCCATCCATCCATTTTCCGAACCGCTTGATCCTCACTAGGGTCGCGGGGGGTGCTGGAGCCTATCCCAGCTGTCTTCGGGCAGTAGGCGGGGGACACCCTGAATCAGTTGCCAGCCAATCGCAGGGCACACAGAGACGGACAACCATCCACGCCCACACTCCCACCTAGGGACAATTTAGAGTGTTCAATCAGCCTGCCATGCACGTTTTTGGAATGTGGGAGGAAACCGGAGCACCCAGAGAAAACCCACGCAGGCCCGGGGAGAACATGCAAACTCCACACAGGGAGGCCGGAGCTGGAATCGAACCCGGTACCTCTGCACTGTGAAGCCGACGTGCTAACCACTGGACTACCGGGCCGCCCTAAAATGAACATGGTGTGCACTATTTTTGAATGTCCAATTTCCTCCCATTTTTTTCACATTTACAGGGGTCATACCTTAACGCACTTGTTATCTGATTAACTTCGGACTCGGGCTTTGCCATTTTAAGACCTAAGACAACAACAGGGGGAAAATTCTCTAGTTTTCGAAATAGTATTATCCTCCATCAAAGATGATTATGTAGAAAATCCTAAACTTCACATGCCTTTGACTATATTTTGAAAAGGACACTTTGATTCGCTCCTCTTTCATCTATTACGGCTTCTAACAACAAAGTGTATGCAGGAAAGAGGTTAAAATTGCACAATGTTGTCTGTGTTTGTGTTGTATGTGTTTCATGTGTTGTCTTGTATTATTTTGTCATTTTTTTGGTCAACTTTTCTTTTGATGGCGGCGCGGACACCCGCAGCGGCTCCTCTTGTTTTATGTTGAGGGGGAAGAAATGTCATCTGTTCTGTATGTTATACATACGTACAGCACATTTGACAATAAAGTTGTATTCAATTCAATTCAATTCAATTTTGTCATACTTATTGCACCACCTAATGTCACAAAGGAATGCTACATTTTAATGTACTGTGCTGAGCCCAATGAGCAAGTCCAACTGAAATTTTGTTAGGAAAGCCTCAAGAGGTTGATCCTGCCCTATATTAGCTATTACGACTTTTTGGCAAAGGGCACAGCCATTACGGTGCCGCAAAGTCTGATGTTTCACAGTAACAATAAAAGCTGCTGTAACTTGATTCTGATGATCCTATCTTCTCAAAAGTACTCACATTTGATGACAGACTATGTCTGCGAACTTATTTGTAATGGTAGAGTTAGCACCACCGACTGGCTAAAGAAATACATTTAATTATTTTTTTTCTTCACAGGTTAACCAAGGCTAACTCCTAAATGCTCGGAAGTGTGTTTTTAGGCCTTTATATGGCAAAACAAAGTTGGTAGCGTTCATGAAAAGATGTTGCCATGGCATGCACTGTCTATTGTGGTCATATTGACTGATACTCCAGCCTCTGCTGTGGAACTGGTTCGATTTTGGGTGGGAAGCCCTCTCTTTGCAGATTTTTTTGTGGTGCCATCATAGTTCCATTTGGTTGTCATGGATTTGATGGCACTCCTGGGGATCATAAAATAGTTCACATTTTTTTGTGACCCAACACTGTCCGTGACTTGTCTGAAGAGTTCTTGGTTTTCATGACTGTGTTTGGTAAGCAGTAAAAAATTGGTTTGACATCGCAGCCTTTGGGGAATTTCAAAAAAGGTGTGTATGTGCAGAATGAACACTTAGACTACATGGTACAACAGTAATTATATGAGATTTGAAAGTAACTGGTTACATCAGACTAGGGGCTTCATAACAAAGTGGGTGAATACATATGCAAATGCCAAGTTTTAATATCTTTGTCCCATTATTATTACAATTATTATTATTACAACATTTCTACAGATCCATCAAATAAAATTCAGATTTACAAAGCATTTAGATATTAGAGTTTGTAATATAACAGCATGGGCAAAAAGAGAAAAGGATTTGGTGTTCTCACCGCCACGGCTCGGGTTCGATTCCCGGTCAGGGAGAAGCTGCTATTGTGAATGGCATTGGTTCAGTTTACACGGCATTCACTTTGGCCTTTACAGATTGAGGGAGAAACAGTTTTCAGGAGACCTCCGTACCTGATGGTCAAGTGGCTAGGATTTGGCAATTTCACCGCTGTGGCCCGGGTTCGATTCCCGGTCAGGGAATACCAGCTTTTGTGAAAGGCATGAGATCCATTCATGAGTCATTTACTTTGGTGCTACATCACTCCCTTAACATACTGAGGGAAAAACAGTTTTTAGAAGATCCCAGTCCCTGATGGTCTAGTGGCTAGGATATAGTGTTCTCACTGCCATGGCCAGAGTTCGATTCCTGGTCAGGGAAAAGCTGATATTGTGAATTGCTTTGGTTCAGTCTACAAGACATTCACTTTGGTGTTAGGTCACTTTCTTAACAGACTGAGGGAGGAACATTTTTTAGAACAGCTCAGTCTTTGATGGTGTCGTGGCTTTGGTGCTCTCACCGCCACGGCCCGGCTTCGATTCCCGGTCAGGGAATAGCTGATTTTGTGAATGGCATTGGTTCAGTTCATGAGGCATTTACTTTGGTGCGAAATCGCTTTCTTAACAGATTGAGGGAGAAAGGGTTTTTAGAGGAGCTCTTTCCCTGATGGTCTAGTGGCTAGGATTTGGTACTCTTACCACCACGGCCTGAGTTCGATTCCCGGTCAGGAAAAGCTAATGTTGTGAATGGCATTGGTTCAATTTACGAGGCATTTACTTTGGCCAAGGGGGTTTATCCTTTTTCAAAACATAAATACACAAACTTCAGGCCACATTTTTCTTTAACTGCACCATCATATCATGGATGGATGGATGGCTGGATGAATGGATAATTCATAGGTGAGTTGGCAGTTAGACAAACACACAGGAAGACTTACTTTGAACTTGTGTAGGGCATCGTCATGACACAATCCGTGCATGGACTCCCCATTGAGCTCCAAGATCTCATCACCTGCACACAATATCGTAAAGATTTTAAAAATATTTTACGAATATTCATTGTTGCATCTTGATCATTTTTATGAGACCTTGGGCAATCAGCATCAGAATCAGAATCCCCTTTATTGGCCAAGTATGTAAAAGGAATTTGGATTGCATACAACTTTATTGTCAAATGTGCTGTATATGTAACATACAGCACAGATGAAATTCCTTCCCTCCCAACATAAAACAATTTGTTACAGGCTACACTAGTATTGCAATAACAAGCAACTACGATAAACAAAGAGATGACATAAAGGTATAAAAATGGTGTTACTCTTATTCGTTTGGGGGATTTCAGTCTAAAAGTGATGCTGCACAGGTGTGGGTGGGTGGGTGGGTAGGGGGGTCCTCATTTCAGGCAGGTTTCGAGGTTCCAAACAGCACGCAATGTAATTTGCACAGCGCCATACAATAAAGCATATCGTCATGCTGCACAGGAATGCATGCTCAATCACCGTCCTAATTATTGTTTTTAATTTGACTGTTTTATATTTATTGCGGAGATTATTTTGGAGTTCTGACAAATATTTACCAAATTTAAGACTTAATTACCATTTTAGCAGTGTTAAATTTATTTACAGACCATGGTCTGTAAGTAAGGGCTTACTTTGCCGCCGTAGGAATGGGACTCTTTTGCAAAAACGAGAAGTCCTTTTAGACACAAGACAAGTATCCCTCACCCTCTTGTAGCCTTCCATCAGCAGCCGCCGCTCCACCAGGAAATATGGTCCTGACATAAATCCCCATCGGTCCACAGATGCTGTCTCTCCCACCGACTATGCTGAAGCCCAGACCCTGAAAATAACAGCACAATTCGTTGCGATTGTATCGAATCTGTCATTCTATAGAAAGCCATACAACAATACTGCAATTGACCGATGTTCCGCAATGTCGGAGAAAGCAACTACTTTTGAATTGTTGAACTGTGTTCCAACAGAAACATCTGTAACAGATAAAACTTGCTCTGGCAAAAAAAAAAGAAACCCTTTTATTTTTTTTGTCACAGCCTTTTGAGACAATCAATATCACAAAGGGATTTATGTAACTGTTCCAACAGTCATATTTGAAGGATGCCTTCTTCAGACTGAATGTTTAAACTCCTTTCTTAGATATTCGATATGATTTAGATCAGGGCTCTCCAGAATAGTTGATGTTTTGGTATCAGTCATTCTAGAGTTAGCATTGTGTTTTGGGTCGCTGACCTATTAGAGGACCCATGAACTTGCAGCCGAGACCTTTCTGACATGCACACAAGTTATTTCAGTGGATGGTTTTCTTTTCTTCAACAGAGGGGTACCAACAATCTTGTCCAAGTGTGTGGAGTAGAGATTACCGTACTGGCCCGAATATAAAATGGCCCTGATTATAAGACAACGCCCTCTTTTTCAAGACTCAAGTTTGAAAAAAGACTTTTTGAACACCAAATTAATTTTTATACAGAAAATAATTACAGCACATCTGAAACAAATGATATATTTGAGAGAAAAAGCATGTTATTTTGCCTCATTCAAATCTTAATATCTGAACATTTAAATATGTAAACTTAAGTGCAATCACATTCGTAAATGAATGGCTTCTGGTTTTTGAAATGTAAATTACATCATAACTTCTCCTCAGCTGCCGGTTAACCTGGCCGATCTTTGACCCACTTTTCACACAGATTGTCGCTACGTTTCTCCATTTTCTGTTATCTCTTCTATTATTTTCTTCTCTTTTCTTTCTTACCGCTATTTTTTATTTTTCTTCTTCCTGCTACCGCTATTTTTATTTTTATTTTTCGTGACAGGGGTTCACTTTGGCCTGGGGAGTCAAGTTCAGCATTCGCTTCAATGATACGTATCTGGCACCATCCAGCGTCGTGAATGGGTATAATGTCTCGACCCCAAATAAAAGACGAACCCCACTTTTTCAGTCTTATTTCAATGCAAAAAAACACCGTCTTTTATTCTGGCCAATACGGTATATGAGATTCAGTGTCATGTTAGGTTTTGATGGCTCCTACCTTGCCATTGCCCTTCATCAATACAATATGACAGATTATGAAGGCTTGAGTGTTGCTGCAGGAATTGGCCAGATGGATAGAGCTCAAAGAGCGCACAGAGCGACCAGGCTGGAGGTAAGAGGAAAGATTCACACATTTCAGTCCTTACTTTGACATGAGTCATCGAGTTTCATGACAGGAAGTACAATATGTCTGGCTTAATTTTGTTAAAGTAGGTATTTATTGACCAGACATCATTTACAAAATGTCACTTAAGTTCCAGTACCTGAAGTGAATTGCGGACAAAGTCCAGTTGCTGGGATAGGGAAGTTCTGGTCCCATATAAATGACTTCTCCCATGAGGGTCACTGATATACCTGACAGGGTTCTTCATAATGATGCTGTCCAAATCCCCAATCCAATAAGGATGAACGCCTGGACACAACATGTCATATACTGGTAGAAAATAGACTACAACTTGGAAGTGAGTGCCAGTCAGTGGCAGAGCATTTTTACTGAGACAGACAACTATGTACACACACATTCACAGTCACTGAGTGGAAAACTGTACCCACATTTACCTGCACACTCAGAAAGTGACACCAATACTAATCTATAAAATGCATTTTTTAAAGTTATACTCTTGCTTTGATCATTAAGTGACATTTTATGCTCTTGTTGGGGAAAAAATATGCTCATCAGCAAGCTCTGTCGAGGCCTGAACAATTGAATCAGGTGTGTTGGAGTAGGGAGGGACCTAAAACAGGCAGGATATGGCTCTCGAGGAACTGGGGTTCCCTACCCCTACCTTAGTGAGAGCCTTGGGGTATTATCAGTTTAAAGTGCAGCTTCAAATCATTTTCCTGTGTTTAAAAATGCACTTAAAGGTTTTTGGATGTATTTAAGTAAACATTTGAATTGAACTGTTTCAAATTCGCACATTGTTTACCAAAATGTATTTTAATTTGAAAAAAAACACTCATTGCTCATCATTAAAATGATCTGAAAATGTTATCATTTTCATTCTTTCATTTCAAAGACTGAAAATTAATTAGATTTATTATCCCAATATTGATTATAATACATGCAATATACGGTTTACTTTGAAATGCTCTCTCAAAGCAGGTCACAATAATAACAATAATAATAGTAAAATGCTCATGCCTACCTGGTGCAATTCATCATTTATTTCAACATTTTCAAACATTGAAGAATGAAACTTAGCACATGAAATGGATGTATTGGGTCACAAAGGATTTTTTTTTTTGTGTGTGTCAACCATAGTGAGGAACTGTAACATGTGAGCAAAGCTTTGGTCTGAATAATGCTAGAATACATATTTTAACTGGTTTGGTCTACCCCAACCTCAAATCTTAGTGATACACACACCCAAACTGGATTACGCATGTTCATGTTCATCTCTAAAATACAAAAGAACATAACTTCATACACACTCTGTGAGTTGGAGTACGTTTTGTTGCAGCTATTCTGTCCTTGTGGACTCGGGTGACACTTTTCTGTGTCCTGGCAACTTTCTTCATTGACCTCTGGAATGGGCACCTTGACACACACACACACACACACACACACACACACGCACACACACACACACACACACACACACACGCACACACACGCACACACACACACACACACACGCACACACACACAGAAAGGAGCATCAATACACATGAACGAAAAACACGCAAACGAAATACAGTAGTCGCAATATTAGCTCTTTGGTGATAAAATGTGTATAGTATACCTTGATATGATTGTTGTTGGTTATAAGTTCTTTCTCTATGTATGCAGACAATGAGAGCTCATCTGATGTGGAAATAAGAGATGGATGTTGTAGACTTCTGGTCGTTATATTCTGATGGAGAGAATCTTCAGGTGGTGATATTAGCTATCATGAATGTGACAACAAGAAGCAGTTGAACAATTTTCCCAGTATGATATGGAGCAGGTCAAACAGAAAGCATTGAACCATACAGTATACTGCAGCGTGAGTTGGACAAACATTATAGCTCAGTAATATTAACATTTTGAGTGAACTGCTTTTTGTGCAAAATTAAAAAAATATATATAAAATCGTTTCTTGCACTGAATGTTGGTTTCTTGTTCATCAGTTTTGTGCTCTCCTTGAATGGTATTTTTTTGTTTGTTTGTTTTATGCAAGAGAGACCTTTGAGATGGAAACAGAAATGACAGTCTGTGGTTATTTTGTTGTTTGCTTTAAACCTTTTGTTGTTTGGTTAGAATAGTGGATCTTTTATACATTGAAAATTTGGAAAATGTATTCTCAAAATGACATATATTAAAAGCACATATTTTGCCATTATGCACATATTTCGTCCCTCTTTAAAATTGCATTTTTTCAGCCATCTGGGTAGGAAATGCGTGGTCCTTTGTGGCTTCCCCGTAGCACGACTGAAAAATTGTGGCCCCCGCCCATCCCTGATGTAGACTATTTTATCTCAATCAGAGAAATGACCCAATAAATGTTACTTATGTTGTTACACTGTAAGTGTTATTACCTCTCGATGGGCTCTGGTGTGTATGCTTTTTACTCCACCTTCCTCCATCCACGCACCGCTGCTTGAACACTGTCCGTTAAAAGGTGCCAGCTCCTCTTGGCTCAGGATGTTGGAACCTCTGAGGGAAAAAGAAAACGAAGAACACAAGATGGTTCCGAACACAAGATGGTTCCGAACACAAAAAAACAGTTGGATATGTTAAATAGTGTACATGTAGTGTTTTTACCCCTTTACCTTATATGCTTTATTTGCCTTATTTTTCTTTGTATACCTTAACAAAGATGCACCAATCAGTGTTTCTTGGATTTTGGTATTTTCTGGTTTGGTCATAATTCATGTCTTTTTGGCTTTTGTTTGTTTGTGTGTTTGTTTTTCTTTCTTCCTGTGGTGTTGGCATGTGGCAGGGAGCAGGGCACACCTGATTCCTATTGTCACGTGTGATGTAATTTTAGTTTTTTGGGAGGTCTCTCTCAGGCTTTGCTACATGCTGAACAGGTGCTCATTGGTGTGCCTGCTACTTCCTGTTCAGCCACCAGCCTTCCTCGTTTATTTAGATTTTTTTTTTTACTCAAATGCTTTGTCACAATCAAGTAAACTTCTAATAGCGATAGTCCTCTGCTTTCCCTAGGTTTGCTAATTTTTTTCTGGCATGACAATTTCTTTATTATTGTTGACTACAGTAACATCATTGCATCAGAGAGCTGCTTTGAAGATTTTAACTAGTACAAAATATAAGAAATAATTCTCAGTGCAGGTATAAACCTCTGCATATGACAATCAACTACCTATGTAAATGACAACCAAGCATCCTTTTATTTGCAATGACAAAATGTGTACTTTAAAAAAAAAAAAAGATTTCTCAAGATCAGTGGTTCTTAACCTGGGTTCGATCGAACCCTAAGGGGTTCGGTGAATCGGTCCCAGGAGTTCAACTGAGCCTTTGCAATGTTGTCACATTCATGACTCAACATGTCAATTAGTTATGACACGCCCACCTGGCCATCACTGGTTGCAGATAGTCACATTGTCCAATTTGTGCTGCGGGAAATTTATTTCGCTCAGTCGTCAAAGTGTGACTGTCGTGATAGTGCATCATGCATGGTTCATTTTGTGCACAATTAAAAAAACTTACATTTATGTCTTGAAATATTATTTACTTTTTTCAGTTTTTAATAAATGCATTTTTTATGTGTTGAATTCATAAAAATCATAGTTTTATTTTTCACTAATGAAGTGTTCGATTAATGTGCAGATAAACGGGTTGGGTTCAGTACCTCTAACAAGGTTAAGAACCACTGCTCTAGATAAAGCAGGCATGCTGAAGGGTATGTGAACGCCTCATTTTTAGATGATGACACAGTATATCAAAGTATCAAATACACTGCATGTGTATTTTATTGAGTATTTCAGAAGCTCATATTTTCCAATGTGGTCAATTGAGTGGGAGGTGTTTTGCGTGACAAAGTAAAATGTGCTCAATTAACCCTTTTTGGGACAGCTGTGACTACAGTGGACAGCTTACCATGTTATCAGGATACAGGGTGCATGAAAGGGATAAACTTGACAGCTTAGTCCAGCACATGTAGTTTTATACCTTTTTGAATCCGCTCCATTCGTTCTTGGCTCCGCATTATTGTGGTTGTGTTCTGTTAGGCCGCAATTATCTGCCATTTGTGGGATACACACCTCCTCCGTTGGCCTTGTGGCGACACACATCTTCCAAATACTGCTGTCCTACAACATACAGATAAACAGAGTCAGAAAAAGAGAGAGTAAACAACCATAACACGAAATGAATCTTTGAGGCAAGGAGATAAAGCAAGCTACATGACTCTGATAGCATCTACCTGCAAGTTATTGGGATCACAGTCAAGGACAAAGAAAATAAATGGTGCAATTTATAAGTGCACAGAGAAGAGCCAGAGGTTTTAACAGGTTACATTATACAGAGGATGATGAACAGAAAGGCGATGCCATTATGACTCTGGGGGGTGGCCGGTTCCAGTGTTGAAATAATAACTCACATTTTCAAGGTCCTCATCAAGATATAATCGTTAAATTGAAACGGTGCTGCCACCCCTTTACAAAGTTTCATAGAAGCATATTATTGTGTAATTCCGGCTCCTACACTATTTGCCCTTTCTTGTGGTGAAATGACTTGCAGCCAAAAACATAATTGAGACAAATTCCCCAGGACCTTTTTGCAATTGACTTGTTTACATTCCGGACAGCGGGTGATCATTTAAAAAATTATGTTTCTAAGCCTAAACTGAAGTGAGACTTTGCAGAAAATGTTATATTGAAATTTCATTTACTTGTTCACTTCATCCTCACAAGGGCATGCTGGAGCCTATCCCAGTTGTCTCCGGGCAGTAGGCGGGGGACACCCTGAGCCGGTTGCCAGCCAATTGCATGGCACACAGAGACGAACAACCATCCACGCTCACACTCAGGCCTAGGGACTATTTAGAGTGTTCAATCAGCTTGCCATGCATGTTTTTGGAATGTGGGAGGAAACCGGAATACCCAGAGAAAACCCACGCAGGCACGGGAAGAACATGCAAACTCCACATAGAGAGGCCGGAGCCGGGATATAACCCACAACCTCTGCACTGTGAGTTCGACGCGCTAACCACTTGACCACCGGGCCACCTGTACATTGAAATAGTTTCTTATTTCAGAATAAGATGTGCTTGATGTCCACAGTGTGACACAAAAGAGGTTTTTTTTTTCGTGTCTTATGACAATTACATACGCCCTTTCACTCATCTGGCCCCTCTGATCCCCCCCAAAAGGGCATCCGTGCATGACGCTATGGGAGAGGCTAATGGCAGAGGTTTCATAATTCATAAACCATATTTAAAGATCATTAGCCAGCTAATTTACTATTCATATTCAATTCCCTTACGGGCACGCCCACCTGGGCTAACAACTTGAAGAAATGCTGGCCACCACACGTCTGTGCACAAGTACCTCACATAGCTATAGTATGTCTTAGACCAGGGGTCACCAACCTTTTTGAGCGTGAGAGTTACTTCATGTGTACTGATTGTGTGAAGGGCTACCAAATTGATCCACATCTGAAATAACATCTGTACAAATTACAGTTTTATTTTTAATACTTTTATTTATTTAAATTTTCAGGCTCTGATCATCTTGAAGATGTCTCACAGTACTGCCAATGTTTGCATTTTTAAATCATAATTTCTACGAGCAAATCACAATCCTAGCACTGGCGGGCTATTGGTGTGGTCCTCACCAGCTACCTGGTGCCCGCGGGCACCACGTTGGTGACCCCTGTCTTAGACAGTGAGCAGAGCTGAACACAGCAAGAGGTTCTGAGTTTCAATCTTACACAGCACAAACACTTAATTGTTCAGTCATCTTTTTCTGCATTACTGTTTACTGATAAGCTGTGGACTTCAGTGGAATGTAAGGCCTCGCTGTGTAAAGCAAGAAACAATAAACGCTGTGTTTGTCTGAATATTTGACCTTCAGACCAGTTGAAACCCACAAACTACAAGCTTACCAACATCGGCATGTGATCAGCAATTGGCAGCACAGAGTCCACACTTTCGACTTTATGCAATATTTTTTTTTTCCAATGTTGATTTATTATAACTTTGTGAGTAATAAACGTAGCAAGTGTGAAAGATTTCATTGCACGTGCAAATTTGTTTTACGTGCTTCATGAATACAAAATAGATTACAGTCATGAAGCAATGAAGGTTGGCAAATATAAACATAAATCGAGGAGAATAAATAAAAGACCTAAAAAGGGTTATGTTATTAATAACTTTTGGAAAACATGCAAAACTCTAATTTGAGTTTAAAACTCATGATGTGTAGACATTTATTTTGAATGTGTTGGTCATATGACCATGGTCCATTTGAGGTTGCGCGGTGGAATAATGTGTACCATCAGAAGTCGGAAGGCAGATATGAAAGCAGGAATGCACCGGTACATTGAGATATAGCCACGTTGTGTTCATGAGGCACTCAATCTAATTTTCCATGCTACTCAGCATTCACACAAACTCCCTGAGCATTCTTTGGACCGCGGTGAACAACATGAGACACCCACACGTGGCCAAACGATTATCACACCTGTCCAAAACGTGAGACAATACACACCGCCCGTCGCTACTACCGATTGGATGGTTTAGTGAGGTTCATGGGCCCCGCCGGGGCCGGCAGCGGCGCCGGCGGCGCGCCGAGAAGACGATCAAACTTGACTATCTAGAGGAAGTAAAAGTCGTAACAAGGTTTCCGTATCTGCGGAAGGATCATTTGAACACGACACGCACCACCACGCCGAGGGCGGCGGAGGGGACGGCGGAGGCGACGGCGGAGGCGACGGCGGCGGCGGCCGCGACGTCGTTACACGGGCGGTGGGCTAGGTGCACAGGTCGTCGGCCTGAAGGCATCGAACCCCAGCGCACGGACCTCGACCCGCACGTCGGCGGCGGCGCGGACGCACCCCGGCGCGCGCCACGGCCTCACCCGAAGTCCGGAGCAGCAGCGGCGAATCTTCGAAGGCGGCCCCCGGGGGAGAGGCGGGGGGCGGGCGTTTGGGCTAGGTGAGGTCGTCGGCTGAAGGCATCGAACCCCAGCGCACGGACCTAACCCGCGGGAGGACGTGCAGCCACGGCCTCACCCGAAGTCCAGCGTAGCAGCCAGGCGGCGGCGGCGGCGGCGGCGGAGCCGGCCGCGGGGCGGCGGGACGGATGCAGGGGGGGACGGTACTCACTCTCCCCTCGCCCCCGGTCACCGTCCGCGTCCCCGACCGCCCACCCCGAACCCCGCGCGCCCGCGCTCCCGTCGACGTTCGCCTAGAGTCCAGGCCGGGCCGCGGCCGGCGCGGGGACCTCTCCCCGCCGGGTACCCAACCTTCTCGCCGCCTTTGGCGGCGAGCGGGGGGTTCAATGTCTCCGCCGTACATGATGAAGGTTTGTTCCAAATGAAGTTTAAACAGAGCATATCAACGAATCGAGATCTGTGACACAAATAAAATGAGGCATATTTGGTAAGAATTGATTAGGGATAAAGGATTTTTATGTTGGGAATAGGCCAACATTGACTTGTCCAGAAATCATTGACTTGACCATGTTTGACCGAACCGGCCAAAGTGTGGTCATTTGTGTTTTGTCCACTAGTGTTCCGTCCACACAGTGCCAAATTTTATGAGTAAAAATTTGCTTAAATGTTCTTTTTTAAATGAGCAATTAAAGCAAAAACAGGACTGTAGTCTTCAATGTACACGCGCAAATACATTCATAGGTAGGAACCAGGCTGAAATAGGAAATGAGGTGTCTCTCACACACACACACACACCCACACACACACACTCTAAGTAACAGACCCTATTGATGTGTTGATGCATATGCTTAAATAACGATCCGTGTTATAAATATAACACTTTCAAGATTACAGTGTCCACGGTGTCTACTCTGTTGCTTTATTAGCTCCACAATTAAATACAGAACCGACGTGAAGCATTGGACCAGCGATGGCTGAGCTAAACTGTTGAGCTTACCTAGCTAGCTAGCTGAGGTTCACAGGGGCATAATATATCTCCATGAAGACTCTATCATGCCCGTAGGTGTTCCCGTAAAGAATTGACTGGTGATCATTCCAGCATGGACCGCTCAGGTTACCCCAGGTAACAATGAAATGGAGCACAGTAATTACATTTAATCTCTTGTGAGTCGATTGTCCCCTCAAAATTCATTGGACTGTGCTTAAAAGGTATTCAAATACCCAATGATGTATTGAAAATCCATTGTGGTAGTATATAAAGGAAACTATCAAATATTCATTGACCGCATACTGTACCTCTGGTCCCAATTGTACTGTATGTGCTCGAGGCTATTTATGTGGTTCTAATGCTTTGAAGCAATTGAGGAAAATTCTCTTTCTCACGACATATTTTTGTGCTTCGATTGTGACAAGGATGTTGAGTGAAACTCCTGCAATCATACCTTGATGCTAAAAGATCTCCGCAAGCTCTTTTTATTTTCACTCAAAGGGGTGGTGTGAAGCAATTGTCTGTCAGCTACTGTGCCTCCACTTGCGTCCAGTGTTGGTTGGTCGTTGGTTTTAGAGTGACACAGAATCAAGGACCTTGAGAGAGTAAGAAAACCCCGAGTCAGAATAAAGTTAGCAGATATCAAGAGAGGTCGATAGCACTATTGTGCCAAGTTGTTGCTTTTGATACCTGGAGAGTATGGCGAGCTTCTTCGAACGGTGGTTATGGCTGCTGTTTGGGTTGGAGTTCTGAGTGTTGCATTGGTCCCTTCTTCTCCTCTCCATTCTCCTTGCTGCAGCTGTGCTGGCTTTCCTCCTCTGGTGGGAGTATCTTTGAGGCATGGCCGCCAGTGTGTGCCGATATGTGTGCACTGGGAACTCGGGAACCAGTACACCACTCACTCCTGGTCCGGAGCTTAATGGAGAGGGACGCTCTGGAGAGCAATTACAAAACTCAGTTAGGACAGTCTGACTGGATCCGGGGAGAAGAATGTTCTGAGAGACGACTGAGCCAAGGAGACATCAAGGGATTCAAGTACTAAAGCTCTTTTATTCCCCGCTTCGAAAGAAAATAAAAGTTGTCAGTGAACTCATGACTAACATGCTTACAAAAACACATTGATTCACCCTCTCCCTCGCTCTCTCACAAACTCATACTCTCTCTCACTCTGTGTTTTACCGTTCATATTGTCTCTGCGAGCAGATAATGGTGTTGGCAATGCACAGCTCACCACAATAATGGACTGAATTGACTAATGGCCTTTAGTCTTCAACATCACATTACCGAATGATGTTCAAATGCTGTTGTGGATGCTTTTCAAAGTCACCATGAATATTGTGTTAACAGTGGCCATTTTTCTTTAACTGAAACATCTCAAGTTCTGTTATCGTATTTTCCGCACTATAAGGCGCACCTAAAAACATTCAATTTTCTCAAATCCGATGCACCTAATAAGAGATTGTATAGTCCCCATTCAGTTGTTTCCCTGTTAGTGTTCTTGTGCCATCTAGTGGTGATTATTAAAAGTAACCAACTGTAACGTAAAGGGGTTCTGCCCGACACTAATTTACATGTGCAGTCGCTATCACACACTAAAACAGACAACGACTTTGGAGCTCTGTGCAGCCATTATGAAAAATAATACCAAAAGCATAGTTAACTATTGACTAAACAAAGGAAGGAGACAAGCAAGACTTCTAAGGATATTTAGCCCCTTGTGGATGTGAGCCTGTGAGGTTGTGTGCCTTTTACTTGAATAAATTTTCTACAAAACTTTTGTCTTTCATTTATTGTTTTGGAATGCTTTTTTTATTTATGTTTTATGCCCATGTTTGTGACCAGTTCTCATTGTTAGAGCTGCAGCGGTTGTAATGGCTCGACATAAATAAAGCTGTGTTGTATTGTATTGTATCATATTGTATTGTATTCCCTTTAGCGAACAAACGTCTAGTGCAGGGGTGGCCAACCCACGGCTCGCGAGCCGCATGCGGCTCTTTGTCTGGTTCACTGCGGATCCCGGGCTTTCACCCTGCGATTCAAACAACGGCTCTAAATACACAGAACCAACTACGTCAGCCTATCATCAATCCCGTTACTTGATTGACATACAGGACAACCACTCAAATGACAACTGAATCACCGGATTGACATACAGGGCGTCGGGAAGGAGATTGCGGAGTCTCCGTGCCAGAACCAGCAGGCTCAAAAACAGTTTCTTTCAGGAGACTCAACTCCCTCCCTGCTCTGCCCGCACTCCCCGCCCTCTGCCTCTGCCCGACCCCTGCCTCCTGTCACAGACTATGACCCTCCCCTCATCATCCGACATCTGCAAATTGCACAATGCACTACCTCACTTTACCCACAATAGCCACAAATGCCATTGTTTATGTTGTTTATATTGTCTATACTGTTCATACTGTTCACATTACATTACATTAGCTGCTATCTTGTCTTAGCTGTGTGTGTTTAATGCACAGCATGTTTGCATGTTTGCACTGATTGAGAGGAAGAAGGGCATTGGTAGAGTTACCAGAGGAGCAAAACATCAGCTCCTGGTTGACAGAACAGTCGCACAAGACTGCAGGTCCCGACATACCAACCTGTGCACAGCCTGGATTGATTACAAGAAAGCCTATGACTCGATGCCACATACATGGATCACTGAATGCTTGGAGTTGTATAAGGTGAACAGGACCCTAAGAGCCTTCGTTGCGAACTCGATGAGGATGTGGAAAACCACACTTGAAGCCAATGGTAAGCCACTTACCCAAGTGTCCATCAAATGTGGCATATACCAAGGCGATGCACTCTCCCCACTGCTGTTCTGCATAAGACTGAACCCCCTAAGTCAAGTAATGGCCAAGACAGGCTATGGGTACCGTCTCAGAAATGGAGCTACGATCAGTCACCTCCTCTACATGGATGACATAAAACTGGATGCTAAGAGCGAAAGGGAAATAGACTCCCTGATCCACACAACCAGAATTTAAATGTCATTCGAGCTTGAGAAATGTAGTCGGATGGTAACTAAGAGAGGCAAGGTAGTCGACACTGAAGGGGTCTAAAGGAAATACCTCCAGTGGGTGAGGCAAGTCCTAAGAAGCCAGCTCAATGGCAAGAATAAGACCCGGGCAATAAACAGCTATGCCCTGCCAGTGATCAGATACCCTGCAGGAATAATAAGGTGGCCAAAGGAAGAGATTCAGACCATGGATGCAAAGACCCGAAAGCTCCTAACCATGCATGGAGGGTTCCATGCCAAATCCAGCACCCTGAGGCTGTACGCAGGCCGAAAGGAAAAAGGCCAGGGACTAGTGAGTGTGAGAGCCACTGTCCAGGATGAAACATCCAAGCTCCATGAATACATCAAGGAGAAGGCTCAAACGGATGACGTATTCAGAGAATGCCTCAGACAATGGGGAACAGAGGATGAGGTGCTGGAAGAGGGACCATCATGGGAAGACAAGCCCCTACATGGGATGTACCACCGGACCATAACTGAAGTGGCTGATCTCAAGAAGTCCTATCAGTGGCTAGAGAGGGCTGGCCTGAAGGACAGCACAGAGGCACTCGTCCTGGCTGCTAAGGAGCAGGCCCTGAGCACCAGAGCCATTGAGGCACAGATATACCACACAAGACAAGACCCAATGTGTAGCTTGTGCAAAGAGGCACCTGAAACGATGCAACACATAACTGCAGGGTGTAAGATGCTGGCAGGGAAAGCCTATATGGAACGCCATAACCAGGTGGCTGGCATGGTCTACCGAAACATCTGTGCGGAGTATGGACTGGAAACCCCAAGGTCAAAGTGGGAAACACCTCCAAAGGTGGTGGAAAATGACCGAGCGAATATCATGTGGGACTTCCAGATCCAGATTGACAAGATGGTCATGGCGAACCAACCAAATATCGTGATCATAGATAAAGGGCAGAGAAAAGCCGTTGTAGTGGATGTAGCGGTCCCAAGTGATGGAAACATCAGAAAGAAGGAACACGAGAAACTCGAGAAATACCAAGGGCTCAGAGAGGCGCTGGAGAAAGCCTGGAATGTAAAGGTGACAGTAGTGCCTGTGGTGATCGGAGCACTCGGGGCAGTGACCCCCAAACTAGGTGAGTGGTTGCAACAGATCCCGGGAACAACATCGGACATCTCAGTCCAGAAAAGCGCTGGGAACAGCAAGGATACTGCGCAGAACCCTCAAGCTTCCTGGCCTCTTTAAGAAAACTTTCTTAATATTGACAATTCTTTCAGTTCTTTCCCTCCGACCTGTCTGCTAGCGCGATACACATCAACTGTGCAGTGCAGTGGGTGCTGATTCTTTTCATAATTCAGGTGCTGTATCTTTGCTTATGTGAAGAACTTTGACTTGCCTTGAGTATGAACTGTACTACAGTGAAACTCCTCTACAACGAAATCATGTTTGCAGCAAGAAATTTTTCACAACAGGGGGTTTTTCACTGTAGCAAATTTGATCTCAGATGTAAACACACACAAACGTATGTGTACACGCACACCCAATCGTATGTGTACTCTTTATTTTTATTCCAATAGTGCATAAGTATGAGCCCACACTTATTTGCCGCTTCATATCGTGGGTGTAGAAAGAAAAAAAGGGAAAGAAATTGGGAAATTTACGATCAGCATTCACTTTCACTGACATCAATTTCTTGGATAATGTCTTTTATTTTGCTTCCTCCGTCTTTTATTTTGATCAATTTTACCCTCTCTTCCAGCGTCAGAGCGCTTCTTGTCTTAGCTGCTTGACATCCAAAGGTCCGTTTTGTAGCCATTTTAGCAATGCAACGCTCATGCTGCGTCTGAATCTAACAATAACAGATACTTCCTGGACCCGGTGGCTTTTCTTTCCACTATATCATTGTCTCGATCGCCACCCAAGACAGCGTTGCTCAGCTAATGTCATGCAATGAACTTTTAAACCAGCCGCGAGACGCTTCGTTGTCCTCGATGGCCGTAGTTAGCGCGATGGAACTCGCCTTCTCTCTAATTAGCGCTCCAGTTAGCGTAAGCTTTTTAGCATGATAACAAGTAAATCATTCCAGGAAACGTTCGTTTATTTGAATGTCCGTCGAGCCATAAGCAATTTACTCTGAGCAGCTAATCGGATGCATTCCACGCTATCTTCCACGGCTCAAGCTACATTATCTACACACACAGACAGTGAGGTCCCTCTTGGCCAATCGGAGGCCAGGATGATGCTCGGTAAACCAATGGCAAGAGCTGCTATGAGTATGTTGCGTTCAGTAAAGTCTTAGCTGCGTAAACCAGTGGTTTACATGGCTTTTGCCGTTTCTGAATGAAGCAGAACAGGTCGCTGTTGGATTCAACTTCGTTGTAGTGAATATCTCGCGAGGCAAGAGCAGAGAAAATGATTTCGTATAACGCAACAGTGTTTTTTTTTCGTCGTATGGGGGGCAGCAGAATGGGAATGGTGTTAATGCTTGAAAATGTTTTCACATTAGGGGGTATTTCCGCCCATGTAGGTTTCGTTCTAGAGGAGTTTCACTGTATTGAAATAAAGCTGCCTTGCCTTGGCTTGCCTTTTGACCAAAGCAAGTTAAATTAGAACTGATTACAACTTGGGGGGGGGGGGGGGGGGGCATCTCTTCTTTCATTTGCACAATGATTCAGCCCCTCCTCCAATTATTTTTTTACGGCACCATTTCATAAACAAATGACTTGTAGTGTCAATTATGGATTCCTTTTTTAGACCCACAACCTCAGTTTTGCTGTTGTTAAAGAAGCATCACAGTTTAAGGAAAAAATGAGTTTCTGACAGCTAAATAAACATGTCAGTGTGTCCTCAGTGAAACCATATAGAGAATGTATCTGTAGCTTTAGAGATAAATGCGCTGCTGTTGAAAAAACCCTGATTGGAGAATACGTAGAGGGGTGGGGTTTCCATGCAGCGGAACAACATGTGTCTTGTTTGGAGTTTGCAAAGGAAGTTTTCCAGTCGGTGAGCCAAAGGCAGCTCTAAACGAACAGCAAGACGAAAGAGGGAAGCTTTCAGTCATGCCTTCCAAAGTGACTGTCTTTGAATGGGTCATGCAGAGACAATTATGTTCTTTTCAGCCACATGGTTTGTATCCTCTGTGGCTTCAGAGCGCATTTGAGGCCGTGGGCACATAATGAGGATGTCAAACCTTCCACTGCTGGCCTCACACATCTGTGCTCCAATGATCACCTCCACACACTGTCATGCATAATGTTTTGTACTGTATATCCAGTCCTGAAGCCAACAAGTGAACCACTCAACTTTGGGGTACTGTAACTTTATATATATAGGTATTTATATAGTTTGTCATTCCTTGTGAATCATTGCTTAAATCCACAATTTACCAATCTTCAAAATAATTCTATTATTATTTCCAACCTGACAAGAAACTATTGGTACAGTAAATGAATGACTCACCGTAGTCGATCATTTTAACTCTGGGCTAGCTTCTACCAGTGAAGCAAACAGGAGAGCCAAACAATAGATTTTATCCGAGAAAAGATGCAGGACAAATCCAAAACATTAAGAAAAAAAAATCCAAAACAGACAAATCAAATCAAAAGCACGCTTCCTCCACATGATTCAACGAGGGAAGAGTGCACGTAACTCTCCTCCTCCTCTGAAGTTTCCACTCCCTCAGCCTGGTGAGTACAGCGATACGTCTCAGAAAGGCCCCTCAAAATCACTCCCCCTTTCCTGAGAGCCAACTCCAAAGAAAAACACATTGCTCTGAGCAGAGCAGAGCCACACACCTATTTTGTATCACACACTAGCTGTAGTCTTACAAGGCTCCCTGCATGTGTGCGTGCACGTGTGAGTAGGCAGTGGAGTATGAATGAATTCTCTGTGGCCCACTCTAATTTACACTTGAACACAAACCCCCCATTTGTTTTCATGAGTGAAGTTGCTGCTTTTGGTCTGTGCTGCTCAAAAGTGAGTGTAAAAAATCTGACTCAAGTTTGGTGGTGGACCAGCACTGAAAAGACCACTCTCTCTGACCTCAGGATTTCTTTGGTCATATGCCAGGTGAGGCAAGATGGGGTTTATTCATGTTTAGTCGGTGTTGTTTTTTTTTTTTTCAAAGATTGGCAACACCACTTACTGTGTCATGTGTGCTAACCATGAATTTAACCCTGGAGAACCCAAGAACCCTTTTCTTCTTTGGAAAATTATGAATTATACATTAAATGACTGCCATATGTTCACTGAACACCAAAATATGTTTTTTCAAATAATGAATGCTTTAATCCTAATTTTGGATTAGGGCCAAATTTGACCCTTTTGGGATTCAAGGGTAGCATTTGAGTAGCAGAATTTATAGGGGTCAAATTCGACCCTGTGGGTTCTCCAGGGTAAATGTTCATGAATTAATATTAAAAGCTGCAAGGTTAAACACATCCTCATTTTTGGATGATTGAATCTGAAAGACAAATTGCTTCAATGCTCAATTAATGAATATTTTTGCAGCTTTATATATAGATTGACCCCATCATGTGATAATGGTTTCATGATGATGGGATGTACTCATTCATGAAAGGAGAAATGTGTATCCTTGCTAGTGATGGTTCATGACATTTTATCTTGAATGAAAAGTGTGCGAATGTACATTTGCATGAGACACATTACATTTATTAGCATATACGCTGTTAAAAGTGACAGATGGTGGAGTTTTCCATAGGAGGCGCTGTTACATTTACGGTATACACAGTAGGCCACTGTATAAGGGAAAATGTGTTCATGAATAAACATGTGTTCACATGTCAGTGTGTACTCAGTGAAACCATACAAACGGTACAGTATATCCTCAGCAATTGCAGCTGAACAGACTGATTAGAGAATAAATATATGAATATACTGTACAATATATATTCAGAGCGAGCTGTGTGTTGTCTGCATAGTGGCAGCATATAGATGTTAAACAGAAGAGGTCCCAGGATGGAGCCTTAGGGGACCCCACATGTAATTTTTGTCTGTTCGGATTTATAATTACCTGTTGACACAAAAATAATCCAATTCCTTTAAGTAGGATGCAAACAAACTGCCAGATAGTCCCGCCCGATTTTCCAGCAGATGAAGCAATATACAGTATCATTGTTTACTTTGTCAAATGCTGCATTGAGGTCCGATGTAGGCCAGAGATCCCTCCATCCATCCTATTTCCTTCACCTTTCTCTGGGTTGGTACAGTGCTTGAAGTGGAAAAACAATTTGTGCCAGCACGCCTCTTTTTTTGACTGCTTCCAGGTAAGGTAGGGGGTGAGTAATAGCTCATTAATTAATTCATACATCGATATATAATAGATGATATGTATATACATCCATCCATTCATTTTCAACACCGCTTATCCTGGACTGTATCGCACGTGTGCTGGAGCGTCTCTCCGCAGTCATTGGGCAGTAGGCGGGGTACAACCTGAATCAGTTGCCATTCAATCACAGATAATATATGATAATGATTTTTTTTTAAGTGTCTTGTGTGCATTTTCTTTCCTTTTCTTCAAAATAAAACTCCTTCAAACTGAAATGACAAAATTTGTTTCACCGGGAACCTCATGAATTTTTTTTGGTTGTATTTCGTTATTTAAATATGGATAAATACAACAGGTGGCACGGTAGACAACTGGTTAGCACATCCACCTCACAATGCAGAGGTTGTGGGTTCGGTTCCGAGCTCCATCCATCCATCCATCCATTTTCCGAACCGCTTCATCCTCACTAGGGTCGCGGGGGGTGCTGGAGCCTATCCCAGCAGTCTTCGGGCAGTAGGCAGGGGACACCCTGAATTGGTTGCCAGCCAATCACAGGGCACACAGAGACGAACAACCATCCACGCTCACACTCATACCTAGGGACAATTTAGAGAGCCCAACAAGCCTGCCATGCATGTTTTTGGAATGTGGGAGGAAACCGGAGCACCCGGAGAAAACCCACGCAAGCCCGGGGAGAACATGCAAACTCCACACAGGGAGGCCGGAGCTGGGATCGAACCCGGTACCTCTGCACTGTGAAGCCGACGTGCTAACCACTGGCCTACCAGGCTGCCGGTTCCGAGCTCCGTCTTTCCTATGTGGAGTTGACATGTTCTTCCCATGCTTGGGTTTTCTCTGGGTGCTCTGGTTTTCCTCCCACATTCCAAAAACATTAATGGTAAGTTTATTGAACACTTAAACCCCCCGCCTACTGCCCGAAGACAGATGGGATAGGCTCCAGCATACCCACAACACTCGTGAGGATAAGGGGTTCAGATAATGAATGGATGTTTTTTTTTTTTTTGTTTTGCTGATAATATCCGACAATAATTCTTACTTCATTACAACATTAATTTGCTTTTAACTGGTCATTGTAGATCATTTTTTAATGCCCACGTATATTCAACTTTCAATCTGAGGAAAAAGATTTGCTCTCTGCAGAATCAGGTTGACTCTCCGTGGAAACTTTTTCTCTGCAGATTCTCTGCAGATTCTCTGCAGATTCTCTGCAGATTCTATTTTATACATGTATTGAACTTGAAATATATATTAAGATATTGTGATATCCATTGGTCCAAATCAAAAAGCACATAATAATATTGTTGCATATTGTTAATAACTTCTTATTTTTTTGTTTTTAGTCATCTTTTATAGGCTTCTTTTAAAATGCTTTAATTGTGATTTCATTTTAATGTTCTGTGTGATGCGCTTTGAGTTGCCTTGCTGCTGAAACATGCTTTACAAATAACTTGACTTGCCTAAAGTGAGCTTGTTGAAAAAAATGACTAATCTGGATGCTATAGGTACTTTTGTTAAATGAAACTTCAAGACTGCCGAGTTTCCTATGGTGGAATCCTCTTGTCCATGCAATGGCATGACATGTATATATTTACTGTTTTCATGTAAATAGGACTACAAGGTTATACATTTACAGGGCATGGATGTAAAATGAATAGTTCTCACTTTAGTTTGACCAGCAAACAACTTTGAGAATGATGATGCACATGTATAAAATAAAGCAAAAATAATTCATTAATTTTAGCGTACAATGCTATATTTTTCCTATGACTTAAAGTTTTGTGCCTTTGCATGCAGGATCAATGACTTTAACGTTGAGATGTAGATAATTAACTGAAGCGAATAGCGCCGCAGGGTTGTCAAACTCATTTCACATTGTGGGCCACATACGGCCGCGTTAGATGTCAAGTGGGCCGGACCATTAAAAATTATACCACACTCTGCTATAAATAACCAAAATAATATGTCTTTCCGTTGTTTTGGTCTAAAGAAGCACAAGAACACTTGGAAAATGTTGACATTTAATGAACATATCTTTTACAGAACATTTCATGAAGCACCTAATATTTCCTTAAACAAATGAGTAATTTACTTTTATCATTCACATATATGCATTGCAACTGATCCCACTGACTGTACAAAGGCACAAAACCTTAACAATTGGTATTGAAAAATATAGTAATGCACTTTTAAGATTGAACGAGATTTATAAAGAAAGGAATTTTTAAACCACTGACACGAGCATATAAAATCTAAATGTAATCCCAGCCTACACCTTACAAACTAAGGAGAATGCTATATGTGTAAAGAATAAAGTATTCACATGTCCTTGATAGCATCTGCTGTGTTGGGTCTGTCTCAGTGACAGACTGAGCCTACTGTTGTCTTCTTCTCTGATCAAAACAATGTTGTATTTTCCTCTGATCAAAACAGTGTGTCCCCTAGCGGATATTCCATGAATTGCACCTCATTAAAATATTCTTTCCGTGGCTTTTATGCATTTTTTCACTTTTAAATCATCCTGCGGGCCTGATCAAACCTCTTTGCGGGCCGGATCCGGCCCGCAGGCCGTATGTTTGACACCCATGGAATAGCCCGTTTTTCTGAAGAAAAATTAGGTTGGTCTTAATTTTTTTTGTAATCGGATACTTCGTTGCATATATCGAATTTCCGAATGTAGTTGTATTTATTTGCAATTTGAAAAGAGCACTACGGTGTATTACGATTTTATTGGCCCCCGGCCCACTTAAAATCATATTTGACTGTATGTAGTCCCACACTACAGTGAGTCGGCTCTCATGAAATTAGGGTGTTTTTTTTCATGGTCTCTTTTGCCATCTACTGGAGATATTGATTACTGCAATCGAACGAATACAGCTTGAAGACAAACATGAGTGAAATAATTCATGCTTGTATATTTCATATATATCATGTTGACGACGATTGCTTCCAGCATACCAAAACCCAAAATTCGCCATCTCAAGAAGGATACCCACAACCTCTGCACAGTGAGGTGGATGTGCTAATGAGTCATTCACCGTGCTGCCCCTTTTTGGATTAAAATACTGAAATAAATTAGCTGTTTGACATTATTCTACTGTTCCAAAATGCATCTATATTTTAAGTGAAATAATACATCCTGATGTTGGTGTTGCAGTTGTCACAACCGCAGAAAACTTGTAGAGTGATGTGGACCAATGTGCACTCATATAATTCAATGGAAATTTTGGAATCAGTTCAATTTTAACATAACTCACTGATTTGATAATTGTTTTCCATGCGTCTCACACATTAAAAAGAAGCAACAGAACACCAGTACTTTGTCAATCAGAGTAAGGAAAATATCTTTCCAATTTTGTCACGATCCACACTGCAGTTAGTTTCCCTTTGAGGGACATTATGATATGAAACCATATAAATGTCACCTCCTCATATTCAGTGGTGTAGTGGGGATTTTTTAAGTGGGTGTACGCGATTCTGGGATGTTCTATACTGTATATACATACAGAACATCAATCATAGGCTACAACACCAGTTGAACTAACGTTAAATTTGATGTTTTACTACTCCAAAATAATCACAGGCCAACGTTATTAAGCATAACTCGCATTAGAACAATGATCAACAAACATTTCAATAACCCGCAGACAGTGCAAGGCTAAAACCGAAATAAAAATTGAATGTGGCGTCGGGAGAAGTGGGTGGACGGCGTACCCCCGCGTACCACGCCCACTACACCCCTGCTCATATTATTATACATGCAGTATACAACACATTAATGGATAACTATGGTAATCAGATGAATAACAGTTTAATTAACTATCCTTCAAGTTATTGTCATAACAAATGAAAATGCTTGCAATGTCTCAATGTTATTTATTCCACATGACAATATGAAATTAGGCGGCCTGGTGGGGGAGTGGTTAGCACGTCGACCTCACAGTGGAGAGGTACAGTACCGGATTTAATTCCAGCTCTGGCCCTCCTGTGTGGAGTTTGCATGTTTTCCCCGTGCCTGCGTGGGTTTTCTCTGGGTCCTCCAGTCTCCTCCCACATTCCAAAAACATGCATGGCAGGCTAATGGAGCACTGTAAATTGTCCCGAAGTGTGATTGTGAAGGCGAAAGGTTGTTTGTCTATGAGTGCCCTGCGATTGGCTGGCAACCGGTTCAGGGTGTCCCCTGCCTACTGCCGAAGACAGCTGGAATAGGCTCCAGCACGGCCGCGACACTTGTGAGGATAAACGGATGAGAAAATGGATGGATGGACGAGTCCCCAACATGCACGGCGCTACACCGGGGCCAGGAGGTGCTATAGTCCCGTCAGAAATCTGTCTTTCCACCCAGTTCCGCTTTCATTCATTAATCTGTTCATTCATTTATGTTTTAAAACATAAAAAAAACATCACAAATAGACATTCCTGTTCCCGTGGTTGTGCTGCAACTGTAACTTTTGTGAGGGCAGGGAGGGGCACGGTGTGTCTTTCAGTGATTTTCCCTTTGATGAGAGTTCGTATGCGCTCAAACTATTTGCTAACAGGCTTGTTATTTTTAAATGTGTTAAGCTTGATACGTGTGCAGAGTTAAATACTTTTTGTGCACAAGCCCCTCATAATTGCGTTGTTTTTTAGGTGAACAGAGCGTTGCCATGGCAACAGCACTTCACGAAAACTCACGAATTTCATGTTCTAGTTACTAGAACATGAAATTCGTGAGTTTTGTGCCGAACTTTTTGGCTCGGGGGCCACATTGATTTCTAAATTTGACAGGTGGGCCGGGTCAACACAAGCTACGCTACATATAAAAAACTGTATATGTTGACAGTCCATACCAAACATCAACAGAACAAAAGCGTTAAAGTGTTACCATACTTTTTTTTAATGAGAACAGTGAAACAACTATGGTATATGTCCTGTATGAACGTCCAAGTATGTTAACAACATGTGTGACAACACAAGCAACAAAGTGCAACAATATATTGCCCAAAAACGTCAGCATACAGTACAGGTATATGACAAAATATAACAAAGTTAGGACTATTTGCTACAAAATGACACTGGTGGTTTTTCCATTCACTCATTGTCTCGAACCTGACCTCCCCTCGATCACCACACAAGACAGCATTACTCAACTGATGTCGTGCAGCGAACTTTTGAAGCCAGCCAGAGGACGCTTCGAAGCCCATAGCGCTGTGGAACTCGCTTCCTCTCTTATTAGCGGTCCAGTTTGCGTAAAGTTTTAGCACGATAACAGTCAAACCATTCCAGGAAACGTTCATTTACCTGACTGTTGAGCCGCAAGCAATTCAGTCTGAGCATGGAAATAGCCAGAATCGGACTGAGCAAGAATTGCTTCCTCGTTTTTCAAAGTCTCATAGATTTGAGTCTTTCAGACTCCAAGCGTCTCCTGAATGGTACGTACTTTGTAACCCGTTTCGTTTAATCAGATACAATTCACTTTCTCTTCCACGGCCATAACTGTTCCTCTTCGTTTGGATGCCATGATCTACAGGACGTAAACATTTTTGCAATTCCAGTAACACTCACTGCAAGAAAGAGTCACTTGCATGTCGCTGTTTTGGATCCAATGATAGAAAACAGCGGTGCGGACACACTTATTCCGATTGTATTGTGTTGTATTGTCGTATCGAGCGGGAGTTCCTTGACTTGGCGCTACTTCGGGCTTCCGTATCGTCTCCCTCTCCCTCCCTGTGCTCTGCAACTTCAAGTAACTGCGTCACCTGGCATTGAAATGCTTGTCATTACAAGTCCAAATGAAATGACTTTACATTGAACCTTAATTGTGTCCCAACCTTCGGCGTTCCGGATTAAAAAGACCAACGGGCCGGATTCGGCCAGCGGGCCGTAGTTTGCCCACCTCTGTTCTAGTATCATTAAGGCCAAAACACTCTTTTGAGCAAACATGAGAGGTATATCTGGTTAACCATCTAGGAAAAAAAATAATGAAAGAGAAAACATGTCTTTACTTAAGCAGTAGATGGTTCTTCCACAATGATGAAAAATACATTTGTAGAGGTGAGGCCTGGATTATCATGTCAGGAAATATGTGAAATTTCGAAGCAGTAGGATCATCTGGGTCAAATTACAGAAGCTGCTATGCGTCGGACACTTACTGACGCTAAAGTTTTCCATTGGCATCCAGGCATTAGCCCCCCTCAGCTAACAGGCTAACATCTCCGCAGCTGGAGTTTTTGAATGAAAAATGGGTCATCTCGCCATGATGTTTCTTTTAGCAGTGTTTGCTAATCTTTGCGAGCTACTTTTGATAGCAAAAAAAAAAGGGGGGGGGTTACATTTTAAATACATAATTCATATAATAATAATAATAATAATTCATTTTATTTAAAAGCGCCTTTCATGCCACCCAAGGACACTGTACATACAATGAGGAGATGCAATATAAAAATAGATAAAATATTAAATAAAAACAGGACATAAAAACACAAGACATGGGAAGTGGAGGAGATTACGTAATGTAGGCAGTCCTGAACAGGTGTGTTTTTAAACGGGATTTGAAAGTGGAAAGAGGTGTGCAGTTTTGGAGGTCCGAAGGTAGACTGTTCCAGAGCTTTGGAGCAGCGCGACTGAAGGCTCTGGCTCCCATGGTGCTCAGGCGGGCAGGGGGCACTGACAGGCGAAGGGAGGATGAGGATCTGAGGGAGCGAGTGGGGGTATACACCTGAAGAAGGTCGGACAGGTAGGGAGGGGCCAAGTTGTGGATGGCCATGTATGCATATAGGAGCAGTTTATAGTTGATGCGGTATTGGACAGGGAGCCAGTGGAGCTGCTGAAGGACAGGGGTGATGTGCTGGTGGGAGGGTGTTTTTGTGATGATGCGGGCAGAGGCGTTTTGAACCAGCTGGATTTTATGGAGGGACTTTTGAGGTAGGCCGAAGAGGAGAGCATTGCAGTAATCTAGGCGGGATGTGACAAGACTGTGGACAAGAATGGCAGTGGTGCGGGGGGTGAGGGAGGGGTGAAGTCTGTTAATATTGCGGAGGTGAAAATAAGCAGTGCGGGTGATGGTGTTGATATGGGACTGGAAGGTGAGCGTGCTATCCAGGATGACACCCAGACTCCTAACCTGAGGGGAGGGGGACACTGAGGAGCTGTCAATGTTGAGGGAGAAATTGTTTATTTTAGATAAAGTGGATTTGGTGCCAAGAAGGAGAATTTGGGTTTTATTGGAATTTAATTTAAGAAAGTTTGTCGTGAACCATGTTTTGAGTTCGGAGAGGCAAGAGGTAAGGGAGGAGGGTGGGAGAATGGAGTTTGGCTTACAGGAAAGGTAGAGCTGGGTGTCATCAGCAAAGCAGTGGAAGTGGATATTAAATTTGCGGAGGATATGACCAAGAGGCAGGAGGTAGATGATAAAGAGAAGGGGCCCGAGGACAGATCCCTGGGGTACACCTGAGGTGACTGGGGAGGGCTTTGAAGTGAAGGATTTGAGCTGGACAAACTGAGTGCGGCCGGTGAGGTAGGAATGAAACCAACTGAGGGGAGTGTGGGAAAGACCGATGGAGGAGAGTCTATTGAGGAGGATAGGGTGAGAGATGGTGTCAAAGGCGGCACTCAGGTCTATAGGAGGATGAGGATGGATGCTAAACCAGAGTCAGATGCTATGAGAAGATCGTTGACAATTCGGATTAGGGCAGTCTCTGTGCTGTGGCGGGGGCGGAAACCAGACTGAAAAGGTTCATAAAGAGAGTGGAGGGATAGGTGGGAGTCGAGTTGAGCAGCAACAGTTTTTTCGAGAATTTTGGAAATGAATGGAAGGTTGGAGATGGGGCGGAGGTTGTCAAAGTTATTGGGGTCTGAGCCGTGTTTTTTCAATATGGGGGTAACAGCAGCGGTTTTGAAAAGTGAGGGGACAATTCCAGAAGAAAGTGAGGAGTGGATAATGGCACATATGATAGGAAGCAGGGAAGGGAGGCAGGATTTGACGAGGGATGAAGGGAGGGGATCGAGCTGACAGGTGGTGGGCTTGGATTTGTGAATGAAGTTGGATATTTCAGTGGTCGTGGGTGTGACAAAACTGGAAAAGGGGTGACAAGGAAAAGAAGGTTCAGATGGGGAGGGAGCTGGCAGGTTTTGATGGAGGTGATGGTGAATCTTGAGGATTTTGTCGTTAAAGTAATCCATTATGGAGTTGCAGGTTGCTGTGGAGTACAGGTGGAGGGGGAGGGAGTTAGGTGGCTGGATGATTTTGTTCATGACAGAGAAGAGAGTTCTTGAGTTTCCTTCGTTGGAAAGGATGAGGCTGGAGTAGTAGCTGGATTTGATTTGTGCAATTTGTTCCTTGTATTGGGTGATATGGGTGGTGTACATGTCCTTATGGATGGTGAGACCGGTTTTCTTGTAGAGACGCTCAAGTTGGCGGTTTTTTGATTTCATGGACCTAAGAGCAGGTGTGAACCAGGGGGCAGATGTGGAGAATGAAGCAGTCCTGGTTTTCAGGGGGGCAAGAGAATTGAGAATATTTGTGAGGCAGGTGTTGTAGTGGGTGATGAGGTTGTCCGGGTTTGAAAGAGTGACTGGGAGCAGGGAACGGTCGATAATGGAGCAGAGGGTGTCAATATTGATATTTTTAGTGTTACGAAAAGTAATGAGGCGGGGGGTTTTGATTGTAGAAAGGCGGAGTATGGTGTTAAAGGTGAGGAGGAAATGGTCAGTAACAGGAAGAGCATCAGCAGTAGGCTTGGAGGGGGAGAGACCAGAGCAGCAAACCAGGTCCAAAGTGTGGCCTTTGATGTGGGTGGGGAAGTCGATGAGACAATGTATCCCAAGGCTCTCCAGACAGGATGTGAAGTCTCTGGTGAGTGGCAGGTTAAGGTTGTCCATGTGAATATTGAAATCTCCCAGCAAAATTAAATTTTCCGTGAGAGTGGATAGGAGTGTGATTAGGCTGGAGAATTCACTGATAAAATCGCGATGTGGCTTGGGGGGGCGATAAACTGTGGCGATGATGGTAGGCGAGGGTCCAGGGAGCTTAAAGACCAGGCATTCAAAAGTGTTTGGTGCAGGAACGGAGACGGGCAGGACTTTCCATTTCTCGCGGTGGATAACTGCGAGACCTCCTCCACGGCCGTTGCCACGGGGACGGCAAATGTAAAAAAAGCCGGGAGGAGTTGAGTCATTCGTTCGTCTGTTGCCATGTTTCTGTTAAAACTAAAAAGTCGAGTTGGTGGTCGGCGAGGACGTCTTGGATGAGGTGTCCTTTGCTCGTGAGTGAGCGGATGTTCAGCAGACCAAAGTTGACGGCGGAGGTGTCGTGTCTGACAGCAACAATGCTGTTAGCCGACCTAGCCAGGCGGGCTAATGCATGGTGGTTGATGATGCGGCTGGAGTTTCTCGGAGGGCGTCGAGAAGTGGACCAGGTCGAGTTGATTGAGCCGGAGTGGTTGTGCTCGACATGTCTGCGCGACCCGCGGTGGATGTAGCGACGTCGAGGCAGGCGAGCGATGTCCGGGTGGTGGTGCAGCTCCGATGGCGGAGGCTCCGGTGCAATCCACCGGATCCGGAGAAGATCCACGACAGAATACTGCAGCAGTCCTGCCACTGGATGACGGCAGAACATCGGGAGTATGGATCTAAGAGCAGGTGGGGCGAGGAAGTTTTTGCGCGCCATGTCGAGGGAGGAAAGCCGGTGTGGTGACAGCCGGTGACAGCCGGTTAGCATAAACAAGCTACCGGCGTTAGCCCGTGAACTAAATTATGATGGCGTTGGATTGATCAGATTGCATAATGATTCAGATTGTATCAGTCACAGTGCCAATAGTCCAAGCAGAGGGGCAAGAGAAAAATCAGATCCAAGATCTGAATTTAGCAGAGCTCGAAGTGAGAAGCGGCGACATAAACGCCTGCGTCCTCTCACCCGGCATATCCCCTTATTTGACTGAAATTATATGCAGTGTCTGGAAAATTTAAGAAACATGAACCCTTACCAGATAAAAACAAATAAAAGAGAAGAGATAATGTTTCACTTGTGCTCTTTCACATGCTTTCTGCCAATTTTTTTTAATTTTTTTTTTTGTAGCATAAAAACTGCAGCCTTGAAGAGATAACTTGGGCAGATAGTGTTTTTGGATTCTTTTGTTGTGATTGGCCAAGGACACAGGAAGACAGGCAGAATGATTCAACAGTGGAAGGAGTGTAGCATTATGCAGACATCACAATTTGGCCCAAAGATGACTGAAGAAATTATGCTATGTGGCCGACGCGATATAACAGGGAGCTCATAAAAAATGACTGGATACAGTTGGGAAAGCTGTCATCAATTTGTATATATTTTTTTTCAACTATACAGGCACAGTATCAAATTTATTGAGTGTGTAAATTGAAACAAGATGCTTTTTGTGACATTTGTAAACAAGCACCTAAATAAAAACAGCATAATAGGGTAAAGAGAAGGAGAATAGCACAATATGATAAAATTCAACTTTGAGAAGGGGCGAAAGGAAGCGAAATGTATCAATTTCACCCAACTCGCTTTACATTATAACAACTTCAAATTCTACAAAGGCATACATGAAATAAATTTATACAATTTACGAGATTAGAAGATTAAAAGCTTCATTGTAAACATACAAACTAAAATCATTACTAATTATATATATATATGTATGTATGTATGTATGAAGGGCGGCCCGGTAGTCCAGTGGTTAGCACATCGGCTTCACAGTGCAGAGGTACCGGGTTCGAATCCAGCTCCGGCCTCCCTGTGTGGAGTTTGCATGTTCTCCCCGGGCCTGCGTGGGTTTTCTCCGGGTCCTCCGGTTTCCTCCCACATTCCAAAGACATGCATGGCAGGCTGATTGAATCCTCTGAAAATTGTCCCTAGGTGTGAGTGTGGGCGTGAATGATTGTTCGTCTCTGTGTGCCCTGCGATTGGCTGGCGACTGATTCAGGGTGTCTCCCGCCTACTGCCCGAAGACAGCTGGGATAGGCTCCAGCACCCCCCGCGACCCTAGTGAGGATCAAGCGGTTCGGAAAATGAATGAATGAATGAATGTATGTATGTGCGTGTGTGTGTGTGTGTGTGTGTGTGTGTGTGTGTGTGTGTGTGCGTGTGTGTGTGTGTGTGTGCGTGCGTGCGTGCGTGCGTGTGTGTGTGTGTGTGTGTGTGTGTGTGTGTGTGTGTGTGTGTGTGTGTGTGTGTGGCCCGGTGTTCGATTGGTTAGTGCGCCCACACCTCCACGAAATCCATTTGCTCCATTGGTGCGATGACATTGATCAACACTTGTACTATTAAAATGGAGAAAGGATGAGCCATTGTCTCTCACTGCTTGCTGGTAAGACCGTGGTTTAATTGCCAAAACAGATACGATTACATCGTTCATTCTGGAACATTGCTCCAAATCATCAAGTACATTTTCCATGTATTCAATCATCCTTTTGTGCTCCATATTTATCCTCTTGAGATGTGTATTTCTTCTATTAAATCTGTCATAATGTCTGTTTTGTGAAGGTTTCCCTCTCACTTGTCATCATGTTCATTGCTGCCTTTAACTCCTCCGTGTCATTTTGAAGTGGTTTCACCGTCATATGTCGACTTTGGGCTTAGTAGGCTGGAAGCCTGTACCACAACTTCCCCCTTTGGGCCGCCACTGGCTGGAGTTGGCCTGGTGACGCAGAATGTAAACATTTGAATGAGTGATGAAAAATATGTGCCTAGTGCGGGAACTGGACGGAGGATGGCCATCAATACGTGGTGAAAATCAAAAGGCAAAAGTAGAGTGATAGTGTAAAGTCACTATTACATTAAAGAATGCCTCAAAGTGAAGATAAATGTGACCCAATGCCTGTTGCAGTCAATTTTAATTTTTAATGTGGAATACAATTACGGGCGGCCCGGTAGTCCAGTGGTTAGCACGTCGGCTTCACAGTGCAGAGGTGCCGGGTTCGATCCCAGCTCCGGCCTCCCTGTGTGGAGTTTGCATGTTCTCCCCGGGCTTGCGTGGGTTTTCTCCGGGTGCTCCGGTTTCCTCCCACATTCCAAAAACATGCGTGGCAGGCTCGTTGGGCACTCTAAATTGTCCCTAGGTGTGAGTGTGAGCGTGGATGGTTGTTCGTCTCTGTGTGCCCTGCGATTGGCTGGCAACCAATTCGGGGTGTCAACCGCCTACTGCCCGAAGACTGCTGGGATAGGCTCCAGCACCCCCCGCGACCCTAGTGAGGATGAAGCGGTTCGGAAAATGGATGGATGGATGGATGGAATACAATTACAATAACTCTATTTAAGACAGCAACCAATTCAGGGTGTCCCCCGCCTACTGCCCG
This sequence comes from Hippocampus abdominalis, assembly GCA_018466805.1. Taxonomy (NCBI): domain Eukaryota; kingdom Metazoa; phylum Chordata; class Actinopteri; order Syngnathiformes; family Syngnathidae; genus Hippocampus; species Hippocampus abdominalis. The sequence goes on from CM031696.1 coordinate 1,051,324, forward strand.
AAGACAGCTGGGATAGGCTCCGGCACCCCCCGCGACCCTAGTGAGGATAAAGCGGTTCGGAAAATGGATGGATGGATGGATATTTAAGACAGAGTGTGTTTTTGTATGAATGCTCAATTTGCATCCGTTTCATCAAAAGTTTCTCATCAATGATTGGTGATTCTTAACTTGTTTGACTTATTTGCTGTGTATACGTTTCAGTTGAGAATGTAACCTTAATGAAAGTACAAGGGTTCTATTTCTGTGGCTGATCTTCATATTTTGTGTCAAGGAAACGGACCACGCCTAGTAAGGGTTACCAAGTAAGTATGAAACAATGTGTAGAGGAGGGGAGAATTCTGTTTCTTTACGGCCCTCCTTGGACACAAGTCCTTTTCTTTCTCTGTAAGGCGGAAGAAGACCCAACACCACGTTGTCTTTTTCTCAGTTTATCACAACACAACACGAATCGATTCGGGCTCCTGAGAGTTTCAGATTTCATCAGGAAGCCCCGACAAAATACAGTCACACGTTTATATAGGCATAATATGTAAATGCGGGGCGGGCAGTCCTTCCCCTTATGTAAACATCAGAGACAAAGGAAGGTCAATGCAGTTCAATCTTTGCATGGTGACAGTACAGACCGCATCTGCTGTTTTGTTGTTTTGTCTGGTTGTAAAGTGTCCTTGGGTGTCTCGGAAGGCGCTTATAAATAAAATGTATTATTATTATTAAGATGGGAGGAAGTGTTTGGGGCTGTCAAGTTGCCCCAGGAGAAAGAGCTGAGGAGAGCAAAAATACTACCTTGTTTTGTCTTAAGTGCTTCAGCAGATGTTCATTATAGAGTTCAGTATCCACAGTTTACATGGTAAGGCGAAATTTCCTCAACAATCCCTGTCTTGATCACAACCGACCTTGTGATCACAAAATTGTCTGCATATCTTCTCTAGTAAAAAGTGCGAACAGCATGATTGGTCCTTTCCGTCACTTTGTAGGGTCCCGTCCATCTCAGCTGATGCCACTTCCGCTTAAGGACCCGCAGATACACCTGCTCAGGATACGTCTGTGGTTTTACGCCTGGCTCGTTCGGTTGCTCACCCTGGAGTTCAGACTGCTTCTGGAAATGAGAGACGAGAACACTCAATGAGTCCATGTATGCTTTATGGGGAATCATCTGTTGAAGAGTGCCCTGGTCCATGGATCGCCACGGACCAGGGAACTCCTGGCCATGCTCCAGCTCAAAAGGTGTGAACCCTGTGGCAGAATTAATGGTCGACCTCATAGCAAGCCACGCAATCGGCAGTGCCTCGACCCAATTCAGTTTTGCCGATGCCATCACCTTGGAAAGTTTCAGTTTGAGCGTCCGGTTCATTCGTTCGAACATACCTTGAGATTGTGGATGATAAATTGTGCCAAATTCATGCTTAAGCCCCAACAGCTGCTCGACTTGTTGGAGATGTTTATTCTCGAAGTGAGTGCCATTATCCGATCGAACCACACGTGGAAACCCATGTGTTGGAATGTAGTGGTTTACCAAAATTTTAATCACAGCCATCGCATCCTCTTTACTGCATGCGTAAGCCTCAGGCCATCGAGTGTAAGCGTCCACCATCACTAAAAGGTATCGTTTGCCTCTAATTCGATCTATCATGTCAGTGAAATCAATAACGACTTCCTCACCTGGACCCCGGGTACCGTCCTGAGACTATTCCTTACATTATGTCGATTACAGACACCGCACCCCGAAATTTCCTCATATATGATACCAGGATCTTAACCTATCTGCCACATTCCTTTTAGCCAAATGAGCTGGACCGTGTGCCTCATGAATTAAAGTCTTCAATTTATCCGCTGATGGAACTGGACGTCCGTCAATTTTGTGCCGATACAAACCAGTCTTATCCCTGGCCACCCTGTTTGTGGATAGCCAGTAGTTCTTCACCTCAGGGGATGCCCTCTCTTGACCTGCAAGAAGGTGGTTAGTGTGGAAAACATACATTTTCCCATTCTTGGTTCCACTACCATCACTGACTAACTCAAGTCGTTGTCTGCTGTCTCTTTAGTCATCTTGTCTGCTTTGTCATTTCCTACTTCTATGTGGGAAGTTTGTTTGTATGTTTTGTTTTGTTGATTGAACATACACAGTAATAAATTGACAGGAAATAAGGTAAGTAAAATTGTAAAAGGAAAGAGAAATCAGTCATCATACAACACAATTATTATGCTCAAAGGAGTAGGAAGAAGCAAAAAACTTATCTTGTCCTACCCCAAGTTATATGTTTGTATATAAGTAGATTATTTCTATATCAATCAGAAAAGAAAGAAAAAACAAAGAGAGAAACAAAGAAGAAGTCTCCATAAATTCTCATGCTTTTACCCTTGACCGTGATATATTTTCTACATTTGATTCGTATTGGGACTTTATACTTTCACACCCTGGTACTCTTATGTCAATTTTCTTGTATTCATAATGGATATTGCAGTACCTTTCTCTATTTATCAACTTAATTCTGATTTATTATTATATATAATCAATGTTTAGAATTTATCACCTTAACTCTGATTGATGTAGGTTGTTTGTACTATTTTCCTTCTAATATGTCCCCTGCATTAATAATAGCTACTTCTTTTGGTTTTTGTGGGGCCTATCTCATATATATATATATTTTTTAAAATTTATTAATTTTCCACACTATGCTTAATTGATGTTACTTCTGCTGTTTTTGTTCAATTGGGTCCAATTGCATGCCAACAAAAATTAGTCTTTCACTTCCCTGTTGTTCACGTACCTTTCATTCACGTTCCCCTCTCTTTTCTGAAAAAGAACTACGGAAAGAGTCTTCTTTTTCGGAAACATCCAAATGAACCAGCCAGATCAGGCTGCACAAGAGAAGCCGGCATCGCTGTACCTTCTGATGTGTCCAATCTTCCCCGAAATTTTATTACAGCGCGCATTGTAATTTTCCCATGCAATAGTTTGAAACCGCAAAAAGCCAAACGTCAATGAGAGGGAAGAAATTTCATCTGTGCTGTATGTTGCACATATAGCACATTTGACAATAAAGTTGTAGCCAATCCAAGAGGAGCCACCATCCAAAAAAAAATTCCCAAAGACAAAATTGAATACGTGCGGTAAACGAGTGTAGCGACATATCACTCCAAGGTGAGAGAATGAGAAATTTCCCTATATGATTCTGAAAGTGGAAAATGGAAAAAAACATTTGCTAAATCAATGACAGAAAAATGTGTACGAATCAGAATTTTCGTATATCTGAGTAGACGGCAAAAACCATATGTGCGGTGCAGCTATGTCAAGCATACGATACCAGTCAATGAGATGAGATCCTCTGACAGGTCCACTCCGGCTGCCACACCCTTCAGGACCTACAACAATTTAGGAATAGGGAACATTAAATAAATTGCCTTGTGTTTCAACCAACCAGGCCATGCAATAAATGTTGTTCTCTAGTCTGTCAAAAGCATTGTGCAGTGGGAAGGACCGATCAGCGGATGGTAAGGTCATATGGAGGAAATCTAAGGAAACCAAAGCCGATACTGTTGGAAGACAGAGTTCAGTGGCGGGTTATCAGCTGACTTTAGCAATAGTCAGCCTGGTGTCAGCAGTCATTGGGAGCAAGTGTGGTCCAGCATGTTCAGGTTCATGACAATCTTTTGTATTCTCCAGGTACTCCTCCCACACTCCAAAAAACATGCATGGCAGGCTGTTTGAACATTCTATATCTTAGATATATATATATATATATATATATATATATATATATATATATATATATATATCCCTAGGTGTGAATGTGAACGCGGATGGTTGTTGTTTGTCTCTGTGTGACCTGCGATTGGCTGGCAAACGGTTCAGGGTGTCCCCCACCGACTGCCCGAAGATAGCTGGGATAGGCTCCAGTACGCCCCAGTGAGGATAAGTTGATCAGAAGATGGATGGATGAATTTGTGTGTGTGAAAAAGAAATTGCCAAAATCTCATGACGCAATACATTTTTCCACTTGCATTCATTGATTTCATTCATTCATCTTCTGAACCGCTTCATCGTCACTAGGGTCGCGGGGGGTGCCGGAGCCTATCCCAGCTGTCCTGGGGCAGTAGGCGGGGGACACCCTGAATCGGTTGCCAGCCAATCACAGGGCACAGAGAGACGAACAACCATCCACGCTCACACTCACACCTAGGGACAATTTAGAGTGTTCAATCAGCCTGCCATGCATGTTTTGGAATGTGGGAGGAGAAAACCCACGCAGGCCCGGGGAGAACATGCAAACTCCACACAGGGAGGCCGGAGCTGGAATCGAACCTCGGCACTGTGAAGTCGACGTGCTAACCACTGTAATGCAATGTAGTCACATCACCTGAAATAACAGAAGATGAACTTCCAAAATTGGCCCCACCAGCTTTGCAGGGATATCGCATTAATCTCTCATCACAGCTCATGCATGTGATCACGTTACAGTCCAAATATATTATTTACAGTTTTTTTCACCAACAGAATAGTTCACCATTTTATCAATGTGAGAGTGAGAAGAACCATCCTTACTTTGTGCAGCGTTGTGTTTGACAATGCGGCTGTTGCAAGCATCACATAGACGAATTGCACACAATACTGACAAGTGTAAATTGGCTGCTCTTGATGATAAAGTGCCTCTTCCAGTCAAAATCATAGCTGGAAATAAGCCAGAAGTGGCTTTGTGCTCTTGCTGTGACAGACAAAATAAATCCTGAAAAAAAGTTAAGTAATGAAGGCCTACTTCTTAAGAAATCTTGTCAAAGATTCTGTACCTACATTGACAACAATGGTCCATTTTGATTGTTTGTGATATTAATTCCACAACGTGTGTTATTGGGTGAGCTACAAACGATTGGGATTACAACGGTCGAGATCTTGGAACCATGTGGTCTCTTAGTAACATGCTTTATTGTGAATTTAGTTGCAACAGTAGAATGGCCGCTCTGCTGCTCAATCATCTCAAGATCTACCTGTACATTATTTAAACAGGATCAGTTGCTCTTATCGGGTTACCGCAACACAATGCGTTACAAAGTACACAGAGAAGACATCAATGTTAAGACGTTATAAAACTGAAATGTCCTTTGGCCATTTTTCATAAATACAGGGCGACATGTAAACTGATTTTGTATGTATGTGAATCAGCATCCTTCTCCAAAGATATAGAAGGCACACGGATGGGAGCCCGTCAGGGGGAAACGGATAGGCAAGTGTTTCCCTCCTGCAGCAGGAAATGGGCGAAGCCTTGCCTGAAATTATGACTCCAGTCTTTTGTCATGAGAAGGAAGCCACTCCTGATAGCACAAGCTATAGGTTTCCTGTTGAGGGCCCACGGTTTTTACTTCACTCAGTGCGGGCAGGAAGGCTGAAGAATGCGCAGCCCAAAGTCAAACAACAGCTTGGGATCATGTCACAAATAGCTATCGCACTGCTTTTGTCATAATCGTACACCCATAGGGTGTTAAATGGAAGTTTTATACACAGATTATACAGTTCTATTAAACATTTACTGAAGAGCTCCCAGGGAAAACTAGTGGTTGGCAATCTGTGAGGCATCCAAAAAATATTAAAATAAAAAATAGTAATAGAACTACACCTCATGATTCCTCAAATATTCTTTAAGACTTTTTATTTTACTAATTTTATGAACTTTTTATTTTTAAATTTTTTGACAATTTTTGTTTGTTTGTTTTGTGTTAATGTGGTTAAATGTTGTCACTGTACATTATTTTTGTAATTATGGTAAGCTCAGGATGAGAAACTCATGAGAACCTCATCTCAGTCAGGCTTCGTACTTGACAAATGTATCAGTATGTCATGACTGTGACATTGTGGGGACGTGTGAATCCAAAGGTCTCAGTCAACATCGCACTTAATAATCATTATGTTCTTTTTCTTTTGTCATCTCAAATACTATCATGAAATGTAGAGAACGGAACGATCTTAATATGAATGGCATTTTTACTCCAGTGCAAAATGCCAACTCACGGGTGCATTTTTAGGTCTTCCACACAGAATTAGGCAAGGAGCTCCTTCCCTACAGTGCTTCAGCTTGTGTTTGCTGACACAGAGGCATCAAGTCCTGCTCCACTATGTGCTGAATAGTCTCTTTGAAAGTATAGTATGCAACCGGACCTAGAAAAAAAACAACAACTATTTACCTAATCTAAACGATTTTAATTACATAATCTATGTGTGAGGGCGGCCTGGTGGTCGACTGGTTAGGGCGTTGACCTCACAGTGCAGAGGTCGTGGGTTAGATCACCTGCCTTCCGGTGTGGAATTTGCCTGTCCTCCCCGTGCCTGCGTGGGTTTTCTCCAGGTACTCCAGTTTCCTCCCACATTCCAAAAACATGCATGGCAAACACTCAAAATTGTCCCTGGGTGGGAATGTGAGCGCGGATGGTTGTTGTTTGTCTCTAGGTGCCCTGCGATTGGCTGGCAACCAGTTCAGGGTGTCCCTCACCGTCTGCCCGAACACAGCTGGGATAGGCTCCAACACTCCCCGTGACCCTTTAAGGATAAGTTGATCAGAAGATGGATGGATGAATCTGTGTGTGTGTGTGTGTGTGTGTGTGTGTGTGCATGTCTGTGGTGTTTATACATGTGTATCTCTCTCTCTCTCTCTCTCACATATATATATATATATATATATATATACATACATATTCATACGAGGAATTAAACGTCCATCCATTGTCCAAGCTGCATATCCATGCGATTTAACTACTTAATGGCACCATTTTCTGGAGTTATTTTGCTATTTCGTACTTCTACTATTTTCTATGATGCTTGGAACAGATATTGTGTAAAATCTTGGAGTGAATGTAAAATTATCAAAATAGAAAGTATGTTCAATGACTTTTCCAAGAACTTTCTATGATCCTTGAGTGCAATTCCTCTCCTGTAAAATCCACCTGATGAACAAAACAAAACTGACCCGGCTTGACAGGCATCTTTCTGATATTGTTTTCATAGAAACAATTCTCAAAAATGTTCACTTACAGGTTAAGTTCTGCCCACATTTGAGCAATGTTGATTTGCAAGGCCCACCGTGAAGGTAACTTGAGCAGGGTATTTTGTTCTGATATGATACACCCAGGACGTACAACTAATACGGTATTTGAATTTGGTTTTGCAAATGTGCAAGAGACTTTCAATTTCTCCAACAAGTGTCAAGCAAGTAAAACTATCTTTCGCCTATGCTTGCATGTTTGTCCTTCTTCAAACCAGGGCCTCCGCTAAATTTAGCTGCACACGCATTTACTATTTTCATTCCGCACTTACTGTGGTCACTTTATCATTTTAGTTTGATTTCTTGTTCATGTTTTTAAATTTATTCAAGTTATTATTGTCATGCTTTTCAGCTCCTGAATGTCATTGTTGATTGTATTTGTGGCTTGTGTGTCTGTCTCTGTCTTGCTAGCTGCACCACAAATTGCCCCATTCGGTCAATAAAGAACTGTTGAATCTTAACTCACGTGAACATGGGTGATAACCCACCTCAAGAAGTCAATGAAACTGCATCTAAGTTCTTTTTTTTAATGCTCAGAAAACTAATAAAAAAAAACAAATTAACTATCTCCAAAAAATAGAATACTACTTCAGACGACACAAAGAAAGATGTTAGAGATGTTGCCCAACCAAAAAGTATAAACATGAAAAGTATGTACATGTACAGCACTCAATGCTTATTTGGGGCTCCTTTTGCCTCAATTACAAAAGCAATGTGACATAGATCAGCGCGCAGCACTGCTCAGGTGTTGTGAGGGCTCAGGTTACTCTGATAGTAGCCTTCAGCCTCTCTGTATTGCTGGGTCTGCCATATCGCATCTTCCTCTTATGAATACCCCATCAATTTTCTCTGGACTTAAGGTCGGGCGAGTTTGCTGCAAGGTCAAGAACAGGAATACCATGGTCCTTACACCAGATCCTGATAGCTTTGGCATTGTGCGCAGGCGCCAATTCGTGTCGTAAAATGAAATATGCATCTCCAGAAAGATGGTCAGTAGCAGGAAGCAGGAAGCGCTCTAAAATGTCCTGGTAGATGGCTGCGTTGACCTTGGACTTCAGGAAACACAAAGGACCAACACCCACAAAGGACCAAACCATGACTGACTCTGGAAATTTGACACTGGATCCCAAGTAGTGTATATTCTGTGACTCCCGTCGCTTCCTCCAGAATCTGGGACCCTGGTTGCCAAAGGAAATGCAAAATTGGCTTTCATCAGAGAACACGATCACTTAGCAGCAGTCCAGTCTATTTGTCTTTAGGAAGACGCTTCTGACGCGATTTGTTCTTCAAGAATGGCTTGACACAAGGAATACGACAGCGGAAACACATGTCTCCGCATACGATTTTCACAATATTCAAATTTTCAGAGATCGTGAATTGAAAAAGTCAGTTCCACCCAATTAAAAATACATCAAGTTTTGTTGTCTTCATTCAATGGAAGACTATACACACTGAAGTGTAAGCCAAATAGCATTGTTGCTAGCTGAAAGGTGAGAGGTCCATCTTTTAAAACAAGCCTTGTTTTTAAATGTATTTGAATAAATCCTCATTGAACCAAAATAGACCCTCGAATGTATTTTGGGTAATTGCCTCCTCTTGTATTTTGGTTGACATGAAAAAAAAATGTGGCTGAATTCAATCAATTAATTACATGCAGCAAATGAGCCAAACAGAATCTTATCAGAAACATTTTAATTGTCAAAATAAATACCCCATTACATGCATGGTCAAACACATTAAAGTACTATGTGAAGTCTAAAAATGTGTAAAAACCTATGGCACTCACAGCAGCTTTTATGGAGTCGGGATTCACACACATGGAAAAAAAAGCAAAATCAAGACACTTGTCACCTCTACCAAGCTAGAGCAGGTCAGTCAATCAGAGGTTCACATAGCAAAGCTACATCCATCCTACATTAAGGCTGGCATTTTCACCAGAGCTGAAAACTGAGGTAATTTTTTCAGGTTAGGGGGGCGGTGTCAGTTTGTGACGATCTTGGAGGGGACCTGAGCCCACTTTGGATGATTGTGTCAAAGTGGACTGTATACAGTACTTGGTTTGGTTAGAGTCACATCCAGGATGACACAAATCCCTGATGAGAAGCATTCGTCGATGTTTCAGCACACTTCATGAACAGACGGCGCACTTCCATGCAAGTTTTTCGGAACCTTTTCTCACCCCATTAAGCAGGGATAACAAATGTCTCTTTGGTGTGTTCAAATGGGAGAGAGTTGGACCAAAAATTATCCCCACTCTCCCTGAACTAAGTCACGGATTGAGAGTTGACTGGCGGTAGTGTCCTTGGAGACGAACGCTCTCGGAGCGCCTGTGTGAGCAGGGTGCAGCCATCTGACACAGCGCAGGCGGAGTTCCGTAGCCGTTCCCGGTAGTCGGCCATTTTAGAGCTGCTCTCAGGGTGCTGGGCAACATCCCTGAGTCCCTGGGTGAGGAGGACACAGGCTGAAACCACACTCATAGCGCCCCCTAAAACTGCAGTCTGCACACCTTTCCCTTCAGTGGAAATACTCGCAGCCCTCCCCAGGAACTGCGGCTCTGTGGCAAAGCCGACCAGCGCATTGACTGCTTGGACCAGCGCGGCACTGAAGAGGACACAACGATTCCTGGTTAGCTCGCTGGGCTGAGTTTTGACCTCTTTTACACAAGCCAGGAAGGCAGTGCCGCTTGTGCTCATGCTCTTGACGCTCAGTTTGAACTGCTCCTTTCCAAAGCGGTCCCTGGACCTTTCGCTGGCCAGTGACGAGATGTCCGTCAGAGTCTTGAGGTTGGTGGAGATGTTCTGGGAGAGTTCGAGGAGGAGCTGGGGAGTAAGATCCAGCAGGGGTGTGACTCGGAGGACGCTGCAGCTTTGGTCGACCTCGTGCCGACAACGGGTCACTTTGTAACGGTCCACAAGACCGGGCAAGCAAGGCTGTGAGCCGGTGGTCTCAACTGCTGCCAGATATGCAGCATGGGCAGAGCACTCAGTCAAAGAAACCACTAGATCAGCCATCTCCAAAAGGCGGTCCCCCACCTCTGTGAATCGGCCCATGTTGAGTTGGCTTTGTATGTCGTGGGTTAGAATAGAGAGCTCTTTGGTCCGTGCGATGACCGTGTCACGACACTGGTCAAAGGTGTCGGCCACTGCCACCCCCTCAGAAGTCATGACTGGCCTGGTCTCACTGGACAGCAGGAGGAGGTCGGCCACCAGCTGCATCTTGCCCTTACATGTGTCACAGATGGACGAAAGGCGCTTTCTCTGCTGAAGACTGCCACTAGGTGTGCTGGCGGATCCCTCACTAGCCGATTTGCCCGAGCCACCACTAGCCATAATAAGGAGGGGAGTTGGGGTGGGGGTGGTCAAACTGCTCTTTTTGACAGGGTTATTTATAGTTTTCTGCTGCTGCTGCCACTGCAAATTGCATTGCTCTGTTTAAGAAGTTTCCTTATCAAGCCAATGCTCACTGCAGTGTAAAATCACAAAGAAAAAAAAAACAACTGGCCAAAAGTCTTGAATTCTTTCACAATATCGCAAAATCAATCGCACATGATATGCCGATTCACTGAAGTTATACTGTTATTGTAAACACTGGTGAAAAGCAAAAATAAATTTACTGCATTACTGAAATGATAATTCCCGTTGTCCCCCAGTTATTTACTAATACAGGTGTATTATTGCTTATGCTGACCCATTAATATAAATGCCCTGAATTAAAGATGCAAGTAACACAACAGTCTCAGGCTAACAGAACAATTCACAGGTAGAATTTAAAATGAAATCACAAATTGCAGTGCCAACTAAATGTCTTCCGATAGGCAAAGTGCAGACTGAAAATGGTCCAATATGCAATTTACAGGGGAAAAAACCCCAAACAAACCCGCTTTAAATTAAATTGGGAAAACACTTCTGAGCCGTTTAGTAAGATGAAAGATTACACCGATTTATCTGAGACGATTGAAAAGAAACACACACTTTTGAGATAACTAACTGAAGTCTCTTTCGTTGAACTCAATAAGATATCATCTTATGTCCACTCGAATAAGGGCGGATCGAGAACAGCATCTTGCCCGACTGGTTCCCGGTAAGTTTGACGGGTCTGGCGTACTCATGCTGGTTACAGATGGGGCACCACCCGGGCAGCACTTCTGGTCAGCAAGAAGAGGTGGCTTTCCCTCCAGCGCCATCGTTTCATGAATCCCGCTGGGGGAGGAAGAAAAAAAAAGGCAATCCACTCGTTTAAAGTCCATCCACGCCGACCCCACGATCCAGTTTCAACCTCGTCTTCTTCAAACACAAGCCCGGGTGACACGCCAGCGGTCGCTTCGACTCCATATGCATCGTCCGTATGTCCACCTCTTCCTCGGCGTTCTAACCCGGGACCAGAGCGTGTGAAACCCCGCATAGACTCTGTGACCACTCGCTTTTTATATCCATACCGCTCGGTGATCGTCCCACATGTAATCCACTTGTGAGAACAAGCGGCTGTGTCCCCAAAAATTAAAAATGAATTTGGAAGAAGTGGCCGTTATTCCCAGAGATTCAAAGTGGCGTTGCGCGCTCCCGCTGCAGTACTATGAGGAAGCGGGGAGGGTGTGGTCGCGCTGAGCGGCCGCTGAAGTGAGCCAACTTGTAGCAACACACTGATACAAGAAGCCATTCGCGTACGACGAACCACCCTCCATTTTGGGGAAGTCGACAGCCCCAGTTTAACGGACTTTAAGCGGGTGATCGGAGGACCACGGTCGGTGAAATTTTGCGACGGCTTTGCAAATGCTGTGAAACTCCTCGTAGTTCTGCCATGAGACATCCCCGAGTCAAGTGTACCACCAACCAAGCGAGCCAACACATACCGGAAGTTTCAAAAATAAAAGTATTTAACGTTCTCGTGTGTGGAAATCTTGATGACATTTCATTAAACGACTCTCACACTTATATAATTTAGCACAAATGAAATTTACGAGTGCAGCTATTTGATTCCAAACGTTTTCCGTTATTATGGTCCACCTTCATGTACATTTAACAAATACATTAATCTAAAAGCCGATTTTGTAGAAGTCCTTTCTGTCAAATTTGAACATTTGTAAACAAAAGACAACTGTCAGAAGTTTAGTTTAGACTCCAAACCTGAGAGTTGTAACATGTAACTGTTAACAGTGTGAGCAGATCCGTTGCTTGTGTGGTAGCTCACACTTTTGTGTGTCTTCTTCAGCTCTCCGGCTCCGGGGCACACAATCTGCCATTCAGTCTTGGCATGACTGTCATGGCAGCAATGGCTGAGCCCCATGAAATCTGCCTGGCAACAATGTTGCATTTGTAAGTTAGAAAATGTCTTTTTTTTTCATTTCTGATTTATAATTACTTACAGTATGTGCTCTGTGTGCTTTATATCATTGATGTTGGACAGTGTATTTGAATGTTAATGAATGTATGTAAAAGTTGTTTTCTTGTATGAAGCCTGCCGTGTTGATTTATTTCATTTTTTAAAAATCTATGTGTAGGATCATTATTCTCCTTATGAAATGTGGGCTGGCTATTCAAAAATGATTACCATTTGTAGAAATTGGAGCTATTGCTTTACTCCATACAGTAGTGTACTGCTCAAGCATTATTGACACCATCTTGGTTGCACAATGTCACTACTTAACATTATGTGGTTGTCACTACCGCTTTCTCAAAACACCTGCAACGGGTCAGAAATGCCCAGTTACGGACTGGTGGATCCAGAGATTTCTATGGGTCCACTTCTTCGGACTTTTTTTTTTTTTTAACATGTTCGCAATCTCGCATATTATTTAATGGTCCCACACCAGTCTTTGTATTGCCAATTATTTTGTTGTTTTCTCAATTTGGATACATGTGAGTCATTGAGTTAATGTTTGACCTGCTGTCAGTGAGCTAAAACATGAAGTCAAGGTAACTGACCTGTGTAATGGGTTTTAACATTAGGGGACGGTGCATTTCAGAAGTGCACCCCCCGCCCCAGCCCCAATTGATGAATGCGCTTCGATGGGGAAAAACTTAGATCAGCAGTCCTCAACCCTTTCCCACCCACACTCAATTAAGAATGTATTTTGACGGTGAAAAAGGTTTGCTCAACACCCATCAAACCCATGAACTCTGCAATGTGAGGTGGATGTGTTGACCAGTTGCAGAGTGTCACTGCTTTGGTTGATCCAGTTGTTAATTTGTTGTAGACCAGTGGTTCTTAACCTTGTTAGATGTACCAAACCCAACCTGTTAATATGCACATCCACCGAACTCTTCATTCGTGAAAAATAAATATACGTACAGTCAAACCTCGGGTTTCGAACATCTCGGTTCTCGTCCAATTCGGTTTTCGACCAAAAAATTTGAGTTTTTTATGTCGAGCAAGTTTCGGTTCTCGAACAAACTGAGTGCACTTGAATGCACCATTTGACTCCTCTCGCCTTCCTTACACGAGGAAGTGACGCTTCCTCGTGTTGCTTTCCATTCTGAGCAGACGGGTTCAATAAACATTTTTATTTTAAAAAGAGCGTGGTTTCGGTTTTCAAACAATTTCGGTTTTCGAACAGCCTTCTGGAACGGATTATGGGCGAAAACCGAGGTTTGACTGTATATATATTTTACAAATTCAAGATATTAAAAAAAATGCAATTATTAAAAACAGAAAAAAGTAAATACAATTTCAAGGGATAAGTATACTTTTTTTTCTTTTTAATTGAATGACGTACTATCACAGCAGTCACACGTTGACTACGAAGCGAACTAAATTTCCCGCAGCACTAATTGGTCAAGCAATGTGATGTGATCATCTGCAGCCAGTGATGGCTAAGTGGGCGTGTCATAACTAATTGACATGTTGAGTTGGCTGTGTCTTATCCTCCAGGACAGAGGCTCCGTCAAACCCCTGAGACCGATACACCGAACCCCTGGGTTAAGAACCACTGTTGTAGACAGTAACACAATATGTTAATTGAACTGCTATCATTTGGCGACATTGATATAATAATATGTCATCTACATAACCATGATACGTGCTCGAGCCTATCCCAGCTGTCTTTGGGCAGTGGGCGGGGTACACCCTGAACTGGTTGCCAGCCAATAACATTGCATAGACAAACAACCATTCACACTCACAGTCACACCTAAGGACAATTTAGAGCACTGGTGTTAAACTCAAGGGCCAGGGGACAAATCTAGCCCACCACCTCATTTCATGTGGCCTGTGAAAGAAAATCAACTACCATGATGCTTGCTGAAATATGTACCAAATTTGTTTTATGTAATATAAAATAACTTAACGATTTTGTAAGCGGGGCGGCCCGGTAGTCCAGTGGTTAGCACGTCGGCTTCACAGTGCAGAGGTACTGGGTTCGATCCCAGTTCCGGCCTCCCTGTGTGGAGTTTGCATGTTCTCCCCGGGCTTGCGTGGGTTTTCTCCGGGTGCTCCGGTTTCCTCCCACATTCCAAAAACATGCATGGCAGGCTGATTGGACACTCTAAATTGTCCCTAGGTGTGAGTGTGAGTGTGGGCGTGGATGGTTGTTCGTCTCTGTGTGCCCTGCGATTGGCTGGCAACCAATTCAGGGTGTCCCCCGCCTACTGCCCGAAGACTGCTGGGATAGGCTCCAGCACCCCCCGCGACCCTAGTGAGGATCAAGCGGTTCGGAAAATGGATGGATGGATGGATTTTGTAAGCATTTTCTTATGTTATAACAGAAGTTTTTAAACAAAAGGTTGAACAAACTACTATTGCTGACGTTTGATTTTAAAACTAGTTATACATAAATTCCGCACTGTATGTGTAATATTACAAAGGCCTGATTAAACATGTACACGGTTTCACAATGATAATGGCCCTCCGAGGGAAACTGTAACAACATTGCGGCCTGTGACAAAATTGAGTTTGACACCCCTGATTTAGAGTAAACAATTGACTTGCAGTGGATGTTTTGGGAATGTGTGAGGAAACCGGAGTACATGGAGAAAACCCACGCACACACGGGGAGAACATGCAAACTCCACACAGAAAGGCCGGAGCCCAGATTTACACCCTGGACCCCTGCACTGTGAGGGGCACATGCTAACCAGTCGACCACCGGGCCACCCAAAGTGCCTCTGATCAACCTAAAATAGATTTCAGTTGTTTAAGAATACTTGTTATTACTTTTTTTGTTGTTGTTTTCTAGGGAAACTTTTTAACACTGTTTACTATTTGGAACAGTATAATTCCCTCCATCTTGTCTACCTTTTGGAGTTGTGGCCAAAATGTTCAGCCTTGTTGTCATCGCTCAATATTACATTTTCCCATATTTGTTTGGGATATTTATTTATTTATCTTTGTATATATGTCACATTACTTGGTAACACAAATGTTATGGAATAATGTGGTGTGAGTTAGTCCTTATTGTCAGAAGACCACCTACTGGCCAAGAAGGAGATATGGGACTCCAGCACAGGATAAAAGCTTGCTGATTTCTTCTTCTTCTTCTTCTTCTTAACTAAAAACTTCACAGCTGTGCACTGCATGTGCATCGGTGTGTGTGTAATGGGAATTTAGACAAAAAGTAGGAAAACTAAGAAGACATGAATCTAAAAATTATAACTTTGGGTTATGTTAGAAGTATTATTTGTACAGTTTATTTTCTCAACAAAACCAAATTGTTGTGATGTATTTAAGTGATTATTTTGACACGTAAAAAAGGCTATGATGCATAGTTTGTTTTGTATACATTGTTGCAGATTGTGTCAGTCTTTACACATTACCATGACCTGTATGAATGAGATAGGAAACAGCCAAAAAGAAAACAGAACAAAACGTTTGGTATTTATTCATTTTATTTATTGCTATTATGACTGTAAGTTAGAACGGACTAGTATGCGCTTTGGCTATACAGTATAGGCACCCCCGAATTGAGGACAAAGTTGGCTTTTGAAAATGTTTGAAAAATTAATAATTTTTCAAAAATGCTTCCTGAGACTTTCAAAAAACGGAAAATAAACCATTATGCAGCTCAACCAGCAACGTAACACATTTTTTTTTAGATGTTTTACTCTGTGTGTGGCGCAAACCTGTTCGTAACAGGCACTTTATAAACCATACTTAAAAATATTCCTAAATAATTTAAAATTGTATAAAGATAATCTCATTTGATTTAAATGTGTGTGCATGTCTGGAGAGATCTGCAGTACGTACTGCATGGGGAGTACAGCACAGGTACTGTATTTGTATAACCACGACAGCAAGTTTATTTTATTTTGAAAATCCCTCAACCAATGTTTGGTTTCCTGTTAATGGTTTTTTTCACTGTTTCGACCCGCCCGGCCGTCTTGTGACCGGCAAAGGAGCCAGCCAATCAGATGGGACCATCTGTAAACATGGCGTCTGACTTTCGGTGGAAATGTTTAGCGCTCCTCTTTTGTACTTGTTTGCTTTGTTATTTAGCCACTTGCAACAAAGATAAGGCCAAGAAAAAGAAAGACATAAGAGACTACAATGATGCAGATATGGCTCGTCTTCTTGAACAGTGGGAGGTACAGTACCTTGCTGCTTTTCATTCAGTCGATCTGGTTAACCTGGCCGTTAGCTAGCTAACATGTGTCCAAGTATCCAAATATCAATTTCTTCAGAATTTCGACACGATTACGTCGTCCACACATTTGTGTGTGACTTTCCTGCGGCTGGATGTCTGTCACAGGATTGCGTTGTCATTTACAAGTACTGTATTGGTGGGGTTGTGTTTCCCAAGTTTATTTTAAGTGGCTTTGTATTTTAACCTCCTGTCCCACTGAACGGTGAACAATTGCCAATGTTTTTTTTTTAAACCCTGGAGAATCCACGGGGTCAAATTTGGCCCTTATAAATTCTGCTACTCAAATGCTACCCTTAAATCCCAAAGGGTCAGATTTGGCCCTAATCCTAAATTAGGATGAAAACATATTTGAGAAAACATATACAGTATGTTGGTGCTCAGTGAACATATAGCAGTCATTTAATGTATAATTCATCATTTTCCAAAGAACAAAAGGGTTCTTGGGAAAATTGACAGTGTTTTTTTTCAAGGCAGCAAATGGTGCGTTCACGCCAGAGTTCGTTTGATGTCGCAAATGTTCGCAGTTTTGCCAATAGTTTTAGTATATATATATATATATATATTTTGTCACCGGGAAATTTTTGACATGCCTAAAATTCGCTTGCGATATGAAATGTACAGGTGATCATCCGTCAAATGTCTAGCGACATGAATATTTGTGGGACCTAAGCTTTCTGTACGGCCACGTGCATTCAAGGCTTCCTCGGCGAATACCCAAAAGTTTTGAATTTGATTTGACACATTTACAGGTCTGTAGAAGTGTTGACATTTGAAACGATTGTCTGGAAAAATAATAATGTTTCCCAGACACTTCGTGCTTTCTTTCTTGCCTTCTTTCTTTCTATCTTGCTTTTTTGGTTTCTTTTTTGTTTCTTTGTTTGTTTTCCCCTTCTTTTTTTGTTTCTTTGTTTGTTTTCCTTCTTTTGTTTTTTTGACAAACAATGTGGACATTTAATAACATATATAGATATCCATGTTTTTTATTTATTTGCGCCTGCGTGTGATGTTTCTCTGTACAGCAATGCCAGCCTGAGAATTGACATCATCTGGCACATATAAATATTCAGAATATATATGTAGAAATAAAAATGGATTTCATCATCATCGCTGTGGTTGTGATATAGCAATGTCAAACTAGAAATCCAATTATCTGGAGTTCTGAATCACATTTACATTCCTTTAGAAAGTTGTAGGAGTCTTCATTTTCAATCCCTCAAACATTGCAAGCCAGAGGAAATAGTTTTTCTCAAAGGCTCTGTTTTGACATACACATCTATTTACTGAAATAGTTTTTTTTACAGAAAAGCCTGGAAAAAGTATAAAATCTTGAAATCTCAACTGTGTAGGTATTAGTTGAATGTAAATTTAATGTTAGCACTAACAGAGTCACCGCCAACCGTCATACCCGTGTACAAATGAGTGAACTGCAGTATGACAACGCTTTCCAGTTGTTTTTGTGTGCGACACTTCTCCTCTCATGTACCTAGAAAGATGACGACATTGAGGAAGGTGATCTTCCAGAGCACAGACGAGCTCCTCCTCCCATCGACTTCTCCAAGATTGACCAGTCCAAGCCCGAAGACTTGCTGAAGATGTCGAAAAAGGGTCGCACCCTGATGGTCTTTGCTACAGTGTCAGGGGAACCCACTGAGAAGGAGACGGAGGAGATCACGGGCCTGTGGCAGGGCAGCCTCTTCAATGCAAACTATGACATTCAAAGGTATCAAAACCAGCATGTTTAACTTCCTCCCTCCAATTTGGAGCACTGCAATGGTGTTCATAAGGTTTCCGTTTTCTTTCCCTCCTTTACTGGAAGGCTTCAACTTTTATTTTTTGCTTTTTGAAAATATGACACCACACCTTATTCTCCGTTTCCCCGTGCAGATTTGTGGTGGGCTCCAACCGGGTGATCTTCATGTTGCGAGATGGCAGCGTAGCGTGGGAAGTCAAAGATTTCCTGCTGACCCAGGAGCGCTGCTTGGACGTCACTGTGGAAGGGCAAGTGTTCCCCGGGAAAGCTGCCAAGGAGCGCGATGGCAAGCACAAGCAGGGGAATGAAGTGAACACCAAGAAGAAGAGCAAAAAGAAGACGGAGGGCTCGCAGGTAGATTTGGAAGGGAACAGAGCCCACCTTGCGAATCGGGAGCTATGATGGAGTGGCAGAGTTGCCTTTTGATCTGTCCAGAGGCTGCAGGACCACATGAGCAGTTTGCAGTCGAACGTCATTTCTCTTTGATTTAATAAATAATTTCTGGGTTGATTCCTTTGGCTGCTGAGCACTCCCATTAGTGTTTTGTTCATCAAGATAATACTGTGTGGCATATACGCTCTTCGTGTGATTGGATCCCAACGGTACTCACGAAAAGCACAGTCTTGTGATTCGTGCGTTAGGTTTTCATCAACATACATGCATGTCGTAAATGTGATCGACAACACAAGGACTTTGTTCATGTCCAGATGCACTTCAAGCTGTTAAAAAGAAGAAAAAAAACAGCTTGTACATTTCTCCCTGATTTTCACTCAATATGAAAATAAATGTGTTTTTATAGAACAGTTCTGTATTTTTTTCTCCATTGCATACACTGACTAAATGTGTTTTTTTTAATTGTTTCTTTCTTCCTCCATTTGCCTCTATTTTTTGGTCCACGCGGTCACTTGTTGATGCTTTCTGGAATTCCCTCCCTTGCGATATTTCACCTGCAATGGTGAGGCCGTTATCTTCTCAGCAAAGAATGCCTCCCAAAAAGGAATTGGTGAGAGCCTCGAAGGTGAAGTAAAGGTAGAGGATCAAATAGGATGGAAGATTTTTAACCACTTCTTCCATTGATAATTACAAGGGCCATTCAATGAATAAGGTGAAGCTTTCGGTATTGGACTTCTAATACAGATTTTAAAATGTGTGTAATTTTATCTATCTATCTATCTATCTATCTATATGTATATGAGTGTGTGTGTGTGTGTGTATGTATCATTAACCAGCCGATGAATCGGGTATCAGTTATTCTGCCAAACATCGGAAACGTTATCTGGCCCGATTTCGGACTTAATATAAAATTAAGAGAGTTTTGTGGAAAATACCCTCTACAGGCGGTAACTTTTGTGAATAGTTATGCAACATTGCATTGCAATTGTGACAGGTCATAAAGACTGAGCCAATTGTGTGCCAATATGACGTGAGCATCTGGCTCTTCTCTCCCACCGGGAATCCACAACCTTGAGACGAAAAACAGGCCGCTGGGGAAACGACAGCTGCCATCAGAAGGACAGACAGTTTGCTCTCAGGACAGAGGAGACGCAGCAGGAGTGCATGAGCGTGTTTAAAATGTTTTTAAGGATTAATTTATTTTCTTTATTGCGCGGGAGCTAATCCCATCTAAACTGAGTATGATTTTGGGCAGGCTACACAATACAGTAGCAAATTGGGTGTGTAAAATTTAATTTGGTTTGAAAATTAATAGCGCAATGGTTGATATACGTATATTCGTGCCGACTTTCTCTGACTGCTTGATTCGTTTTTTCAAGGTACTCAAAATATGCAGTTTATAGCAGTAATAAACAGTAATGAATAATGCGCATTCAAACGAATGTATTTGATTTTAAACTGTCCTCTAGTACCACCTTGTGGACAAAATGAATACAATCCACAGTATCCATCCATCCATCCATTTTCCGAACCGCTTTCTCCTCACTAGGGTCGCGGGGGGGTGCTGGAACCTATCCCAGCTGTCTTCGGGCAGTAGGCAGGGGACACCCTGAATTGGTTGCCAGCCAATCATAGGGCACACAGAGACGAACAACCATCCACGCTCACACTCATACCTAGGGACAATTTAGAGTGCACAATCAGCCTGCCATGCATGTTTTTGGAACGTGGGAGGAAACCGGAGCACCCGGAGAAAACCCACGCAGGCCCGGGGAGAACATGCAAACTCCACACAGGGAGGCCGGAGCTGGATTTGAACCCGGTACCTCAGCACTGTGAAGCCGACGTGCTAACCACTGGACTACCGGGCCGCCCCTCCACAGTATCCGTCAAGGTTTATTTTAATTTCATACCCCGCCCGAATTGAATTATTTTACATATCGCTACCTTCTTAAAATAAGCACCCAAATCACATTTTGGATTGAAAAGGGCTTAAATGTCTCCTCATGATGGTTTCAGTACTTGGTTCAGGTTTTTTTTTGTTTTTTTGTCGAAAAAAATACCCTAGAGGAGTGATTCCCTGAGTTGCTTGTGGAGATTGGAAACCTAATATTTGGTCATAAATTTGCACATAATTTTTTAAACGCATGAAAATTATTCTATTATCGTCCCAACAACACACACACTCTGCGCTTTTCAAGCAGGAGCCACCTGTCTCTTGGCAACATCCTCGCTGAGGACCCGGTCGTCATGAACCCTCAGCAAAAAGTAGTTGATGAAAGTAAAGGTTTTTTAAAAAAAATATTAAATTGGAGACGGTGTACTTTGAAATGAATACAACTTTATTGTCAAATGTACTTTACTTGTTAAATACGATATATTTTTTAAAATAATCTTCACAGAAGGATGCTTGGCCTGTACTGAAAAGTATGCAGAAAGATACATATAATATAGTTTTAAAACTTAATTTGTTCTAATTTAGTATGAAAAAATTACTTTTTATATCCTAGGGTATACTTATAAAATATACATCATATAGTATTTTGACCCAAGCATTTTACAGACAAGAAAATCTGTAAATGGAAAACCTCCTGAGAATTATGAACACTAAATTGCAATTCCAGCGCTGTCCTGTCACTTTTTGCAGTCTGCCCCAGTTTTGAAATGCTTCAATTGTTTCTTTGTTCTTGCCACTGTGAACAACCAGAAACCACATGTATTGTCAGCATGATTTATTTCTGTACAAAAGTCTCAACAGACAAACATTGACTTTTTTATTTTTTCAGTTTACAAGCTCAAATCACGTGTATGACACATCCATTTTCTTGACAGTGAACAATTCCGATGCAGGAGGTTGAAAGGCGGCTCGGTTATCTCTACACATGACGTACCCACAGGACAGTTAACAAGCATACAGCTCAGATGACGTGACGTCCCTTGCAGATTTAGATTGGTGGAGTCTGTACAATAAATAAGTATAAAATATCTGTCATATCTGTGGATTTCTAAAAACACATAAAACATACAAAACATAGAATAACTCCTACACCCACCGAAAAAAGACCAGCTATTTCGGCAAAGGGAGGGGTCCATATTTGAACAGATGTTTCGGTTGGACTTTTAAACAGGAAAACGACCTCATAAAAACTCACAACTCATTTGGCATTTAGTGGATCATTGTGTTCTGGGCCTCTTGCTGGTTCAACAATAAAGTACGGACAGATGTCTCACAAACACGAGGTACAAGAACAACTACACAATCCGTTGTTGGATGCTAACGAGGAATATCCCCCCCCCCCCCCTCCTCACAATAATTTCCTTTAACATAGAGATTTAGCACCCTGTTCCACAGTACCTTTAACATTACTTTCGTGGAGGGATGCAGATGACATACGCTTGACAGGCTCCCTTGAAGATTTATTTTGTCACGTCAGTTGTGCGCTCCAATCACCCGATGCAGAAAATGTCACGAATCTGTATTCTCTTCTCAACGATTATGACCATTTTCTTTCTTGTAATAATTACGTGTGAATTTTTAGAATATACTTTAAAAAAATACTTATATTTGTTGGTAGTGTTGCAATGACAAAGTTCAGGTGCTCAAGTGTAATCAAATGTTACAAAAAACCAAAACATTTAAAAAAAAAGAATATATTGGTTCCCAGGTTAAAGAGGTGTCTGTCTGACATGGTAATCCAGCGAAGAGCTGCAAACAAGAAACGCCAGCGACCAAGACGCAAACCCAGCAGATAAGTGCTTTTTAAATGAAAAGTACATACAGTAATCTACTGCAGAAATATTTTGTCTTTCTCCGTAAGCAATAGTCATCTTGACAAAAATAAACGCGGATGGTTTCGTTCCAGCTGTCAATTGAACTCTGCGGTTTTCCACCCGAACTGCGTGGCCACTGTCATCTGACCGGCTTCTTAAGCTTTCTCCCTTTTACTTTTCGCAGAGCCAAACGGCTTTCAACTTGGACCTGCACGCCTCCTCTAACCCTGACTGTCCTCGGGTACACGTTTGCCGAAATGCAGGACGAACATGATGGGATATGAGGTGATTCATCAGCTCATGTTTACACCAAACTACCCTATGTTACAGCCCAGGCGTTTTAACAGCAGGACTCAATGCAAGGCTTATGATATAATGACGAATGTGCTCACGATAGAACATATAGAAGTGTAGCATCACCGACCTGCCCATTCATGTATGAAGAGTGCACCATGATTCCGCAGGAGCAGAAGTAAAGCGGGATTATGTTGAGTTTAAAGCGGTGGTCGAGTCATCGTGGATGATGCTTCTCCCTCTCAACATACCCACACACACACAATTCCTCTTCAAAAATACATCAACTTGGACCTGGACCGACGAAGTCTGCAGTCAATGCATATTGTAATATGTGAGTATGTGTGTGTGCTTTTTTTGTTTTTGTTTTTGTCATTATATTGCAGCCACATAGCCGATTTGTTGTCGTCTTTCTGCCTGTCACTCATAGCTTCATCTTGTGGACCACGGGGATCGGCAGGACTTGGTGGATCTTGGCTCTGTCCGAGTCCACTTCCAGTCGAATCCAGTCAGGGTGGAACGAGCCCTTGAAGCCCACAAATGCCAATTTATCTGCAGGAAGAAATCATTGAAGAGGGTTTGAGAAGTGAGGATGGTTGCCTTCTCGTTGCAAGCTCCTTCTGGATTTGAATTTGTGTCGAGGGCCGTGATGACAGTGAATTTTGTTCAACCACCACCACCACATATTACATACACAGTGAACAACAAATTGATGGATAACTTGTTTTGAAATCAGAAGTCAGGAATAATGGCTTGTTCAAACATTGTTATTATGGATTACATATGACAATTTGACATGTTGGTTCAGATTTGAGCAAGCATCATGGAAGTTGATATGCTTGATTTGCTTTCGCGGGCCACATAAAATGATGTGGTGGGCCATATCTGGCCCTCGGGCCTCGGCTTTGACACCATGCCTTAGAGTTTTTCCATGCCTCTGTATGGTTCCAGACTAACTTTGTTTTTGTTTTGTTTTTTTAAAATCCGGAACACAGTGGCCCTTAACCTGAAATTTTAGGAGTGCAAGTAGACGATTCAGGGCCACAAATTGTCAAGTGTGTGTTAAGTGTGGAGCAGAGGATTGTCAGCAACAAATATATTCAAGAATAGTAATTGTGAAAAAAAATCTAGTACTCTTGATTCAAATTTGAGGGGAAAAATGCAGCACAGTCTGGAGCCCTGGTCTGTCTGGATGCACTTGGAGTTTTTTTTTTTTTTTTTTTTTTTAAATGTGTGGGGAGTGCCTTGGGAGATCATGTTCTGAATTGGCGCAGTGTAAATAAAATATACCTGGCTTGAATTGCGATGTCTATTCATTGCCTGGGACATAAGTAGGTATGGACAGTTGCTATGCTTTCCTTACATTTAATTAGAAAAACGAATGCATGTATGCCGTTGCTCATGTTTGTTTGTTTTTTTTTATGTCAAAAGTGAAACAGCGCCATCGAACTGTACAGTAGTAGACTGCTATTCTGGTGAACATGAAGGTCACACTAACTGAGGGAAATCATATTTTGTGGTGAGAAATTACCTTTCAGTGGCTTGCCTGAATCTGCTCCAAGTCGCTCCAGTGCTTTGGTCCAAGGACCTCTCGTGACCAGACGGCCTTTTGATGTCAGGAGAACAACAGAACTGGAGAAATAATAATACTTTTTAAAAAATTCTCTCAAATTTACCACGTTCCCCAAAGTTTTCGAAGGAAAGTATTCATTTCACGTCAAACATTTTTCACAAATCCAGCCATCCATTTTCTGATCCGGTTTCTCCTCACAAGGATCGCGGGGCGTGCTGGAGCCTATCCCAGCTGTCTTCGGGCAGTAGGCGGGGGACACCCCAAATTGGTTGCCAGCCAATCACAGGGCACACAGAGACGAACAACCAACCTTTGAGTGTTCAATCAGCCTGCCATGCATGTTTTTGGAATGTGGGAGGAAACCGGAGCACCCGGAGAAAACCCACGGCCCGGGGAGAACATGCAAATTCTACACAGAGAGGATGGAGCTGGGATCAAACCCACGACCGCGGCACTGAGAGGTGCTAACCAGTTGCCATTTTTTTTTCACAAATCAAATGTTATTCAGTTTTCTGTGTTGCTGTTGCTGTTGCTGGGTTCTTTCCAAAACCCGATCTTACCCATCTTTCAGTCCACTGATGTAGTTGTTTATCTGCGCGGGGACACCTTGAAGGATTGAGTTCCGGAAGCCTTTGCTGTCCACCACCTTCCCATCATGCCCATCGATGACGGTTAGCTGCACGCCATCTTCAGGTTGGTACAATTTTCTGCCATTCACCTGTCATTGGCAAGTCAGTCACATAACTGTTTCAAGTGCTGCGGCACACGTCTAGCAAATATTTGTGAATAAATTATGATAATACAGAAGGTCGTTGAGAAAGGGAACAAGGAAAAAGTCTTAGCAGGTGGAAATTGAGGACTACATGAGGCGAATTTGACCTGCGTCAATGCTTACCCGCGTGTATGAAGGTTCCATACGACTTCTACCCCGTGAAGTCATTGAAGTTATAGTAGAGCAGTCAAGCTACTAAGCCGTGAATAATAATAATAATAATACATTTTATTTATAAGCGCCTTTCAAGACACCCAAGGACACTTTACAATCAGGAACAAAAACAATAAAATAATACCTCAGTTATTGTAGGTCTGGTTGGATTTTCCCCCCCACTACGGCTACTGAACAGTTGAAGACACCAAAATACTGAAACCTGTTTTATGGGGTTCCTTGGTAGACTTTGAATCTAAAAAAATCTATTTCAAGTGAGCCAATTTTTAGGGAGGTGTGGGCAAAAGGCCTTCAGTGTGATGATCTGACAGAGTTGCCTTTTGAGCGAGGCACCTGAAACTCCCTGAATGCTTGGTACACTTTTCATAAAGATTCATGCAAAATTGACATCACTTGGATTAATCACTAACACTGAGGCCCAATTTTGGAAAGGCCCAGACTATGAGGTGTACAAAAGCCACCCCTTTTGTTGTCAAAGTCATTAAATGGACGGATCTTATTTATGGGACATTTCCTGTTCTGGTCATATTTACACGTCATGATTCTGTTTTTGTCTTTGTACAGCACAGCCACATTGGGGTTTTAAAGATGCAATATTTGTTGTAATGCTTCATTGAAGAATGTCTGCGGGGTTGAAATGAGGATTTTTATTTAATTCTACCACTTTTTATCTGTCCATTCATTCATTCATCCATCCATCCATCTATCTATCTACGAGTCATCCAGTGCTATGAAAAAGTACTCGCCCCCTTCCTGATTTCTGTGTTTTTAGCATATTTATCACACACACAATTCATCCATCCATCCATTTTCCGAACCGCTTGATCCTCACTAGGGTCGCGGGGGGTGCTGGAGCCTATCCCAGCAGTCTTCGGGCAGTAGGCGGGGGACACCGTGAATTGGTTGCCAGCCAATCGCAGGGCACACAGAGACGAACAACCATCCACGCTCACACTCATACCTAGGGACAATTTAGAGTGCCCAATCAGCCTGCCATGCATGTTTTTGGAATGTGGGAGGAAACCGGAGCACCCGGAGAAAACCCACGCAAGCCCGGGGAGAACATGCAAACTCCACACAGGGAGGCCGGAGCTGGGATCGAACCCGGTACCTCTGCACTGTGAAGCCGACGTGCTAACCACTGGACTACCGGGCCGCACACACAATTCAGTTTAACCAATTTTAATATCACGCAGAGACAACCCAAGGAAATACAAAATGCAGTTTCTAAATGATAATTTCCGATACCAAAGGGGGTAAAAATTCAAACCTATCTGACTCTATGTGAAAACGTAATTGCCCCCCTTTAAATCACAAATTGACTATGACTAATGACAGTTTTGGGAAAGAGTTCAATTTTACAGGTCATACCCAAACCTGACTACCACCACTATTGTTGAATTAAGAAATCACATAAATACAGACAAAGTGAGGGAGGCTACAAGAGCTCAAGAAACAAATGCATCATGCCACGATCCAAAGAAATTCAAGAAGAAATTCGAAAAAAAAAAAGGTATTGAAATCTATGAGTCTGGAAAATGTTAAAACACCATTTCTAAGACTGTGGCTTCAGCGAACCACTGTCAGAGCCATTTTCCACAAATGGAGTAAACTGGGAAAAGTGGCAAACATTCCCAGAAGTGGTCGACCAGCTAAAATTGCTCCAAGAGTAAGACGACAATGCATCCTGGAGGTCACAAAAGAACCTAGAACAACATCTAAAGAACTACAGACCTCGGTGTCTTCAGTTCAGTTCAATTAATTATCCGTCATTGCTAATGTTTATCTTTTGCTTACGGGTCAATTAGCCAGTTACGCATTCTAGTGGTCTAGAGTGTAAGCAGGTGAACTAAAACGCCGTGCACAGCTGAATAGGCATGACAATTGCAATGAATGCACATCTTAAGTTGGGACAGTGAGGACACTCTCCAACACCAAGGACTGGCTGAAAAAAATGATGATTACCTCAGAAAAGGCAAAGTCCTCCTTGATGTGGAAGAACCGAGTGTTATAGGACTCCAGTTTGACTTCCAGTAAGTGCTCTGGTGAATGCTGAAACAAACAAAAGAAAATATTCTGAAACAATTTAGACATTTGGGAGAGATCCAGTCGCCACAATGAGACAGCAAATAGTGAGAGTGGATATCAGTATTTCTTTGAAAACTCACCAGTTCAATCAAGATCAAATAACTAAGATCATACATTAACATTATGTTCTGTTTTTATGTTCTGTAATTTGAGTCTTTACTTTGTTTGAAACAAACAAGAGCACTCGTTTAGTTACAGTCAGACTGTGTCTCGATGACAAACTCAGTCCAGGTTAATGATAAACTTGACTTTGCCGAAGCCCAGTGAGCAAAGCAAACATGTTCATGATCAGACTTTCCAAAATATATCACACCTTGAACATTTCAATACTTTTTGAGCTTGAATTAGATTCTTTCCATCTCTCACCAGTCTGTTATTTGGGATCTTTCTGGGCATCGGTACGTCTACAACAGGCAGCTCAGCGTGTCTTGGGTAGGCCCGAGCCATGCAATTGCTGGGTGGACTGCCTTTAGGGATGACAGCTGTTATCTTTATCCTCTCACATCCTTTAAGGGAGCAGAAGGCAAATTGCTCCCTGTCATTATGAGCCTGAATCTTCAAGAAGAGCAGCCTGCACACACACACACACACACACACACACACACACACACACACACACACACACACACAGTTTGACCATTTCATCACACAGGACCACCATTGGTTTGTTTTGAGGTATTGATATGTGATTGAAAACAATGGCCAGTCTATAACTGTGGCTATTTTCTGGCATAAAAATGCTACTCCATATACACATATGCAGAATTTAATGCATTCATCAATGAATGTATACAAATAACTTGGGCTGAAGAGTTACACTGATTTTTCCATGATGTAAAAATAAAACAAATCTAATTTTTCATTTAGTGGCTTCCATGGCTAGTTGATGCGCACTGTTAACATTGACGACATGGTGCAGAAAAGGGAGGAGCTAATTTACTCGGTGGACATCGTTTTGTCAACCATTTGGAAATGGTTGAGGTTTGATTCTTTTTATGAATTTATTGATGTTCAGGTGTCGAACATTTGAAATGTTGAAATGGGATTGTGTGTTTCCATCAAATTTTGAATATTGTCATTTGTTTTGTCTTCTTAATGAAAGGGAGGGGGGGAGTCGATGAAAATCGGAAATGGTAAATGAACTGCACTTACGTAGCGCTTCATCTCCATCATTTAGTTCCTGAAGCACTTCACATTCACCCATTGACACACACATTCATACACTAATGGGAGGCTGCTGCCACAGAAGGCGCTGCCAGGTCCACTGGGAGCCAATTTGGGTTCAGTGTCTTTGACATGGTCTCACGGGTTGAGAAGCAAACATGGATTTTAGGGCCATGTCGTCCACAGCCTTATGAGTACATGCATAACAAGAAACACAACGCACTTGCTTCCATCATGGAAATAATAATTTATATTTGAGGAGTTCTAGTTTCCATCTTTTAGTAATTTGTAACGTAAGAGATGTAAAATATTGTCTTTCAGTTATTACATATCACGGTTCAGGCTTTGCATGATAACAAAAACCAAGGTCAAAAGTTGATAGTCTGCTTTGCATGCGGCACTGATTTTACAACCTTAAACATTCTTAATCGTCATTTGTCAGCTGTCTTTCTTTGTAACCACCTTTTTTCCCTTTTATAGTTGTAATTTAGTTTGGTAAATTGTTGTGGAAAGCATAATTTGTTCCACAACATTCATTTTCCTAAAAAGTACTGCATTTATCATTTCATAAAAAAAAGACATTTTAACATATTTGTGTGTGTGTGTGTGTGTGTGTGTGTGTGTGTGTGTTTCTATCTGTCTGACCCTGTGTCTTCCTCCCAGTAGTAATAGCTTCTGGTCAGGTGTGAGTGGTGGATCTTCTCCTTCTGCATGGTTCTCATGAAGACACCTGTCTTGCGGGTCTGTTTGGTCAGGCGATTGTGAATGTCTGAGATGACAACAAAGGTGGTCCCTTGTGGGTAGCACACACCCACATTGATCCAGTCTTTTCTGTCAAAATAAATAAATAAATCATTGAGATTTAGCGAAATCCAAGGGAGTTGTGTTTTGTCATTACTTAAATAATAATCTCTGATAAATACCCCAAGTGGCTGCAAACAATGTGTTGTTATATTACAAATGAGCATGAAATATAATGGCCAAGGGCAAAGCCAACATAGTAACGCCAACTTTGTCTTCATTATTTTTTATTGTGTTAAAAAAAAGCGTGTTGTCTTGTTTCACTACATTGTTCCATGCATAGATATGGTATGTAATACGATAATATGAAAGCGGTCATCAAAGCACTTTTCAAAACTGTAACATTAATTTTCTGCATCAACTGCAAGCTCACTCGCCGCTCCAAGTCAGGACTTCTAAATATATAGCTAGGTGGGCACTGATGTATACTGATACAGTGATGACAATAAGTACAAATATGAAACTGTAGATTTGCATATTATCAGGCCAACTCTTCACCACACCCCCTTCAACATATATATTTTTACATTTTAAAATGGTACGCGTGACCTATGTTCGTGATCTTGCTACACTTACCACACTACTAAAAGTGGGTCACTGCCTTCGTGTGCCAGGTCTCCTACAAATGTAGCCAGAGTGAGTTCCTTTTCACAAACTCTTGTATCTATTATATTTTTCAGTTTCATCCATGTAGGGGTCTGTTATGGTCAAAAAAGATTGGACATCCATGGTTTAGGGAATTTTTTTCTCTGACAAATATCAGAATTGGTATCAGCCTAAAAAATCATGGTGGTGGAGCCCTAGTTCTCATCAGTCGACCACTGTGCCGCCCACCCAAAAAATCCAATCGAAGTGGGCTTTGTGCGCCTCATAGGATAAGCCAATGACAAAAAGGTCGTAGGTGAGGGTCAGACAAAGCACAGCTTAAAACATGTTTTGATGAAAAACAAAAACTGATCACTTTGTGTGGCTGCGGGTCACCTGAGCCCCCTTTGGAGCCAGGCCTGGAGATGTGGCACAGTGGTGCGTTTGGTAGCCAGGCCCTATGGCCCCGTACAGAAGCTGGCTCAAGGTGATGAACACCACTTCTATGGCAGGGAAGGAGCATGAGTGAGACTCCCTACTAGTTGTAGTCAAACTCCGGCTTGGGCTCTGATGTGGGATATTGACAGACGGATCGATGCGGCGTATTCAGCCTTGTGGACTCTGTATCAGTTCTGTTGTGGGGAAGAGGGAACTCAGCTGAAGTGACCAAATGAACAAAGTCACAGATACAAGCAGCCGCACATTTCTGCCTGAGGATGGGAATCTCGGTCATCCAGGAAGTGCTTAAATGGCAGCCAATTTTATGGATTTTTTATTTATTTATCCCGGGATAACTTTATAAAAGTACTCAAGATTATGTATTATTATTATTATTATTATCTAAATCGTAAATACACTTGACCATACCTATGATACAAAGCTGCTTCAGCGAACTCAATATGTTGTTCATATATTGGCCACAAGATGCTGCCAAAGCTCTAACTGTTTCTCAATTGGCATTTGTATCTGTTCTTCAGACCTTGTGATCTCGGTAAAGTTCCTCAGTCTCTGCCCAAGTACTATTCCGTTTGAAAGTACGAATAAACCAATAATGCACTGAATGCCCGGATGTTGTTCTTGTCAGGTAGCTTAAACCAAGGACGCATCGGTTGGATCCTTGTGAAGGCCATCACAAGAGCACAGCCATTAAAAAAAAAAGAGACTCTCATTCTTAGGAAGAACGTTCTTAATGATCCACATTCATGAGTGTACATTTAAAAAAAAAAAAAAATAAATTTTAAATCATATCCTCGAAATTTCTCGAAAGACCAAGCTCATGCGGGCAGCATGGTGGTTGAGTGCTGAGCACATCCGCAGTCAGCTGGGATAGGCTCCAGCACGCCCGAGACCCTCGTGGACATACGCGGTTTGGATAATGGACACCAAATAAGACTCTGTCAACATTTTCCGAATACAGTGTATGCACACAAACACATTTTTCAGACTTAAGAGTTTGCCAGTGATGTTACTTTGACACACACAAAAGAAAAATGGTTTTTGGGAATGTGGTCATAATCATGTCTAGGTGTGATGTTGGGGTTCTGCTGATGGGTTCACTTACTTGTTGAAGTTAATAAGCCCGATGATGACCTCAGCTGGTGCAGCTTGGTCCCAATGGATGGTGTATCCCTTTGCCAGTGTGATGACGGGTTGGAACTGCTGGTAGTGCTTCCTCTTTCCCAATGCACCCTCTAATGTCAGGGGTCGGTCAGGGTACTCATCTCTCACTATGTGCATGTTCAGGTTGGCAGGATTACGTGTCTGGACGTAGATCTGGAGGAAACAAACATGGAGTTGCAAGGATGATTTCAGTCTCAAGGCAGAGGATTTTGTCTACTAAGTGAAAGATGACTCTTTAAATATAAATGTTTTTCATAGACATTTTTCTTAATCTGATATCGAGCCGTCCGTTTTCTACCATTTGTTCTGTTCAGAGTCACAGAGAAGGTGCAACTGATTCCAGCAGACTGGGCCAAATGCAGAGTTCACCCTGGTGTGGCCACAATCACACATAATATATCAGTTAAATTGACAATTTCCAAAAAATTCAAATGAGCAAACAAACATAACACACTGTTGTTGAGTTAAAGCAGAATGGAGAATATGAATCAAAAATAAGTATTTTTCCCTCAAACAATGTTATTTATCCATCTCTGTTTGCAAGACAATGACAAAAAAATGAGTGAATGATTTACACAAAACTTTGTGGAGGGGCGGGGTTAGAAATAAGGAAGAAGAACGGTGCAGATTTAAAGTTAAGTACAGGTGGGAAAAGAAAAACACAACATTCCCACAATTAGATACAAAAATCATGTAATCGGCTAAGAAGGAATGAATGTCCAAAATGAAAAAGCATACTGGATGCAGAGGTGTAAGTCTATGCGTATGACGGTGTGCGAGCACTGATACAAATTGGGATTGTTTGGTCTTGGCAGAGATCTGCAGTCACCGTTTTAGTCATCATTATAAAGGCACAGTTTTTCACACGACTCATGTATTGACTTTGATTAGATTGCAGGCGTACCTAATTTATAGCTTGTGAATGTAAGCCAAGGTTTGCATGTTTAATGAGTGATGTGATCATCGCGGAAAGACAGTAGAACGTAACTCATTCATCGCACCAGTTACGTTCCAGACCTCTTCGCGATTGTTGAAAATCTGCAATAACTTTACTCGTATTACCACAATGAAGAAATATGCAAGATAGCAATAAAGATCGATTTTTTCTTAAATAATTCAAGCCTTAATTGCTCCAAACATCTTTAAGATAATTAGAATACATTTTATACACACAGTAAATGTATTCAAACACACACACACACACACACACAATTTAAAAATCAAGATGTTTTGCCGGGCAATTGGCGGTGGTTCAGCTGCTTTCCTGTGCTGTAGCTGGACCGTGCATGTGGGACTGCGTCCTGCTTCGAGCTTGGGCGCACACAGGCCACAATGGCCGCGATTTCCTCCATCGAGCCGAGAGTGCCAAATGATCGCAGTAAACGGCCGTTTTACGCGAGGGAATTTCTCCTCAAAAATCTGATGTGTTTACATCAAAATATTTAATGTAGGGACCTCAAACAGTTGAACTGTTTGTAGAAACATCACTCGTCTTCCTATATTGATGACCTTACCTGTGCATAGTGCCCACTGCAGATGGCAGCCCTCCAATCGGGCACATCAATGCACTCAGGGTGACGGAGCAGCCAGTTGTCTTCCTTTACCAGGTAAGCTCCAGGATACTCACTCACCGAGCCGTCAATGTCATGGAAAATAGTGGTCTTGTCCCCATCCATCTGCATCTTATTAAACCATGGACCGGGCTCCCCAAAAAACACACGTGAGGTGATCTATGTGAGGCAGAATGAGCAATTTTGAGCAAAAAATAAATTAAAAGCTCGACAGTCAATCTGTTAACTAATATTGACATTCATTGAATTCCTAAAACGTCAATACATCTTTATCATTTGTATTTTCATAAGGAGAGCCCAAAGTACTCCAGTATTTTAATTTAGGATTGTCAACTTCATACAAAATGCTGTTTATGCCAATTTTTTTGTGTTTATTTTAATTCCTCTGAAAGATAACGCAGCATCTGCTTGACTGATTGTAGAAACGTATGTCCAGTGGGTAATGTATGTTTTAAAATGTGGTCCCCTAATATAGGAATCAATATCCATCCATCCATTATCTGAACCACTTTATCCTCACAAGGGTCGCGGGGGAGCTGGAGCCTATCCCAGCTGTCTTCGGGCTGTAGGCGGGGGACACCCTGAACCGGTTGCCAGCCAATCGCAGGGCACACAGAGACAAACAACCATCTGCGCTCACACTCACACCTAGGGACAATTTGGAGCGTTCAATCAGCCTTCCGTGCATGTTTTTGGAATGTGAGAGGATACCGGAGTACCCGGAGAAAACCCACGCAGGCCCGGGGAGCACATGCAAACTCCACACAGGGAGGCTGGAGCCGGGATCGAACCCACAACCTCTGCACTGTGAGGTCGACGCACTAACCACTGGACCACCGGGCCGCTGGAATCAATATTATACTGACAAATACTGGAAAAACTTTGTTTCAAACACAAAGTGAAACAAAGTTTCAAACACAACTCGGACTTACAGGTACGTGGTCGAAGGTGATGTCTGTCACGTTATTGTTGGGGCAGCTCTGCCATGAGTTGTTGAGCCTAAAACCAAAAGCACTGCTGTGGCGACCCTCCAGAGCTACATATTTACGAAATGTACAGTTTTGCACATTGATGGGCCCGTCGTAGATCTGCATGCCCCGGATAGGGAAATCACTGCACAGAAACAAACCCAGAGTTTTCCCTCAGACAACTTGCTTAGTCTGATTGTAGAGAAGCTGGTCGACTTCAAAATCGATACTTCATTTTAGTCAGTGTACTGCATTTACATTTATTGATAAACCTGTCAGGATAAATGTTCTCAAACGATATATTTACTCAAAAATAAACAATAGTATCATTTGGCACTTATACACTGATGGTGTTGGACCATAAATTAAGTGCAATTATTATAAACATTTGAATTGAAAGGAAGAATAATAACATATCTTGGATAAAAAAAAGGGAGATTCAAGCCCTGTTAATTTTTTTAATGACAATATTCAACAAATGTACTGTCTGTAATGGCAGAGTTAAATATTTATTTTATTTTCTTCCTTTCCTCCTTCCTTCCTGCATCATTTATCTTAGTTTTCCCATTACAGCAGGACTGCGTGTGTGAATATTTTACTGCACACAGTATATATTTCATATTAATTCTTCGAAGAATTATTCCCTCACAGAATTATGTACCCAGCAGCGACCTGTCAGCAACGCACATTGCATGTGCATATATATTTTTAAATTAATGCAGGACCTGAACCATGATAGTGCTAATGGTCATTTTCATGTGAAAACATTTTCAAGTACGAAGATAAAAACAAATGGTTACAAATATTTATTTCTATACTTTTTGTTCTTTTATATCTATCTATCTATCTATCTATCTATCTATCTATCTATCTATCTATCTATCTATCTATCTATCTATCTATCTATCTATCTATCTATCTATCCTTTTGTTCTTCTACTTCTCCCTTTCATAATTTTGCTGATGTAAATTGGGAATTCCTCCATGGTTAAAGGTTTTCTTATTTCATCTTATATTATATGCAGGGTTTTGTCTGCCTTCAAAATTGCGTGGCGGCCACCTCTGGCTAATTTTGTGCTGCCCCCAGTCAGGCCGATATCACTCAACACAGCGTAAAGCTCCAGCTGAGCTGATTGAGTGATTGCTGTTCCTTGCGGCAGTGACATATTTTAAATGCAGTTGCAGCATTGCGCCACTAAGGAGGCGCCATATCAACATCAGTGCACAGGCAAGACGAAGCAACTACCGAAGAAGAAACATCAAATTGTGTTTTTACCCCTGTACTCTGTGCTATCAGAGTCCTGATTTTCCCTGGCAAATGAAACAATCAGGTAAATATTGCTGTTGTGTTTTTTTTTTGCATCCAAATATGTTGTGTTTATTAAAATAAACGTGCCCTTCGTGTTGAAGGAATATTTGCTTTTTAGCGTTGTAAATATGGCAGGGAAAATCAGCCACTTTTGTTAAAACCGACCCCGTGAGGAGGAATGTCGCATCCAGTTGAAACAGAGCAGAAAAATGAATGCAGACAAATGAAACATGGCAGTTAAAATGTTGGTGATGGCAACATTTGGAAATTTGTTCTGAAACACCGATGATAGCGTGGTTCAGAATGCAGGACAGGACAAGTTGGCGAGGTGAGGCTACATAATACTAATAAAGAGCAGAACAACACAAAGCCAATTTCTACGTGAATGAAGCATTACAGTACTTTTTTATTCCCCTTTTCATATCGTCTCAAAAACATGAGCCAGTGGCTCTGACAAACAGTGGCTAAATCAATCCAACTGGCTCAGGCATGCACTATTATTTATGCCAAAGGCACTGTGCCCCAACATTGCAGGCAAGTGCTGCCTCCCTTGTGGGACAGCCATCAACCAACTACAGGTTGGACACAGGACATGAGGCAGCGACCATTCACAAAGCAGCAGAAGACAAAGAGAAGTATATTAAAGATGGTAGTACCTAAAACACTCAACTAATGAAGTTAGAAAAACTAATACAGTCAAACCTCGGTTTTCGGACGTCTCGGTTCTTGTACAATTCGGTTTTCGAACTAAAATGTCGATTTTTTTATGCCTCGGATGACGAACAAATTTCGGTTCTCGAACTAACTGAGTCACTTGAATGCGTCACTTCACTCCTCTCGGCTTCGCTACCTCGTGTAGCAACGCTACCTCGTGTAGCTTCGCGAGGTAGCAAAGCCGAGAGGAGTGAAGTGACGCTCCCTCCTGTCGCGGCGCTCCCTCGTGTCGCATCGCTACACAGGAAGCGACCATTGTGAGCAGACGTTTTTGTATTGTTCAATTAAAAAAAAGCAGACGTGTTTGGTGAGACGCTTCTGTTAGCGCGAGTGAAATCCCCCTCTTTTCATAATGGTTTGCCCTGGCAGCACGGGGGAGGGGGGGGGGGGCGGCGTGCGTT
Source organism: Hippocampus abdominalis (assembly GCA_018466805.1). Taxonomy (NCBI): domain Eukaryota; kingdom Metazoa; phylum Chordata; class Actinopteri; order Syngnathiformes; family Syngnathidae; genus Hippocampus; species Hippocampus abdominalis. The sequence continues at coordinate 1,087,873 of CM031696.1, forward strand.
TGTTTACGGCCGGCATTTTTCAATGCAGCGGCACATAATGAACACTCTGGTGTCCGGTGTCTCATTATTATGCAATAATCGTACAGAAACAGCTTGTGAGCAGACGAGTTTGTATTGTTCGATTAAGATTTTTTTTTTTTTTAAAGCAGACGTGTTTGGTGAGAAATACGTAATATTGGACTGTTATTTTTGCATCGTGTATCAGCCCCTAATCATGGCACCAAAGAAAGCAAGTGGAAGTGGTGAACCTGGTGAAGAAAAGAGGAAAATAGGGCGCAAAACTATAGAATTTAAGAAAGATTTAATCGCAAAATATGAGTCAGGTGTGCTGTGTGTCTGTGTTGGCGAAGGAGTTCGGGATGCCGAAATGCCCCGCCTACTGCCTGCTGACAGCTGGGAGAGGCGCACGCCCCACCACAGATAGAGAGAGAGATGTTCCTTCAATTTTTATGTTACTATGTTAATGTTAAAATTGGTAATCTCCCATTACATTTGTACAGTTTATGGTGTGAAATTGTAAAAAAAAAGTGGTTTAAAAAAGTTGTTTTCTTGACTTGGAACGGATTAAAACATTTTACATTGATTTCAATGGGAAACATGGTTTCGGTTTCCGAACAATTCGGTTTCCGAACAGTCTTCTGGAATGGATTAAGTACGAAAACCGAGGTTTGACTGTATTCTTTAGATAGTTGAAAATTTTTTTTTCTTTTTTGACGGGGGACACTGTAGCGTGCTATTGCAGCAGGGGTGAACATGGAACACAGTGCGCTCGAAGGCTGCTTCAAAATAATCTATGATTGTCTCAAACAAAAGTGGCACCACCAAAGAAGCTGTGAGCCCATCATTCTTCTATGGCCTTGTTTTCATTCAAGTTAATGTTCTCTCAGCATTGTTACGGCGCCATTCTCCATGGCAACAGAAGGACAACAGTGGAGCAAGCAGAGCTGATGTGAATGCTCCAAAATGCCAATTTCAGCTTTGAGTAATGTCATTTTATACCACGCACTGACAAGTGGGAACTCTTGTCACCACTGCATGTAAATCTTGTAACAGCACTCCAATTTCCACATGCATTCCAAATGATGTAAATGATTTGCACAAATCTTAAATTTTAATTTCACACTTTCACTTATACGTCCTTGCAACAGCATATTTGCTGTCAGAAAGCACTGCAATTTATGATTTGATGTTCACTCTGTCCACTGAAGCAACGCACTCCACTCTAGCTAAGCAGCCTGCGATGATTTTTTTAGGTCCACCAGATGTATCGATTAATCAACACACCGACACACCATGTGTCGAGACAATTGGGGGAATGTGCCACACACATTCACGAGGCCTCATTTTCTCATTGCTAGCCGTTGGTATTGCCAAAACTATTATTTACAATTATGACACTAACATTGGAGCGTCATAGCATTTGCTACCCTTCCATCTGTTTTCTGAACTCCGAATCCCCAGTAGGTCGCAAGCATGCAATAAAGCTGTTGTTAATTGTAGTCGTGCATTCCTGGACATCATAATCTGACTTTGTGCCATGGTTAGCCTCAAGTACAGTTCACTGAAGCGTGGGAAATCTGAGCAAGGAGCCAGGTTGATGTGAATAACAGAAATGGGCATTTTACCCAATTTTTTCGGTCAGTCCTCCTTCCGCGACCTGGATACCCTTCCGTCATCGTCCCGCCATCCTTATTAATATAAGAATCGTCCTGCGTCACTGTCCTTTTAAAGTTTTTTTTTTGTGCGTTTTCTGAGAGGCTCGGCAATGAAGTTTATTTAACTTAGTCTACCTAGGCATCAGCCATCTCGGCAACCCCGCTTTTATTCATTTTTCCTACTCCGCCTACGACTCCTGTCAGATCTAACAAAAATCCACGCGGGTCCCATTTGTAGCGCTCTCGACCCGGGGTGTTAAAAGTGCGGTAAAAAGTCTCTAGAACTCATCAATTTGTACAACAATCCAATGCTGTTTAAGTGGTGAAAGTACAATTAGAAAGGAAAAGGCACAGCTTGTTCGTCATCACAGTCCAGCGGCTACCTGAACCTGCTTCCCCTGGCAGGTTTATAAATCACTGGGGAGAACTTTTGTTCTAATATAGCAGAATATAATTCAATCATAACCATGACTGGCATAATAGATACTAAACTATAAACAAGAATAATAAATTGGGACTTAGTCTTTGTGGTAGTATCCAATCAAAAGGGCACATCTTGAGTTTTGTATATAGTTTGAGGTCACTGGGAAAAAGTGGGAAAAAGTTCTCCAATAATTAATATTTATCTGATGTTACTAAAACACATTCCTAAATTAACATTTGGGAATTTTAACATGTCAACTTTTTTTTTAATTCATTGATTAGGTTGGCTGTTTTGATGATTGTTTGAATTAATCATTTGGTGGGTTCTTGTCAAATTTGGTTGGATTTTTTACTTCAATGCAGCTATTTTGTTCAGGGCCATAGGTGAGCTGGGCCTTATCTCAGACGTCTTGTGCAAGAGGCGAGATGGATCACAGGACAAATATAAACAAACAACCACTCACATATTCACACCGATAAACATTTTTGATTATTCAGTTAATCTAACATGCAAGACTTGGGAATTTGGGAGGAACCCTGAAGACCTGCAGAAAATGCACGCAAGCACTGGGAAAACATTCAAATTCCAAGATAGCATGAGCTGTCAAAATACTCCCCCACTCTCTCACTCTATTCATCCATCTGAACCGATCATTCCCATGATGGTCGTGGGTGTGCTGGAGTCTATCCCGGCTGTCTTCGGGCAGCAGGCGAGTACACCCTGAACCCGTTGCGAGCTAATCACAGGGCACAGACATTGCTGAACAACCATTCACACCTATGGACAATATAGAGCAGGGATAGGGAACTCCAGTTTCTCGAGAGCCATATCCTGCCTGTTTTAGGTCCCTCCCTACTCCAACGCATCTGATTCAATTGTTCAGGCCTTGACACAGCTTGCTGATGAGCTGATCATTTGAATCAGGTGTGTTAGACTAGGGTGGGACCGAAAACAGGCAGGAAATGGCCCTGGAGGAACCGGAGTTCCCTACCCCTGATATAGTGTTTCCAATTAACCTACCATGTATGTTTTTGGAATGTGGGAGAAAGCCGGAGTACCTGGAGAAAACCCACACAGGCACCAGGAGAACATGCAAACTCCACACAGGGAGGCCAGAGCTCGAATTGAAACTCTGCACTGTACGGTCGACGCGCTAACCAGTCGCCCACTGTGTTTCTCCCACAAAATAAAATTGAGTGCCATTTCTGACCATAAAACACAAATTTGAGTCGTTTTTTTTTTTGGGAGGGGGGGTGCATTATCTACTCATAAAAAAAGTTCAGGTTGTAACATCAAAAATGATAAACAGGAGGCAACACAAAAAACAAAACAAAAAAACTTCCTACGAACAAAAATCCAACGTCCTTGGCATAAATAATAAACAAATGCTTTGCTTCTTTCACGTAAAGTCTGTTAAACAAACTATGGGGTATTTAAAGACCAACAAAACTCAATATGCATGAAAACTTTGGTCTTAGGGAAGTTGGTGGAATAGTTTTACAGACTGAAATATATTTTCTTTTAGAGGGCTTGTGATGATATCTCATCTATTGGAAGCAAATCTATGATTGAATCCACTTTGGGGTTTGGGGTCTGAAGTAGATGATGGTGGGATAAAGCGTTTTTTTCACTTTTCACTTTCACTTACACGCCTCGCGGGAGGGTCCTGCCCATGAGGTCAGCACCCCCTGGGCCCCAGATACCGTTATCAGGGAGTGGCATTCCATGATTTTCACTTTCCCCCACAAATAGAGAATTCTTCACCACCTGACGAGAACCATCATCATCTGGAAACGTTCCTCCACTGCACACACAGACAGTAAATGTTACCAAAAAAAAGGCACAAATAGTAGAGGCACTTTTTGATTACTGAATGTACTTTTGTTATTGGACGTGCCAGTGAGTCATCAGCCCGTCACATCTATTAGCCCACTCCTTTAGTTGGACTTTCCATTGTCCCTAATAATCATCATTATCATGATCAACATCATAGATTTTATGTGTAAGACTCATTTTTTCACAGAGAAACCACAGGAACCTTTTGCAAGACCTGGACAGAGTCTCTGGGCAGAGGGAAGTCTGGGCTCCTCTGCAATTATTTTTTTTGTCATTGCAATCAAAAACCCAATTTTTTTTTTCATCTCCTGTCCTGTCACAATTTCTTTTTAGAGCTTGCGGTATTTTCCTAGAGTCTTGCATGCTATTTTTCCACTTTATTTTGTTGCTAACATAGAGAGGTAACATTGAATCTGTATTCCTACATGTTTTTTTTACATACTGTACACCAGAGTCTACAGTATTCCTTTTACTTTGTGCCCCTAGTGTTCAGACCGAGACACACAAATGTGTTGTGCTATAGGCTGCAATTCAGAGAAAATGGGTGCTGTGAAAGAGTATTATTGAATATGTTTCACCACATCATGCGTGTCCATAAACTCTGACCCACAAAATCACATCTTACATGTGTAGGCTCAATCATCCTCCATATGTGCCCGTCCTAATTTCTTAGTAATTACCACTTCAGGAAGAACGCATGAATTACTTTTCAGACTGTTTCAAAGCAGTTTACCAGTGCGGACTGCAAATACTGAGTGTGTTTTCCAATTATTTAAACAACAAAACAAAAAAAGGGAGAGTGGGGTAACTGCTTGTATTGAATGCACAAATACCCCTTTATTTTATCCATCAAGATAATATGGTCGAAAACAGTAGCTTCTCCAGGAGGACTTTGCCACCGGAGGGTAACAGTTCAAATCCAGCTAGGGACAACAACAAGAAATTAAACTGGTTCATGAAGAAATGTTCGTCTGTGTTCTGACTAGTGCCAAGGTGCCTTTGAACATGGCACCAAACCCCCCAATCTCATCACTCTGAAATCTTTCCTTGTATGACTGCGGGTTTGTGATCAGCCTCTGTCTAATGTATGTAGTCAAAAGTGTACATTTTTCCTTGATGTTTGGCAATTATCATGATGCATTTATTTTCATTTGTTTACAAGTGATAGAGTGGAAGGTCTTACCTTGCCAAAGTGAGGCCAATGCCGTTATCTGCAAATCTACAAAATGAATACATTGAGTTGTATACATATACATTTTCAGGCACTCAAAAATGAACCATTCAATTTTTACTCACTGGCAGTCATCCAGCCAGACATCCCCTCCTCTCAGCCAGGCTCCGTGGTCCTGGTTCTTATAGGCTACAAAATGGTGAATGTGAGCTGGGACTCTGGGCTTGAAAGGGTCAGCATCCTGGTGGGGGCCATACCTTTGGGGTGGGCGGTTACACAAAATTATAGCATCACTGGTTGGATTAAAAATGAAGTTTGTTATTTCATTTTTTTTCAGAAAATCATGTTCATTGCATTTGTTGTTGAAACAAAAATGTTCTACCTTGTTTTTCTCGAAGTCATGGTTCTTTTATGAATTCATGCATTTTGCATTGAGCAGACCAAATGTGGGTGCAGAGCGAAATAATCTTTGTGGGTGAAGGCAGTTTGAATTTGACCTTGGAATAGATTTTTTTAATATAATTCTGTCCATCAATTTTCTCAACTGCTTGACCATATTACGGTCATGGATGAGCAGGCGCCTATCACAACCGACTTTGGGTCAAATGCAGTGTACCTCCTTGATGAGTCGCCAGTTCTTTGCAGAGCACTTATTGACTTTTGACAATCATTTATCTCTATGGGAAATTATGAGTGCCCAGCTACTTAAAATCCTTGTTTTTGGATTGTGTGAGGAAACATGAGTAACCAGAAATAACCAGAACCAGACGCACCACACACTTAAAGAATACGCAGTAGGATATAACATAATGACAAAATTCCTGAGTGTAGTTAAAGATTTGAAAAGCTAATGGAAAAGATGGTCACAAATTCTTACCTGGCTCCAACCAATGAGAGGAAAGGTCTTTTGTCCTTGTCATTTGCCTGAGTGGTCTTGACTCCATTATCTAGGATGAATCCAGCCTGAAACCAAGGAAAATATTTATTTCAAGCACTGAGCCCACATCTGTGCTATCATTAGTTGATCACATTCAAAAGCTGGAAGATTTTTTTCACACTTTTAGCCATCTGTCACTGATATTTTTTATTGTACACAACCATCATCATCATCATCATTCTCTGTTGCTTGTCCAAGGTTGGGTAGTGGGGACAGCAGCTTAAGCGTGGAAGCCAAGACTTCCCTTTCTCTAGCCACTTTGTACAGTGAAACCTGGGGGAATTCCATTATCATTGAAGTGACTCAATATTAAGTTTTTTTTTTTGTGATTGTAGGTCATCTATGTACATTGCAGTTGATGTTACTTGTATTATTTTGAATTTTTTTGCTCATGGTTACATAATGCATATTTGTTTTATAGAAACATCACACATATCCACGCAGATTAAATATTGCAGAGAGAAAATTATTCTTATTATTGCTCATGTGGACAATAATATGTTCTAACCAGGGAATTGATCATGCTTCTACAGAGCTCGCTTATGAGCTGATCGTTTGAATCAGGTGTGTTGTAGTAGAGAGACATCTAAAACAGGCAGGATATGGCTCTCAAGGAACACAAACTTCCTAGCCCTGTTTTAACCGGACAGACTGTCGCAGTTAGATAAACCAGTCATACAGCAAATATTTCTTAACTTTGTCAGATACAAGATCTGAAATTTGCCTTGCTTGAAAAACAGCATCACTATCATACAAAAGCAGTCCATTGGACAACACAAACATTATCATTTGACACAGACTGCCTCATTAAGGAATCATTTATTTTGTGTGATTTTTAGAAAGCTCAGAGTTTCTGGATTGACTGATGCACAAATGACTGTTTTGAGCCTCACTCTGTGATAGCGTGGCACACAGTACTGGTGCCTGGAAGGTAATAGCACATATTCATTGTTTGGATCATGGCTGAGGTTGGAGATGCCATTCTTAGCCAATTGCATGGTGTCATTGTTAAGATAGGCTGCTTCAAATGGTTTGTCCAGAGGTTGGCCTACAATCTTCAAACAGATTTTTAATCAGGTGTCGTAGGCCAGATTTTGCAGTGAATGTGAGGCAGCTAAACAACACGGCATTACGTTACTGCAGCACACTACGGATATTGGGGGTGAAGAACAGAAGGAACACTTGCTGTGTGGCCCCAAATGACTTGAGGCGACAAGAAAATATATACTTTGTTTGGATTTTCTGCAGATGAAGTCAACGTGATGTTTCCATGAATATGTTGAGTCAATCATAATGTCCAATTATTTGAATGACTATGTTTTATACAAAATGTATCAATGACAGTGGGAGTTCCAGATAAGTATTTGGTGTTGCATTCCCAGAGTGTTGTTTTAACTCGATGTCCACACCCTGTTGATGGAGGGCCTGATTGTCACGAGTTATTCAACAGCGTAATCAAAACAGTATCATCTGAGTACTTGATATCAAATTGATTATTTGAGAATGAATGGCAATCATCTGTGTATATGGTGAAGAGTAGAGCCGAAATCAAACAGACCCGACATTGGTTGTGTTGGCACAGGAAAGGGGTTTTAACTAACTGTCCTCTGTTGATGCGGAAAGATGCATAACAGTGAATGAAATACAGTATGAGTAAACACCCTGATGGAGGAAATTAAAATGCTTGGTTGATTCGACAGATGAAAAATCTAGAAAAGAGAACTCTTCCATAGTTATTTGATTTATCCAGATGTACAGTATCTGTAGACACTGCACCGATCCGCCTGCTGGTCTCCTGCTACATCCTTCCGTCACTCATAAACAAATCTATTAAGGTACACAAACTGCTCCACATTGGGGAGGTATCTTCCCCAACCCGGAGAGAACACTCCATCCTTTTCCAACTGAGGGCTATGGTGTCAGATTTGGAGGTGGTCTTCATCACCCCAGCTGCTTCACACGACTGTGAACCACTCAAATGAGAGTTGTAGATCGTGATTTGAAGAGGCCACCAAATCAGACGCCCTCAACGCCTCGACTGCATAAAAAAAAAAAAAATCTGTCCATAAAAGTTATGAAGGGAATCCGTGACAAAGTGCAGCCTTGGTGTCGTCCAAACCTCACTGGAAACAAATCCGACCTACTACAGGCATTGCGGACCAAACTCTGGCACCGGTTGTACAGGGATCAAACAGGCATTTATAGGGCGTCCAATACCCCATCCGGGAGCACCCACCTCAACATCCCCCATGGGATATGGTTGAACATCTTCACCAAGTACACAAAACACAATGGTTGGGTGAACTCCCTTGCACCCTTGTGGGTGTCGAGCTGGTCGATCCACTGTTCTAAGGCCAAGACAAAAACCACACTGCTTCTCCCGAATTTAAGATTTGACTTCTTGACGGACCCTTCTCTCCAGCTTCACGGAATAGACTTTACCGAAGAGGCTCAGGACTGTGATCCCTTTGTAGTTGGAACACACCCTCTGGTCCCCTTTCTTAAAAAGATGGACCGCCAATCCAGAGGCACTGTCCCCACTCTCAACGCGATGTTGCAAAGGTGTATAACCAGAACAGCCCCACACCATCCGGAGCCTTTAGGAACTCAGAGCGGATCTCATTTACCCATGGGACCACCCTTGCCACAGAGGAGCTTTTATCCACCTTGGTGACATCAACCCCAGAGAAAAGAGAGCCCACCTCGGTGTCTCCAGACTCTATTTCCTCAAAAGAAGGTGTATCGGTGAAATTGAGGAGATCTTCGAAGCACTCTCCCCACCATTTTACAATGTCTCAAGTGGAGGTCAGCAGTGCCCCATCTCTACTATACACAGTGTTATTGGTGCACTGCTTTCCCCTCCTGAAGCCGTCCATTTTTGCCCCAGTGACTGCCGAAGATACGTTTGTCTTGGCGAGCTGTTACCCGTCAGCTGCCTCTGGTGTCCCACAGGCCAGAAAGGATGAAACTCCTTCAGTTTGATGGAATCCCTTACCGCCGGTGTCCACCTGTGGGCCTGGGGACTGCCTCCACATCATGCACCAACTATCTTACGGCAACATCTTCGATTGGACGCCTCAACAATAGAAGCAAGGAAGATTAGCCACTCGGACTCAATGTCCCCCGCCTCCCAGTCACGCTCTTCCAGGTCTCACTGTCATTTCCCACGTGAGAGGTGAAGTCTTCCAGCAGAACAAAGGAGTTCCCACAGCAATTGCTCTCCAACACACCCTCCAAGGACTCCACAAAGGATGGGCACTCTGAGCTGTTGTTTGGTGCATAGGCACAAACAACATGTGTTAATATTATTTCAGTGGGTGGGTGTGGATGGATGGATTGACTGGATTAAACGATATATTTCCAGACTCACCCTGTAGTTGGAATGAGCTCTATTGTTGATAAACTGGCCCATCGGCATGTGTTCTGTTTTTCCAGGCGAGTACAGTCCCTCAGATGGTCCAGTGGGTACATGGTGGAAGATAAACCAGAATCCTGTTTCCTATGCAAACATAAACAAAAAGCTGTTCAGACTGCGCTGTCATAAATCTACTACAGGTATCACCAACCTGCCCGTGTGCACCACGTAACACCTAAAGACAGCATGAGAAGTTTTGAATTTCGGTTTTCATGTCCTTGTTTATGATGATACTAATGCAGCGTGTTATACCGGAGTCAATTCCTTGTGTGTTCTACATACTTGGCCAATAAAGATGATTCTGATTCTGATAAAGGTAATTTAAACAAATTTGTCATTTTAGATATGTAGTTCAAACTGATAGCCTTTCATATTAATCGGTACCCATCTGTTACGTTTGACACAGAGTGCACATTCTTTGCGATAACATTCACACTGTTTTTCAGTATTTTTGTGACTCCTGTTTATCTGGCTATTATCAAAACATAATAGAAAATGGACTATCACAGGGGTCAGAAACCTATGGCTCTCAAGCCAGGTGTGGCTCTTTGATGATTGTATCTGGCTAAAACAAAATATTCTCGCTTGTTTAATCCCTCCATCGATTTTTCACTGCTAATGTCCTGTTCAGGGCTGCAGTTGGCAGCAGGAGCAGCTTTAATTGGATGATACTGGCCTAAGTTAGCCGTTGCTGGGGGGTAAAAACAGCCCGCTCCTTCGATGATTAAGATGGTGAAAAGAAAAAAAGATGACGAGTATGGTAGACTTCAGGACGAATGGACCGAAGGTTTCACCTTTGTGGAGAGAACAGCTTCTACGGTGTGTCTAATTTGCAATGACAAAATACCATTGATGAAACGGTCAAATGTAAAGCGGCACTTTGACATGCGCCATGCTACGGTCGCATCAAAATACCCAGCGGGAGACAGCAGAAAGGAAGCGTGCAAGGTACTGAGCAGGGTGCAAGCTAGTAAGCAGCAACTCCGTGTATAGATCCGGTAAGCTGACAATAATTCCGCTAGTCGTGAGGAACGGAAAACCATTCAATATATATACCGTATTTTCACGAATATTAGGCGCTATTAAAAGTCTTAAAATTTCTCCAAAATATTTTGCGGAGCGCCTTGTCTACGAGTTCCAAAACCTATGAGAGCAGTCTGGCCGACACGCTGGTTATATAGGCGCGTGAGAGAGGATAGGCATGCGGAAGTATGAAAGTGGGCTTAAGAGGATGCTTGGCTGGACGTGAGTGAGGTCCGCCAATGAGTGAAATGTGGTCGCGTAAGAGGCACGCCCCTAGCAGGTCGGCGGCTTTTTCCATGCCTCGCCGTCACTCTTGATTTGCGACTCCATGCGTGCCCATCTCACAGCAGCAGTGAAAAACCAAGTCAAGCAAATGAACTCCGAGCTTGCCGTCATTCCCGGAGGCTTAACTAAAGAACTCCAACCACTGGACATCGGCATCAACCGGGCGTTCAAAGTCAAGTTGCGAGCGGCATGGGAACAGTGGATGATCGATGGCCAACACAGCTTTACAAAGAGTGGGAGGCAGCGCCGGGCTAGTTATGCCACTATTTGCGAATGGATTGTGGCTGCTTGGACTAACGTGTCTGCTTGCACTATATAAATAAAGTACAACCAAACTCAGTTTTGCTTCCGTTGGCTTTTTAAAAACGTGTTTTTAGCGTGTGTCCGTATGTCTTAGCGTGCATGCTACCGTATGCTTCAAGCTAACGTGTTTTTAGCGTGCGTGCGTGAATGCATGCCGTATGTTTAAGCTGGCGTATGTTTGGCGCCCAATAAAAAGGTGCGCTTTGTGTATGTGTAAAATACAGAAATAGCACCCGTTACTGAGACTGCGCCCAACAATACAGTGCGCCGAATAGTCGCGAAAATACGGTATGTATATATATATATATATATATATATATATATATATATACTGTATATACATTTTCGTCCATAATCCATTTCAGAAGGCTGTTGGAAAACCGAAACCACGCTCTTTTTAAAATAAAAATGTTTACTGAATAAGAATAAGAATAAGAATAAGAAAACCTTTATTTGTCCCGCACTGGGGAAATTTGCAATCTTCAGCAGCAGAATTGGAGGGGGTACAATACTGAACACGTCTGCTCACAATGGAAAGCAACACAAGGAAGCGTCACTTCCTCGTCTACCCGAGGAAGCGTCACTTCCTCGTGTAAGGAAGGCGAACGGAGTCAAATGGTGCATTCAAGTGCGCTCAGTTTGTTTGAGAACCGAAATTTGTTTGTCATCCGAGGCATAAAAAACTCGACATTTTGGTTGAAAACCGAATTGGTCAAGAACCGAGACGTTTGAAAACCAAGGTTTGACTGTATATATATGCACACACGCACACACGCACACACACACACTACATATATGGCTCTCACTGAAATACATTTCCAAATATTTAGCTTTCATGGCTGTCTCAGTCAAAAAGGTTCCCGACCACTGGGCCATAACATTGAATGTGTGGCAGTGTTTCTGTCTGTTGCCTGCTTGACTCAAGAGTTAATATGTGCGTACAGTTGTTAATCTAGAGAAGCTGCGGATGGGAAGAGAAGGGGTTGGAATGGCTAAAAGTGAAAATAGAAACTCACCTCTGAGCCTGCAGCAGCACAGTTGATAAGGTTGTTGTTTGGGTTGGCAATCCAGAAAGTTGAAGTTGCACTAAATAACAAGAGTATCAGACAGTGGGAAAGATCAATGAGAAAAAAAATGTTTGTATTTATCACGTGAAAATTTGAGTTTACTCTTTGCAAGATCAGTTGTCCTTATCTGACCTGGTACCTGTCAAAATAAGTTGCCACATATGTTTCCGTCTTAAAAAGAGGGGGAGAGGAAAAATCCAATTTAAGTCTCCTTTCAAGCAGACATGGCGGACAGCCTGACAGAGATGAAGGATGTAAATTTGGAAAAAATAGATCTTTAGTCAGACTAATAACAGCCACAGTCTCAAGAAAAACAAGAGTAAAGGCCACACCAGCTTGAGTGAAGAATTGATTCAGCTGCAAAGAAGCCTTTCGCCTTGTAGGTGTGGAAAGCGTACCTTGTTTTCATTAACATTTTGGATAAACGATGTTTCAGTGATGATCGAAAGGCATATTTTAATCGATCATTGACCTTTGTAGTTAAAAAAAAAACACTTTTTGTCATTTATCAAAACTGTATGCATGGCCAAGCTGGAGAACATTATGAAATTAATCTTGAACAAAAAAAAAAATCATCCCTCTCTGGATCCAATTTATGCCTATAATTAGATTTTAATTATTATTTTTAGATGTGTCATGGTGCAACAGAATCAGCCTAACAGAAGGCATGACCAAATGGTGTATAAGTCGTTTTCTGACGCACATACAAACACTCTCATGTGCAGTTTGCCTGCTGCCGCGCGGAAACCACGTTGCGCTGATAGTTTTCTTGGACAGATTATTGAACTCTGGTTAGTGGCAAAAGTTAAAAAGAACAAATTGAACAGCTCTCCAGAAAATCAAGGGTAATCATATGTAACTGGGATTTTCCAATGCAGATGGTGGACCACCGGGTTTGGAAAAGCACCGCGGTCTACTGCTGGGTCATCAGGTAAGTTGATCACCTCTCTAATCAAAGAGAAAACCAAAAAAGGTTCATGTTTGGCAACTTTCTAACATGCTAAGCCAGGTGTGTCAAACTCATTTTTATCACGCGCCACCTTGGATTTAATATCTTCCCTTGGAGGGCCCTTATCAGAATCAGAATCGCCTTTATTGTCATTGTATAAGCTTACAACGAAATTTGGGTGCCACTCCTTAGTGCATTTCGTAATGCTAAATCAACACATCGTATAATTTACAAAAAAGTAAAAATAATTATGGAGTACTAGTTTTAAAATTGTTGTTTAATTATTGTTCAAGTGAGTGTAAACAGGGTATTAATTTTTTTGTAAAATCTCAACGTTATTTATTACACATGGCAATTTGACATTTTGGTACAGAGTTTAGTAAAGATCATGGAAGCTGACACACATGATTTGCTTTCACGGGTCACATAAAATGATGTAGTGGGCTGGATCTGGCCCCCGGGCTTTGGGTTTGACACCGGTGTTCTAAGCCATGCTCCTACTGTAGGAGCCGTGGCTAACGTTGGGTTGTACACAGTACACATTTGTAATTGGCGTGGCTTTGGTCAGGGACACGATGGGGAAGGGAAGAGTGAAGCGAGGCAATAGTCCACCTTAACCATAAACACTTTCTTAAAAGAGCAAAAGTATCATTTGTATGACATTTTTAGAAAGATGCCAAACATGAAATGTTACTAGTTTTCTTTTTTATTAGAGAGGTGATCAATTTAACCGATGACCCAGTGAGCAGTGACTTTGGCGGTGGTTTTCCAGGCCAAGTAGTCCACCATCTGTATTGGAAAACACCTGTGTATAAATATGATCCTACCTTGACCACTCATAAATAATCGAAAACATGCAATATAATAAAAGACAAAAAATTCTCGTCATCTGACCTTTGAAATGTGCGAAAGAGCATAATTTAAAGGGCTCGTAAACTATGCCCATTTTTGGACTTCCTGAATGTAGTGGCAGCCTCTTGTCAGTGATGAGTAAGTCCTTGTGTGTCAATGTATGCTTCAAACTATAATAGAACAACTGAGTGTGCACCCTCGGCTGCAGGACGGAAACTGTAAGGGAAGTGGGAATTATGTGGTGTCCTATTGATAGTTTCAAATTAAGGAATGAGTGTAGAAATGTAATATATGTGCGTGGAGCATGCCAGCATCACCACCAGTGCTAAGAGGGTGAGAGCAGTGCGCAATTGCTCATGTGCACAGCTTAGAGGGAACATTGCACCAAACCGAGAAAAACAATCTGGTCTATGTTGTCGAGTGCAGTCAGAAACACATCAAGGTCTTATTTGTACTGACCGTTGAAGATGTTCTGCTTGCATGATCATATAGTCCATCTGCACATTAATATGGTCTCAACACTTACACATTGTTTTTTTGTTTTTTTAATGAACATGTCTATGCAAAGTTGCTGGCTGGCTGTGTTTCTTTTTGTGAATACCTTGGTGGCTCCATCAATACTTCTCATCGAAGCATTGGAATTCAACAAGCACAGAGAAAAAAAAAACAGCGGCACACCAAAGAGGAGATACAACGGACCTCTGACTAGGAAAATTATCTTCATTAAGTTTAAAATCACAAGGAGGAAATACCAATAGTGCAATTGTATTTGATTCAGTGGGAATTTCTGACCCACATTAATGGACTGGGATCGGAAAATCATTACTAAATACAATGATGAGGTAAAATGTGATGAAGAGCCTCATTAAGATATGGCGCAATTTATGCATAAACGGATATACTGGGATGGAAGAGGAGAGGAAATGCAGTCAAACAGAAGGAAGTCCACCAACCCAGCCTCAGAAAATATCAGAAAGCATAAACCCTTCTTGTATTTTAATACTGAGGAAGGTGAATGACTCTGTTTTAAGTTAATTCCAGCGCCATTATCAATCCAAAGGCTTTGCTTTTGCTCTACGGTTTAAGGCAGAGGCGGTTTGACAAGATAAAGTCATGTGACCTGGATTAAGCTACTTTACATTCAGTGAAGCATTTTAAAGCTTTAAATTCCAGGTCTGGGCGGCCCGGTAGCCCAGTGGTTAGCACGTCGGCTTCACACAGAGGTAGATAAATGTTCTCCCCGGGCTTGCGTGGGTTCTCCGGGTGCTCCGGTCATGTGGCAGGCCTGGGCACTCTAAATTGAGGTGTGAGTGTGAGCGTGGATGGTTGTTCGTCTCTGTGTGCCCTGCTTGGCTACATTCAGGGTGTCCCCCGCCTACTGCCCGAAGACTGCTGGGATAGGCTCCAGCACCCCCCGCGACCCTAGTGAGGATGAAGCGGTTCGGAAAATGAATGAATGAATGAATTCCAGGTCTTTCTGACAGTTAACGTAACCAGAGAAAAATGCCCACCATTGTTAGCAAATATCCAGCTTTTTTCAGTGCCTTTTGAATTCTGGTTCAGTTATAATTGCAGAATATTATATTTATGGATGAGCATTTAATGTCTCTCTCCTCTTCTCCTCAAAAATGTGGTTTTATAAAATAATCTGTTTTGGTTTAATACTTTGGATGCCAACACCAATGAAGATTTAGCATGCATTAGAATGACTTCTCAAAATTGTTCTGGAAATCCGTTGGATATGGGCCCTATTTTCATGCCCAGTCAAGTCAAGAGCAAAACGCAGTCCAACTGCGCAAAGGTGGAGTTTTCTTTCTTTTGGTATTTGGCTTGACAAGCACAGATAGAAAAGAGTGTTTGCACCTTTGTGCACAGTTGTGGGCCAATCAAAAGCGGTGCACCTCATTCCCTTTAAAATCAGGGTGGTCAAAGCACAGTGAAGTGCTTGACATTATGGAAGGAGAAATTGACTTGCTGGGGTCCGTGCATGTTGTTTGTATAATTGACATGGAGATATGTTAGAGAAGGTGGCACCGAATCCGGCTCCGGCCTTCCTGTGTGGAGTTTGTATGTTCTCCCTGTTGCTGTGTGGGTTTTCTCTGGGTACTCCAGTGTCCTCCCACATTCCAAACACATGCGTGGCAGGTTAATGGAACACTCGAAATTGTCCCTGGGTGTGATTGTGAGCGTGATTGCTTGTTTGTCTTTGTGTGCCCTGCAATTGACTGGCAACCAGTTCAAGGTGTACCCCGCCTATTACCCTCCAGCTGGGATAGGCTCCAGCATGCTTGCGAGCCTCGTGAGGATAAACGGATGAGAAAATGGATGGATGGAGGGATATGTTCAAGAACATATGGCACAGTAAGGTTTACGCATGTCAGAGAACCTGTCCTTCAAGTATGGGCCTAAATTGAGCATTCTGTCCACATTTTATGATTTGTAATATGCTCCCAGAGATAACACAGCTGTTTTGAAGTTTGTGCAGTTTTATAGAAGTTTAACAGGTTGCACAATAGAGATGTCCGTGTCTGTCCATTATTTGAAGCACTTATCCTCAAGAGGGTCGCGTGGTGTGCTGTCGCCTATCCCAGGGGTCTTCGGCCAATAGGCAAGATATAACCTGAACTGCTCGTAGCCAATTACAGGGCACACATAGGCAAACAACCATTCACACTCACAATCACACGTAGGGAAAATTTGGAGTGCCCAAACAACCTGACATGCTTGTTTTTACAGTATCCAAAAACAAAACCCTACGGGCAGAACATACAAACACTTCATAGGAAGGCAGGAGCCCGGAATCGAACCTTCGACCTCTGTATTGGGAGGGGGGATGCGCTAACCCCGTCTCCCACGGGGCCAACCAGTGTCCATCTAATGAATTCAGTATTTATGAATGATTGTGTTATTGGATGTTCATGTTCATGTGCTTAATAAAAAGCTGGTTGACAAGAATTCCACCCTGCTCGTCACTTAAAAAAATAACATTCCAACTTTGTGAATAATAATAGAGTCGATGCCCATTGTAGTAGTGTGGTCTACTAAATTCATAAACACGCTGAACCATACTTGCCCCAGCACAAAATGAAGATGCACCCGTTTTTACTCGAAACAGAGTCTACTTTCTGTTACAGATGCAGACCTTGACATTTGCATTTGCATTTTGTCAAAGGAACGCAATAAGAACGAACAAAGAATCAGCGTTACTGGAGACAACAAATTTGCAGCGCTATAACACATTTAACGGACAAGGTATTTTTACTACAGACACAGCTCAGCTCCATTAACAGCTGCATGTAATGAGTTCACATTCTTTTTCAGCTGATGTTCACCAGATGTTTGTTTAGTCTGCATTCATTTTGGCTCTATTTTTGTCAGTACCAAATGATTCTGAGGCACACAAGTCACGCGGTAGCAGAGATAATAATCTTGTTGTACCCTCTTAATGGACTAACCACAGTTCCTGCTATTATCTTACCTGCAGTCTTGCCGTGGGTTGGCGACATATCCTGGGTATGCTCCATCAGTGATGTCTCGACACATTTTACCGTCTCTGTCTGAGGGCAGTAGAGTGCCTGCTCGGACCAGGAGGCCCAGACAGTGATCAAATGTGTTTCTCTCCTCAGGACCATCCTCTGTAAAGAAACAATGGCCCAGCGAGTCATAGCCCACCACGTCTTTTACCTGCAAAGGAGAAAATATAGTTTTACTCGTATTAATTTCAGACAACAAGAACACAAGTGTTTTCAAATGTAATTGGATTTGATGAATAAACTGTCTTTGACATCATGCCCGTTTCATTTGTCTCAAATTTAGTGCGATGGTGTCCCCGGGGGCCCCCATCCAGCAAGTTGAAAATGTGTCCTTCCTCCAAAATAACTGATGACAACTTTGACAGGAAATACTGTCAAACCTCGGTTTTCGTCCATAATCCGTTCCAGAAGGCTGTTCGAAAACCGAAATTGTTCGAAAATCGAAACCACGCTCTTTTTAAAATAAAAATGTTTACTGAACACGTCTGCTCACAATAGAAAGCAACACGAGGAAGCGTCACACACACACACACACACACACACACACACACACACACACACACACACACACACACACACACACACACACACACACACACACACACATTCTTGTGCTGCCATGATTCACACCTCTCACAGCCCAGCCTTTTCCAGTCACTTCAATTTATCAGTGGCACATGCCATGCAAGGGCTGGTCTTTTCATGAAGGTCCATCCGGCTTCATCTCATTACTGGGCTTCTGTTGCCTGAGGCATTCACTAAACAGGTTGTACCTGGGACCCATCATCCTGATGTATTCTTGGAGGCCTGTTGTTTCCTCCTCCATAGGGACCATGACACTCACTAGTTCACGGCCCTCCGCTTCCCGCTTTATATAAAGTTTCAGAGTGCTTGACTTGGGGTGGAACACCACGTGCATCGTAAAGAGCTTTCTTGTCTTGACAGAAGCGGCTTGCATCTCCTCCAGTGGTCAGGGTATTATGCCAGCGGGGTATCTAATTACTGGCAGGGTGTCAAAGTTATGGCCTGGATCTTATTCTTGCCATTCAGCTGACTATTCAGAATCTGCTGCACCCCCCGTTAGGTATTTGACCGTGGCCGCCCTTCGAGTGGTCTCCTCATGTTTGCTATTTGCCCGTGGAATTCCGAGGTATTGGTAGCTCCCCTGTACATCTGTTATGCTGCATTCAAGTCGTTCAATCCCTTCAGGTATATGATCTTCCTTCACCTGCACATCATTTGGCCACATTCATCTATTCCAAATAACATTCCAATGCAACTGCTGTCCATCCTTATGATGCGAATCAAGGAGTCGATGTCACACTTGCTCTTGACATATAGCTTGATGTTACCCATGAGAGGAGACGGCTGACCACTCTGAAGAGGTACCCAAAGCCGCTCTTAGTTGTGATCTGACTGAGTGGGTTCAGGCTGATGCAAAACAGCATCGGAGACAGAGCACCTCCTTGCAATATGCCCCATTTGATATTCATCTGTGCAACTGGCTTTCTGTTGAGTATTGTACCATTTAAAGAATATAGCCAGAGTCTGCCGGTTTCTCTGTTGTGAAAACACAATGAAGCTTATGCGTGGTTTTATTTCTCACCGTACTGATTATTGTAATGCTCTCCTTTCTGGTCTTCCAAAGAAAACAATATCTAGTCTTCAGCTTTTACAGAATTCAGAAGTACGTGTGCTAACGAAAACCAGAAAGAGAAAGCATATTCCACAAATTTTAAAGTCTCTGCATTGGCTCCCTGTGTGTTTTAGGACCAATTTTAAGGTTCTTTAAGATTCAAAGAACTGGGTTCTTATTTATTGGATTTGCTTTTACAGTATCGACCCTCGCAGACCCTGAGGCGCTCTGGCACTGGCCTTTTAACACCACCAGTGAGAACCAAAACCCACAGTGAGGCAGCTTTCCAATTTTATGGCCGACCCCGGGGCTGCAGCGAACGTTGATACTTAAAAGGAGGCTCAAGACTCATCCTTCTTGCTTGGCTCTCGACGAAGGCGGACGCTTTTGCTTTCTGCTCCTGTCCCTCCCTGCCACCCCCACCCTTCCCTGCTCGCCACTCAGTCCATGTGCTGTCTTTGTCTAACTTTCCTAACCTCCTGTCGTATTTTCATCCTAAAAACAAACATGGAATTGGTTGGCTGGTCTCTCGATGCCATCAACAAAATTTTCTCGACGAGAAGAGCAGGCAGTGGGGAGCCTACTTGCCCCTCGGGGACTTTTGCTGCTGGGTACACCCTAGATCCCTGGAGGAGGTGGAGAATGGTGTGCCTGTCAACACTGTCCGTTGAGGATGTGGAAGACATTATCGGCCTTTCTGATAACAGGTATGCTGCTGTTTGGTGTTAGCAGTTTCCTGATCTATCGAAAAATTCAATCGACGGGAACGGCTCTATTGGAAGAGGCTGCCGGGCTAAGGATGGCAAAGTGCAGATGTCCAACACTCAGACTCAGACTGTGCTCAACCGCAAACTGATGCAGCTTTGGAACGGCACTGCAAGATGGGCAACAACTTGGTGAAACTGGAATTCGTGCTCAAATATTGAAAGAAATCGCGGATTTGGCTGATCGACGCCATTTAAGAGACACAAGCCACGGACTTCAAGGCTGTCTGGAATTCTTGGGCTGCCTGCTACCAAAAACAACATCTGCTATCTCGACCTTCCCCTGATGAAAGTACGCATGGAAGCTAGTAACCTACCATCACCCGCTCCTTCTCGGCCATAGTCTGATAAGCCAGGACCGTCTCCATGAGATGACCTTGACGTAGCAGCTGAGGCCTGACACGCACACACAACCAGACAATCACACGCGCATACACTCCCTTGTATCAACGCCTTCATTGTTAATGTCTTGTGACCTGTTGTAATTGTCATACGCTTGTGCAGGAGTTTTTTTGCCTACTCAAACTATCCTCAAAATGAGGATAATTCGAGCGTGGTTTTTTTCTCCCCCTTTCCCTCCCTTGTGGTTTCTTCCGACTTCCGGGGTTGAATGAACGCTGGCGCGTTTGGCTGCCGCTGCTCAACCCGTATTGTGTTTTATTGTTTTTGTTCCTGATTGTAAAGTGTCCTTGGGTGTCTTGAAAGGCGCTTATAAATAAAATGTATTATTATTATTATTATTAAGTATAGCATTTAACTGGTTTTGATTGATTCTTCTATTTTTATTTATACTTATTCATTTCTTTTTACTTCTTTCATCAGGAAAAAAAGGACATTTCTTCCTTTTACCATTCTTTCATAAACAGCAGTTGACCGTTGGGACGTTTCTTGAAAATACTTGTTTACGAGAAAAAAAAAAGAAAAAGCTTTTTGTGAAAGAATGCATTTCAAGCAGAGCTTTCACTTTGATGCTATTTTATTTTTTGCATTTGAGATACCTGAAGAATCCAAACAAGGTCACTTTGATTACAAAATAACAGTTTATTGCAAGATAAACACTGCACTGATACATGCCCAATGCATGAAGTTTTCATGAATGTGGAACTTTGTGTGCGTGTTTGTGTGCCTGCGTGCGTGTGTTCGTCAAGGATGACGATGGGACTTCTTTTTTTGATTTGAAAAAGCTCTGTTGTAGAGTTAGCTGTCGGTATTCATCCATGTTCTCACTACAACAGTGCTTCCGCACGCCACCTCGCGACGAAGGATCGCCGTACCACACTCCACACTTGCATTGTGGGTGGACCAAGATGTGATCAAAGCCACTCCTGCTATCTAGTGGTGATTTATCATACTGGAATCATTCCCACAGCGACACTGACAGAGGAGGTGTGTGAAGCCCTGAATTATTTTTTTTAGAAAAACCCCCACCCAAAACATATTTGTAAATTTTGGCACTGGATGATAGGATTTATGCAAATGTATTTTTACATTTTGGCATTAAAGGAGTTGTACTTCTGTGTTTTTTGGGGGGTTCTCGTTTTCCATCTAGTGTTGTCCCACCATGACATCACCTGTGCCTTCCTTCCCCTGTGGCTCCATTCATTGCCTTTTGCTTGTTTTACTTTTGTGTGATGACAGCTTTGTTCTTGTTTTTTTCCCCATTTCTTCTGTATTCATTGTGTCTCATTCACTTGTCTTCTGAATAAACAGTTGTTTTCTCCATTTTTTAAAAGTTTGTGTGGTTGCCCATTCCCGTGGCAGTTGAGTAATCACACAACACCACCACTCCAAATTTTATCTGAAGATCCATGGCATATTCTATTTGCAAACTAGGTAAAGATGATCAGAATAATTTACGTGAATAGTTGGGTCACGCTATTCATCAAATTAACTTTATACATTTTTCTGGTTTCTAATCTTGACACAAACATTGCTTCGCAACGACATTGGTTCAGTCTGATAGTTTGAAAGACATTTTTGTGATGCAATTTGATGTGGTTTATGGTCCTTTTCAGATGCTTTTTAATAAAGAAATGCTTAATGTATTAGACCAACTGTTATGAGAGGGAGAGTCATGAAGTGCTTCAATGCGAACTACTTCAGAGTGAGTGAGGTTGTACTATTTTAAATAGGAATGAGGAATTTCAAATTGAACAGAAGCCTTTATAGCCAGATTCAAACTGGCTCACTGGGCTTCTCCGAAAAGTCAGGAATTACGCAAAACAAAGCCCTATAAATATTTTTTTCTGTTCAGGAATAAATTTTTATTGTAAGCGTATTTTGTTCCACAGTTTTCTGTTTCGATACAAGAGCTGAACTCACCAGAAGTCCATTAGAGCTGTGGATGGTGACACAGCGAGAGAATGAGTGGTGGATCGACAGATCACTGACATAGGTCGGCGGGTTGTAACCTCCCCTCTCATCCACTTCACCGTTCATATGGAAGTGGACCGGGTAGTGTCCCATTGTTTGCTGGCCCATGTGTTGGAGCTCCACACCAGATATATGTACGGCCTTGAAACCTCGCTCTACCTAATGACAGCAGAGAGGATCAGTCAGTCAGTCTTACAATAAAATGTATGAGGATTGCAAGAAAGCCTTTTGAGCAAAGTTGAGGAGGTGGAATGAGTTTCTGAGGAAAGAAGTGGGGAGTGGAAAAGAAAGCAAAAGGGGAGAATTTGAGGGATGGGATGAAGACAGCGACAAGAGCTTTGACAGACAATCACAGAAAACTGACTAAAACAACTGGACCAATGTAACCAGAAAAAAAGACCATTTCACAGTAACTCCACTTGATGGATCACAGCTTTTTAGAAAAATGGAACAACCGTGTCGATATTTGGAGAGATGGGAGGTTTGGAGATGGTAAAAGCACAAATGTCAAAAGTGGTCTTTTATTCTCGAGGGCTTCACTCGACCAAATTTTGTTGGGCTTTCCAATTTTTATGTATGTGTGTGTACGTATGCTTTGTCTTTCCAAAAGTGCTGCATACACACCGTGCATGAGCAATAACTGACAGGATGAAATGTAATGGAATAGTCTAATATCTAAGGATATGATTGTTCACCCTTGGGACCGAGACTTGAAGGCACTCCTCTCCTGTGTCCTCATGTCCTTCCCTGTCTCTCACTGACTGGATTTCTTATTCCAGACCGCATGCACAGCTTTGATTTTTTGATTACATTTTCTATGAGAGATATCTGTCACGGGATACATGTGATTGTTTATAAACTAATTGTTTATCCATAAATCATTCATCAGTATTGATAAAATGATTGCGGTGGGTGACTGGGTGTGAGCTGCGGCCGATAGCAGCTCCTGAA
Source organism: Hippocampus abdominalis (assembly GCA_018466805.1). Classification (NCBI taxonomy): domain Eukaryota; kingdom Metazoa; phylum Chordata; class Actinopteri; order Syngnathiformes; family Syngnathidae; genus Hippocampus; species Hippocampus abdominalis. Next base: position 1,111,047 of record CM031696.1, read on the forward strand.
TGAATTTGCATTCTGTTACTACTGGTGAGAAAAAAACAACTGAAGAGCATCAGCAACTGTGTCGTCCTTTAAACACAAACAAGGGCGTTACAAACTACATCCACTCCAAAATACCCCCCACTCTGTCGATTCCCTCCCAAAGGCGAATATAAATGGGACTTGGCGATTATATGATCAAGAATTGTGATATGATGATGACCAACTGTGATCTGTGACCATCAGCGAGCAATCAGACATGGTGGTGGAAATGTATGTGACAGCAGCCAATCAGAGTCCGTGTTTTCCTACCCTACTTTGGTTTCCAAGTTGAAGACGTATACGGAAAGTAGAAGAAACAAGAAATAAACATTGACCAAACACGCAGCTAAACGCACAGCTGATCAGCCATGACTTGACGTTTTCTTCACAAGATGAAGCTATTCCGATGAGAGAATTGCCTCACTGTTGCTTGAGTGGCGGTTTCTGCAAAGCGTCTTGGAGTGGACGAAGCCATTGTGCAAGGTAAGCCGGTCCGCGAAAAGCATTTGATTATTTGAACCGGTCGCTGGTGAAAAAAAGGTTGGGGACCACTGGATTACATGATTAAAGTTCAAAGAAAGAAGATATATGGGAAAATGAACAGTTTCTTCATGTAATGGTTTCATCAAAATCATCCCCCCTCCCCACCACACTATTTTATACAACAAACTAAATGAAACTAAAAATGAAACTGAGATATGGTTCAAATTGGATATCAATGCGGGTAAAAATGACGTAGTGACAAAATAAAAATACAATTATAAAATACCTTTATATGCTTAATACTTACGTGTTCAGTAAACATGTTAATAAGAATAGCGTACCTTCAAATGTCCTCCAAAAGTGTCAAAGTCAAAGAATTTGCAGGCTTCATTGCCGTAACAGCTGGGCTCCATCTCACCACGGACTAGGATGTTACGACTCAGCAGGCCAACTTCCGCTCTCATATCCACCCCATCCACCTCTTCACCCATGTGAATGTACTGGACTTTACCTGGGAACAGAGACACACATGCATAAAGAGCTGGGCTTCGAGAACTGCAGAGGACATTATATCTCCTGAACCCTTTCATGCACAATGTAAACTGACAACGTGTTAAGCTGTCCACTGCAGTAAGCGCTGTCCCTGAAAGGGTTAACGTACTGCCTGAATGCTTACATCAATAGTGGGTTATTTTTTTTAAACCCAGAGTTATGCAGCATGCTTGAAACAAACTGGTCACACTTTTGAATGTGTTATTTATTGACTGAAGCAGAACACTTTCGCATCCGCTGTATAAACATTTGCAATGCTTGAATGCTTGCAAACGTTGTACCCTGCCTCTCGCCTAAAGTCAGCTAATGAGGATAAGTGGTGAAAAAAAATGGATGGAGAAATCAATAAAAAGACTATTTGTGGTTGCACATATTCTACAATCAATTTAATCAGGAGTGGTGAATACCAATTTGGGGTGTAACAATCAATCTAATTAATCAATATATTGATGCGTCTGCCCGGTTTCCGCCTACATTGATCAGGGCTGGACTTGTTTACATTGAAGCTGGCCACATATTTCAAAACTGTTCAATGTAATGCAAAAAGGAAAAAAAAAACGTTTTGGAAGCGCAGATAATACAGTCTAAATAATAATAATGAAAAGGCCTACTACTATGTATCAACCTACTGCTGACACACTTTTGTTCTTTCAAATGTACTTTGGTGCAGCAACACAGTGTGTCTTCAGGAGAAAAAAAATAGTCTTGTTTGGAAATTGGCAAAGCACCCAGGGGACCAGGCCACAAAACACCGCATGCGATTGGATTTTGTTTTTCGTGAACAGGCAAAGCCATGGCATCTGTTAGCATTTTTTTCTGCGGTGAGTTGGTCTCCAGAACCAAACTTTATCTCAGTGTGGGACCGGTTCCCACTCGGTGACGGTGTGGATGTGGGTGTAAAGGGTCGTTCGTCTCTATATGTCTTACTGCGACTTACTGGCGACCAGTTCAGGGTGTAGTCTGCCTTTCGCCCGAGGTCAGCACCCACTCCCCCATTGACCCTGTTCAGGATAAGTGGTGTTGAAAATGGATGGATGGATGGATAGCTGTCCATTGTTGTCACCACTTTCCCTAAAAGTATTTTTTGTAAATCGGGTTCATCGAATAATCAACAAAATAATTGTTAGATTACAGCCCTAATTTAACATGTTTTGAAACAAATCACTGAAATCACTTTGGTATCAGAGGGTATTCAGTTGGTATTTTACATTCGGCAATAACATCATTGGTTATCATTTTTGATTGAAAAGACACCTGATGTTTAAAATTAATCAATATATTGAAGGTTACTGGTCCACTCTTAGATAGTAGTTATTAGGATGGGCAGCGTGTATTCTTGTGGTTACATATAGTCAGGGTTGGGAGGGTTACTTTAAAAATGTATTCCGGTACAGATACGAGATGCCTCTTAAAAATGTAGTTTGTAACATAATCCGCGTACCATAATACGAAAGTAATGTAACTTGAATATTCTTATACCTAATATGCTAATAAAGACAAAATAATAATAATAATAATAATAATAATAATACATTTTATTTATAAGCGCCTTTCAAGACACCCAAGGACACTTTACAATCAGAAATACATATTACTACAGTATATATTTGCATACAGTGGACTCCCGCTGTTTGCAGGGTACAGTGATTGAGCTGTTTGCAGGGTACAGTGATTGAGCCAGCCCACAAATAGCAAAATGCCAAAGTAGATCAGTGATTCCCATCCAGTTATCCATTGCTGGGGCACATTAGTGTGAGAGTTTGTGTTATTTCTAAGATATAATGTATCTTCGTTTATCTATCTATGCCACCGACTTACAGAGGCAGACAGAACTCATTAATGATCTTCTTTGATGTTTTATGTCATGTGTTCTGTTGTAGTACTGTTATTTTATGTTAATTGTTCTGTAAAAGCACTTTGTTGTTGCTGCAGCTGTTATAAAAACACTACATAAATAAACATGTATTGTACTGTGCTGTATCTGAACTGAAAAATAACGATCATTTGACTCTAGAACAGCAGACCGGAATTAGTTATTTTAATTAATTATTCAAGTATGCTGACCTTGAACTAAGTGCGTGTACGTCCACAACAAAAGGTCCATGGAGACCTGATATTGTTGTTTCACCATGGAAACTGTATTAAGTTAGTTACTTCAATGTTAGAATTGGAGCTGCTAATACAGATGTACAGTGACAAAGAAGATATATTCAGTCTACAAAAAAAACGAACTAAAAAACAATGCTGAATGGAGTAGTGATGTGCATGACAGCTGGCCGTTTAATCTACAGGCCGCGCACACTGACAGGAAAAACAAAATGTACGTCAGCCCTCAACTGGCAGCACAACAAACCTGATGAATAATTTGAAGAAGTACTAGCACTCAAGTGATTGTGTGGAAAGCATGAAAATGCCAGTCTGGACTGCCACTTCTGCAACACACGAATCATTGGCCGTTTAGTCACGGCTAACCATCACTGATTCACAGGACCAAAGCGGCAATCATTTACATTTGCAAGTAGCAATGACGCAAACACTGTATGTAGCGTCATAACTTTTAATATCTTCATTAGCCATGGCAGTGCAATACATTTTGGGTCTTGCGTACCTGCCAACACCCTCAAGACTGGGAAGTATTTCAGTGTATTATTTTATACGGTTTGATATTTGTTGTACTAATAAGTAATATATGTTTAAAATATTTTCTGTTCGTCTTTTTCACTTTGTTTTAAAATGTACTTCATTTGTTCATAAAATGTTATATTAACAGTTTTGAATTGAATATAAATGCTCTAAAAACCGGCAATTTAAAGTCAATATAAAAACAAAAACAAAATCTAAGTCATGAGCTGTTAATCAACAAGATCCAATGTTATCAAACATGGCCAGTCATTTATCTTAACCATCTGGCTGGATCAGATAATTCTAACTCTCTTTCATCTTGCATTGAGTTGTCACACAAGCTTCCACCCCCAGACTTGAAAAGCCGAAGTTGTTTAGGACATGGGTGTCAGGAAATACAAGTGAATATAAATATTAACCCCTGGTATTTCCAACTCTGCTATGTACTGTTTAAAAATACATATGAATCAGCTGACAAATACTGTCCTGTAATCGTATAAGTACACATAAATATAATTGAGCATAAGCAGAAAACAAAATAACACCATTTTTTTTTTTTTGTAGAAACAAAAATGCCCCGTGCTTACGTCTTATGTTGACTTGTATATATTTAATGTTTAAGTCAGCATGAATAGGCCCATTAAGAAACACACATGCCTACAGGATACGGGCTGTGACTTTCCCTTGGACCTGAGTCAGTTCAAACACTTTTCTCTCACTCCAACACAGTACTCCAGGTTGTTCAAATCTGACCTGCATTGAACTAAAAACACGCAAGCCTGCAAACTCACTCCACATCCGCAGCTCTACCTTGGTAAATGTGCAGAATATGCCATTGCATTGACCTGTTGAAATATTTTCGAGCGTCTTTGGAAAAGATTATTTGCAAAGTAGTAGATGATGCTCCAAAATCAAGGGCAATCACTTTTTACTGTAGGTCAGGGGTCTCTAAACCTAAGGCTGAGGTCTCGTGAAAAACAATGGATCATTTGCTTCTTGGACTAAAACAAACCCAAAAATAATTAATTGGATGTAAATGTAATACATTATGTCCCCTGTGACTGACTGGCGACCAGTTCAGGGTGTAGTCTGCCTTTCGCCCGAAGTCGGCTGGGATAGGTCCAGCAACTCCCCTGCGACCCAGTTCAAAATAAGCAGTATCAATGGCAACTGGTGACCAATGTTGGTTGTAGCTTTTGTCACCTGATTGAAGAGCATTTCTTTATTGTGCCTGCCACAAAATGCCCCTGGCATAGATGGAAAAACAAAATAATAATGTCAATAATAATATAATAACAAACTGATGTAAACAGCCGTCACTTCCCAAAAATACTCATCAACAGGATGCAGGGCTGGGGGTTCAGTAGGGGCCTGTCGTCGACAGGTCGTCATGCGGCGAAACATTGTCGGAAACAGGGTGCGGCAGTCATGTGCCAAACAATAATCCGTGGCCATCCCGCCTCCGCTCTCATTGAAGAGTTAATGTGATGCAAAGCAAAGTCTACAGTAGCGCTAACGCGAGCCAAGATACATGTTTGTCGGAGATCCAGGTTGTCGCTCTTTTTGTACTATTTCCTTGCTTGTTTATTCACGTCGGTTGTACGACCATGTGCTACACTCGCCAGGAACTTAAAGGGGAATTCAGGTCAAAAATGTTCTCTCCAATATTGTGTTCTATGCTGCCCGTTTAGTCAGAAGACAGTATTCAGATTAATTATTGCGATTGTGAAATATGAATTAGGCAACAAAAGCCACCCGTTTTTTTTCCATCTTAGACGGTGGGCATTTTGTTGCTGTCGATTGACATCACAGTGCCCAAAGGCTCAACTTGGGACGGTCACATGACCAAGTGACAAACAGGTGAATCATGATTGATTACCTGAACCATTGTTATTTGCTGCTTAAATCATATTCCATAAATGCAATATTAAGCTTGATTAGACAAATAGGTGTGCATATAACGTTTTATTGGAAAGAACATTTTTGACTTGACTTCCTGTTTAAAGAGTCCAAATGTATCAAACTGAAAACCATGACCACAAACCCAAGATCCAAACCGAATCTTGGATTTATGTGATTTATTGAATTTGACTGCTTGTCGATAATTTCTTTATAGAATTTGCTATTTCATTGAGTTTTTAAATTTGGGTCCTGCATCTTGAAGAGACAAACTGCTGTGTGTGCAGTGATAAGCTTGACATGGTGGACTCTTTAATAGCTGTGTTTGGATGATTTTCATACCGTCCATCCATCCATTATCTGAACCGCTTTATCCTCACGAGGGTTGCGGGCGTGCTTGAGCCCGCTCCAGCTGTCTTTGGGCAGTAGGCAGCGTACACCCTGCACTGGTTGCCAGCCAATCGCAGTTACATACGGTCTTCTAACTGAAATTTTTACACGAACCAAGGCCAAATGTCTGTCACTGGAGGATTTTTGTTATGTTGACCTTGACCTGGACATCAAGTAGGTCATTAAAATAACATCACTGGACACTATGCCAAGACAACATGCGAGTTAATACGTTGTGGTAATAGCTATGATGCAAATATTTTGAGGATTATGTGTGTAAGAGAGGCCTTAGAAGCAGACAGCCACACTCACGTACATTCCAAAGAGCAATAAAGAGATACAGGATCGTGGGAGGAAGCTGTCTTGCTAAGAGAAAATGTCGCCGATGCGAGAACGTGCAATTATCACTCAGAAATGCTGAAACAACACAGGAGCTATCTTTCTAAAATCAAAGTTGGAACTCTCAGGTCACTGTGCCACTGTTTGAAATCAAGTTTTCGGCCCTGTATTGAACAGGCCTTAGGCAGCAAAGGACAAATGATACAAAGATAGCTCCATAAGAGTAACTGAACTGAAGTGAACTGGTATTTGTCCCAAGGAACGTGTCAGTCCTCTTATTCAAATATTCAGGGATTAGTGTTCAATATCTTTAAAAAAAAATAGATAGATAGATAGATAGATAGATAGATAGATAGATAGATAGATAGATATAAGTTATCTAAATACAGTATCTGCAATTGGTTGGTGAAAAGTCCAGGGTGTACCCCACCTCTAATCCCAAATCAGACGGGACAGGCTACTTCCTTTTCTAGTATTTACACACAAAGCTTGAAGCTTTGTTTGAAGATCAAACAAGTCATGCAATCTTCAGGAAGAAAGAACCTTCATTTTTTCCAGTTTGCACACCTTTTAAATTGTGAGATTGTGCTATGAGTCACGTTCCTCACCTTGCACCTTGACCTGGTTAGGTGTACAGGTAGGACAAGGAATGAGGTCAAACCCTTCAGTCTGATGCATGGAGTAGTCTGTGCTGGCCACCACCACATGGTCACCAGGTTGCCAACCCACAGGCTGGTCTGCAAGCTCCAGAATTGTGCTGTTGGACATCATGTCGATGGAAATTGAGGCCTGAGGACGGACTGCAGGATTGGAAATTGAGTGTTAGAACGACAGCAATGGACAATGAAAGTTGACAGCGAGTCATGTAATATTCAAACGGAGATGTAGAGTCATGAATGCGTCATGCAACTGTTGATGTTGTGACCACTGTTTTCCTCTTGTGACGATGTTAAAGTAGCTGAAATGGAACACACTTTGACAACGCTTACAATAAATTTCTGATTCTGACATTTCTATAACTGCTTCAGACAACAACGTGTTGAGAGGAAAGAAATTTCATCTGTGCTGTATGGTGCACATAAAGCATATTTGACCATAAAGTTGACTTGACTTGATTCTTAAGAAAATTGTGAAATATTGTCATGTCTCTTGATTGTGCTCAAAGCGGAGAAATTTCCGTCACATGAAACACCACCATAGCTCATGCCGATTATTAGGAGCGAAGGGAGCCGATAACCGATATTACGAGCCAACGTTAATTTTCAGCAAAAGTAGGGGTAGAAAAAAATGAAATAAAATACAAACTCCAGCCCCTCCGTGAGCCGTCACCTTACCGTGGTGGAGGGGTATGTGCGTCCCAATGATCCTAGGAGCTAAGTTGCCTGGGGCTTTATGCCCCTGTCAGGGTCACCCATTGCAAACAGGTCCTAGGTGAGGGACCAGACAAAGCACGGCTCACAAAACCCCTTATGGTGAACAAAATAAATGGAACCCAGTTTCCCTTGCTCGGACGTGGGTCACCGGGGCCCCCCTCTGGAGCCAGGCCTGGGGGCGGGGCTCGTTGGCGAGCGCCTGGTGGCCGGGCCTGCACCCATGGGGCCCGGCCGGGCTCAGCCCGAAGAGGCAATGTGGGTCCCCCTTCTCATGGGCTCACCACCCATGGGAGGGGCCAAAGGGGTCGGGTGCAATGTGAGCTGGGCGGCAGCCAAAGGCGGAGACCCTGGCGGTCCGATCCTCGGCTGCAGAAGCCAGCTCTAGGGACATGGAATGTCACCTCTCTTGGAGGGCCCGAGCTGGTGTGCGAGGTAGAAAGGTTCCGACTGGATATAGTCTGACTTACCTCCACACACAGCCTGGGTTCTGGTACCAGTTCTCTCGAGAGGGGTTGGACTCTCTTCCACTCTGGAGTTGCCCACGGTGAGAGGCGGAGAGCAGGTGTGGGCATATTCATTGCTGTGCCTGTACATTGGGGTTCACACCGGTAGATGAGAGGGTTGCCTCCCTCCATCTTCAAGTGGGGGGACGGGTCCTGACTGTTGTTTGTGCGTACGCACCCAACAGCAGTTCAGCGTACCCACCCTTTTTGGAGTCCTTGGAGGGTGTGCTGGAGAGTACTCCTGCTGGGGACTCCCTTGTTCTGCTGGGGGACTTCAATGCTCACGTGGGCAATGACAGTGAGACCTGGAGGGGCGTGATTGGGAGGAACGGCCCCCCCAATCAGAACTCGAGTGGTGTTTTGTTATTGGACTTCTGTGCTCGTCACGGATTGTCCATAACGAACACCTTGTTCAAACATAAGGGTGTCCATATGTGCACTTGGCACTAGGACACCCTTGGCCGCAGTTCGATGATTGACTTTGTGGTTGTATCATCGGATTTGCGGCCGCATGTTTTGGACACTCGGGTGAAGAGAGGGGCGGAGCTGTCAACTGATCACCCCCTGGTGGTGAGTAGGCTACGATGGTTTGGGTCCGTCCTGGCAGACCCAAACGTATTGTGAGGGTTTGTTGGGAGCGTCTGGCGGAATCCCCTGTCAGAAGGAGCTTCAACTCCCACCTCCGACAGAGCTTTTCCCATGTTCCGGGGGAGGCGGGGGACATTGAGTCAGAGTGGACCATGTTCCGTGCCTCTATTCTTGAGGCGGCCAATCTGAGTTGTGCCCGTAAGGTGGTTGGTGCCTGTCGTGGCGGAAACCCCCGTACTCGCTGGTGGACACCAGCAGTAAGGGAAGCCGTCAAGCCAAAGAAGGAGTCCTATTGGGCCTTTATGGCCTGTGGGACACCAGAGGCAGCTGACAGGTATTGACTGGCCAAGCGGAATGCAGCTTCGGTGGTCGCAGAGGCAAAAACTCGGGCATGGGAAGAGTTCGGTGAGGCCATGGAAGCCGACTTCCTGGACGACTTCGAGGAAATTCTGGTCCACCATCCGACGTCTCAGGAGGGGGAAACAGTGCACCACTAACACTGTGTACAGTGGGGATGGGGCGCTGTTGACCTCGACTCGGGACGTTGTGAGTCGGTGGGCAGAATACTTCGAAGACCTCCTCAACTCCACCAGCACGCCTTCCTTAGAGGAAGCAGAGTCTGTGGACTCTGAGGTGGGCTCTCATATCTCTGTGGTCAAAGTCACCGATGTGGTTAAAAAGCTCCTCGGTGGCAAGGCCCCAAGGGTGGATGAGATCCGCCCGGAGTTCCTCAAGGCTCTGGATGTCGTGGGTCTGTCCTGGTTGACACGCCTCTGCAACATCGCGTGGTCAGCGGGGAGAGTGCCTATAGATTGGCAGACCGGGGTGGAGGTCCCTCTTTTTAAAAAGGGGGACCGTAGGGTGTGTTCCAACTACAGAGGGATCGCACTCCTCAGTCTCCCTGGTAAGGTCTATTCAGGGGTGCTGGAGAGGAGGGTCCATCAGGAAGTCGAGCCTCAGCTTGAGGAGGAGCAGTGTGGTTTGCGTCCCGGCCGTGGAACAATGGACCAGCTCTACACCCTTAGCAGGGTCCTCGAGGGTATGTGGGAACTCGAGTTCTGTGGGGGGTGCTTCGGGAGTATGGGGTACTGAGCCCCTTGATACGGGCTGTTCGGTCCCTATACTGCCAATGTCAGAGTTTGGTTCGCATTGCCGGCAATAAGTCGGAATCGTTTCCAGTGAGGATTGGACTCCGCCAAGGCTGCCCTTTGTCGCCGATTCTGTTCATCACCTTTATGGACAGAATTTCTAGGCGCAGCCGAAGCGTTGAGGGAGTCCTTTTTGGTAGCCTCAGTATTGCATCTCTGCTTTTTGCAGATGATGTGGTACTGTTGGCTCCTTCAAGCAGGGCTCTCCAACTCTCACTGGAGCGTTTCGCAGCCGAGTGTGAAGCAGTTGGGATGAAAATCAGCACCTCCAAATCTGAACCCATGGTCCTCAGTTGGAAAAGGGTGGAGTGCCCACTCCAGGTCGGAGAGGAGATCTTGCCCCAAGTGGAGGAGTTTAAGTATCTTGGGGTCTTGTTCACGAATGAGGGCAGGAGGGAGCGAGAGATCGACAGGCGGATCGGTGCAGCGTCTGCTGTAATGCGGACGTTGTATCGGTCTGTCGTGGTAAAGAAGGAGCTGAGCCAAAGGGCGAAGCTCTCAATTTACCGGTCGATCTACGTTCCAAGTCTGGGCGACCTGGCCCCGGATAAGCAGTAGAAGATGGATGGATGGATGGACAAACTCCAGCACTTAACTTTGTTGAAATGTCATTAAGCACATTGCCTTACAATGGGCATCTGGGTTTTAAAATGCTAACAAAAAGTTCAGGGACCTCCCAGGATCATCAGAGCTATTTAACATACTTAAATAGCTCTCTAGACTTTTCCAAAATAAATGAAATGTTACATTTTAACTTATCTTTGTATTAATTTCAAACAAAAACAAAAGGTACATAGAGTTCCCAGTGTCAACATCATTCTTATAAAGTTGACTGAAAATTTAACCCTGGAGAACCCACGGGGTCAAATTTGGCCCCTACTCAAATGCTACCCTTAAATCCCAAACGGTCAAATTTGGCCCTAATCCTAAATTAGGATTAAAGTAGTGAATAGATACACATATTTGTCAGAATGCCGAATATCATCGTAGATAATTGGCTTGGCCAATAATCTGTCTATCCCTAAGCACTACAACCATGTGCGAATCCTGCGGTAACCCTCAAGGGTGATTGTTAAGTCTTTCATGAGAATTCTACAATACAAACAAGGCACACTAGCTGCGAATCAAAATGTGGTTAGGGCATTGTCCATGAACTCTGAGCAGTGTGGTTACTCTGAAATGTGGCAGCAAGCATTCGAGAAAGAGCAGCCTGCCAACAGCTTTTTCACCATGTGATGGCTAATTATAATACAGATGAAATGTGCAGTGTTTTTATTTTAAGTAGATTCTACTGACAACCTTATCTGAGGCTACATTACATCAATACATTTTCATAATCATAATATATATACACACACACACACATATATATATACAGTAAAACCTCGGTTTTCGGACGTCTCGGTTCTCGTACAATTCGGTTTTCGAACTAAAATTTCGAGTTTTTTATGCCTCGGATGACGAACAAATTTCGGTTCTCGGACTAACTGAGCGCACTTGAATGCGTCACTTCACTCCTCTCGGCGTCGCTTCCTCGTAGCGTCCATTGTGAGCAGACGTTTTTGTATGATAATAATAATAATACAGTCAAACCTCGGTTTTCGGACGTCTCGGTTCTCGTACAATTCGGTTTTCGAACTAAAATTTTGAGTTTTTTATGCCTCAGATGATGAACAAATTTCGGTTCTCGAACTAACTGAGCGCACTTGAATGCGTCACTTCACTCCTCTCGGCTTCGCTACCTCGTGTAGCAACGCTACCTCGTGTAGCTTCGCGAGGTAACGAAGCCGAGAGGAGGTAGCAAATCCGAGAGGAGTGAAATGACGCTCCCTCCTGTCGCCGCGCTCCCTCGTGTCGCATCGCTACACAGGAAGCGACCATTGTGAGCAGACGTTTTTGTATTGTTCAATAAAAAAAAAAGCAGACGTGTTTGGTGAGACGCTTCTGTTAGTGCGAGTGAAATCCCCCAGCACGGAGGAGGGGGGGGGGCGTGCGGTTGTTTACGGCCGGCATTTTTCAATGCAGCGGCACATAATGAACACTCTGGTGTCCGGTGTCTCATTATTATGCAATAATCGTACAGAAACAGCTTGTGAGCAGACGAGTTTGTATTGTTCGATTAAGATTTTTTTTTTTAAAAAGCAGACGTGTTTGGTGAGAAATACGTAATATTGGACTGTTATTTTTGCATCGTGTATCAGCCCCTAATCATGGCACCAAAGAAAGCAAGTGGAAGTGGTGAACCTGGTGAAGAAAAGAGGAAAATAGGGCGCAAAACTATAGAATTTAAGAAAGATTTAATCGCAAAATATGAGTCAGGTGTGCGTGTGTCTGTGTTGGCGAAGGAGTTCAGGATGCCGAAATGCCCCGCCTACTGCCTGCTGACAGCTGGGAGAGGCGCACGCCCCACGACAGATAGAGAGAGAGATGTTCCTTCAATTTTTATGTTACTACGTTAATGTTAAAATTGGTCATCTCCCATTACATTTGTACAGTTTATGGTGTGAAAATGTAAAAAAAAAGTGGTTTAAAAAAGTTGTTTTCTTGACTTGGAACGGATTAAAACATTTTACATTGATTTCAATGGGAAACATGGTTTCGGTTTCCGAACAATTCGGTTTCCGAACAGTCTTCTGGAACGGATTAAGTACGAAAACCGAGGTTTGACTGTACATTTTATTTATAAGCGCCTTTCAAAACACCCAAGGACACTTTACAATCAGGAACAAGAACAATAAAACACAATAAGGCTGAGCAGCGGCAGCCAAACGCCAGCGTTCACTCAACCCGGAAGTCAGAAAGAAACCACAAGTGAGGGAGAGGGGGAGAAAATTGTGCAATCAAGATTTTGAAAAAAAGCAGATGTGTTTGGTGAAACGCTTCCTCGTGTAGCGCGCATTGTGAGCAGATGAGTTTGTATTGTTCATTAAAAAAAAGCAGACGTGTTTGGTGAGACGCTTCTTTTAGGGAGGGTGAAAAACCCCCTTTTCAGAATGGTTTGCCCCAGCAGCACGGGAGACGTGCGTGCGTTTGTTTACGGCCGGCAGTTTTCAATACAGCGGCACATAATCAACACTCTGGTGTCCGGTGTCTCATTATTATGCAATAATCATACAGAAACAGCTTCTTCGTGTAGCATCCATTGTGAGCAGATGAGTTTTATGTTACTATGTTAATGTTAAAATTGGTGAAAATATAACCTCTCCTATTACATGTGTACAGTTTATGGTGTGATATTATAAAAAAAGTGGTTTAAAAAAGTTGTTTTCTTGACTTGGAACGGATTAATTTTTTTTACATTGATTCCAATGGGAAACATGGTTTCGGTTTTCGAACAATTCGGTTTTCGAACAGTCTTCTGGAACGGATTAAGTACGAAAACCGAGGTTTGACTGTACATATACATATATACATATACAAATATATATATATATATATATATATATATATATACACACATATATATATATATATATACATACATATATATACATATACATACATATATACATATACACATATACATATATAAATATATATACACACATATATATGTATATATTTTTTTTATGTATTAATTACTAAAGCGGTTGCGTCCAACTAATATCTTTACATACACATACACGTTACGTTTAAGAAAAAACAAAAACTGAAACATTCTGAGAATAATACTATTACCAAGTTTTCCACACAGAAAACGAACTCTGTAGTTGCGACAGAGGCCATGAGCTTGGTCTTTATTGCGGCAGACAAAGCCATAATCTTTGTTATTTTTGTGGATCACATCTCCGGTTTGGTTGGAGGGTATGCCATCAAGTGTTTCAGCCTGGAAAGAAAGCGCACACAAAACAGAGAGGAGTATTATAGAATTGTGACAATTTCAAACGCAAAAACTGTATGTTTTATGTAATTGTCAAAATATCCTCGTTGAAAAAGGTTACATTGGCTGGTTGTTGGTAAAATATCTGTTTTTAACTCTAGCACAGTGGTTCTTAACCTGGGTTCGATCGAACCCAATGGGTTCGGTGAATCAGTCTCAGGAATTCGACAGCCTCTGCCATGGAGGATAAAATACACCGACTCAACGTGTCAATTAGTTATGACACGTTTGGCCATCAATGGCTGGTTCATTTTATGCACGATTAAAAAACAAACAATCATACTAATTGTGTTTAAATTTTTCTGTTTTTAATAAATGCGTTTTTTTTTTATGTCTTGAATTTGTAAAAAAAAAAAGTATTTTTATTTTTCGTTCAAGGTCAAGGCCAAATATGCACATGTAGCATAGATTAAATTTCTTCCTCTCAATCCTCAGTGCTGCTGGTTAAACACACACAGCATGAATGAATTGGACTGGTTGGGTTCGGTACCTCAAACATGCACTGCTCTACGATTGCATCAAAAGCTAATCTGCAAACAACTAACTCAAGTAATTTGACATTGACTTGACTGGACTTGTAAGGAGTTAATGAGTGTGTTTAAATGTTTTCTGTAACTAGAAAGCCACTTAGTTTAATAAATGCAGAGATTTGTGTTGGAATTGGTCTTTTTTTTATTGAGAACAGCTGGGAGGTGCTATTATGATTCGGGGGATTGTACAATGCAACAATTCTAGACTGGAAAACAAAAATTGTTGTCGAAATGGATTTAACTATAATTGGTTCTTTATATACACACACAAGTTTTGTGGGCATTGTTTTTTTGTTTTGTTTTTTTCATTTGTGTAAACCTGTTACTGTGGCACATTAGCTCCTGTTAAATATTGTATTGAGAAAAAACAAATACCGTTGACCTTGGACTTTTGCACAACATTGCACGACAAAAAAGCTTTACAGTGTGTACTGTACTGTATGCTCTCCATGCAGTGCAGTAATATAACAGACACTGGCTGGTTGTTATATTTATCCTCAGAGGTGGGCATTGTCAGTCTGGTGTGTCCGTCAGTGAGCTGCCATAGAATTTCAGGCCTTCGCTTTCTGTCTGAGTAGGCGGCGACAGCCAAACGGCCAGGCCCAAGAACCTTTGACACTAAACTAACCATGTTCATAGGATTTTCTGGCTGGACCTATCATAGACATAAAACTATCATTGTGCCAGTTCATTTACAGATTCAGTGACAATTCAGTGACATTACATCACAACAATGTCTGTGATTTCCCAAAACGACTTGAAATGTCGGCCCGGTGGCCGCCGGGTTACCGCGTCGACCTCACAGTGCAGAGGTCCAGGGTTCAAAGAAGAGTTTGCATGTTTGTGCCTGAATGGGGATTTCCTCCCACATGATGACATGGTTGGTGTGGTCCGGTACCTCATACACATGGTGTAAGAACTGGAGTATCACCATAACTAGTGCTCTAGCACTCAGCTGAACACGTTTGCATCAAACCATGTTGTGCTAAGCTAATCTGCAGGGAACTATCTTGACCACAATTGAGCCTGTTGACTAACTACAATTTAAGTAATTTGAAACATTGAACTTGACTGTTTCACTTGTGAGCTGGGGCCCCTTGTCAACTGGATTGTAAAATTTCGATTAAATGTTGTGATTGGCCAAGGACATAGGAAGAAAGGCAGGATGATGCTGCAGTGGAAGGAGTGTAAAGTTATACAGATTTCACAATTTAGCCCAAAAATGACAATTATGCTAAATATTACCGATAATATGCCGAAGTCCCATGTCAATCAGTACAGTATACAATTACTGTATAATGTCGGCATTCCACTTCACCTTATTCTGTTGTGCAGTACATTGTTATTTTCAAGGGGCCCAAGGATGCTGAGCAATAATAATGGGGAAAATGGGATGTAGGATATCCAGTACTTACTTTTTTTTTTTTTTCTCAAAACAAAGCGGATGCTGTAATTTTTAATGATCCCTCAATTTCAGATTACAGTACACTTTACCTAATAACTGTGCATACTGTATGGATGTACTGTGTACAACATTTACCTGAATGTCCAGCGGACTGTTACACAGCCGATCGGGATAGGCCTCACGCAATTCTGTCAGCTTCTCCCAGTCACCAGATCCCCTTTCATCATCCCTGTCAAACCATTCTGTCCATTCAGCCTCTGTAGGACATACAAAGACAAACAGTCGGATGGAAAGTAAGATTGATGTCAAATTCTTGACTTGCAGCATCCATTTACAAGCCATCTTAAATACTTTATTCACAGAGCTGGGATTTATTTGCCCTTCCCTTTCATATTGTAAGCACACAAGTTGAGTCTTGTAGTGTGCCAAGTGTGCCTAAAGAGAGCTGTTGTGGGTTGGCCAAAAACATAATTAGATGCAGGACAATGTCATTGTGACCGCAACAATTGATTTGATCAACATTTAGCATGAACCGTACATCTTTGGTGTTAAAATTCTTGCTGTGGTTGAAACTGGCTGACTTATGCCTCTGATCGGAGGAAGGAGGCAAATTCCAGGTTCACAAATTGGTTTTACACAGGACATCAATCTGGAAAAAGCGAGCTTTCGGACGGCTTTTAGCATGGTTTTAAAGAGGCCATTGACGGACTCTTTCCATCCATTACTTTTTCTACTACAGGTATGAGATTAATAATTGGCTGTGGGCTGCATTTTAAGATTGAAAAAGAGTCAGACGAAACATGAATCTTTAAACATATGTGATGCAGCCACTACTTTGGTGCAAAGATATTGACCTTAGTATGCCTTGGGAATTTGTTTCATAAAGTTGCGATGAGATGATAGATGAGAAGCATCTAATTGGAATCAGATATGAAGCGTTGGTAAAAGCAAAGTCGATAACACCAGCATTGCACTGAGGCAGGCTATTGATGAGAACGTGGTGCCGTGATGATAACACAATCACTGATTAATTACAGCCCAGGAAGATGTCAAATTGTTCTTTTTTTTTCTACTGAGAATTATTTGGATTTTTTTTCATTCATGAAAGACTATGCACTGAAATTGTAGGAGGAACAGTTTTTGATAAATGTCCAAACCATTCTGTTTGGGCATTTTGGGTCCTAACATGCGCTTTGTCTCATTTACTAATGAGGCAAAGCAGTGTACATTAGTGCTAATGCTAACCAAGTTGGCGGCTTGCGACGTTGCGGTAGGTAACAGCGCTCTCTGGTGGCGCTCTTTTTGTATTGCAGTTATTTACGTGATTGTTTATGCATCGCATGTTTAAGTACAGTTTTTGTGACTTTTTTCCCTAGCAAGAACAATGAAGGAGCTGGAATGAAGGAACAAAATGATGTTTGAATTTTGTCAATATGTTCAGAATTAAAGAAGTTACGATATTTTACAACATTGTCTTGTTTCTAATTTAAAACAATGGAATGGCCTGTGATCAGTTTTTGAGAAAAATAATCAAATTAAAATCTTCAGGCTTCACAGTTTCCTTTAGCATGGACTGAATAATATCGATGATACAACACAAGAAAGTGATTTCATAATTGGAGTCATCATAATTATAGTAAATTAATGACATACATGAATTATTTTGTAATTAATTTGTCGCAATTAGTTTGACACACACAATCGCTGGCAACGAACAGCTGTCTTATCCCGGTGGCCTGTTCTCCTGTGTCTCCCCACATAAAAGGTTAGGCGACAAAAATGTTTCCGCACTGTATGATTTTCTTCCGCATAATACAAATTTGATGAAACATCGACAACCATCGACAGCATGTCCCCAAATACCTCAAAATGATGTGCAATAGGTCGATATAAATGTGCCATCTCGGTTTCCAAAATTTTTGGGCGGTCAAAAATCAGAGTTATTGCGCCGTGCGTGCAATCAACAGCGAAATACTGCATGCAAATCAGCACTTTGAAAACGAGGTCACCAAGGAGATTCTACTGTTCATCATGTCTAAAAATAGACGCAGGAAACAAATGTAATTCTCCTGAGAGGAGTGCAAAATAGACTTGCATGATGTGGTCACATGGAAAAATGACGGAAATGAGTCAGGTGTCACAAAGCTACACTATTGGTTCTGCGAACATTCCCCTGAACAGACTAGCGACCAGCACTAAATACCTGTTTTGAGTGACGTTCATTATGCACACAACCTATCAGAGGATAGCAAGACCAGTGTACCGGGTCTGTTGTGTGAAACAGACTTCCGAGTTGTCATTTTATGCACCAGAGATCTTGCGTCAGAGAGAATAGGACTCGCTTGAAATCGCTACCTTCTTAGAAACACCTCAAGCTATGTCCATCGTATATAATTCTGTGACCATATTTCCTGCATTCATTCTTTCACGTTTAACCTAATACAATACTAATAATAGTAATTAAAATGAATGGTATGAATACTGTATACACTTTGAAGGTTTTTCTTTCTTTTTTTTTAAACACATAACTTGGCGTCATGATGACTAGTTGGCACATTCCCCTCATAGTGCAGTGGTGAAGGGTTCAATTCCGGCTCAAGCCTTCCTTTGTGAAGCATGTTCTCCGCGTGCCTGCATGGATTTTTTCCGGGTACACCGATTTTCTCCGGCATTCCAAAAACATGCATGGTAGGTTAATGGAACACTTTAAATTGTCCCTCTAAATTGTGACTGTGAGGATGAATGCCTGTTTGTCTATGTGTGCTCTGTAATTGGCTGATAACCGGTTCAGGGAGTACCCAGCCTCCTGCCCGAAGAGGGTTGGGATAGGCTCCGGCATGTCCGCAACCCTCATAGGATAAGCAGATTAGAAAATGGATGGGTGGATGGATGGAAGACATAACTTTTCTTTCTGAGTCAACACATCCAGAATCAAACCGAAAATAGTGACCAAGAAAATCGAGATCCAAACCGAAACGTGGATGTTGTGAACCGTTAACACTCCAAATGAAACATCTATGGAAAGTAAATGTGCATCCAGGTATGAATAGCATTAGTTTAGTGTAAAGGTGTGAAGAGGTACCTTGCACCCACTGGCTGCTGGCTGTTATGGTAAAATGCTCTGCATAGCTCAACTGAAACACACAAGAGCTTCGGGCTTCTGAGGATGCTTTTGTCCCTTTTAACAAACACACAAAACATGAGTTAGTCTTGTCAAAATACAAACTATTGTCATCTGCAGGGTTTTCTGACGCTGCACATTTTTGATCATGTCTGACATAATAACATGTACCGGTAATAACATTTTTTTTTCTGGGAACACTAGACCGGAATAGGCTGAGTGGACAGCATAGGTTGGAAAATGATTCCTACCTTGATAGAGAGCATGATCTTCTACAGCAGAAGATGGGTTTCCTTTCACAGCTATAAAAGACCAAGGATGTCTGTGAACGAAAAGGACAGAAAAGAGTAAAAACTGTAAAAAAATTAAAAAAACAAACAAACAAACAAACAAAAAGTGGGAAAGGCAGACAGAACAAGTAACTATGTAGCTCAGGAAGTGAAAAAGGCACACCCTCACACACATGTACGGTCACCTTAATTAAATGAGTGTGCTTTCCGGAAGAAACAAGATGAGCTCTGTGCACGTATGTAGCTCCAGGAAAGTCTCTTAAAGTATAGACAGTAAACTGCAGCACATTAAGTACGTTTTTCTCAAAAAAAACAACAACAACAAAAAAAGGAGGTACATTTCCATGAAAATGGCAAGCTCTAAGTAGCTAAAAAAAGAGTGGAAAAAAGACTCAATGAATGAGATTCATTGGTTGTAAAATTTTACAAGCTAAACCTTAATTAAAGGCTACGCTCTTGATAACAGAGTTTGTGAAATATAAATACAACCTACAAAACGTCATTTATAATTCATGCAGGTACACAGGTATGCAGTGAGTTGCATAAGCTACAGTAATGTTATACTGTACATCATTTATATAAATGTATCCTTCAGTGATAGCTACAAAACTGAACACTAATCTGACGGGAGCAGCTTCACTGGAAGGGAATAAGCTGCCGGTCTTTCCGGAGGGAGTGGGGCAGGTGGTCAACACTCAGCCTCATGCGTTGTCCAAATTCAATCACAAAATGGATGCGGTTTGGGGGTTTCTTCGCAAAATGGAAAAGAACGAGGAGCAGTTGGCGTCCGGCCTTGAAAAAATAAACGAGGATTCAGCTAATTGACTCTATTGAGAGTCACAGACGAAAAGACTTTCAAGGCTGGCTGAAATTGTTGTCGGCCAGTTCCCAAAACAACTGTTATCTGGACTTTCCCCACAATGAAAAACACACTTGGACCTAAAAATGAACAACCAAACAAAACAAAAAAAGAAAATATCTCAAAAACTTGATGTGCTTAAAAAAATGTAAAAAAAGGAAAGACATTTTTCCTTTTTTTAAAAAAAATTAGCATCACCATCTCCCGGTCATTTTGCTCTTGCACGTAGACAAATGTCAAAAACTGCTAGGGCAGATGCAGCAAACATGCCAATCAACTGTACTGTACTTATTACTTTGTAAAATGTCTCTGGCTGCTCCACATACTGCACAGTCTACCTGTGTTAGTCTGTTTGGCAGAAGTGTGGGGAGGAAAGGAGACAAAAGTAATTAGGCAAGAACCCCTCTGTCGTCTTCCCATCAGTCCAATCTAATTACTCCACAACCATGAGGCGGAGTGCAGACTGAGAGAGCAAATTCAAACCCTTGCTCTATTCACCTGTGTGTGTTTTTTTTAAATTATTTTCATTAAAGCGCCTTCATGCTCTCCTGGTGAACTTCGCAGCAACAGAACCTGGCTGATAAGAATGGCATTGTTACTCTCATTCATTTTGTAACACACTGGTCATGTGCCTGTGCAAGTAAGTACCGTTGCTAAAAGTAGTCTTAGCCTTGCTAAAATCCACTGTCAGAGAAACTGTAGTCATGTTTTCTAACTAATTTTATGATTAAAAGAAAAATAGTCTTTCATCACGATTGACAAAATAGATTGCGATCATGGTCTTTCTTGTTCAGCGTGTTTGTAAATTTGGGAGACGTGCTACGCCTCAATGGGCATCTCTGCCTCGCCCCGCAGCGCATCTGCAAATTTGGTTTAAAAAAAAAATAGAACACATTTGACACGGGCTGAATGGACGTTTGTTTTGCACAGCAGGGGTTTGAACGCGATTTTGTTGTATTTGATCGAGGTGCACGCAGACAAATTTAGTGCTCCTGGATGTACGCGATAGACGTCGAGGTTTGTTCGCTTTTTTGTTTTTAGTTTGTATGCAAACACAACCTAGATTGTATCTTTGTAACATTTTACTGAAAGCCATTAGGTTTCAAACCAAAAGCGCCGCCACATTGCGGGGATTAATTAGAGGGGCATAACTGTCAGCAATGACTCAACAGGGGTATGAGCATTTTCTAATTTGCCAAGTGATAGGAAATGATGCTCAAGGGAAAACCACACAATATGCTTGATGTTTTTTAACTAAACAACTCTAATTTTGAACCACCTGAAGTAGCTCATAGTACTAATTACTGGATAGGAGGCTGGCCATCGTGATTATACTGAAGATTGCTGTTTTGAATCCCATCTCCTGAAGAGAACCCCAGAGGAGTCAACACAAAAACCAGAGACCTCTGTGCCGGTTAGTTACTCGGGCTGCACAATACATCGAAAACATATAATCATTGCGATAATAGAACATTCAATATGCATACCACAAAATACTAGTGCTGTTAAGCGATTAAAAACATGGTGAGATTAATTAATTATGATCAGCAATTAATGGATCTAATTAATCTATATTTTAATTTCATCTAAAAAGTGCTGAGAAAACGCCTATTTTCATTTTTAATTCATTACTACATTATTGAGGCAGATCAAAAGACAAAAAAGTGGCATTATAAAGTCTGTCATTGTTTGTAAACAGACTTGAACAGATGCAGTCCTAGCCATTCACTTGCTGCTGTAGTTGAGACTAGTCCCAAGTCCTACCTGCAACCTTTAGTTTCGACCACCAGGGTGAATATCACCGTTTTGTTTGTTTTTGTAAATCTCCAAATAATTACAAAGTAAAAATAGAACATCAGGTCCATGAAAAGTGCTTAGGTTAATATATCAAAAAAAGTAATAAAATTTTTCTGAGCAATACAAGTACTCAACACTGAACTTACTGCAGGTAATTAAAAAAAAAACATTTTTAAAAAGGAGACCCTTAAATCACAGTGCTGTAAGTTAGCACTTCAGAAATAACACTGTTCATCATGAGAAAATAAAGTGCTGAAATAAACATCAACCACTTCTGGTAGGCTACTGAGGACACAGCAACTATGCTGACTTCATGCCTCGTACGTGGGGTGTTCTCCTCGAGTTTAGTTTGGCAGAGCTTTGCTTTAGCTCGCTATATTGCTAACGCTTTCGGTGCTAACGTTAGCTGTGGATGTACTCACGACTGGGTGCTTTGCATTCATGTGGGTGGCTAAACTTGAGCTGCTTCGGTGGTCAGCAAACTCCTTCTTACAAATTAGGCACAACACTCTACTTTTATCAATAGTATCGTCAGGGTGTTTTTGCAAAGTAAATTTTCCATTCATAGTTCCGAGACCTCTCACATATAGTGATGTGCCCATTTTGTGTCATTTTGTTAATCCCACTGGGCAAAGCAGGCAATTGCTTAAGGCCCCCACAGAGAGAGGGCCACCACCTATGACCCACACAGCCGTCCTCGAGAATGAATTCACCACACGACGTCAGGTCGCATTTGAACGTTGCAGTGACAATTAACCCTCTCAAATTCATTGAAAGGACCCTCTAAATCATAGGTGTCAAACTCAGGTCCTCGTGGGCCGCTGTCCTGCATGTTTTCCAAGTCTCCCTGTTGCAACACACCTGATTCAAATGAACAGGTTCAATGTCAGGCTTCCGCAGAGCTTGCTGATGATCTGATCATTTGAATCAGGTGTGTTGCAACAGGGAGACTTGGAAAACATGCAGGACAGCGGCCCACGAGGACCTGAGTTGATTGATTTAGAGTCTAAATCAAGCTCCCTCCTCCCTTACCTGCCTCTCACTCTCTCACTCAGAGTGCACTTGTTCAGTCGTTATTGAATTGAATTGAATACAACTTATCCTAAGTAAACAAACATGAGAACGGAGGGCAGCAGCCTCACATCTCTGACAAAATGAAAAGGAGTTATCCTTCAGTCAGTGAAATCAAAAAGAGGAGGAAGAGCAAAGAAAGCTAACAGGCAGGTGGTGTGTGTGATATGTTACTTTGTAGTTTTTTGTCTCTCAACTCAAAGTAGCATACCTGCTCTGCTATCTCAATGATGACTTGTTAACTAACACAAGCAAACAAATAGCATCAGCACGCCTGCGTTCTGAAGACCGATTACATTACAGTGCCACTTTTGAACAGAACTTTTAGTTTCTTAAATGAGTGTTTAAAATGACAAACTGTGAAACTTTTGTTCGGCCATAAGGTTCAAACACACACTGTGCAGTCAATGTAAGGCTAAGGCTATGTTATGGTAATGTAGTAGAATATTTTCCATTTATCAAGTTAAGTCGGCTTTGCTTTTTATGCTATTAAACCTTCTGAAGTAATGTTACACTTGACACACTGTTTACTAACATGAAATAAGTGTAGGATACAAGTAATAAATATTGAATATTTTAGTTGAATGAATTGCATTTATTTTAACAGTACACGCCACAACATTGTCAATGTCAGCATGATGTTATTAAAGAGTAATTAGTTTTAACGCTGACTATCATCTATAACTGAATTATATTAGAATCATTTATTCATTTATTTGTTTTACTGAGATGTGTTTTTGCACTTACAGCCCTTTAATCCTGAAGATGCAACTTGTGATGAAATTATTCTCTATTCTCTGTTTTATTTTTTTCAAGATTTATTTTACCATTACTTACAAAATTCCCGTTATATTTACTTTGAGCATATTCTGCATCTATGCATAGTACTTTGACCTTTATGCCCCCACTACTACCTCCAGCACAGCTACCGTCCCAGCCCAAAGCACAGACCCTGACTCTTTTGACAGGGAGGAGAGAACACCTTCACAGACGCTCTGGCCTTTCGTGAAACAATTGCATGCATTTTCTGCATTTATTTTAGTTCAGTCTGCGTCCACGGGAAAAAGAAAAATCCCAGCCTGAAGTTACAGCTTCAACCACATGAATACTATCAGATGATCCTGCACAATGGCCAGCAAACAGTGAAAAGAGTTCACTCAAAACAAAATGATCCTTCCCTCCCCGCACTTCTGCCAAGATATTATTTTTCCACAAAACAATGACAAACCTCTGTATAGATTCATCAAAGAGAAATATAATATGGTCATGAAAAATGCCTCCATAGAGAAGAAGGACTCTGAGACATTGTCAACAGTAACCAACATAAATAATGAGCTTATGGCTTGGACACATATTTGATAAAACATACTTTATCGGGTTAATCGTGTCAGCAAACTTTTGCAGAGCCCCACTAGTTCTCTTGAGGTCCCTGAAAGAGAGACATGTACAGTCCAAAAGTTTCTGGAAAAGTTCAGGCACAGTGGCTGTGCCAAAACTGAGACTAGAGAATTAGCTGAAACTTTAGACATTGAAATGATGTTTCCTGCCAAAAGACAACGTAAAACCAAATGGCAGTTCAAATATGAGGGCAGAGAGAAAGTGGAGTCGACACCAGAGTTCAGTCAAGTTTTTCATCCCGCTGGTGGACACAGCCCTCAGCAGCCTAAATTACAGGTTTTCTAGGCTAGAAGATGTCTATAACCTTGATGGTCAAGAAATTTTGAGAGCAATTGAAGAGAACACTTTTCCAGAAAAGTGTAGAAAACTTGAAAGAGCTCTTCACGACATTGATTCAGAGGATTTGGTGCTGGAGATCAGGGCTGCATACCATGCACTTCTTGAAAATGTATCCTCCCCAAGTGACACGCTTACCCATATTTACAAGAAGCAATTGCTTGATCTTCACACAAGCCTCTACTTCGCAATCCGACTTTTAATGAAATTGGCAATCACTATTCACCAAAGAGGTGTCCAGGAGACATTCTAATCAGATGCCTGAGCCACCTCATCTGTTTTTTTTCAGCATGGAGCATTGCTGAGTTCCTCGAGGATGACCAAGCTCCTCACCCTATCTCAAAGGCAGAGCCCAGACACTCTGCAAAGGAAACACATTTTGGCCGTTTGTATCCGGGATCTTAACTCTTTCAGTGACGGCCTACAGCTCGAAACCATAGGTGAGGGTAGGAACGTAGGGACAGAAAACACACTGGTTGGGTGAACTTCCATGCACCCTCGAGGATTCTGCCAAGGGTGTAGAGTTGGTCCACTGCTCCATGGCCGGGACGAAAACCAGATTACTCCTCTTGAATCTGATCTTGACCTTCTGATCTCCAGACTCTCCTCTCCAGCATCCTTGAATAGACCTTACCACAGAGGCTGAGGAGTATGATTTGTCTGAAGTGAGCGCACACTCCCCCCTTCTTAAAAAGAGGACCACCACACCATTCGGCCAATTCAGAGAGACCTTCCCCAATGTCTATGTTGTAGAGGTGTGTGAAGCAGTATAGACCCACATCCAAATCCTCTCATTCACCTCTCATTTACCCCTGGGGGCTCTGCCACCAGCGGGTTTGTGGAATCCCGCCACAATAGGTACCTACCACCTTATGACCACAGCTTCGATAGGTAACCTCGAAAATGGAGGTACGGAACATGGTCCACCTAGACTCAATGTCCCTGGCCTTCCCCGGGACATGGGCAAAGTTCTGCCGGATGTGGGAGTTGAAATTCTTTCTGTCTGGGGACTCTGCCAGACAATACACTTGGGTCTGCCAGGTCGGACCTCCACCGTTGGAGCCAACACACCTCTGGGTGGTGATCAGTTTACAGCTCCACCCCACTTCGTCACCTGAGTCTCCTAAACATATGGCCACAAATACGATGACACGACTACAAAGTCGAGCATCGAACTGCGGCCAAGGGTGTCCTTGTGGCAAGTGCACATATGAACACCCTTATGTTTAAACATAGTGTTTGTGATTGACAATCCGTGATGAGTGCAGAAGTCCATAACAGAACGCCACTTGGGTTGAGTTCGGTTGGACTGTTCCGCCAATCACGGCCTTGCAGTTCTCCCTGTCACTGTCCCCACGTTAGCTCTGATTGAATTGAATTGAATTGAATACAACTTTATTGTCAAATGTGCTGTACGTATGTATAACATACAGCACAGATGAAATTTCTTCCCCCTCAACATAAAACAAGAGGAGCCGCAGCTCCTCTTGATGTCCCCCAGCTTAATGATGGAGCCTCCAGGGAGAGCACTCTCCCATACAACCTGCAATGACTGCTTAAATAGTGGGTACTCTGAACTGCTGTTTGGTGCATAGACACAAACAATAGTCAGGATGCTCCTCTCACCCATAGACAGAGGGGGTGGGCCTGTCGTCCACCTGGGTGATCCTCAACGTAGTGGCCCCAAGCAAGCAAGCAATACATATATCCACACCTACTCAATGCCTTTTAGCATGGGCAACTCCAGATCGGAAGAATGTTCAGCCCTTTTCGAGAGGACTGAAACCAGAGCCCAAGCTGTGCTTGGAGACGAGACCGACAAAAACTAGTTGGAACTTCGCCGCCTCGCGCAACAGCCCAGACTCCCTCCCTACCAGAGAGGTGACATTCCATGTCCTTCGAGCTAGTGTCTGTTGCCCAAGATTGGACCGCCAAGGGACTTGCCTTTTGCCACCGCCCACCTTACAGGGCACCTGACCACTTTTGTCTCTCCCACAGGAGCCATAGGGGTTGGGGACTCATATTGCCTTTGCAGGCTGCGCCCGGTCAGCGCTCCATGGGTGCAGGCCAACCAGGCACTTGTCAGTGAGACAGCCCTCCAGGCCTTGTTACAGAGGGGGCCCCGAGCAAAGGAAAATGTTGAACCATAATTCTACTGATTGGGTGTCTTAGCGGTGTTTTGTGCGGTCCTTCATCTAGGACCTGGTAAAAATTGTCTGGAACTTTATGCACCTGCCATGGGTGACCCTACCAGTGTCATGTTTCGGTTTGGGACCAACGGGTGGCACTGTAGGGCTCCCCCTGAAGCTGCACACCTGTTGGTCGTTATGTAATTAGTTGTATAAAAGGAGTCCCGCCCGACCACTCCTTGTCGGGTCATTGTTTGTTTCTTTACTGCTGTCATGTTATTTAGTTTTCTCTGTTTTAATACAATTTGTCAAGTACACCCTGCTCTTCTCTCTTGCCTGCTTATTGGGGTCCACCACCACCCCACAACGTGACAGCCAGTGGCATAAAGTTCCAGACAATTTAGCTCCTAGATACACACACACACACACACACACACACACACACACACACACACATATACAGATATAAGATAATTGAGCATGCTTATTCTGCTGCATGAAAAAATTGAATTTCTTTCATTAGTCAATATAATAATAGTCAATATATTGCAATATTCAATGCCCATATTGCATATCCCATGTTTGTCCAATATGGTGCCGCCTTACTCGATACCATGCATGGCAGCAGGAAGAGTGTGGTAATACTGAATAACTTTAGTGCTTTAAGATAATAAATAAGAATATAATGGCTTAAACTATCTTTAAATTATTTGTTTTCTTGTGTGCTCACCTGAATCCCAAAGTGTTGATATGCTGACTGCCAAGCCTGAAGATGCTCTTTTTGGCGAAGTCCTCCAAGTTGTTGGAGCCCTCATCATTGACCACCATGGCAACAATGAGTCCTGCATCGACAGCATCCAAATACTTTGCAAGGCGATTGCTCTCAACCTTACTGCGATATGTGTCAAACCTATGGAAATGAAAGCAGACCCGTCACCAGACCTCAATTTTTGGAATGCATGAATAACTCTCTATTTTCATTTTGGGATTTTTGGAGACATCAGCCTGATTTTGTTATTTTGTTAACACACACACACACACACACACACACATATATATATATATATATATATATATATATATATATATATTGTATCCGTTTTCGGTGTCTCGCGCTGCCATGGCTGGCAAAACAGACATGGATGTGGACCTGTGCAGTGCGCTTGTTGTTTTGTTTCCGGTTTATTTATAGAGCAACGTAACATCCGCTGTGACGTGTTGCCGCATTCATCTCGCGATAAAAAATGTAATCGTTAAAATGTATTTAAATTAATGCCGATAATAACACGTTAAACTGACAGCTCCATCCATCCTTTTGCAATCCGCTTACCCTCACAAGGGTCGCGGGGTGTGCTGGAGCCTATCCCAGCCGTCTTCGGGCTGAACCGGTTGCCAGTCAATCGCAGGGCACACCGAGACAAACAACCATCCACTCTCACACTCAAAACTAGTGACAATTTAGAGTGTTCAATCAGCCTGCCATGCATGTTTTTGGAATGTGGGAGGAAAACAGAGTACCCGAAGAAAATCCACGCAGGCCCAGGGAGAACATTCCTAATTTCATCTTCATGGACAACAATGTTCCAGCTCATCAAAGCTCTGCACCCCTGAACCTTAATGACCTGAGTGCTGCCCTTCAAGAAGGGTGGGATGCCAGGGCTCAGCATGAGACATCGTTGTCAAGCTGTCATTAATGCTAAAGGGCACATATGACTACGTCTCAATAACTTTGAGATGTTATTTTGTCATTTTTTGTTGTCATTTTTGTCGACATTTTTTGTTGTTGATTACCCACCATTGTTATTAACTTTCGTTTCAATTAATTGTTTGAGATGAGGAAATCACCTGTGCATCCTTCTACTGAAATGTCCTACTTTCATGACATGGTTTCACCGTAGCTTTTTACATTTTCACCTGAAAGCCAAATATACTGAACTCTTTGCTTTTTGTGAGTAGTGTGTGTGTGTGTGTGTGTGTGTGTGTGTGTATATATACTGTATATATATATATATATACAGACACAGACACAGACACACACTTGTGGGGCTGGTCAAAAGACAGGCAGAGTCAGCACACCGGACCAAAGGCGTGCTCTTTTGATCATGCGTGCAAGGTATGGAGATATTATTTCCAGGATTGTCCATGGCGTTGTAGCTCGCAAACGAGCACCATGTGTGTTGCACGTTCCAATCCATCCGTTATCCAAAGTGTAGTTTGACCCATCAAAGGACCATCCACTGCTGCATCTTTCACATCAAGAGTGGAGTCTCACTTCATAATATTGGCTGGAAACGATATGTCTTCAATCTTTCAGGATTAACGCCTTAGGTGCATTCCATTCGGCGTAGCTGTGTGCGTATATCATTGTGGAGTCTAGTTCAATGTTGACACACATGCCGGGTATCTAGCGATGTGTTCAATAAACATGGCGGCAAACTATAAGATTATGAAGTTGATTATAGGAAAACCATTTTACTGCTGCAAATGGCATACATTTGTTAAGTATCCCTTTAATTGAAATTGAACATTAATAAACAGTTAATATAATTTACCATTTCAACTATTTCCTCTTGAGGTGTCGTCATTGTAGGGCCTATTACAATTCCAAAATGTGTTAGTGCCTTGTGATTTTGATACAAAAAAAAGTTTAAGTTTAAGGATATTTATTTGAAATTGCCCTACTGAAAATGTTTCTAGATCATAAAATACCGGTACAGTTTGCTGCATTGCACAGTATGGATTTAAGCAATAAAATCTGTTCAATATGCAAAGTACAAAAAGAAAACCAAATGGTTGAGGAGAGAGAGAGAGAGAGAGAGAGAGAGAGAAAAAATCGCCTCAAATTTGAGTGTCCACTCACCTGTCATCACTCAGTACCTCTCCTTTCTTGGGGTCAATTACATGGACAATGATGCCTCGGTTCCCCCAGCTTCTCTCCAACAAGTAGTGATTTTGGTGGCTTTCTCCGGGATAGAGGGTTTTATTCAAGAAAGTCCATGAGAGCTTCTTTGCTCCGTGGATCTCCAAAGTCCCTCCGGTCCCTACACCAATGTATTTGCGGCCAAAATAGCTGTGCTCCTGATCAGTGTCATCTGACCTGAGAACAGAAGTGCGCAAGAGCCATTTAAAAAAAACACAAAAAAAACAGAGAAGTGTGCAGTATCTTGTCACTTAAGTCAAGTCTAATGCTTATAGTATGAAATGTACATTAGATGTACAGTTTTCATGCTCAGTTTTCATGCCACTCAGTGTGCACTTTACTAATAGTGTGTGTGTGTGTGTGTCTCACACAATGCAAGAACGTTTGTACAGTTAAAGTGCACACTTACGCGCGCGCACACATGCACACGCTCGTCCGCTCTCTGTCTCTCTCTCTCTCTCACACGCACACACCCGCACACACACTTTTACTATTACAGTATTTGTTTTTTTACTGAACTCTACCTTCCAAACAGAGAAATGGTAAGGTTGCCCTTGTAAGGACAGTCTTGACTTCCAATGTGCAGTTCTCCTTTATTTCCAATAAGAATGTGTTTTGTTCGAAGAAGAATCGGCCGGTTGGTGTCAGCAATGACCAGTTTCCCTGAGTAGGTGAGAGACACAAGTTCAGGAGAGACAACAGGGAGCGGGAAGGTTAAGGCTCTTGGTATTTTATTTATTTATTTATTTTTAGCTCCAGTGCCCTCAGACACTTCCTTTCTTTCCACCATTTATGCTTCAGTAAAGGCAATGCATACACATGCAAGGTCTTGCTTTCACCACATAAGATTCTTTGATCATTGGGCAAAGCTTTGCCTTGAGCACATTTTGCCAATTACATAATAGCGAAGCATGATTTTTGTCTTTGAAAGATCTTTGACTCCGAGGCACCTATTATGAAGGTGCTTGAATCTTAAATCAAGTCATTAACCACGGCGCAAAACTCTTTGAAATAATCCCAGGAGCTGCAAGGATTTTTCTGAGACAGCTAATCCCCTTTCATATGAGAAAAGTCAGAGGATCAGGGACAAGGCCAATGAATATTCTCAGTCATGCATGGTCATGGTTATTCAAGGAGTATCCGATTGAGGGCAACTGGAACTTTCCGGTTCACAACATGTCACAAGTTCACAACAAAAATGGAAAGTGTAGTATTCACACTGAAACCAAATTAGCCTGTAGCTAAATGATTAAGGATCAATGATCCAATCGCTATCCTCATCGCTTTAAGGATGACATTGGATCGGGCAGAGAGCTGTCCCATAGAGTAAAAACAATAGGTAAAACATGGATTTGTTTCTCTCACCTCCATTAAGAATCTCAATGGAGTGCACAGTAGCAGAGGTTGTGAGGAGGACCTTCCTGCCATAACCGATGACAACACGATGATGTTTACTATGTCCCGGCATCCATGGCTTCAGCCCCTTTTCTTTGTCAGGACACACTGTAAGAATGTGTGGGAGGAAATAAGTTTCACTTCCAATAACTTGCAGAAAGAACATGTCATCCATTCATTCAAAACACAAAAGAGGTCATACAGGTTGTGATGACTGCAATAGAAACAAAATACAAACTTAAGTTTCACAGATCACAAATGAAAAATCTTTTGTGGCGGAAAATGAGAAAATAAATTACAGAGCACTAATAAGACTACCGGTAGCTTATCTGCTAAAGTAATGATGAAGAGAAGAAATAGAATTATTTCCAGAGTGGTGGAGTTTCAATCCACAGTTCAATTAAAATCTATGTAAAAACATTGATGACTGTCTGATAACTGAATTTCTATTGCATTTGTTTTGCTGTTATATACTGAGCAAAGAAAAAAATGGAATTCGTTATTTTTATATCCTCATCAAGACTGCCTGAGCAATTCCATCATAATGATGATTATGATTATTGTTATTCTAATTGTATGACAGAAGGGAGGCCCGGTGATCGACTGCTTAGCGCGTCGGCCTCACAGTGCAGGTTTCGATTCCGGCTCCGGCCTTCCTGTGTGGGTTTTCTCCGGGTACTTTGGTTTCCTCCCACATTCCAAGAGCATGCATGGATGGTCAGTTGAACTCTCTAAATTGTCCCTCTGTGAGTATGAGCACAAATGGTTGGATGCATATGTGCGCCCTGCGATTGGCTGGCAATCACTTCAGGGTGTCTCCCGCCTACTGCCCGGATCGGACAGCTGGGGTAGGCTCCAGCACACCCCGCGACTCTTGTGAGAATAAGCGGATCAGAAAATGGATGTTTGATAGAATTGGCTTCCTCCTGTCATTTAATGAAATCCAATTACAGAGAAGGGGGTGTTTAGCAAGATAGCAAGAAAAGAAACGAAAAGAAGAAATCAACTGGGAAAATAGGGAGTTTTATATATATATATATATATATATATATATATATACACACACACACACGGATGACGTACTCAGAGAATGTCTCAGACAATGGGGAACAGAGGATGAGGTGTTGGAAGAGGGACCATCATGGGAGGACAAGCCCTACACGGGATGTACCACCGGACCATAACTGAAGTGGCTGATCTCAAGAAGTCCTATCAGTGGCTAGAGAGGGCTGGCCAGCACAGAGGCACTCGCCCTGAGCAGCACCTGAGCCATATAGGCCCATATATACCACATCAGACAAGACCCAATGTGTAGGTTGTGCAAAGAGGCACCTCAGACGATCCAACTGCAGGGTGTAAGATGCTGGCAGGGAAAGCCTACATGGAACGCCATAATCAGGTGGCTGGCATCGTCTACAGAAACATCTGTGCGGAGTATGGACTGGAAACCCCAAGGTCAAAATGGGAAACACCTCCAAAGGTGGTGGAGAATGAACGAGGGAAGATCCTGTGGGACTTCCAAATACAGACTGACAAGATGGTTATGGCGAACCAAGCAGATATCGTGGTCAAAGATAAAGGCCAGAGGAAAGCCGTTGTAGTGGATGTAGCGGTCCCAAGTGATGGAAACATCAGAAAGAAGGAACACGAGAAACTAGAAGAAATACTAAGGGCTCAGAGAGGAGTTGGAGAGAGTTCCTCTGCAAGGTATGTAAGTGGAATGACAATTGTTACATGAGCATTGTATCAAGACATCATGCTGTGGCTAAAATTACTGCACAGAGATAGAAAGAGTAAGGAGGGAGCTGCAAATGAGACATTATGCTTGAAATATGAGTAAATGAATGGCCGCAGGGGACACATTAAAGTTTCGATGCATTTCAATGACACTGATACAAACGAAGAGTGGAAGCAGTGATTCTCAGCTGGTGATGTTTGAGGCCAGCTGAGTTCGGGTTTTGCACCGTTTGTGTTCCAGGATTTAATTTGTCTTTTGGGTTACGCTATACTCATGTTTCCTGTTTTACACCACGCGCTGATAATACTAAATTTCACACTCCTGTATGCCACATTCACATGGTTTGCCACATAGTTTACATGCAGTGCATGCATATTCAATTTAAGGTCAGAATGCCAGTTTCTGAAATATTCATAGTAAACCATATGTGAGCCGACAGAGTTACTCGCATATACATGATCAGTGAGATCAAGTGAGATATCCTGATCCAAACTGTACAGATAACGTCATGGCACAAATGGACATCATTTCCGCTTCTTACTTTCTACCTTCAATAAAAAAACATTGGCTTTGTCCAAATGTCCACCCTTTTCCCCTAACCCCTCATTGACTCTGTAGTCTCACACTAAATTGTAGTTCCCTCATTCTGTTTGGCTATTTGGACAGCCAGCTAACTACTTGCTTCTTGTCGCATATCACGTGACCACCGTATTTGTCAAGATGTACCACCAGCACATCGAGATGTCCGACTATTTATTTATTCATTCATTCATTCATTCATTTTCCGAACCACTTTATCCTCACTAGGGTCGCGGGGTGCTGGAGCCTATCCCAGCTGTCTTCGGGCAGTAGGCGGGGGACACACTGAACCGGTTGCCAGCCAATCGCAGGGCACACAGAGACGAACAACCATTCGCACTCACATTCAAACTTAGGGACAGTTCGGAGTGTTCAACCAGCTTGCCATGTATGTTTTTGGAATGTGGGAGGAAACCGGAGGACCTGGAGAAAACCCACGCAAGCACGGGGAGAACATGCAAACTCTACACAGGAAGACCGGAGCTGAAATTGAACCCGGTACCTCTGCACTGTGAAGTCGACGTGCTAACCACTCGACTACCGGGCCGCCCGACTATTTATTGTGAATCGAAAATGTCTATTGAAAGCTGAATCTTATTTCCTTGGTCTTACATACTTTAAATTTAAATCAAAGTAATTATTTCCAAGCTTACTATATCGCTTTGACGCTTGCGCTGTCGCTTGCGCCATTTGGTTTGCTTGCTAGCAATCCATTGTGGTCTCTATTAACCTGTTGAGTGATCATCGATGTGCACTAGTTTCCCACGTGCATTATGGATAATTTTGAGTGAAACACATTTTTTTAAAAATCTTGGACATTCGAACACCCCAACAAAATGCCGTGACCCCTTAATAGTGCCCTATATAGGGAATAGTACTATAGATAGATATTTGGACACAGCCATGGCAAGGGGAAGTCATGTTTTACATTTTCGATTTTTGCCGGCTGCACCTCAAGGGCGGAGGCCCAGCCGCCAGGCGCTTTCCATCAAACCTCACTTAAAGGCCTAGCCCCAAAAGGGGGTCTTTGGTGACCAGTGTCCAGGCAAAGGACACAGAGGTCCAAATGTTTGTTTTGAACGGATATGAGGTCGTCTTGGTCTGGCCTCCTCAGCTATTTGCAATGGGTGACCCAACGATGGGTACAAAGCCCCTGACAAATTAGCCGTATATTCGAATATTACTTCAGCATGATTTTGACGATTAATACTCTTAATAATGATTCTCCGATTTTTAAGTACTCTTAACTCAGCCAGTCTGTTTTGAAATAGGTCAGTGAAAAGCTCATAACTCACATGCTTGGATGGTGGTGTACAGCAGAGCTGCAACAAACACAAAACAAGTCTTCATCACTCTCAGCTTCCCACGGACCAGCCTAACGCCAGAGGCCTTCTAAGGTTGTTTTGGACCTCCCACTGGGCTGCAGATGGAGTCGCGGTGTGCCAAGTTCACAGGGAGTGGTAATCACAGAGATCTGAAAAAGAAAATAGGCACAAAAGGATTTCACATGACACGTACACCTTTATGATTTCAACTTGACCCGAGATTCCAGCATGAGAGCACAAATGCATTTATGATTATTAAACCTTGACTAAAAGTGATTTTTATGTCCTTTAACATTTACAGTAATTATGTGCTACCATTTGTCCTAACATACTGTGTTGCTAGCTTTTTAAATAAGATTCCTTCAAGGGTTATAAAATAAAAATGACAAAAACAATTGAAATCACAAATTGAAGGACATGAATCATTTGAGTAAGGACAATATTATCTAACTGCTTTGCAATGATGGTAGATTCATCCTGATGACTGATGCATAAGAATCACAACTTTTTGCATGTCTAATTGCTCAGTGAACGGGTTAACTACCCCCCAAAAATATCACAGGCAGACTTTTTAATTAGCTTATACAGGAATTTAGGGAAATCGCTAAGGGAAAAGAGGTGCAGAAGAAACACTGTACTGATTAATCTTTTTTTGAAAAATGTAATTACCGGTTTATTTCACTAACTGTAGATGCTGTATTATTGTGACTTTGTCCTTGTAGAACCAGAAGTATGCTGGTGATGACTTAACTAACAGGGTGCATCTTGTGTTCTGTTAAATTTTGTATTTTTACATAAAATACAACTTTGTCATTGCACGTCACAAGGTCGTGGCAGCAAAATGCAGATCAGATCCAACCAGAAGTGCCAAACATACGGTCCACAGGCCGGAACCGGCCCCCAAGGAGGTTCGATCAGGCCCGCAGGATAATTTAAGTGAAACAATGCATAAGACACGGAATGAATATTTTTAATAAGGTGCAATTCATGGGGTATGGGCAAGGGAAAACACTGTTTTGATCAGAGTAGAAGACAACAGCAGCCTCAGTCTGTCACTGAGACCGACCCAACACAGCAGACACTATCAAGGACATGGGACTACTGTTCAAGACTGGGGTATGTGTGTGGGGGGTTGGGGTATACTGCCTGTGTGGAAGTGTTTGGGGAATGAGGAGCTAAGCTGGGACACAGCAGTGGGGGAAAAAGCTGATCCTGGTGATTTTAGTCAATAGGTTGGCAATATTTTGCGTGAAGGTGGAGGAGCAGTGGCTGAATAGCCAAACAGGTTGGGGCATGTCTGTCAAAAAGTTCAATAATATGAAAACACACTTGCCCAGATCTGTGAATTTGGTGATTATCTTGGAGGGCGTAACTCTGTTGAATGCTGTTCAACTGTTTGTCATTATTGCCAAGGTAAGAGAGGATAGTACTGTTGTTATGCAGTCCAGCCTGGGGGAAAGGTTTTTCTCCCCTCTATCTGAACTACAATATCTGGAAACTGTTTGTATACACGAACTCAACTGTATCATCACCACCAGAAACCATTCCAATTTGTTAATCCGAGCAGCACAAGGATTTGTGTTTTTCTTGGCAAAGCACCAGTTGTTGAAAATATTTCAATTGTGGTTCAAGCAGATTTAACGACTTCAGCAGTGAACTAGCCACAGTTATTTTATCTGGTTTCACATCTGTCATTTGTGGAAGAGAAGTATGAGGGTGGTTTTGAACAGTCTGAGTTCAATAAGAGTCCACATGACCACCTGATAAAACATACAAATCGGTAATACTCGATCAAATCAGAGTCTCACACTGTCAAATAATGGACCAAGTACCCCATGTAAATTTTGTAATGATTCCTGTAGTTCAAAACTGTGAAATTTGAGTTTTAACAGGTCCAATCCATGGAAATTCCTGAAGTCAAGGTCCATAGAATCATACTATTAGCATGTATGCATTTATACGTTGGGTTCAATATTTTGGTTCAGCAAGCAGGAGTGCTTCAACAACTGTCAAATAATGACGATACAGGTCTCAATACATGTGTTGCCTGTGCCTTACCTTCAAATATAGAGCACTTTAACAACATCCACAGCTGTAACATAAACATAAATAATAAATAAAATAGTAATTAATCAATTAATTAATGTTTTTCTTTCTAATTAAAATGTCCAAGTTGAAGAGTTCCCTTCACATTTGGTGTACATTGGCATCGTTCGCGACGTGGCGGACTTCATGTCTGTTTCAGCATTGGACAGTTTCTATAAAGTAAGCTCAGTCATGGATGTCAATTATTTTGGAGTTCTTATTTTCAAGTAAAGTCTCCCCATGCGGTTGCTTTGTTGACCCAAATCCGAATCACTCACAACTTTGAATGCAGCTTTTGGATGAGCTGTAACTGTCACTCCTTTACAGATAGAAGCAGAATTCATTTAGCCATTAAAAGCTGTTGAGCCAGCTTGGAGGTGAAACTATATCAGCGCAACCACTTGAGAAACTTTGTATTATGTTTATCGAATAATAAATAGTACTAATATGCAGTATGAAAAGCTCTGAAACAGTCCATAGTAGGCTGCAAATCTTTACAGTGAACAATCTAGATTCTCTAAATTCTTGGAGGAACTGTGATGACCTATACACATCTGTTGAAAGCATGTTAGTGATTACGAGGCTCTTCAAAGGTACTGCGGTTATATTCCCAGTTATGCATTCTAAGTGTTATTGTCTCATGAGGGAGCTCACATGCTTCTTTTCCAGGGCCAAATGGCTCCCGACTTGGCAACGAAACTGGTTCATTGTTGTAGGCCTGAGTGAAAAGCTGCCGTAGAGGAATATAAAACAACGCTACTGCACTACTAATTAAGGTCACTTTAAAAAGTAAAAAGCTTCACATACAATCATTAGATGCTGTTCCTCCACACTGACATTAATGTGAAAAAAAATCACTTTTTCTGTATTTTCCATTTCTCCTTTGTAAACTCCCTGATCTATAAAAATTGTCAAGAACAAAATTAAAAGAAAACAACCTCATTTTATTCCCACTGCTATTGACCACTATGTTGACACTTTGTAACAAATGGCCATCTTTGGATAATTCATGGCTGCAAACCAGGTCATGAAGTATTTGTTAAGGTGGTTCTGTTTGTGACCAACAGGTGGCGCTGTAGGACTCTTCCTGCAGTGGCACACCTGTTGGTCATTGTTTCGTTAGTTATTGTTTCTGTTTAAAGGACTCCCTGCCCGACCTCAAGGTCGGGTCATTGTGTTTGTCACTGTGTTTGTCTTTGTGTCAGCCTTAGTTTTTATTTTTATTTTTTGTTAAATACATTTTGCTCTGTCCACCCGGCTCCTCCCTGCCTCCCTGCTTTTTGGGGTCCTCCAACTACCACCACGCAAACCTTTAACAGTACTGTAAACTATAAATGTTGGAGATCAGTACACACAAAGTATATTAATAAGAAACTGCAAGATCTCCACTTGTGGTTGATGTCAAGGTGGCCGCTGCGAAGCCTTCCACGATAATGTGTCTATCTGTGAATCCCAGATACCGCAGCTACTATTGCATTAATAAAGTGACTTGCCTTAGCAGTACTTGAATTACGATAACCTTTGACTTGCCCTAGACAGAATAACTTTGGACTTGCTTGAGACTTGAAGGTTACAGCAAGAATGGCGACTCCTAAGACTTACAGGGTTGTGACTTGATTCCATCTGTGCTGAGAACAGGTAAATGACTAAATTATGGGTCACAAAACCCAAAAATGTTCAAAGAATATGATTTATGAGCCAACACTAGTCAAAACATCCATCCATCCATCCATTTTCTGATCCGCTTTATCCTCACAAGGGTCGTGAGGTCGTGCTAGAGCCTATCCCAGCTGTCTTCGGGCAGTCGGCGGGGTCTCTTTTGCGTTCTTGTGAGCGGAAGAGAGAAAGTCAGAGTGCCTGTAAAGCTCTGTGGGCTGGAATTGAGATTTGAGCCCAGAACCCCAGAACTGTGAGGCAGATGTGCTAACCACTAGCTTCACTAGTGCCCCCACGATTCCCACTCCCCTCCCGCTGCTACAATAATCACATAGACTTGAAAATGACTCTTTCAATAAAAAAACACTGCCACCCAAAATCACATTGAATTAAAAGAAGACAGAGGGCACTTTCCACCACTTATTTGACTTTTATAGAAACAAAAGGTTATAATTCATACACTTCAAGGACTGAACTAAGTCCATGAATAGCACATAATCATATAGTGTACCTCTGAGAGTAGGGTAGGGCTTGGTCAGTTACGTGACCGGCAGCTCTGTTCATAGACTGACTGAACGATGAGTATGTAGGACGAAAATCTGCTGAGCGCAGATTCACCCATCCCTTCTCCAAGGCCAATTTTTCCCCAGTAAATATTTTGATCTGTGTCTTGACAGGAAACTGGTATCCTCCAAACATTCAGAAAGAACTGGACATTTTGATAAGCTTTTGCTGCATTTACTATAACGAAACCATTGCCCCTGCTTATTTCACCTGACATTTTTCAAACTACACAGAGAATGTCCCCTGATCTTAGCTACTGTACAAAACTGCCCATACAGCCAGTCACTCGTGCAAAAACATGAATATTATCCCTCACTGGACTCTCCCTCATGAATACTGACAAGAGTATTCTTGAAGATGTTGACCTGATCACCCCCCGTTTCTTTTGATGTTAGCAGTGTGACAAAAAATAAATAAATAATACAGTGATAATTTTACAGTTTACCGCCAGCAAGTCCCAGGGACTCGCTGATCAGAAATGTATGAGTCCCATTATGCATTTAGAGAGTCAAAAAATTTGAACTCTGAAATGGTCTACTTATTCAATTGCATATGATAATAACACAAACAACAACATATACATACAATTATAAACAAATGCTGCAAAAATTTGAATAATTCAGTAGCAAGCCTGAGGATTTGGGAAATTCACGTCGGATTACCCAATGGTAAACCACGGTAACTAATTTTGGGTTCCGTAAACGTTCATCATGGAACCCATTTTTCTATTTTGACTGATATTCATAATCAAGAATTCTGAAACTCAAAAGTATAATGTTTCAAGGGTAAATGTTTGAAAACTATGCATGAACAATGAACATTACATCAGCAGCTGTGTACTCCAGGTTTATGAAAAAAATAATAAATGGATCAAAATATGATGTACTCATATGGCATCATGAATACAGCATACCACAAAATCTGAGTATTTTTTCCAATCTCACACTGCAAAGCCCGGTAGTCCAGTGGTTAGCACATCGACTTCACAGTGCAGAGGTACCGGGTTTGATTCCAGCTCCGGCCTCCCTGTGTGGAGTTTGCATGTTCTCCCCGGGTGCTCCGGTTTCCTCCCACATTCCAAAAACATGCTTGGCAGGCTGATTGTACACTCTAAATTGTCCCTAGGTGTGGGTGTGAGCGTGGATGGTTGTTTGTCTCTGTGTGCCCTGCAATTGGCTGGCGACCGATTAAGAGTGTCCCCCGCCTACTGCCCGAAGACAGCTGGGATAGGCTCCAGCACCCCCCGCGACCCGAGTGAGGATCAAGCGGTTCGGAAGATGGATGGATGGACACTGCAAAGATTAATCTGCTGGTAATCATTAATGCAGTTAAGTATTGATGTGGCTTGACATCCTCTTCCCAAGACGATGCATGTGTAATCTACTATCAATTTGACAGAAGAATCAACCGCACATCATCATTAGTTCTACCAACAGTTAACATTAGCATTACTACACCTTGTGACGAATGTTTTATTCATAAAGTTACCACGTGCTCTCGTGTTCTGTGCATACATCACAGGTGAGTTTAGTGATACGCCCTTCGGACGATTCATACGAAAAATCAGACTGGCATTCCCATTTCTTAAATGTCGTAATTAGTAGACCTTTGTGATTTTTTTTCGCCGCCATCTCAAACTTTCATCCGCGCGATTCCTCAGTTTGTGGACTAAAATAGCAACCGGCATGCGCACATAACGTTATCTGTTCCGTACCCCCAACACTGAAAACAAAACGAAAGTAACTTAGAAGAAACACACTCGCACACCACACCACAAACACACATACAG
Source organism: Hippocampus abdominalis (assembly GCA_018466805.1). Taxonomy (NCBI): domain Eukaryota; kingdom Metazoa; phylum Chordata; class Actinopteri; order Syngnathiformes; family Syngnathidae; genus Hippocampus; species Hippocampus abdominalis. The sequence continues at coordinate 1,151,829 of CM031696.1, forward strand.
GCACAGTGAAATCGCATTGATCACACAGGAGAGATTCGGTCGCGTACAGTCAACTCGTATGCGGTGACTTTGATGGTTAAACGATTTTTCAGTACCGTCAAAATGACACGCTACCGGTAACGACAGTTACCGTGAAATCCTCAGGCCTGCCAGAGTTTTGTTATTTTTGTTTGTTTTGACTAAGAAATTTCCTTGCGTTCCAAAAACGCACATTATTTGGAAATGTGTGTCCCGCGGGAAAATTATGCGTCTAGGACGCGTTGGAGGTAACGGGATGGCTGATAATATAATAATTTTAGCCCCTTGTAATTCCAATATTATTGCTTCAGTTGTAAATGGATACTATCACATTCAGCACATCCTTCCATTGTCTGATCCGCTAATCCTCACAAGGGTCGCGGGAGTGCTGGAGCCTATCCCGGCTGTCTTCTGGCAGAAGGCCAGGTACACCCTGAACCGGTCGCCAGCAAATCGAAGGTGAATAGACGAATAATCATTCACTCTCACAATCACACCTAAGGACAATTTTCAGGGGTCGATCCACCTGCCATGCATGTTTTTGGAATGTGGGAGGAAACCAGAGTACCCGGAGAAAACCCACGCAAGCACAGAGAGACCATGCAAATTCCACACAGGAAGGCCGTAGCCCAGAATCTAACCCACTACCTCTGCACTGTGCTCACCAGTTTATCACCTTGGTGCCCCCCTCAGTACATAGTAAGGACATTTTATTTTCTTATTTAAAAAAAAAAAAAAAAAAAAAAAAGGGATGAAGAACAAGCCTTTCTGTTTGATCGTGTCCTTGGTGGCATGTGGACTGTGTTCCGTTTTTTTTGTGTTGTAGTCCAATATTCTTCAAAGCTCTTGAATATTGAGAGTCAGAAAAGGGTCAAGCATGTATTACACCCATAATTCTGAAAGTGTTTGAAGAACAAGTCAACTCTGACTCCGAATCAGCCAATATTGGCGAAAGTGCAACATTAATAACTGCCTGGGATTGGAATACATTGGGATATACTTGTTGCGGGAGTGAAGAAGGTAGTGGTGTGATGTCATATAAAAAGGGTTTCGTGCTATCAAATGTTACAGGTCGTTTTTGTTTGTTTACACTTAATAATCAATATTTGAATAGAGTGTTTTGCAAGGACATTAAGTATCAGTATTTGCGAATCCTATGAGGTCGCATTCTGCAGCACTCTCTTCTGCCAGACCAGTATAGATAGTACTCACTGATGTTCTCCTGGCGAACACCTTGTGCCAGTGCAAATGTTTAGGCTGGTGTACTGGAATGAACAACAAGTGCAGGACGACAAAAACAGAAAAGTCGAACAAAATCATCAACCAAAAAATAATGCTGTGGTCGGTGGGGCCCGCCAACTCGTATTAATGGTTTTAGTTATTTTGTGACATTGAATAATAATAGCAGTACATAATATGGAATAGTTTATACTCTTCATACATTCTAATGATTTTATGCCGAGGACATATGAGTATCTTTTTCGGGCCAAATTAGTCTTTATGTCGCTCTTGATTTTTGTTTTTTTTGGAGTATTCTCTGTGTAATTCACTCTCCAGAAATCCTTTATCAATCCTATATCTCTCCACACACTCAATTCATTTGTTCATTCGCAGTTTGACAACAGGTAGACAAGAAGCTTCTTTTGACATCCTTGTTTGCCCTCTTTTTATTCACCCATGAATGTGTCTACCATTGTCAGTAACTTTTAAGAAACACACCATCGCCACAGCTTTTGCATTTGCTCAACTAACCACAAGTGTTTGTTTTCCACACAAAATGGCTGCCGGGGTCGATTGGTGTGTTTCTGTGACCTCACGTGAATACTGTCTATTGAGCACTTTTTAGCCAGACACCCATCAAGTAATGTGTGTGTGGGGTGGGGGGGGTTAAGATATAACACCCATCCACACAAATATTGAGATACACTGATTGTCAACACTGGAAAATTGCAACTCATTCACACACTGATGATGCTCAAGGATACTTTAGCTCCCAGCCTATGAGTGAAGCGACGGCTATTAGACCCGCAAAATTCTGCGGCAGTAGACAACAATTCTAAGCCTTAAAGGGAATAAATGTCACAACTGATCAAATCAGGCTGCTCTCTCCATCTGTGAGCGTGTGGAGGTGAGCCAATGGGTCAGCCGGTGTTTTGTATCATGTGGCACTAAGCCACCAGGAACAGATACGACAAGGTGCTATAAAATCAGAGCGTGAACGCATTAGAACCATGAACGACAACTGCATTCCTGCATGTTGTTTCCCCCAAATGGTTAACATTTCATAAATCAATCTTTGAAGAGATTCTGACTTCCCCAAGGTTCATCCAAGTGTGATCAGCGGTGGATACTAGTATTAAGTGTCAGACCAACAAACTGAGAGACTGATCCCTGATTCCTCTTTAGGAAATGAAGCCAATGAAAGCAACGAGACAGGTTATTTTCAGGACAATCCGCCAGATTTGACTTTCAATCACACATTCATAACAAAGTCATTCAATTGTTTTATCATATTTTCTTTTCGCCACAGAAACGAGATGTTGTGTCTTTGGACGGTAAAATGGAGTGCACAAAAATGCAGAAATACTGAGGAGTAACAAATATTTTGTGTGGGTTTGGGGGACGGGAGGGGTCTTCTGTGCTGGGCTAATTATATTGATCCTTTCTGTGGGTCAATGGTACTTTTTCATAGAAATGAACATTCTCAAAGCTGTCAAATGCAAAACAGAGAGACCCTTCGATGGAGTCTAACACCATCAGTTGCTTGATTAAATTTCTCTTAGTATTAAAGCCCGATGCAATTAACTTGGAGAGGTCAAGTAACCCCTATAATTACCTTGAAACGATTTCTTCTCCTGACAAGTAAATGCACCCATTCGGAGTATTATAGTGATTGGAAAAGGCTCTATCGCTGATGGATGCAGCATATAGTAAAGATAATACAGTACTCCATAAATAAAAAAAAAAGCAAAAACTGTATTTATGTTATATTACTGTAATCATTCCATTCATCCTGAGCCTTGTCTATCACATAACACACGAGACATATTCAACCTGCTCGGATCATTCTCTTCAATTTCTTACCATCGACTGTCTTAGGTGTTACACTATTTCTACATTCACACTCTGCCTCAAATTTGGCCAGTGTTATAAAGGACCTTCTTGTCGAGTGGGGCATCAGTGACAAGGTCACCGGCCTCGTCACGGATGAATCTGCCATTATGGGTGCTTGCAGTAGAGAGGTCGTCATGCCATCTGTGCGGCACATTCATTAAATGTGATGTCAAAAAAAGCACTTCATCAGAAATAAGGGACAAAAGCAAGAAGATCCTTGGATATTTCAAGAGCATCACCACTGCAAAGTTAATTTTTTATACACACACACACACACGTGTATATGCAAGGAAAGTAACAATAAGTTGCTGTACTTGTAGGTGGGACTATCACAGGTCCAACTGCAAGCGGATCAGCATGTTCCCAAACTGATCCAGGTGGTGGAGACACATTGGAGTAGTACACTGAATATGCGCCAGGCACTGGCGGGTTTGGATGCTGATATTGCTGCTCTCTCCTCCCAGGATTTCAACAGAATTTCTGATTCTTTAAAGGTTCTGGTACCGTTTAATGATGCAACAACCAAGTTATCATGTGTCCGCGTCGAAAGTCATCCCTTTGCTGCCCATTTTTTATCCTGCTCTGGAAGAATAGGAAATGAATGTGAGCACATTAGTGGGGTGTCTAAAAAACAGCGAAAAGAAAAACTCTTCAATCTGAAATCTCAAAATATTTCACCTCTCAGCACTATTACTGGATCCAAGATTTTAAAAACTAGGTTTCCTCAGGGGCAGCCCGGTGTTCGAATGGTTAGCGCATCGACCTCACAGAGCAGAGGTTGTGGGTTCAATCCCGGGTCCGGCCTTCCTTTGTGGAGTTTGCATGTTCTCCCCGTGCCTGCGTGGGTTTTCTCTGGGTACCGTATTTTCGCGACTATTCGGCGCACCGTATTGTTGGGCGCAGTCTCAGTAACGGGTGCTATTTCTGTAATTTACACATAAACAAAGCGCACCGTTTTATTGGGCGCCAAACATACGCCAGCTTAAACATACGGCATGCATTCACGCACGTTAAAAACACGTTAGCTTGAAGCATACGGTAGCATGCATGCTAAAACATGCGGACACACGCTAAAACACGTTTTTAAAAAGCCAACGGAAGCAAAACTGAGTTTGGTTGTACTTTATTTATATAGTGCACGCAGACACGTTAGTCCAAGCAGCCACAATCCATTCGCAAATAGTGGCATAACTAGCCCGGCGCTGCCTCCCACTCTTTGTAAAGCTGTGTTGGCCATCGATCATCCACTGTTTCCATGCCGCTCGCAACTTGACTTTGAACGCCCGGTTGATGCCGATGTCCAGTGGTTGGAGTTCTATAGTTAAGCCTCCGGGAATGACGGCAAGCTCGGAGTTCATTTGCTTGACTTGGTTTTTTACTGCTGCTGTGAGATGGGCACGCATGGAGTCGCAAATCAAGAGTGACGGCGAGGCATGGAAAAAGCCGCCGTACCTGCTAGGGGGCGTGCCTCTTACGCGACCACACTTCACTCATTGGCGGACCTCACTCACGTCCAGCCATTAGCATCCTCTTACACGCCCACCCGTCATTCATTGGCGGACTTCCGCATGCCTATCCTCACTCACGTCCGCCTTTTCTCTATATAACCAGCGTGTCGGCCAGACATGCTCTCAGTCAGACTTTGGAACTCAGCACATAGACAAGGCGCTCCGCATTGTAAGGCGACCTGTCCATTTTGGAGACATTTTAAGACTTTTAATAGCGCCTAATAGTCGTGAAAATACGGTACTCTAGTTTCCTCCCACATTCCAAAAACATGCATGGCAGGCTGATTGAACACTCAAAATTCTCCCTAGGTGCGATTGTGAGTGTGAATGCCTGTTCGTCTATGTGTGCCCTGCGATTGCCTGGCAACCGGTTCAGGGTGTCCCCCGCCTACTGCCCGAAGACAGCTGGGATAAGCCCCAGCATGCCCACGACCCTTGTGAGGATAAATCGTTTTGGGAAATGGATGGATGAATGGTTTCCTCAGTTCACAACGAGCTACTGCGGTAGAAAGAAGACTGACCTCTGAATGTGTTTCAGTTGTCAGACGCACTTCAGCCTCTACACTTCATCCTCGTGATTGCCATCTGAAATTTCTCAGTCACAAACATGAGGTAATGTTTATACGGTTAATCAAAAGTGATTTATTGTATCGTGAATTTGACTGATCTTCTCTCTCAGGAAGCAAACTGTGGCATCACCCAAGACATTGTATTGTGGTACCCTACCCTTGTGTAACCCTATTTGTAGCAGTGTGAAGAAAATTATCAACATTAAGACTGTGATTCACTGGGCCACACAGATAGAAAGTCATTGTTTTTTATACGGTCCTCTTCATGGTTTCATAAAGTGGGACGCATACATGTCCAGAATCTTGTTCAACACATTCATGGTGGAGGCGCGAGCAAACGTAAAGCACCATGCAGTGTTAAGAATTTTGTGTCATGATGCTTTTTAGATATGATTTGAATTAATAGGACACCAATTTCAATATGCAGAGGTGTAGGTGACAATCGCCTTGATTGGCTGTTTGCTCGCAAACACAAATTAGTCCATGACATACAAATCAAGTTAATGGCAAATAAAAAAGACAGCAACTACAATATATCAGCCGTTTGTTTTTACTGCCCTGCACTTCCTGATTCCACGGCCAACTCTCCGTATCCACGTTCCCACCAGTAGAGACATCAAGTACTGTTCTTCATTTCTCCCTGCTTATCTTGTCTGCAGTCGTCCAATCTATTGGAGACGTCTCCTGCCCAATAAGAGCCTGTTTCACCTCTTTCCTAAAAGCTGCACAACCCTCTTCCTTTCTCAGCTTACATCTCATGGTTCTCTGTTTACAGTCACTGATATCCTTCAGATGACAACATTTACTTAATACGTGATCTACCTGTGTGTTTCTACTTTGGCTGTGGTTTCTGCCACTTCTTCAAGACAGTGTTCACTACAGCCATTTCAGCAATTGTTTTGGCTGTCGACCGATTTCAGTCAAGGACACCAAACCTTCCCATAATTTCTTCATCACACCTGTTACTTTCGCTATCATGCTTGCTAAACTCTGCTCCAAGCACTATTCTCTCTCTGCATCGGATGCTTTTCACTACTCCATCTACCTCCTTACAGAATGCCTCTTCCTCTTCTTGGTAAAATTACACCTGTGGAGTGAAACCACTGATAACATTCAACACAACACCCTCAATTTCAAGCTACAGCCTCATAACTCATGCTGACACCGTTTTACCGGCAGGGAATTTCTACACTCTTCTTTTCAGATAACCACTACTCCATTTCTCTTCCTATCTATATCATGTTAAAACAATTGGAACCTTGCTCCTAAGCTTCGAGCCAAACTGTTTTTCAGCCTGCTCTCAAAGACATACAAAATAATGTAACTGCCTTTCTCCTTATCATTAAACAACTCCCTCTAACTCTCTGTCAAAGATTATACTTTCAGTTTCTCGGTGCTTCCATTCTACCTCTCCATTGTCTTCCATCCATCCATCCATTTTCCGAACCGCTTCATCCTCACTAGGGTCGCGGGGGGTGCCGGAGCCTATCCCAGCAGTCTTCGGGCAGTAGGCGGGGGACACCCTGAATTGGTTGCCAGCCAATCGCAGGGCACACAGAGACGAACAACCATCCACGCTCACACTCATACCTAGGGACAATTTAGAGTGCCCAACGAGCCTGCCATGCATGTTTTTGGAATGTGGGAGGAAACCGGAGCACCCGGAGAAAACCCACGCAAGCCCGGGGAGAACATGCAAACTCCACACAGGGAGGCCGGAGCTGGGATCGAACCCGGTACCTCTGCACTGTGAAGCCGACGTGCTAACCACTGGACTACCGGGCCGCCCCCATTGTCTTCCATCTTTTCTTTTTGCATATGGACACAATTTCCACCTCTCCATTGACTTCAGGTCTGGACTGTTTGCAGGCCATTTGAGGAATCAAACACATTTGCGATGAAGCCACACTGTTGTATTAATGCATACTTTGGTTTGGCATTGTCTTGCTGAAACAAGCAAGGACGTCCTGAAAAGCCACTGCTTGCATGGCAGCATATGGTGCTCAAAATCCCGTATGTATTTTTCAGCATGAATGGTTATCTATGCCATGGGCATGAACGCATCCCATACTATCACAAATGCTAAATTTTTAACTTGTGCTTGTAGCAGTCTTTTGCCCCTTTGGCCCAGAGGACCTAACATCCATGATTTCCAAAAGTAATTTGAAATCTGGAGTCATCCACCCACAGCACAATTTTCCACTTCGCATTTGTCCTTCTCAGACTAGCTTGGATACAGAGAAGCCAAAACCCCCATTCCCTCATCGTGGGTACAAATTTGGATATACGCTCCAAGACTGCTGCTTCATTCAGACCATTTGGAAACTCAGATTATGTTGTGTTTGGCTCCAATAAATTCATCAAAAGAGAGATGCATGTTTTTTGGAATGTGGGTGGAAATCGGAGTACCCGGAGAAAACCCACGCAGACACCGGGGAGAACATGCAAACTCCACAGAGGAAGGCCAGAGCCGGAATCGAACCTTGTACCTCTGCACAGTGAGGCTGACGTGCTAACCAGTCCATCACGAGTTCTGACGGAGGCGTGAGTTGAAGCTTTTTCACGGGGGATTCTGACAGGCGTTCCCAGCAAACCTGCCCAAACTGCCAGTTTGGACCGGCATCTTGGCAGCTTGACCCTAGCATTGGAGCAAACACACCACCAGGTGGTGATCAGTTGACAGCTCCTCCCCTCTCTTCACCCAAGTATCCAATGACATGACAACAAAGACGCTCATTGAACTGCAGCCTAGGATGTCCTGGTGCCAAGTGTACATATGGGCATCCTTATGTTTGAACATGGGCGGCCCGGTAGTCCAGTGGTTAGCACGTCGGCTTCACAGTGCAGAGGTACCGGGTTCGATCCCAGCTCCGGCCTCCCTGTGTGGAGTTTGCATGTTCTCCCCGGGCTTGCGTGGGTTTTCTCCGGGTGCTCCGGTTTCCTCCCACATTCCAAAAACATGCATGGCAGGCTGATTGATCACTCTACATTGTCCCTAGGTATGAGTGTGAGCGTGGATGGTTGTTCGTCTCTGTGTGCCCTGCGATTGGCTGGCAACCAATTCATGGTGTCCCCCGCCTACTGCCCGAAGACTGCTGGGATAGGCTCCAGCACCCCCCCCGCGACCCTAGTGAGGATGAAGCGGTACGGAAAATGGATGGATGGATGTTTGAACATGGTCTTCATTATGGATAATCCATGAGGAGCACAGAAGTCCAATAACAGAACATTGAAACATTGAAGTCCCCCAGTAGAACGATTGGGGGGGGGGGTCGCTCTCCTGCACACCCTCCAAGGATTCCAAGAAGGGTGGGTACTTTGAACTGCTGTTTGGTGCATAACCACAAACAACATTCAGGACCCGTCTCCCCAGTACAAGAGGGAGGCGACCCTCTCGTCCACTGAGGTAAACCCCAATGTACAGGCACCAAGCCACATGAAGTTTGCTCACAGCTGCTTGGCACTTTTCATATTGGGCAATTGCAGAAGGAAAGTGTGTCTGACCCTTCTCAAGAAAACTGGTACCAGAGCTTGAGCAGTTCCTGTAACCGGGGATTGGACCGGCAAGGTTCCCACCTTTTGCCGCTGCCCGTCTCACAGGGCACCGAAGCCCTTTGGCCTCTCCCACAGGTGAGCCCATGGGAAAGGGGACCCACGTCGTCTTTTTGGGCTGAGCACGATGCTGTATTCCAGTAAAAATTTTAATGTTTTGTGAATTGACAACATCTGCGATTGGCTGCTATTGGCCAAAGTCAGCTGGGATAGGCTGGAGCTAACCAAATACCTTAATGATGACAAAAACTGTAGAAAATGGATAGATGGATGGATGAATAGTGGCACAAGTCATGCTTTAGAGTTTCTGACAACTACCACAATGAGGCGAGTCTAAATGCCAACCATTTTATTTCAGTCTTAAACCAACATAAATTTCCTCCCACTGCCTGCATGCAGAAAAACAGTAACTCCTTACATTGTTGACATGAGTTTGGCTGACAACCCTTGCATCCCTGATAAATGACTCCTTACACAGCACGGCCAACTATGATAACATTTTATGAAACTTTTCAGATGAGAAACCCTATTTTGTCAAACACATGCTCACCACAACAGTGAGCCATGCTGATGCATATTTGATTAACAAGTTCAATGTGATGGTGTGGTGTTAAATGGTTAATTTGTCTAGCTGGGCTGCTATATAGAGAAAGATAGAGTATTCCCAACTCATCCATTAATCTGTCTGAATGTCCACTGCTTGACAGCTTTGTTGATCTTAAAACGTGGTCATGTGTCTGTTCTTGCGCCAGTACATATGCATCATGCATAACTCACCTTATCAACACTGAGTAAAGAAAGCTATGCAAACGCAGACCGGGTTTTTCTGTGTGAAGACAGTCAAATGGATGAATCACTCCAAAACATTAGGACATCCTAACATGCCTCCAGTTGGTTATGATTTAGTTTCAATAAAAATCCATTTGATTTATATGTATGAAAGTTGATGTTTGTATTTATTGAATCTATTTTAAATGGTGTCGTTTGATATTTGACATTCCATACGTACACTGACCACCCTCTGCCGGTACACGTCAGTTAAGATTAATTGCATTTTTTTGCTTGATGTTTGCAGCAAGGTGCGAGTTTGTGAAACCCCGGGACATGAGGATGACACAGGCAGGACATTTGTGGTCATTTGCTTTGCCCAGTGCATGGGGATAGTAATGCTTCTAGGCACGTTGTGTTTATAGCGCACAGACCGTAGTTGCATGTGATATGTTGCATTACTTGTAAATCGCTAGTTTTTTAATGCGTTTGCTACCAACGCTGCCAGCAAAAGACAAACAGGCTGAATATACATGGTGTTTTGCTCATATGGCCTGAGTGAAGTGATTTGAGGCAGCTTAACACTCAGTGAATCAATCGCCACGTGACATGCCGCAGTAACATTTAACACCAACATAATGTGGAAAGCTTTCTCGATTTAAATAGTGACAGTTATTTTTTTTTAAATCTATTTTTGTCGGGCTTTGCACATTAGTTTCACCATGTCCAGAATTTTGCTTGCCACATAGCCTCTCTCTGTTCCCAATCGGTTTCAGGATACTCATGAAATAAATGTGTTCAGGAAATGTGCAATTTTGGTCCGTGCTTTTCATCCGTCTGGGTCTTTTTGTGTCGGGAAATTGTGACGAATGAACAGAGGTTTACGATGCTTTGCAATTGTGTTTGTTTTTCATACCACAGTTCAAGCCTCTAAATGCCATTAGAGCAGTTACATATGGCACAAAGTGCACCTGTTGTTTTGTCACTTCAAGCTTCAAACCTTTTAATCAATGCCTGCAAGCTTTAAGGTTGACAGTAAGGCATACACTTATGTACTGCCATATAAGAACGCTTGTTGTTTGGTAGCCTCTTATTTTTTTCACACTTGATTCTCACCCACGCACAGAGGAGATCTGGAGGTTGCTTACTGTCTTTGTTATTCATTTGTGCACACCGTAAAGAATTCAAGCCATAAGATAATAACCGTTCTGTAAGAGCAGCTGCGTACTGGTGCGATATGGATTGATTTACATATTATCTGATTAGTTGAATAATTGCGACTACTGTTGGTGATTCGTCGACAAGCAAAATAATCATTTGCAACAGCCTGAACAAAATATAGATAGATAGATAGATAGATAGATAGATATCTCCATCCATTATCTGAGCCGCTTATTGTCATGAGGTTTGTGGGTATGCTGGAGCCTATCCCAGCTGTCTTCGGTAGGCGGGGTACACCCTGAACTGGTTGCCATCCAATCGCAGGGCACACAAAGACAAATGGCCATCCAAGCTCAAATTCATACCCAAGGACAATTTAGACAGTTCCATTAACCTGCCACACATGTTTTTGGAATGTGGGAGGAAACCAGAGTACCCGGAGAAAACCCACACAGTCACAGAGAGAACATGCAAACTCCACATGGGAAGGCCGGAGCCCCGATTGAACCCATGACCTCTGTACCTCAGTGAGGTGTACATGCTAACCAGTCCACCACCGTGCCACCCAGCCTAACAGCAATATTACCCAATAAAAATGCTTTAAAAAATCTCTATCGACAGTCAAATCTCGGTTTTCGAACGTCTCGGTTCTCGTACAATTCGGTTTTTGAACTAAAATTTCGAGTTTTTTATGCCTCGGATGACGAACAAATTTCGGTTCTCGAACTAACTGAGCGCACTTGAATGCGTCACTTCACTCCTCTCGGCTTCGCTACCTCGTGTAGCGATGCTGCCTCATGTAGCGACGCTACACAGGAAACGTCCATTGTGAGCAGATGTTTTTGTATTGTTCAATAGATTTAAAAAAAAAAAAGCAGACGTGTTTGGTGAAATGCTTCCTCGTGTAGCGTCCATTGTGAGCAGATGAGTTTGTATTGTTCAATAAAAAAAAGCAGACGTGTTTGGTGAGACGCTTCCGTTCTCTCTCTCGGCATCCGTTCATCTCGGGAGACGATGGTGTAGTGCAATTATGTACAGTTAAATTTTCTAGAGTGGCTGTACAACCCAACTCTAGAGTGGCAGTCTCTGAAGCAGCTGCTGCACACGAAAGAGGATTGCGGTAAGGCAGAGGTTACCCTTGCCTTCCTCATTGCTCTTTTTTTCTGCCTGCCGGTTTCTCCTGGTATCCTCTGCCCTCTTGACTCCATTGGTGACTGTGGCCTTCCAGAGCGGACGAATGTTTGCTGAGGCTTCCCACGAGTTTGGGTCGATTCCAGCCAGTTTCATGTCACGCTTGCAGACATCTTTGAAGCGGAGCTGTGGCCTTCCAGTGGGGCGAGCCCCCTCACGTAATTCCCCATACAGAAGATCTTTTGGGATGCGGCCAGCAGCCATGCGACGGACGTGGCAGAGCCAGCTCAAGTGCCTCCCACTGAGAAGAGCGAACATGCTTGGGGTGCCGGCACGTTGGAGGACTTCGATGTGAGTTACCCTGTCCTGCCATCTGATGTTCAGGAGTCGTCTGAGGCAGCGTAGGTGGAAACTGTTTAGCCGTTTCTCCTGCCCGCCATATGTGGTCCAGGACTCGCTGCCGTAAAGGAGAGTGCTGAGGACGCAGGCCTGGTACACTTTGAGCTTGGTGTTCACAGTCAACTGACTGTTGTTCCACACACCCTTGTTCAGCTTGGCCATGGTGGCTGCTGCCTTTCCGATCTTTCCACTGATCTCAGTGTCCAGAGAGACGGAGCTGGAGATGGTCGAACCGAGGTAGGTGAAGGAGTCTACCACCTCAAGGTGCATACCACCGATGTAGATGTCTGGTGGAGTGGGAGTGTCTTGTGCTAGGATGTTTGTCTTCTTCAGACTAATAGTCAAGCCAAACTCCTTGCAGGCATGAGACAGGCAGTCCACTAGCTCCTGCAGACCAGCTTCTGTGTGAGATGTCAGAGCTGCATCATCTGCGAATAGTAAGTTGCGGATCAGTGTTTCCTGGACTTTGGTCTTTGCTCGCAGACGGGCGATGTTGTATAGTTTTCCATCAGCTCTGGTATGGATATAGATGCCTTCTGTACAGTCGCTGAAGGCATACTGTAGCAGCATGGAGAAGAAAATCCCAAATAGGGTTGGGGCGAGGACGCACCCTTGTTTCACGCCGCTGCTCACAGGAAAGGGATCAGATGTACCGCCGTTGAAGGAGACTGTGCTGTGCATGTCCTCATGGAAGGACGTGACCATCTGGAGCAGTTTTTGGGGGCAACCGATCTTCCGTAGAAAGCTGTAGAGTCCGCTTCTGCTAACCAGGTCGAAGGCCTTCGTCAGGTCTATGAAGGCGATGTATAGTGGCTTCAGCTGTTCTCGGCACTTCTCCTGTAGCTGTCTTAGAGAGAAAATCATGTCCACTGTACATCGCCCAGCCCTGAAACCACACTGGTATTCCGGGTACACCTGGGAGGCGAGACTCTGTAGGCGTACCAGGACAACGCGAGCATAGACCTTGCCCACAACGCTAACAAGGGAGATGCCGCGGTAGTTGTTACAGTCACTACGCTCCCCCTTGTTCTTATAGAGAGTGACAATGTTGGAACCGCGCATATCTTGGGGGACGTAGCCTTTCTCCCATGAAGGTGTTGCAGAAGGGCCGGCTTGCCACTCTTCAGGACTTCTGGGGGGATACCGTCTTTCCCAGGAGCCTTCCCACAAGAGAGGCAGTCAATGGCTTTGCTGAGTTCTTCCATGGTAGGGAGAGTGTCTAACTCCTCCATGACTGTGAGGTTGGGTAGGGCATCCAGGGCGGTGTCCGTCACCACGTTCTGAGTTGCATACAGCTCCAGGTAGTGTTCAACCCAACGTTCGAGCTGTTTGCATTGGTCTGTAATGACTTCCCCTGTTTTGGTCTTCAGCGGTGCGGTCTTAGTAGCAGTGGGACCAGTTGCTGTCTTGATGCCGTCGTACATGTCTCTTGGGTTTCCTGTGTCGGCAGCTGTCTGAATCCTATTGCTCAAGTTCCGCCAAAAGTCATTTGCACAGTGGCGGGCTCTCTGCTGGGATTTGCGTTTTGCAGCTTTATGCTTCTGTTAGGGGGAGTGAAATCCTCCTCTTTTCAGAATGGTTTGCCCCAGCAGCACGGGAGAAGTGCGTGCGTTTGTTTACGGCCGGCAGTTTTCAGTACAGCGGCACATAATGAACACTCTGGTGTCCGGTGTCTCATTATTATGCAATAATCATACAGAAACAGCTTCCTCATGTAGCATCCATTGTGAGCAGATGAGTTTGTATTGTTCAATAACGATTTTTTTTTTTGAAGCAGACGTGTTTGGTGAGAACTACGTAACATCGGACTGTTATTTTTGCATCGTGTATCAGACCCTAATCATGGCACCAAAGAAAGCAAGTGGAAATGGTAAACCTGGTGAAGAAAAGAGGAAAATAGTGCGCAAAACTATAGAATTTAAGAAAGATTTGATCGCGAAATATGAGTCAGGTGTGCGTGTGTCTGTGTTGGCGAAGGAGTTCGGGATGCCGAAATGCCCCGCCTACTGCCTGGTGACAGCTGGTACAGGCGCACGCCCCACGACAGATAGAGAGAGAGAGATGTTCCTTCAATTTTTATGTTACTATGTTAATGTCAAAATTGGTGAAAATAAAACATATATCAGTTTGTTTGTACAGTATTTTACATATTACCTGCTCTCCTATTACATGTGTACAGTTTATGGTGTGAAATAGTAAAAAAAAAAAGTGGTTTAAAAAAGTTGTTTTCTTGACTTGGAACGGATTAACATTTTTTACATTGATTGCAATGGGAAACATGGTTTCGGTTTTCGAACAGTCTTCTGGACCGGATTAAGTACGAAAACCGAGGTTTGACTGTATCTCTCTCTCTCTCCCTCTCTCTCTCTCTCTCTCTCTCTCTCTCTCTCTCTCTCTCTCTCTATGTATATATATATATATATATATATATATATATATATATACATATATATATATAATACTGTATATAATAATAATAATCAATATACAAATACAATAAATACATATCAGCTAAAAGATAAACTATAAAGGTGAGTCTTGTGCTGAAAAACGTTCTCTGCGGCCCTAATGTCATCCATAGTTGTTTGGCAGACATGTTTAATCTTTTTTCTCTTGCTCTTTATGCCAAAATGATGTCTCTGTCCTCTGAAATGAAACAAATGACTACACCATTTCCACATCCAATAAAACACTGGATACAGAAAGTATATATGTCGTCCAAACTCAATTGTTGTTTTGGTTGCCACCATTGCTGGCTTCGTCATCAGTTTGGACTTTGCATGAAGCAAATGCTCACCGTCTTTTAATGTCTTTTATGTTGACGGTTCGTAAAATTGCGTTGTTACGTGCACACCTGTCATAGTAAGTAAATTGTTTTGAGTCAAAGTTACTTCCTGACATCCATGACTCAAGCTTGCATTTCGCCAACTGCCAGATTTGAGATAATGGTAAGGAGATGAAAGCAGTGTAGCTGCGACAGAGTTTCTATTGCATTTTGTGGAGGCTTCACTGCAACAACATGGACTATGTTGCGTGTATGTTGTTCTGCAAATCAAAGCTTGTTTGGAGCACATTTAAAGCCATAATTCTAAACTTTCCCCTTGCAATTTGAATGCAATTTTACTGAATTGAATTCAATTTAAATACGCACATTTCCCTGGAGGTGTGAAATACTGTGGGCCAGAGGTCCCCCACCCCCGTACCGGTACCGGTCCGTGGGTCATTTCGTACCGGGCCGCACAGAAAGAATAAATAACTTACATTACTTCCTTTCTATTCATTTCGGAATCTGTTTTATTTTGAAATATTACCAAATTCTCTGTTAGATCCGTCTCCAGTATGTCACTCTTAACGCAGGTCAAGGCTCGCTTCTCGGTCACGTGATAGGTTACCGCTAAAATGAAACCCAGGAGCTAGCGAAATGAGTAAAAAAAACAAACGTCTTTGGAAAGTTTCTCTGGAAAGGGGAAAAGGCGCAGCCAGGAGACTCAAGACAAAGAAGTCTATGTTTATTAGACAGTCTCAGGAGTCCTACTTAAAATACGGATTTATCTCAACGGAAGATTCCTACGCAAACAATGAGAAAGTGTTGCAGCATTCCTCGTATCATGATTCGTGTTTATTATTATGTTTCGAAAATACAGTCAAACCTCGGTTTTCGTACATAATCCGTTCCAGAATGCTATTCAAATACCGAATTGTTCGCAAACCAAAACCACGCTCTTTTTAAAATAAACATTTTTATTGAACACGTCTGCTCACAATGTAAAGCAACACGAGGAAGCGTCACTTCCTCGTCTACCCGAGGAAGCGTCATTTCCTCGTGTAAGGAAGGCGAGAGGAGTCAAATGGTGCATTCAAGTGTGCTCAGTTTGTTCGAGAACTGAAATTCGTTCGTCATCTGAGGCATAAAAAACTCAAAATATTTGGTCGAAAACCGAATTGGGCGAGAACCGAGACGTTCGAAAACCGATGTTTGACTGTACCACAGTTTTCATGCAGGTCATATCATATTATTTTGTTGTACTTATCCGCCACACCTTAAGGGCCGGTCCCTGAAAATATTGTCTGATATTAAACCGTTTGGGGACCGCTGCTCTAGGCTACTATTTAAATTCCCAAACGTACTGTACCATGTAAATGCCTTAGTCACTGTTAGATTTGTTATTTTAGCAAACCAATAATGACCTACAACTAGGAATCAGAATCAGAATCGCCTTTATTGTCATTGTATAGCTTACAACGAAATTTGGGTGCCACTCCTTAGTGCATTTCATAAAAAAAAACATAAAAAACCTACATCATGCTATTAGAATTTCACACAGGACAGACAGACTATAACTGCTGAAAAAGAGTTCAAAAGAGTATATATTTAGCAGGCTACATCCTCTGTCAAGGAGGACCGGCAACAGACAGAATGTGTCAAAATTGCACAATTCCAACACCTATGGAAAGAGTTTTTCTCCTGCTAAATGTAGCCGTACTGTTATTTATAATTTCAGGATTATCAGTTTTGAATCTATTTTTAATACATTACTGGATTGTAAGCATGACTCAATATCTGTTGTGTCACGAAAAACCTCTACTCCAAGCCCAGTCCATCTTTGTCTGCATTTTCTATCTGTAGATGTTAAAGAAAGTAAGCTACGTTTTGGGATAGCCAATAGAAGCCGCAACACTCAGGCAAGAGCACTTTTAGACTCCATGCAAATAAATTTACGGGCAAGGGAAATAATAATAGCATCGGATGTCTGGTTAAAACCATAAAATATATTTAAACATAGTGTGCGGATGTTCAGAGACAGCAAAAACTGCTTGTCTGTCAAGAGACTATGAATCTAAGCAATTAGGACAAGACTGATATTGGAGTGTGAGCAGGATCCTTAAAAAGACACTTAGGCTTTCAGCGTCACACTAAATCACATGCTCTCTGAGCCAGCGTACAATTATCTCTCCATTCATCATTCTTTTGTGTGGTTGTGCCTGTTATGTGACAGAACAAGAAAGCTGAAACCATACAGCAAAATAAACACAGATAAGAAAAAAAAGTTGTTTACTGCGAAGAATTGGATTCTGGCAACCGAAATCTAATGCCACATGTCAGTGAGGACGAACACGTCATCCCTCTGAAGCAGATGTTAAACTAATAAAAGTGCTTGAAAACTATGGCTGCGCATTCGCTTTACCTTTGAACTATATCACTACTATTTTTTTTTTGTATCACCTTTTGCTGTACACGGTGTGAATGTGAGGATGTATTCGGTCTTTATGAGTCAGTCATGTGATTTCCTAGTGGGCAGTTAATCTCAATCGAACGGGATATGTTCTAGCTTCCCAATGATGATGAATAGAGTAAATTGAATTAGCCAGTTGATGAAACACCATTCGACCCATACAGAGACCTCGACAGTACAGTCCCAAGTAGGTATAGTAGGAGGAAAAGAAAACCTCAAACCTCGAAAAATGATTAAAAAAAAACCCCCTGATAAACATTCATTCATTCATTCATTTTCCGAACCGCTTGATCCTCACTAGGGTCGCGGGGGTTGCTGGAGCCTATCCCAGCTGTCTTCGGGCAGTAGGCGGGGGACACCCTGAATCAGTTGCCAGCCAACCGCAGGGCACACAGAGACGAACAATCATCCACGCTCACACTCACACCTAGGGACAATTTGGAGTGCCCAACGAGCCTGCCATGCATGTTTTTGGAATGTGGGAGGAAAGCGGAGCACCCGGAGAAAACCCACGCAAGCCCGGGGAGAACATGCAAACTCCACACAGGGAGGCCGCAGCTGGGATCGAACCCGGTACCTCTGCACTGTGAAGCCGACGTGCTAACCACTGGACTACCGGGCCGCCCCCTGATAAACATTCACTGTCTATTTTCCACAAAAAAAAGAGGAGGGGCAATAGAGAAGGGAAGGGAAAACCTCCACCCCACCCCCTGTCTCCCCAAAATATTACAACATATTTGAACAAAATTAAAAATGAAAATCTGAAAGATATCCATTGAAAAGTAGTACACCATTGTCATTGCAAAAATGAATTGACCATAAAATGTTTTTAAAAAAAAAGACACATTCAGAAATGTGATCAATATGAACTTCCCTCTCAGTTCAGTGTGGTGGCTAGCTGCAGCTAGAAGTTGAAACCACTGAGGTGGAGCCCGTCCCAAAATAATTTTTGGACTATCTGCAATCACAAGGCAGATATAGACCAACATCAATTAACACTCACATTCAATTGGTCAACTTTGTCTTAAAACAACCTGAAATGCATTTCTGAATGTGTGTCACATTAATGACTCATCAAACTGCAAAGAAAATCTCATTGCTCATCAACCCCTGTTGATAAGGTTCTTCTAACAGATCCATTCCAAGCGATGCTCACGCAAGTATCTTTTGATCTTATCATTTGTAGGAATCTTGGAATAAAATGCTGACTGTAATTGCATTTGCCTTCATACATAATTTTCCAGCTGCTTTCTTGTGTTTAACTAAAATGTAAATCACATGAAATGACACCTTGGTTGCTGCCTTATTTTGTATTTTGCCGACCGACTTTGCAAAACCTGATAAAAAAAAAGAAAAATCCGCTTTCAGAATGGATTTGTTATTAATCTTGAAAGTACGTGAGAGACTTTTTTTCTGCGTAGTTCTCGCTAAACCTTCAATTTCTGCTGCTGTAGTGATGCTCGAAATTGGCATTTCTGCAAGAGCAGCTGCCAAGTGACAAATAAGGAAGATAATGTTGTGTTGGACTAATGTGTACAAAAACACATTCGTATTCATTTGCAGTGAAACAAGTTTTTATTTTCGGCTATTCACTGCCAGCCCTACTGGAAGCTCAACTGACATTTCGGGGACACAGCAACAGTCTTTATGCTACATCGCACGTAGATGTTCGTGGCCGTCATAAGATTTACTTGTGTCAGTGTTGAGAAGCGTGCCTGCGCGGGTACTCCAGTTTCATCCCACATTCCCAAAACATGCATGGCAGGTTAATGGAACACTCAAAATCAGGGGTGTCCAAACTCGGTTCTCAGGGGCCGCTGTCCTGCCTGTTTTCCAGCTCTCCCAGCTGCAACACACCTGATTCGAATAATCAGGAACGTTCGAATGCTGCTTCAGAGCTGGCTGGTGTGTTGCAGCCGGGAGAACTGGAAAACGGGCAGGACAGTTGCCCTCTAGGCCCGGAGCTGGACATGCCTGCTCTAAATTGTCCCTGGGTGTAAGTGTGAGCGCGAATGGGTGTTCGTCTCTGTGTGCGATGCGATTGGCTGGCAACCGGTTCAGGTTGTACCCCGCCTACTGCCCGAAGACAGCTGTCATAGGCTGCAGCACGACCCGCGAGCCTTGTGAGGATAAACGGATTTGAAAATGGATGGATGGATTAGTCAGAATAATGTTCGACCCTTTGCCATCTGTCAGTGCTCCTTGATCTTGTCATGTTCTGTCTTGATTGTGTTTCAGCTCCAGCTGGAGTGAAGGGCGTTTCACCCCAGCAGCCACACCTGTGCTGCTTTCCCCATCAAGCCGAGCTCACCGGTCAGGTTGTTAGGTGATTGACTTGCCTTGACTTGACTGAAATGTGGTATTCCAGACCTTTTGATGCCGTTCACAGTCGCCCTTGTGTTGTCATGGACCTTTATAAGAATTTTCATTATTCCTTTATTAGCTCTTGATCCTTGTTTTCACATTATTGGACTTTTGTGTGTGTATTCTCTGTGTTCTATTGTACCTTGCCATTGCAAGCGCTTTTTGTTTATGTGTTGTTTTCCCTGCCTCCTTGTAACCAGCGACTTCAGTTTGCACTTTGTGTGTGTGTGTGTGTGTGTGTGTGTGTGTAATATTTTTATCACACTTTGTCTGAGCCTGCATTTTTGGAATCCAAAAACATTGTTTGGTCCTAAACATGACAGAATAATCCAACCACTATGGATTCTGCAGACTTGGACAAATTTAGGAATACTTTTGCCAACCAAAGACAACTGTTGGGAAGCACGCTAACAGCGCTCAGTGCCATGGTTGCCCTGTTGACTCAGCAAGTTGAAAGATTAGGCCAATGTGTTGAGCTGTTGTGCACCCAGGGAACCTTCCCTTGGATTCCCGGATTGCGAGCATGGGGGTGCCACCTACCCCAACCCTTTGCCGGGAACCAAATTTGGCCCATCAATCATACTATGGAGGTGAGCCCGGACTTTGCGGGCAATTCCTTCACCAGCCGTTATTAATTTTTGATCAGCAAGCGATTACATATGCCCAAGATGTTTCCAAAGTTGTATTTATCATGAGTCTCTTGACTCGTTAAGCTATCTTGGGCAATGGCAGTGAGCGACGCATGGCCCGAGTTACGGCCCTCCTTCCCCGAGTTTATCGCGGAACTATGTGGGGTTTTCTACCACCCAGTTTAGAATCCTTGGTTTGGCGTCATAGTACTTGATTTTGTTTGTGTATTTTGACAAAAGTTCTTTAGTTCTTTGCCTTTTGCAAGCACTTTTTCTTGATGCATTGTCTTTTCTGACTCCTTGTGACCAGCAATTTCAGTTGGTACTTTGTCGGTGCAATTTTCTGTAATAAATACTTTTACTCGCACTCTACCTGAGCCTGCATTTGTGGAATCCAGAAACTTTCTCCGGTTCAGTCCTAAACCTGACAGATCTCATGCCACGATTGTGTTTTTGCAACTTTGAGTTTATTTAGGTTGTATGTCTTTCGTGTAAATACATTTATGTTTAACTCTAGGCGGTTATAATTTCATTCTTGATTGACTTATGTGTGCATATTTGAATAATATCCACAAAACCAAGTTGTGCTAGCACATACACACACGAGGCAGGTGAACCAAAGGTATTTCATGACACTACACGTGTACAGTGCCTGCATTTGTCATGGTTACTCTGGCCTCAACTCGCATATGGGCCCATGGTACGCTTGTCATTTCTCATAAGCGGAAACAGAGACAGGTTCATGAAAGTTTTGAGGTTTTCTTTTCACTCCTGCCAGTGATCTGCCTCCAGGACATGAGAATGGTTCCATGGTCACACTGTTCAGTTTGCTATGTTTGGCGTAAAGTTACACAAAAGACACCAGGAGTCAAAATCTATTTCCTAAACGTTGAAGGAGTGACAAACTCCTGGGTGGACAAAAGAGGAAATGTGAGATGGTAAACTATGTTCTGAACTCTGCCGAGTCAACGTGCCAAAACAAAGATGCTGACTGGCAAACACACTAACACTATTTTTGATCAATACATTCAAACTACATGTGTTTGTGCTATACGAATCCATGCAGTATAGCAATTTTGGAGCATCATCTGTGGACAAAAGACACATTAACAGCATGTATGCTGCTGAACAGCGAGAAGCGTATTAAATAATTGTTGCGCTAAACTTTTCCCAAAACATTCCATGCACATTCCGAATATCCATCCATCCATTTTCAACATCCTGCCGAGGGTTGCGGGAATTGCTGGAGCAAATCCCTGGTGACTTTGGGCAAAAAGTGGAATAACCCCCGAACTGGTCACCAGTCAGTCACAGGGCACATTTAGAGAAGAACAACCATACACACTCACATTTACACCGTCACTGAGTGGGATCCGATTCCATGCTGCTCGCAAAAGTCAAGCGAGTGTACCACAACACCAACAGCAACTACACATTCCAAATATCTCATTTTACAATAAAAAAAAAATGTAGGCTTGAGAAAACCAACCACTTAAAAAAAACTAAAATGCACATTGTTAGCTGATAGCTGCTGGCAAAATCAAACGGAACATTTAGTGCTCCACCAAGAAAGGATAAGAAATAGAATGGCCTTAAGTCATCAAATCTTTCAAAGATTGAAAAAACAAACAACTGTTGAATGTACTGACAACCACTCTACCCTCATCTCATGTTATGTCACTAGAGTGGGTGTAATGTGGGAACCGAGAGCATTTATTTTTGTTTTTAAGAGGAATGTACTTTAGCAGCAGTGTCAATCAACAAAAGACCAAGAATCTACTCCGTCAGTTGTGCCTTTCGGATGAAACCAGATGTGAAGAGCTTTGGAAAAAAAAAAAGCATCTCTTAGAAGCCTTCCATCCATCCATTTTCTCTTGCACTTGTCCACATTTGTCTACATGGTCGCGGTTGAGGCGGGAGCCCAATCCAGCTGACTTTGGACGGTAGGAGGTGTACAACCTTGAGTGGTTGCCACACATTCGCTCCTTGGGACAGTCTTAACACCTTCAATGGTATTAGCATGCATGTTTTTGGAATGTTGGACCAACTCAAGCACAGGAGAGACCATACCAACTCCACACAGGCTAGCCTGAGTCATGATTAAAAGCTCTCTACTGTCTGCTAATCAATACTCCTCCATGCTGCCCGCTTCTAGAATAATGGAAGATATCCACATACAAAACTAGGAAGACTTAAAGAAAAAGTCTGAGCGGAAGCACGGCAACTTGTTCTTTCTGCATACTTGACATAGGAGAGCCTAGCAGAGATTTGAACCCATTACCACTTGATTGTGAAACAGAAGAGTCACATATGGTGTATGGTTCACTTGCCTGACTTCTATTCAGACAGTGTGGCTTTCGTTGTCCACTCAGAGAAATCAAGTCACATCAGCTGGAATAGCCTCAAGATCACCACAATCCTGACCACGATAAACAACAGAGTGTATGGATGGATGGATTTTTATGGTGCCAGCACAGGGCATTCAGGTTGATCTGGGATCCTGGTTTCATTTTCAGTTTGATTTTTTATTTCTACATTCCTAAAACATGCAAGGGTGTCAAACTCATATATGTGGTGGGCAACGAGGTAGCTATAGTTTCCCTCTGTCATTATAACTGTGATCCAAATAAATGTATGATCCTCCATATTGCCAAGCTTAGACAACAGAAACCACGAAAAAAAATGTTTAACGATTTTTCAAATTATTTTGAAAGGGAGTGGGCGGTTGATAAAAAAAAGAAAATGCTTGCAATATCTCAACGAAAATGAGCAATTTTGACCTTTAGCAATAAACATGGAGTTGACACACATGATTTGCATAAAAAGGTGTGGCCGGGTGGATCTGGCGCCAGGCCTTGAGTTTGGCACCTGTGCTCGTAGGCTTCATTTAGACGGGCAGCCCCAAATCCATTATTTGTCATTTCCGGATTGCATCTGCTTTGACTTTATAAAGACAGCTAAAATCAAATGAAATTTGATCTGATCACAAGGGGGAAGTGATTTGCAATCTGATACAGATCAAATGTATCCATATGCATCTCCAATGTGCACGTTCACTTGCATATCAACGAGGTGAAGACAGAGGAGCAGTGACACGACTTCCATGACATTGAGATGGAAGAAACCAAGAACCACTGTCGCCAAACCTCACTGCGTGCTGATGGCTGCTCTGAGTGTGTCTCAAAACACACTTACAAATTTGTAACCATTAGTATGTATTTGTATCTGTGAAATTGCCGTCTCACACACGCACATTAGCGGCCACTGAGATAAATGACTTAAGCACTACAATTTGATAACAGAAGTATGGACGTGTATGTTTACTTGATATATATGGATCCTATTCAACGTTCACATTTTTTACAGTTGTTTGGTGTTTTTGTAAGGCTCATACTTTCACATGAACACACAGGCAGGGGACTTGAGTCACATGATCGAATTGACTGACTTTGTATTCAAGATTCAACTTTGTCAGTATTCTGTTGCCCTTGTCCCAGCTTTCTTCAACTGTGTTGCAGGCATCAAATTCAAAATGAGAGAATATTTGCAGAGTAAAACAACGACAACAGCAAACAATAACATTTATCAGTTTTAACTTCACATATGTGCTGTTTGTAGTGCCTTGAGTTAAATAGGATTTGCAAGTTCTATTCAGTTTTTGTTTGTACTGTACTATACACATCCCGACTTCCATGGAATAGGAATTAACTCCCACCTCTGTTTATATATAGCAATAGCACTGTACGAACTGATGAAAAAAAAAGTTATTTGCCTGCAATCTAACAAAAAGCAGAATGCGCCAATTGGCAGGTGTGCATGTAACCATTTTGGCACGGTTCTCAAAGAACAGCAGAGGTTGTTGTTTGGCGCTCATTATTTGGAGCAACTTCAAGACTTGATGCAAATCTGGGCAAGCTATTTTTTAGTATATGCACACATATCATTTAAATATTACTCAATAAACTTTTTTTTTTTCAGTTTTCACTTTTTATTTCCTAATTCCAACTACATAATGGCACCTTATTGGAACAATAACATTTACTGGTTTATAAAAAGACATAACATTGACATTTAACACAATTGAGTTGCCTGGCCCCGTTCAAACAATTAAGTGCCCAACTCTAATTTGCAGTATGACACGCTGAAATTAGCTAGCTTACTTAGTATCACAGTTCTCCAGGGCAGCCGTCCCTTGTCCACTGTTTTCCCCTTTTTTATGGATATATTTTTTTTTGCACCAGGCACTGGTTTCACCTAAGGGTATACAGTATTTCGATGGACCGTCGTAGCGACGGCACAGCGACATGGCGATAACGTCTCCATTGCAGCTCTACTGCACAAGTTTGGCCGTCGTCTTACCCCAAATGTAGCATTATCCTCGTCAAGCCAGCCGTCACAGCGGGATCAACTTAAAAACATGTCTTGCTTTTGCTCGTTGCTCCATGTACAGCACTTTGTATGCAGCGATGGCTGTTTGAAAGTGCTCTATAAATACAGTTGAGTTGAGTTGAGTTGAGATGAGATGAAGTTGACCCTTTGAAGTAATCATCGTGCCAGCTGACTTTGACTTTGAATTGATGCTCGCTGGACTATCCTTCACTGTACAAAAGTGCCATGTCAGACTTGAAATGGAGCACAATATTTACTTTCCACCGCTCATGCGCACCGGCGCACCCCGCTATATGAACATATAAAGTATATATATATATATATATATATATATATATATATATATATATGTATGAAAATCAACATAAAGAATGAAATAAAATGGGCATAATGTAATCATAAGAATGTGTTGATAGTCTTCAGATGCAGTGAAAATGAAAGAACACCAGGGGGCTTCAATGAGGCTCTTGTTTCGCCATGACAGAAGCCCCATTAAAATAACGATGACAGACTGATGATGACAGATTTGGTCGTCTTACAATAACGACGGACTGACTATCACGGATCGGGGGAACAAAACATTTGCAAATGGTGAATGACGGACCGGCTAAATTTCCTGATGTGCCCATCTCTGCTTTTTTGTCCGTTAACAGCCATGGCTGATGGAGCCAGTGACATGTCTAGACCCAGATGGCATTTTACTACCAGGTGCTTTGAAATCCTACAACAAAGAAGCTGCAATAACAGTGAAAATACAACGTATTTGAATTGTTGTATTTTTGTGTAGTCTATTAGCACCAAATTTTCCTCATGAGTATATTGGATTTTTTTTTTTTTTCAAGAACACCCGAAGCTTGTAAGTAAAGGTGAAGATTGGAATTTAGATGAACTGCTAAATTAAGAGTTTTGCCCTCCGGCTCAACACTTTCTTCAACACAGCAGCAACACCTCCATTAATTCTGACACCGCGGCACCTGTCAGGATCGTCCTTCGTTTCTCTCATCCATGAAGCAGGTGCAAGTGTCTACACTCACTGTGTCGTATGTCCATTTTTTGCCTGACGACACCATGCTTTCTCAACACACTGCCCATTCGGCAAGGCCTTGATTTCCTTTCAAGCCCACTATAATTGTTCTTGATCATCTAATCTGGGCTACCAATTTAAAGGCAACACATATCTTCACATATGACCCACATCTTTCAGCCAGACGGTCATGTCTGAGTTAGCATAATTAAACTGACCACATTTGTAATTACAAGTTAGTTTCGAAGATGATTGTCCATAAAATATAAATAAAACATATCGAGTCAGCTGTGGCAGGCAAGGTCGATAATCACACGGGCCTCCAAAAGTATTGGAACACTGAGATTATTTATATGAGTCGAGAGCATTGTACTGGAAACATTTGGGTTGAATATCAAATGACGAAATGAAACAAGCTAGCAACAGTTTAGCCTTTTTTAGCCTAAATTATGTCCATCTACATCTGAAAAACAAAGCCTCCTCTTAAGCAGGTAAAATTAATGTGCTATAGGGTTTCAGTATGGAGATTGACATAGCAGCCAGTCTGCAATTTTTAATTGAATGCCCATGATGAACACATTTTGTGGTTTGGTAGGGTGTTTGGAGGCATTTTCTCCCTGTTTGATGAAGGGTCGCTGAATGATTTTGGGTGCTTATTTCTTTAAATTGACATATAAAATGCTTCAGTTGATCTCGGTTTACTGGTAGCGTCTTGTTAATCAATGGAGATTAATGAGCCTGTCCCAGAAGAAGCCATGCAAGCCCAAGCTATGACACTTTTCCACTGAATTTGTTTTTTTGGGATAATGAGCAGATTTATTTTCAGGTTCTGGTGTACCATCTGTACCTGTTCAAGAAGTCTTGTGCAAACAGTAGATCGGTATTCTTTGCCCTCAAAACGTTGCTGTCAAAGTCAAAATTTCAGGGCTGGTTCTTTCGTGTGAGTCCAGCCCTGCCGCTGGCTAGAACAAGAATATTATTCCCAGGCAAAAACCAAATCTGCAACCTCAATCCCTTTGGAGGGGAGTGCATATTTATACACACAGATATCTGTGTTCCAACTATTCCAAGTATTTGTTGACTGAGATTGAAGGAACTTCTCAAGAGAAGCAAAATGTAAAATGAAAATGAAACCGGGACTAAGCTTGGCAGCGCTTCAGTAAGCGCCGCAGTGACTTCAAAGTATGTTTAAGGGTTTACTTGTTTCCATTGTTGTTCTTTGGTGGAGTATTTTGTCAGCTGTTCTGCTTTTCCTTCTCTGCTGTCAGACAGACAGGCATCAACTTTTGCAGTAGGAGGCACAATTAAGCGTGGCAGCACAAAACGACGATAGCGCCCCGTTTGCCAGCGTGTCCATATTCTGAGGTGCTGACATAGCAGCACCAGGAAATTAAAACAGAGACTTTTGCTGGTGATTCAGGTGAGAAGTAGACCACACCTCGAAGAGTTGTATTTTTAATTGTTGCAAAAGAAAGCCCTGGCTTTGCTCATTTTCAGGAGGAGGAGGAGACGAACAGCAGAAAAAAGTGCATCACAATGAATGCAAAACGTTGTGCCATTTACTCATGACTGGGCGACACTTTGTTCGTTTAATGTGTCTCGTGAGCGACAGTTCCACTAAGACTACTTCACGGTAAATTTTAGGCTGAGTCGAGAGCACTTTATGGCATGTCTTGTGTGTCACCAAGCTCTGAGAAGCTGCATTTACTAGGGCTTCCTTTATTGTCGTCACGCCATTACCTGTTAGTAAGTCCGTCAAAATAGTACTGAATCACTTTGGCAGCTCCTCTCCTATTGAAGGAACTTGTCTGATATCACAGCAATGCCACCCTCGAATAGTTTTGTACGCGCATCTTGATGGGAGTTTTGGCCAGCCATGGCTGCTTTTGTGTTTCCATTTTGTGTTTGTGTGTTTCACCGTTGGGTCTGTTCACTAAACGCCTGAAAGTGCATCACTCAACGACATATCTAAAGCTGGCTCATAACTCGTCTCAGTGAAGGCCCATGACTGAAAAAAAACCTGCAAATTGGGGCACTCTTAAATCAAGGTACCACTGTACTGTTACTGTATTTATTATTTTTCTCATATTTCTATATTACTTTTTTTATTCGAGTGTTTAACAAACCCAATTCCAATGAAATTGAAAAATTGTATTCAACATAAATACAGACAACCACCATCCATCCATTTTGGAATCCGCGTAACCTCACGAGGGTGCTGGAGCCTATCCCAGCCGGCTTCGGGCAGTAGGTGGGGTACACCCTGAAGTGGTTGCCAGCCAATCGCAGGGCACTCATAGACAAACAATCATTCGCCCTCACAATCACACCTAGGGAAAATTTAGAGTGTTCAATCAGCCTGCCATGCATGTTGTTGGAATGTGGGAGAAAATCGGAGTACCCTGAGAAAACCCACGCAGGCATGTGGAGAACTAAATAATTGGCGAAACCTTGAGTTCTTGGTTTACATGGTTTACAATGTCTAAGTTGCAACAAGTATATTGGGATGTTTTATTTTATTTTGGTGTGGGAATAAAACATGCTGCAATGAATTCAATGTGTCCATCTGTGATTTATTTAGTTAGCCAGTACTGTTAAAGTCCATTTGGTCTGTGATTGGTGACATGAAGTGTGAATTAAAATTTTGTCGACAAGTTCCCCATGTCTACAGTCGGCCTAGCTGTTACCGGGGTAATAGTTCTGAATACCTTCAACAACATTGTTGTCATTTCCCGAGTTTAATCCCCATTCACTGACCTGTTGACACTTGCACGACCGCACACAGTCAGCTGAGTTTCAGCTTGATCTTAATAAGCTTAAACACAGCCTTGGCACGCTGACACATGCAGGGATATAAAGTCAAAAATAGTTGAACGCGTCAATGCGCAATCAGTACTTTAATTACAAAGCAAATAAAACACGGATTTACTTGTCCATCACACAAAAAGACTGAAATGCCATAGACAGGCGGGGTACTTCTTTGTCAGTAATTTGATGTGGTTACCAAACAGAAATTGTTTGTTGAGTTTGCCTTACTTTGTACTCATGCCTTTTCCATCCGTCCATTTTTATATCCTCACAAGGGTCACGGGTGAGCTGAAGCCTATTGCAGCTGATTTAGGATGAGAGGCAAGGTCTTGCACACACACATTTAAGTTTACCTGAAAGTATATAATAGGCTTGAATGTGAATGTGAAAATAAAAATTCCAAATTTAAACGGTTACTTGCGTCTTGTGCCAGAAGGGTTTTGTTTGATGGTCTGACCTTTTAAAGTTGTTCCCGCACACTGGTAGCTGACTTCTTGTGTTACAATTACTCACACAAATAAATGAAAAGCAGTGACATTATAATCAAAGGCTTCAAGAGTAAATTGCTTTTAAAGAATCAATTGTCAGTTTCAAGTCGCCTCAGCCTGTTTCGCTAATCCCCTGTGGCCGTTGATGGGATTTGGATAGAGCTCATTACTTCCCAATGTTAGTGGAAGTCACATAGCGACAAAGTAGTAAAATGTAAAAACAAACAAAATACAGCAGACGCCGTAGCACAACTGGGAAATAAAGTGTCTGTGGTTTTGTCTACTTCTCACAACTAATGCAAGCTTAAGTTACACCGTTTGTGCTAAAAAAAAACACCACACATCTTGCACACACACCATGTTGAATGTTATGAAACATCACTTTGTCTTCTGTTTTCCTTTAACAGTGACAGTTGACATTGCACAGATTTGTGGTAGAAACAGCCAGAAGTAGCAACCTCAATATCCCGTGAGACATATTTTTTGGGGTGCAACCATTATTTACGAGGGCGATGGGGGGCACACTGCCAACAGCTGATTAATATGTGTCGGCACAGCGGGTAATCCTCTGGGTGATGCACTGCTCCTCTGAGCAAAAACAAATGTTGTCACTCAACACAACACAATCAATTCCCCTTCCTGATTTAGACATTAAACATGTGCATGCAGATGATGCGCACAGCTAAGTAACAGTCACAGCAACAAAAGAATTAAAAACAAGTATACAGTTAAATCTGAGTCATTATTTTATCATTTACGAAGTTAAATCCTACTTGTAATACAGTTACTGTGTGCAAGTTTTGGCGTCTCAGAAAGCCAATAATGGAGAATCCTTGTCAATCATTCCATATGAAATATTATCTCTATTCAAACCCAATGATGGATTCACGTGCCAAAGCTAAATAGAGGGTGAAAAGTCTCCTCGAGGTGTTAATTTACTTTCCAATGACTGTTAATGCTTGAGGCATTTTCACGTCGTTGTGATATGCAAAACCTTCTATTGCAGTCTTTTCACATTAGACCATCTACTGTCAATCAGTTGTATTCAGGCATCCCTCCATACTGCCGCAAAGACTACAAACTTTGCTTTCAAATCATACAAGTTCACAAGTCTAAGATAGTTTGGCTGCATGGACAGATAATAAAATTATACTTGGTCGGGAAAAACATGGGAACTTCTGAGTCATCACAGCTATTTATAGTGTTTGCTAACCACTGAAGCCTTGGAACTTGAGTCTGGAGTACTGAGGGATGCCACACATACATCCATACTCCCGCACCCTCAAATATCAACTGTCTGCCTTGGTAATCCCTTGCACTGTTGTGACAGTAGAAAAACTGATTTAGATGACAGCAATGGAACACAAATTTGGTCCAAGACTGTCTCAAACTGTGTATCATATACAGCACAAACATTTAGTGGGACCAATTTGGTGTGCAAAATTAGACAAAACAATTTCGTGTGGCCTGCATGAATGTGGTTTTTGAAAGGAAAAAAATAATTAGATTTTGCATCTGTGTTATAAGCCTTCACACAATAGATATTTGAACACAAATGGTGCAGCAACATATGCAGGCAGACAAGTTATCACTAGTCACAGTAGGGGTGTAAAAAATGATTTCAATCATAAAATAGGTTGTAATTTAACGAACCAAATGTATCCCATTTAACAAGATATGAATTGTAGTTTGTGGAGATATGCATACCTCTAATTAATGATCATATACTGTATACTTTATTCCCTGCTAAGAATGACTATTGGTAAAAATCCCACTGGAGTTTGAGGCAGGACAGGCTGCTGCTTCTCTCGAGTCCCATGCTCTGCTGCAAAAGGATTGGCTGCTGCATCCAGGCAGGAAAGTGTGACATAACGGCGAATTGGCCGTTATATTGCCCACACATGGCCAAGGCAAACAAACCAGAAAGAGTGGCAAAATGTGCATTAAATTGAATAAGAAAATCAAAACCGTTTCATTATCCATCCATCCATTTTCCGATCCGCTTATCCTCACAAGGGTCGCGGGGGGTGCTGGAGCCTATCCCAGTTGTCTTCGGGCAGTAGACGGGGGCACCCCGAACCGGTTTCCAGTCAATCGCAGGGCACACACAGACAAACATCTAATGTACTCACACTCACCCCTAGGGACAATTTAAAGTGTTCAATCATCCTGCCATGCATGTTTTTGGAATGGGGGAGGAAACGGGAGTACCCTGAGAAAACCCATGCAGGCCCGGGGATAATTTACAAACTCCACACAGGGAGGTCTGAGCCGGACTTGGCTGGAATTGAACCCGGTACCTCTGCACTGTGAGGTTGACGCGCTAACCACTGGACCACCGAGCCGCCCACCGTTTAATTATTTTTAAATTTAATTCTGTCATTACTGTATGCTTTTATAAAGTGTAATCTAGCTGGGTCATTAATGCTGCATCAACAACAACAAAAAAAGAAGTCCATCCATCCCTCGATTATCTGAACTGCTTTATCCTCACAAGGATTGCGTGCATGCTGGAGCCTATCCCTGTGGTCTTTGGGCAGTAAGCGGGGTCCACCCTGAACTGGTTGCCAGTCAATCACAGGGCACACACAGACAAACAACCATTTGCGCTCACAATCACACCTAGGGACAATTTAGAGTGCTCCATTAACCTGCCATGCATGTTTTTGGAAAGTGGGAGGAAACCGGAGAACCCGGAGAAAACGCACGCAGGCAAGGGAAGAACATGCAAACTCCACAAAGGAAGTCTGGGGCCTGACTCGGACAAATAAGTGCAAACAGGAAAGGATCTAATTTTTTCAAAACAGAAGTGACATTATTATATAACATGAGTTAAATGACCACTAAACTGAAACAAATGGGATTGAAAAGGATTAAAGACTGAAGGAAATAGCAAAGGATAGGCAGGAAGAAGTCAACAAGCAAAAACGCTCAGAGGGTCATCTTATACTCGGCTGATGTGAAGTGCCACAATCCAAGACATCACTTTCAATCCTGGCCATAGAGGCTGTGAGCCAGCAACTCCCCAGAGTAGCCTTGGCATCCAGGTCAAATATATCAGGATTGACTGAGGGAGATGGATCATCACTTGTAAAACATTCATTCTAGTGCGTGGTGAATAGAACAAATCCATCATTTGGAATAAACATCTCGACTAGCTCAGCTTTTGAATTTGTTATTCAATGAACGAGAAAACAGGGACAGCACAGAGCTATGGATAAATGAAAGTCAATACTTGAGCATAGCAGACATATTGAAGGATGACACAAATTATATTTGGATTCTATACTGAATGTCAAACTTGTATTCCAACAGCAAAGGCGCAAGTGCATATCATTTTCTGTTTTTTTTGTTGTTGTAAATCTTAACTTGGTTTGTAAAGTATTCCATAATGAAATGTTTTATAGCTACAGTGAAACTATAACAGGAAGTGATGCAGAGTAAATGAATGGGTAGATGAATGTTTGCAAATAGAATTTACAAAATCAAAAGTAGGTTGTTTGTGACACAAATATGTTGAAGAAATGAAACATTTGATCGATTGTGTCCTCGGATCATCCTGTCCTCTCTCTTAGAATGTCAGGCCAAAGCCAGTTCTTCTAAAGACTCCAACATTCCTGGAGAAATGACCCAAATATTCCCCGATTGAAATTGTTGGAAAATCCAAACTGAGGTTGCCCCTGAGCATACTCAGTGTAGTAAATATTCAAATGTGGAAAATCCATGTCATACAAATGCTATGATCTGTATCTTCAATTGCTGCAATAAAAGTTGTCGTGATTTTGTCTGTAATCTTATCTTCTTCTTCTTTCCCTCAGGATAAGACTCGCATAAGTGCATCTTGGCGATGAGAGGTGCACTCTCGCATTGTCCCCTTGAGCTTCTCCCCCCCCACCACAAAATACAATTTCAGAAAATGTTTTTAGTCTTTCCAAGCAGTGTTTAACACAAACTACCTTTCTCTCATTTCTAATGTTTGTTGTTGATCTCTTCAAAAGATGTATCACTAATTTCGTTTTCAGATAGATCTTGTTCAAGTCTCAATGTTCTCATTCATTTGGCCTCCGTGTAAGAAAAAGCATGATTTAGAAATGTTTAAAACCCAATTTAAGATTCATCAGGCGCTTCGGATTATAAGGCGCACCTTCAATGAATGGCCTATTTTAACCCTCTCAGGCTCAAATTAATTTCTCGTAACAGGTAAAGTCTAGGTCATAGGTGTCAAACGCCGGTCCTGGAGGGCCGCTGTCCTGCATGTTTTCCAAGTCTCCCTGTTGCAACACACCTAATTCAAATGATCAGATCATCAGCAAGCTCTGCGGAAGCCTGACATTGAACCTGCTCATTTGAATCAGGTGTGTTGCAACAGGGAGACTTGGAAAACATGCAGAACAGCGGCCCACCAGGACCTGAGTTTGACACCTATGGTCTAGGTACCTGCCCTGAGAGGGTTAAAACTGTTTTCAAATATAGGGCGCACTGCATTATAAGGCACATAGAATAGAAGCTACAAGAGTGGCCGCGGTTGTGCTATGCCTCCACTAGAAGGTGCTACGCTAAAGGGAATACAATACAATACGATACAGTTTTATTTAAATAGAGCCTTCACAACCGCTGCAGCTGTAATCATGAGAACTGGTCACACACACGGACATCAAACATAAATACAAATGGCATGACAATACAATAAATGAAAGACAAAAGTTAAGATGATTCAATAAAAAGTCACATAAAACCTTGTGGGCTCACATCCACAAGGGGCTAAATATCCTCAGACGTCTTGCTTGTCTCGTGCTTCTTTCGTTTAGTCAATAGTTAACTATGCTTTGGTATTATTTTTCGTAATGGCTGTACAGAGCTCACAAAGTCGTTGTCTATTTGAGTGTGTGTTGACGAATGCACATGCCAGTTCGTGTCGGGCCTTTTAGGTTACAATTGGTTCCTGCTAGATGGCATAGGAACACTAACAGGGACACAACCCAATGCGGAATGTAAAAAGAGTTACAGTCTCTTTATATTAGGCGCATCGGATTATAGCACTCTTGACTTTTGAGAGAATTTAATGCTTTTAAGTGTCCCTTATAACGCGGAAACTACGGTAGTTGAGCTGCATGTTGGCCTGTTTGACTGCCGCTTCTTATGTTTGTCCCATCCCCCCCCCCCCCCGTTTCCCAGTTTGGAGAAGGCGCGACCATAGGTGACGATGACCCAATTGGATGTCGCTGTCCGGATTCTGCACCAACTGAGGTGGACCACTTATTCATAGCCGCTGCAATGAAGACTTCGTCATTAACCAACCGGGCTGGGTTTTGAAGAGGACCCACCTCTCCGTAGGCATTTTCCCTCATCTAATTTCATTACTGTATAGCACCACATTGTGTTAAATATTGTCCACTTGGCATCCATTGCAGCCTGGTCATCCTGAAAGGAGGATTCTCCCATCTGCAGCCCTTTCTCAGGATTTGTCATTATTCCCCAGATGTTTTTCCTTGCACTCCTGGGGAGTGAAGATGAGGGGGTGTTGTTAATATTTCTCAACAGTGGACATGTGAAGCCCTTGAAGATTTTCCTCTGATTAAGGGCTATATAAATAAATTTGACTTGAGTTGATTAATTTTTCCATTGTTGTCTCACAATATTTGGACACAAGTCAAAGTAATGCAACTCAGTTTGTCTGTGTCTGGTGGAACCAAAAATGCTGCTGTCTGTTGACTGTTTGACCAAGATGCCGCTCGTCTGAGGCTAATGTAGAGTATAAGAAACATTTGAAATCCTGCACTGTTCAGACAGGATGCTAACTCAGCATCCTTTTTTGAGAATTCTGAGGACTTGCAAATGGTGGCATGGTAGGGGCATGGGTTCAAATGCGGCTAAACA
Source organism: Hippocampus abdominalis (assembly GCA_018466805.1). Taxonomy (NCBI): domain Eukaryota; kingdom Metazoa; phylum Chordata; class Actinopteri; order Syngnathiformes; family Syngnathidae; genus Hippocampus; species Hippocampus abdominalis. The sequence goes on from CM031696.1 coordinate 1,186,862, forward strand.
GTCATGTAGTGAGTGACCCGGACTTGGGGAGTAAGGTTGATGGCAAGCCCGGAGTGAGTCATCTGCAACGGCGTGAAAATTCCCAGTGGGCCACTGGTGGGGGCTATTTTGGTGTTTATGTTTCAAAATCAGCAAACCAAGTGCTTTTGATAGACCTAGCCGAGACCAGAGAGACAACCCTGGAATTACGTGAATTTCCCTGATTGGTTGGCCTCCTTTATGGACTGTTCGGGGTGCTCTTTCATGTAAAATGGATCATACAAGCCTTCGCTAAGTACACCCCCCTCCCCCATACTCTCTCTCTCTCTCTCAAATAGGGGGCTAAATAGGCTTGGCACCCCCACTCTTTCATGTAAAATGTTTTTTTAACTGAAATTAACATTTGCACATTGTTCATTTTAGCCTTCGCTAAGCTAAGAGAGTGATCACAGTGATTACGAGATCTAAAAAAAAGACATACCTGCCCTCCTACGAATTTCTCCATCGTCTCTCTCTCTTTAGAATATATGGGTTTGGAATTTCAAAAAAATCTAAAGTGGTTATTCTGTTTATTTTCTGCAAGAATATTGGCTTTAGTTATTATTGTTCAAATAAACACGGTTTGTGATCTAGTAAGACATTCAGTTATTTTCATTTTTGATCAAATATAATATAAATATCAATGTTGCATGGAATGAGAAGAATATTAGAAAATAAGAAGTATAAAATGATACATCCTCATTAAACTGCTGTGAATTAAAGGGGCCGGTCAGAGCCATGAAATTGCAGGTCAGAAAAGTCCCAATGTGGCGCTGGCTGTCGGAACACATTGTATGTTTCAAACCTCACGCCTTTGAATCTTCAAAAGAGAGTGCCGGCCCTTGAGTTTGGAACGCAGGCTTTTAGCGCATCTGTCAGTACACTTGACTGAGTGATCCACTAAGATTGCTGTTTTTTTACTAAGACCCAGATAGCAGATTGCGTGTGCTGTTGGCAGGGGGCGCAAAAGAGGTATAGACCAACGCATTTTCAAGGGTTTGGCATTTTAGGTTGGTGGTTTTCATTATGGACAATTTGGGAGCGCACGCAAGGAAGAAAGTGTTAGTGGAAGAGTCAGACAAACACTTAACCGAGTTAATTAATTAAAAAGTTAATTTAAAAAAAAATCCATGTTTTATTATCTTTCGCTCATTCACAGTGTGTGTAGGATGTATGCGCCCATCCTGTGTAACATAGTATTTAAAAGTTAGGTCAGTACACCCGAACATTGCTCTGGGAGAGAACAGCATCAATTGTTATGGAATGCTGAAATTATCCAAACAAAGACTTGACAGAAGTTTTGTCACATGTGATATGGCGCGACGCCTTCCAGTGACTGGCTCCAGGATTGCCTTTTGATCACTTAGAACACAGGTGTCAAACTGGTGGCCCGGGGCCAGATCTGGCCCGCCACATGATTTAATGTGGCCCGCAAAAGCAAATCATGAATGTCAACATTATTTTGAAAAAAAACAAAAAACAAAACAAAACAAAACAAAACAACAACATTACAAATTGTCTCAACCTTTAAGACTGTGAAACCATACAAGGAAGTCAAGAATAATGGTTTATTCAACTATAGTTTAAGTTACTGTCATGAGGGTTTTAGTAACAAGAAAACTTACAACAGCTCTCTTATATATTACATATGAGAATTTGAAATTTTGGTAAAAATATTCATAAGCATCATAGAAGTTTGATTTGCTTTCGCGGGCTACATCAAAAGATGTGGCGGGCCAGATCTGGCCCCCGGACCTTGAGTTTGACACCGGTGGTGTAGAGGGAAAAACAAAAATCAATCCAAAACATTTGTGTGTCTGTGTGCGTGTTATTAATGTTTTAATATGTAATTTAATTTGAATCCTTTCAGGTTCTTTAACATATGTAGCAGTCGATGAATTGCAGCACGTCTTTCAGTTATTTGTCAAAAAGTGCCACTGCTTCAAACCAAGCTCTAAATTCAGTGATTGACAGTAATGGTGTTTAAAAACAAAAACAAAACTGATTTAGATCTTCTTAGGTATGCACCCAGTGATAAGGTGTGTTTTGTGACTGTGTTTTGCTTTAGGCTACGAGGTACATTTGTGTCAGACAAAGAATAAAACCGCTGCAGCTGCAAGCACAGTGAGCAGCCTTTTCTACCTGAACAGCAAGCAACTTCAGAGTAGGCTCACTTTGCAAAAGGCTTTCATATCTTGTTTTAGCCTTTGATGCTGAGCCTCCTCAAGCAGATCTCCGGCTGTCATGTGCAACACAAAGAGATCACCCCTGTTGGCTGCAGGTTAGACCACGCGTGCCAATTAGACAGCATGTGATCTGTGTTGCACGCCATCGACGGCGATTCAACTGTGCTCAAGCGCCTGCTTTAAAGTGAATACAATTATAATTTTACATTGAACTTATAATTCATCAACCCTTACACTTAGCCAAACCTTCTTAAAACCTATTTAAGAAAAGTTTGCATGTGCAAAAACTGGAGCAAATTTGATTGCTCATGCAAACATCTGTGGAAGCTGATCTGTTCAGAAACTCACTCAGGATTCTGGGAGCGGGCGAGCGATTGTAATTTATCAAATTTGAGACGGATCACAATGTTCTAAGTCAGGGCTGTCCAACTCATTTTCGTCATGGGCCACACCGTGGTTATACTTTCCCTCACAGGAAAGCATATAAATTTATGTTCACCTCATATTATTTCAAAAACACGAGAAATTGATGGAGAACTACATTCAAAATCAGAAGCTAATGAAAAGTGTTCAACAACTATTCATTATATTATGAAAGGGACCCGGTAACAAAAAATGTTTTTAACGGTCCTCCAAGGGAACCAGTAACTATAATGTGGCCCGTGACAAAAATGAGTTTGACACCCCTATTCTACACCCTTCGCGATCAACTTGGGACTAGTCCCCGAGCTACTGGTCGATCGCGATTGACGTATTGGGCACGCTGTACTAAAACATCACATATAATGGTCATTTTTGAGTGATTTAACGAGATGTACTGTTTATTAATGTCTTAGATATCCTTACTATCGGCAAGATCTAAGAATACAGTCAAACCTCGGTTTTCGAACGTCTCGGTTTTCGAACTAAAATTTCGAGTTTGACGAACAAATTTCGGTTCTCGAACTAACTGAGCGCACTTGAATGCGTCGCTTCACTCCTCTCGGCTTCGCTTCCTCGTAGCGTCCATTGTGAGCAGACGTTTTTGCATTATAATAATAATAATACATTTTATTTATAAGCGCCTTTCAAAACACCCAAGGACACTTACAATCAGGAACAAGAACAATAAAACACAATGCGGCTGAGCAGCGGCAGCCAAACGCGCGAGCGTTCACTCAACCCGGAAGTCAGAAAGAAACCACAAGGGAGGGAGAGGGGGAGAAAATTGTTCAATCAAGATTTCCTCGTGTAGCGCCCATACTGAGCAGACGAGTTTGTATTGTTCAATAAAAAAAAGCAGACGTGTTTGGTGAGACGCTTCTTTTAGGGAGAGTGAAACCCCCCTCTTTTCAGAATGGTTTGCCCCAGCAGCACGGGCGAAGTGCGTACGTGCGTTTGTTTACAGCGGCACATAATCAACACTCTGGTGTCCGGTGTCTCATTATTATGCAATCATCATACAGAAACAGCTTCCTCGTGTAGCATCCATTGTGAGCAGACAAGTTTGTATTGTTCAGATAGAGAGAGAGAGAGAGAGAGAAGATGTTCCTTCAATTTTTATGTTACTATGGGAATGTTAAAATTGGTGAAAATAAAACATATTACAGTTTGTTTGTACAGTATTTTACATATTACCTGCTCTCCTATTACATGTGTACGGTTTATGGTGTGAAATTATAAAAAAGTGGTTTAAAAAAGTTGTTTTCTTGACTTGGAACGGATTAAAAATGTTTACATTGATTCCAATGGGAAACATGGTTTCGGTTTTAGAACAATTCGGTTTTCGAACAGTCTTCTGGGATGGATTAAGTACGAAAACCGAGGTTTGACTGTACATTGGATCCCAAAAAAACAAAACAAACTAGCAAGAATCCCGAAACAAGATCCATTCAAAAACATCAGAAGAATTCGGTCACACCCTCACCTCCCAAGTCAGGTAGCCTCTCAACTGAAATGCATTTTCTCAACCATTATTATTTGTATTGATAAGAACAGGCTTTATTTTGCAAGGCTTATTGACAGCCATCTACAATTCATGACTCTCTTCTGCAAAATGCCACGGAATATTTGTTGATGCCAAAAGAGCCATCTTAATTTTTGGAAAAATCCACTTCAAGCTGCAGAGGGCACTTGGTGTCGAGGTCAAACTTAGTTTACACTGAAATTAAATATTCTTTGTTTCCTCCACACTGTGGCCTTAAATTGTGAGTTCATTGCAATTCATTACACATATTCTGTGATCTCACATAGTCTGGTTTTAGCAAATGCGGGAAAGATATAGATATGCAGCGCTGCAGCTGACATTTATTTATCCATCCTCTAAAACAGGGGTGTCCAAAGTCGGTCCTCAAGGGCCGCTGTCCTGCCTGTTTTCCAGCTCTCCAAGGAGCAACGCACCTGATTCAAATCATCAGGATCATTTTAATATTGCTTCAGAGCTGGCTGAGGAGCTGCTCATCTGAATCAGGTGTGTTGCAGCCGGGAGAGATGGAAAACAGGCAGGACGGTGGCCCTCCAGGCCCAGAGCTGGACATGCCTGCTCTGAAACGAAAATAGTGTTCCTAGTGTAAATATAAAAGTTTCCCGAGCCAGGTTTACTCCAATTCAACTCTATATTTATCTCTGGAGCACTATAAAAACACAAACTCAAACAAAAAAAACACAATTGACTGCTATCGAACATAAAATAAATAATTACATACATGTAATAATAATAACAGTAAATACAAAAAAACTAAAACAAGTGTGTGCAATGCAGATTGTTTCCCAGTAAGGTTTGGATCAGTAAACCCTGATTGGAAAACCTGACATAAACCACACTTATTGCTCTAAAATGCTTTGATGTGATCGACAGTATTAGGGATGTTGTAGTTATTTCTCTGACGTCATACAAGCCATGATGTGATAAAGTATTGTTTTGGTTTTTGCCTGATTTTGAGCAAGCAGGACGACAAGAAAAAGTATTAAGTGCTCATTTCTGTTTGTGGAGTTTGTGACTTTGGCGCAGGTTGAATCCTTATATTTAGGTGAGGATGGAGCTCGATCTTCAGTTTCACGTTTATGAACACCAATCTTTTTTTTCTCCATGATTGTTAACATGACTGATTAATCCTTGAATCGCAACAACAGCATTTATTGCAGGTATGGCATACGTATTGATAAGCGATGTGCAATCTGATGGTGATCAAAATTGGAAGTCATCAGTTTGCACTCTATTCAATGAAGTGCCATTCAAGTTCAATTTGCCCGACCTCGGGAGTCATTCAGTTTTTATGTAACAAAACAAGAAAATGTTTCAGATGAAGCTCAAGCGAATGGAATCATTTAGTGCCTGGAAGCAAATAATTAATGGCGTTCATCATGGTGCAGTCAGCTGTCAGCCAAAGCGACCTTCCGCCTTTGAGAGGATCCTGCAGTTGAATTGGTTTTGTTGTTCAATTCTTCAAGGTTATAAAAATGACTGTGTAGTGGTAGAACAGTAAATCCTTTTGTGCTCAGGGTTTGGGGATGCGGGCGAGAGAATCCATAGAGCTGAAAACATTCAGGATTGCACTGCTGAGTTGCTCTCTATCTTGTGTTGTGGCCTCCGAGAGTCTGGGGGAAAACTGGTGTATTTGTGAAATATTTATATTTTCTCAGGTAACAATTACACATGTCAACACTAAAAATGAGAAACATTTGTTGTTGTTGTTGTTTTATTTCATTGTTTTATTGATTTAAACTCATCCAACATCATAACCAATGAATTAAATATGTTTTTTTCCGGGGACAAAAATTGTTGACTAATACTTGAGGAAAACATGGAGTGTTTGAACCAAGTCGCTGATGGTGTCAGGGTACACTCACCTGACTTATGTACAGGCAGCGTGGGATCGGTTCCCACTTAGTGACAGTGTGGATGTGGGTGTGACTGCCTGATCGTCTCTATGTGTGACCTGCGATCGACTGGCGACCAGTTCAGGGTGTAGTGTGCCTCCTGCCCGACGTCAGATGGCATAGGCTCCAGCGGCCCCACTCCTCAGAAACCAATGCAATGCGTTGCTTATTACATTTAACAACAATAACCGTATTTTCCACACCATAAGGCACACCGAAAAGCATTCACCTTTCCCAAAAGCCAACAGTGCCTTATAATCCGATGCGCTTTATGGATGGTGTTACAAAGTCTCTTTATATTCCCCATTGAGTGTAGCCCACCACAGACAAATGCAGCCATGCTACCACTGTACCACACCATGAGTGTGTTTTGGTTACCTTTCCCTTAATTCAGTGTGGGCTGGGCGCCTCCCCAATCATTGCACCTGTCTCACCTACACACCTGCCAGGCTTCACCTCGCCAGCCACACTCACCCCTTGCAGCATAAAGGCCAGTCTGAAGACTCACTCGTTGCCACTTCGTCAGCTATTTTCCCTGCCATTCTCGCTGCTGCCTAGCTGTGACGCTCAGCGTTCCTGTCCACCTTGGTTTGGTTTTTCTGACTGCCTTTGGTTCCTGCCTCCTTGACCGGTCCCTCTTCCTGACAATAAGCCAGTACCGAGTTCATTGTGTCTGCCTGTGGGTCCTGTGTTCATCTTAAGCTGAAGCCTTCCTAAAGGATCCAAATTGATGTCGATGGAGTTTTTGATCTGTGGCATGATCAGCTTCTAAAGGCATTTCATGACTTCGGAATGAGGGCTACTTGCCAAAAGTCAGTCGGACCTCTTTCTGTAACTTCTCAGAATTGGGATGTATGAACTATAATGTTAACTTGTGGAAGGGACTTCAACAGCTGAGCCGCCTGACTGACCAGCAATGAATCGTGACAAACAGTGCTTTCGACTACGGACCTTCAAAAGTACAAATACATTTCCCAAACAATATTGTAAATCCTTTCCCATTTGTGCCTTTGAGATGAACTCTTGGAAAACAAATAATTTGGCATGTCATGTTAATTGGAATTGCAGTTGCTCATCGGTCATCGTCGTCACGAACAGTAGGCACTCACACAAGCTTCCTTTTTTTTAAGTTGTGGATACTGAGGTTTCTTGGTCCAAACACATACTTTGGCAAGTCTAGTTGGATGAGCAAGCAAGATGGCCAACAAGCAAATGTGAGTGTGCCCTGCCATGATGAACACCGGGTTCACAGGCTTAGCGCAGCAGTGTGGGGGGTTCTCGTGGAGAGCTGCTCTTTTCCCTCCACCGACATGCTTCATTATCTCTTTTGACAGCGCCATGCCTACTGTGATTCTGCTTCAAATCTACTAATCACTCCTGAGGCTTTCTTGGCCTGTTTCAAAAAGGCCCTGCAGCGGCTTTACATTTGACTTCTCTGCTTGAAAATGCCAGCAGTGTTTTCACCCGTCAACTCTGTGTGAAAGTGGATGAGGAGACATGGCAGTGATTATTTCAAGGTGGCTCAGTCTATTCAACCGTGTGCAAAACATTCACTCTTTTTCTTTTTGACAGGCAAAAGCAAGTTATTACACATGAATTATCACATCTTATACTACGACATTACACTTAAGTACACATTTTTTTAGAGACTGGAGTGAGGGGGAAAACAATGACTTGGAATAACAAACCTGGACAAATATTAATCTGCTTACCTCTTTCAGGGACAGCGGACACTACAGTGGACAGCCTATCATGTTATCAGATTAAAGGTTATCATTATGAAAAGGTTAATTTGTTTGTCACAAAGCAAGGAATCATTCTATGTGTTCCATGGAGAGTTGCGGTGCACTTTTTACTTTGTTATGGCGTGAGGTGCAAGGCTCGTACAGTAGCAGAGAAGCCAGTGGGGACAGACAAACAACTCTTCTTAACAATTTCACAGCTCATTAAATAAATTGATGGCTGCGCCGAAAGATTCGTTTTGAAATCTGTCCATGCCATCTCCGAGACACTGGAGTGATTATTCTTTATAGCTCGAATGCAGTGCATCACAATAAGCATCCAGCAGGCCTGAGCAGCGGAAACACATATTTTCTTGAAGACTTGGTTTTCTCAAGTAAACTGTGGGATTTGGCCGTCTGCCCTCATCCCTCATGCCAGCCTTCTGCCCGGACTTCTCTTTGTCTTTCAATGTGTGTTTGCACCAGTGGAAACTACAACCTACACTGGAAAATTAGAGCTATGGAACTGCCAAAAGTCATGTTCTGCATATTGCTTTCATGAGAAAGTTTCATAGTGAGAAGTGAGTAGGAAAAAGTGTTTCCTTCCTCACCAAGTTATTTGGAATTTTGTTCCCCATCCATTATAGAGAACGCTGTACAGGTAAAAGCTTTTACAGTCATTACATAAACAAATGAAGACGCTTAGGATCATACGAGAATATAGATGTTTTCTGTATTCAATAAAAATGCTCGTGTGCAATGTGACATGGCATTGAATATGATACATTTGTGACAAGAACGCAGACAATATTTCAATAACTTCAAAAGGAAGCAAATTCTGATTCATGCTTCATGAATCAGAATTGATTCATGCTTGAGCAATTGAAAAGCTGGCCTTGTTTGATCAATTTCCATTTTCGCCTAGGGTAAACAAAAGCAAGGGGATGTTTGTTTACCGGGAAAAAAAAAGAGAAAAATACCTTCAGCAAATTAGTGGTTATTATTTTATAAATAAGATACAAACCATAGCTGAGAACTAAATTGACCCGAGAAAGAACACCCGGTTTGGTCCTCATTATCCTTGAGGGCTTCAACAGAGAAAAACTCAGTTATGAGCTGCCAAAATACAATCAGTGTTTTAACTTTTCCGTCACCGAAAGCAACATTCAGGACGAGTGCAAATGCAAACGTATTTAATGTTGTCCTCCAACGAGCTTTGGTTTTTGACTGATTACGGCAGAAACTTCAATCTGCATCGCTTGTGGTGCAAACATTGAATTAGTGGAGCAATGAAGAACAGTGGAATCCCGGGATATTTTTGGACTGCATAGATTTGCGATTTTGACATGACAACGTGTACAACTATATGGACTCTGTGACATCCTACATCTGTTTTATGAAGCTGTGTTAGTGTTTAAGTCTTCACGTTCAGTATATCTCTGGAAGCACCTGAAGTACAATTATTACAGGTAAAGAGAGCCAGTTCTGTCCCATGTTGCTCCCTGGACTCAGTTGACACCGAGGAGGACAGGTGGATTATGGCTAAACTCTCATCCACACTGGTCAACACTGCGCCACCCCCCACAGAGCACCCCACAGATCCTTTAGCGACAGACTTGAACACCCACACTGTGTGAAGGACAGATTCCGCCACTCTTCCGGCCCCGCAGTTGACAGAGTATACGACTAGAACATTGGATCGTCTATGCACCAGTACAAACTGCCTTTTATTTAGTGCAATGTGCTTTTTTTTTAGCTCAAATGTGTTATAGCCTCTTATTTATTTATGGCCTGTACATTTTTTCACGTTCGCCATGCATGCAGATTTTTATTTCTTGTATCCGTTACTGCTGTTGAAACCGTGCAAATTTCCCCAATGTGAGACTGATTTGATCATATCTTAATAAAGTATCTCATCTTTATCGCAGTCTCATTTGGCGCTGCGACATAAGAAAGACAAAATCAGAATGCAGCAAGCCTGTCACATTGGCGGGGTGATGACCCCAAAAAGCAGGCCGGGGGGAGGAGCAGGGTGTACTTGAAGAATTGTATTAAAACACAGGAACTAAATCCAGAACAAACAAAGTCACTAAAACAAAAATAATCCAAAGTATCAAACAAAAATCATGACTGGAGCTAAAACATAACAATGAACTAAACATGACTGAAACAAACATGACAGTCGCATACAAACAATGATCCGACAATCGGTGCTCGGGCTGGGAGTCCTTTTAAACCACTAATTACATAACGACCAACAGGTGTGCAGCTGCAGGGTAAGCCCTACAGTGCCACCTGTTGGTCCCAAACCAAATCATGACACAGCCAAGTAGTGGGCAGAAAACAATTCTCTGGGTCTCATCGTACCGTGGACACCACACTTTTTCCAACTCCTTTTATCTGGAAAGCACAATTTTTAAACACTGCACAATTTTCGATTTTCCCATACCTTAAGCATTTTCAATGATTGACTCAAAAGTTCACTGAGACACTTTGCAATCATCTGCCACACTTGTTGGATCATTATAAGGCTCCATTCAAACTGCTGGCGAGTTGCGACCAAAATTTGATTTTTTTTTTGCCTATTCGTGACCTGATTCTTTTATGACAGTCAATTCCGATTTTTTTCAAATTCTACTCAGGGTCTTAATGAACACTTTGGATTTATGATTGTTTTTCGGTATTGTTTTTGTTTGAGCATTCACATTACACATATTGAAATACAGCCTCAGTCTGTCTGGTGTGTGAACATCTGCATCTCCAAAGTGAGCAGCATGCGCAGAAGAAGAAGCAATGTCAATCACAACATAGCGTTAATGGAAGTACATGTGGTCCTGCATGTCTGGGCCGCGGACGTGGTAGGAGCTCATCTTTTTATCATCTCAAGTCTACAGAGGGGCAATGCAAGAGGACATATAAAAAGTTTGGGGAAATGAGGTGAGGCTTTTCGATCTGATTTCATGGAGACGTCACTAAACATTACATCACGTAATTGCTGCGTGTGATAAACGAAGCGTCTCCTTGGCTGAATTAGTACTATCACCACAACTGTCCACTTAAGGCTTCATGTCTCAATTGGAAATAAATTCAAGTCAGATATAAAGTCAATACTGTTCCTCAGAACAACTTTGAAGATTCACAAACAATCAGACAACATCGGAATCGAGAAGTTCGGACTAGTGATTCTCCAATCAGGGTTTTAAGCTGTCGATGACCATGATTCATGAACTTTATCTATCTAAACCAGTGGTTCTTAACCTGGGTTCGATCGAATCCCAGGGGTTCGGTGAATCGGTCTCAGGGGTTTGACGGAGCCTCTGCCATGGAGGTTAAGACATACCCGACTCAACATGTCAATTCGTTTTGACACGCCCGCTTTGCCATCGCTGGCTGGTTCATTTTGTGCACCATTTAAAAATTTTTTAAAAAACGTATGTTTTGACATTTCATTTGTTCTTTTCTGTTTTTAATAAATGTGTTTTTTTATGTCTTGAATTGGTAAAAAAAAATCATATTTTTATTTTTCACTAATGAAGGGTTCGGTGAATGTGCATATGAACTGGTTGGGTTCGGTACCTCTAACACTAACCACTGATTTAAACACTTGGTGGCACCCACGTTAAGACCATCTATCATCCATTCACATTCTAATCCGTTTATCCTCATGAGGATCGCGGGCGTGCTGGAGCCTATCCCAGTGTCTTCGGGCAGGAGGCGGTGTACATCTTGAACTACCTTTTTTTTTTTTTACAGCCCTCCGATCGACTTGGGACCAGTCCTTGATCTACTGGTCGATCGTGATTTACATAATGGGCAACCCTGGCCAAGCCTTTCATATGTGGGCTGATTTTTTTACAATGCAACCTCAGTTCATGTATCCAACGTGACATAGTTATAAAAGGCAGACGTCATTCTGCAAATGATGTTCTGATGATTCTGATTACTATGTACAATTTCCTGTGATGCTTTTTGCACTGTTATAAATGGCTATATACCAATAATTTCAAACAACGTATTATTTGACATAATTCATTTAATGAACTTTTCACATTAATACAGTCCAATCAATTCTTTGTAAAGTTGATGGAATTACCTGCACTGGCCAGCCAGCGTAATAATGCAATGTGAGAAAAAAAAAAATCTCCATATTCTATGTTCGCTCATTCGCAAATGAATTATTTCGTTTTTGTCCATCATTACGCTACGACCACCTTTTAAACTGAGTAGTGCACATGCACAATTGAAAACCTCACAATCTTTGGTGTCATAAGTTACCGATTGTAACAGAAAACATTAAGGTAAAAATATGAACCTTTTATACAAAATACATGCAACTAAGCAGACATACAATTATGAAACAATTGCACTTAGAATTTCCATTTGGTCCAACAATTATATAGCTGCTGCAGGCGCAAGTGTTAAGGCAAAATTAATTTGACCATGGTTGAGTAATCAGAAAAAGCTGCTTGCTCATTGATGATCATCAGTAATGGCCTGTAAAAATGAGTGAATCACTCGTGCTACATATAACGATTGAAAAGTTGACCGTCTAGTCTTTAGATGAGCAGCAGGGACAGTTCCAGGATTTTTCCTCTTCAGAGGCTAAAGAGGGGATTGATCGATGCAGAGGGGGCTGAGAAAATAATTTATAAATATGTTTTAGAATGTCAAACAAAATGCTGGAGGTTCTTAACTGTAGCTACACAGATTTCTCACGTGGCTATAGCCGCCCCTAGCCCCGGTGTAGCGCCATCTCTGGTGAACAATAATTGAAAAGACAACTCATCATGGAACAATCACACAATGAATGAAGGCAGTAGGCTACTCCAGTAAAACATAAGACATTGGCAAGTGGCGCAAGGCCACCGAATATGGGAGGCTTCCCAAAAGTGGCTAGTTCAAAATTGACATGGAGGGAATGGAATATGTGATGACTCTCATGACCCACTGGAAGATGTATTCATTTTAAATAAGATCTAAAAAGAAAAGTGTGAACTGTCAAAGTCAATTGGACGGCTGGTGACTTATGGGGGGAATGCAGTGAGCAAGCTCGCTGCCACGCCCACACCTTGGATGTCTTTCACCATCTCATTACGAATGACCCAGAGCTTGACTATTTCAACGCTATATTACTAATATCAGCTGCTAAATTTGACACGGGGGCGGGTGGATCTAATAAAAATTTGGTATGCGTATGCCAACCTACATGGGATGGGGAGTTGTTAAGCCACCATTAACTGCAAAATTTGACCTCATAAAATTAATTTGTCCTCTTTTTGTTCATTTCACTTGTTAAAACAAACACTGAGTCACATAGATTTTTTTTTCTGAACTTTACTGTGATACTATCAAATGT